>JAZHEH010000889.1:1200000-1800000 GCA_036589455.1 Ateles fusciceps
CCAAAGTGCTGGGATTACAGGCATGAGCCCACACGCCCAGCCGAAAATATTGTTTAATGAATACTTCCATCTCATGATTCAGAATATACAGAATCCCCCACTTTTAGCACACAGTAGTGAGGTTTGGTTTTATTTTAGAGATGGGGGTCATGCTGTGTTGCCCAGGCTGGTCTTAAATTCCTGGGTCCAAGTGATCTTCCCACCTCAGCTTCTCTAGTAGCTGGAGCTACAGACATGTGCCACTGTGCCCAGCTCAGTAGTGAGGTTTTGCTGCACAAATGGATGCTCTGAAAGTCATTTCCTCACAACAGGAAATCTAATATATATAGATAGTAAGTCACTAGACTGCAGAACCAGACGCTTCTCTGTCAACTGGCTTCCAGCTCATTATTTTAACTTTATGATGAGAATAATTTTTATGTTTTCTGATTATCATGGAGTAAAAACTGTGAACCCTATGCTGGTCATTTTAGAGAAATGTTAATTTGATGCATAAAACATGTATCTTTGTAGGGACATATCAACACCCAAGGTATACACAAATTCTCTTCCCCACCGTTTGCTCACATCAATGAGATTTTCATGTTCAAATATATGACTCCACCCTTAGCCCCAGGAGGGGAGCGGCCAGGGGAGCTGCAACTGACAGTGTGCGGAAGAGGAAGGGGTGTCAGGGAGCCTGGGTGCTGGGCGAGCCTTCCCCTCCAGGCCCACACATTGCTGGAGTTCACCGTGTGAACCGAGGGGCCCCTGGCCCACAGGTAACTTCACTGTCTGTTTTTCAACCTTTATAGTTTCATTTTGGAAAGAATTCATGTCTTCCTGAGAACTGAGATAAGATGCTAGTGCCTTTGCAGAGATGGAATTAATCAGGCTGTGCAGGAATGGAGCCCAGTGTGGATGCCGGGAGTGGGGATTGACTGAGGAGGGGAGAGGAGGAAGAGGGACAGGATGGAGGAGTCCTGGGAGGTAGGTCGGGAGGCCTATCCACAGCTGCTTTGCCTGCTCCCCCATTTTCCTAGCCAGCCGGGCTGTGCCCACACTCCTCCAGCCAACAATCTGAACCTGAGGCATAGGCGGCCAGTCTCCAGCTGGCTCTAGGAGGCTCTGAAGTACACATTTAGGGAAGAGGGGGAAGCATTTCCTCCTTATCGCGTAGAGCAGAACCACCTGGGGCAGCAATGGCCCATCTCCAAAGGCTAAGAGACCACGTACAACTCAACCACAAGTTGAGAGGAGTCGCTAGTGTTCTAACGTGTATGATGACATGAGCAGTGCCCTCTGCAGAGCCTCGTCCTCCTCACCAGCCCTCACTCATGCCCACCTCTTATGCCAGTCCACTCTAAAGCAGGTGTCCAGGGGAGCTGTTAGTCAAGCAGGGAGAACAACTTTTTTTCTTTCTTTCTTTTTTTTTTTTTTTTTTGAGATGGAGTTTTGCTCTTGTTGCCCAGGCTGGAGGGCAATGGTGTGATCTTGGCTCACTGCAACCTCTGCCTCCTGGGTTCAAGTGATTCTTCTGCCTCAGTCTCCTGATTAGCTGGGATTATAGGCAAGCACCACCACGCCTGGCTAATTTTTTTTTTTTTTTTTTAGTAGAGATGGAGTTTCTCCATGTTGGTCAGGCTGGTCTTGAACTCCTGACCTCAGGTGATCCACGCCTTGGCCTCCCAAAGTGCTAGGATTACAGGCGTGAGCCACTGCATCCGGCCCAACTTTGAAATGGTAACTTCCAGTGGGAGATACTGACAGGAGGGGTGGCTTGGCTTTTTCAGATTTTACCATAATCCTTCTCTTGACTCACTGTCTAGACATAGGTGCATAAAGGGTTAACAGGCCTTGTAGGACTCAGCTGCCAAGTACACTTAATGCTCAGTCCAGCACTCCCGGCTTGTATTCTTACGCTGCTGGAGTGGCCTGTTCATGGCATCTGGTTCCCTGGCAACAGCTTTCATGGGCTCAATCAAAGCCCTTTCTTCTTAAGAAAGCTCCTACTGAGACGCCCACCACCACTATGAATCACCGTCTTAACTCAGTGTTTAGGATGCAGCTGATATGAAAACAGCATTAGTAGATGGGGGAAAGAGAAAGCCATGGCCAGGTTGAGTCCACCTGTCTTGCATGAACCTTGCACTGGTTTTCTACTGGGCCAGTTGGAAATTACCTGCTTTTCCACTGGGGCAGAGGGAGAGGCTGGGGCAGAAAGTTTCCCAGAGCTGGAGTTCTTTGTTCGGCAGAGATCCATGAGCCTCTGTGATTCATGACTAGCTGTTTCCTGGTCTGATCTGTGATCTAACTGTGGGCTCTGTGCTCTGACAAGGGGCGTTACTGAGCTGAGGGAGTTCAGACAACGAAACCCATATTGTGGAAGGCGTGTCCCCAGCCAGCAACAAGCTGGGGAAAGGCGTCTGCCTCCATCAGAACCTAAGGAGTCTGGCAGCTGCTCCACCCTTCCCCAAGACATCTCAGCAGCTCCAGATTTGCTCAGAACAGCAGTGGAAATTAGCTCTTCACACAGTATTCGGAAAAAAGAAAAGTCAACTCGATTCTCTAACTCATAAAGATGAGAATTCTTAGGGGAATTCTTCAGTATTACTGAGAGCCGCTTTGAGTTTTCTTGTTTGTTTAGGGAATAAATAAAATGAAGAGCAACAAAGTGGAGTTAAAGAAAAGGCAATCTGTTCTCACATTTGGTTCACCTGTGTCAATCCATCTAACTCACTGTCTTTTTAAAGCAAATTTCATCTCATGCATTCGTGCTAACTGAAATCTAAGTACATAGCATATCCAGGAAATGCAAGTGTTCAAAATTCACAGTAATATTTATTAAAAATGCTGGCTTTTGGCCTGGTCATCCGCTCTAGCATTTGTGCTGCTCTAACCTGATTCCTTAAGAGAAAAGTTGCCAGGTGTGGTGGCTCATGCTTGCAATTACAACACATTGGGAGGTTGAAGCAGGAGGATTGCTTGAGGCCAGGAGTTCAAGCCCAACTTGGGCAACATAGCAAGACCCCCCCCCCCCAACCCCATCTCTACCAAAAAAATTAAAAGTAAAAAAGAAAAGAAAACAGCCATCTTGGTCATGGCGGTGAGAAGTTATGAAAGAGTTGACAAGTCACAGAGACAAGGTTTGTGACTGCTCTGCTTGAGAGTGAAAACTGCGGTGTGGACGTGAGCATTGGTGCTTTCCTGCTGCTGTGTAGGTGGATGAATGGCTGTCTGATCCACTGGCTTAACAGGCTAAGGGCTCTTGGTGGTTCTGTATCACATGTTGTTAAAATACAGCGCTTACCAAAACAATGTTTGTGTGAGAACTATTTGGGAGGCTGGGAGCTGGGGCTCCCGCCTTTGGCACTTTGGAAGGCCAAAGCCGGTGGATCAGTTGAGGTCAGGAGTTCGAGACCAGCCTGGCTAACATGGCGAAACCCCATCTGTACTAAATATACAAAAAATTAGCTGGGCGTCATAGCAGACACCTGTAATCCCAGCTACCTGGGAGACTGAGGCAGGAGAATCACTTGAACCCAGGAGGCGGAGGTTGGAGTGAGCCGAGATCATGCTACTGCACTCTAGTCTGGGCACCAGAGAGAGAATGTCTCAAAAAAAAAAAAAAAAAAAAAAGAGCTATTTGGGAATCAGACTGTGTGTCCCTTATTAAATGTGTATTGGGCAAGTCTTAACCTCTCCTAGCCTGAGCCTCAGTTTCCTCATCTGGAAAAGGGATAATAGCACCTCTCATCTGGAGGTGTTGCAAGGACTAGGAGAAATGAAGTATCTGTGCACCCCCTGCATAGATTCTGACTGAATTCTTCTGGAATAGGGTCCTGGTACTCATAATTTTTAGAATCTCCACAGGTGATTCTGATGTTAAGCCAGTATTATTAAGAACCACAGATGTTGCATATGGAAGGCACTCTGTGGTTATTTATTTTTTAGGCTGAAGAATTCCTCAAATATTATGGATTCTTAGGGATGGAGATGAGGAGATAATATTTACAGAAACAAAATTTCTTTATTCACTCATCAGATTCCAGAGTTGCCTAGACTGGATGGAAGTGTAGCCCAGTACAGTGCACGCATTTTGTCCCCTTTGAGCCCTTTCCAGATTTTTTTTTTTTTAAGGAAAAGAGTTTTACTTGGGTCACAGTTTTGCAGGCTGTACATGAAGTGTGGCACCAGCAATTGCATCTGGTGCAGGCCTCAGGAAGCTTACAATCATGGTGGAAGGTAAATGGGGAACTGGCATGTCACATGGTGACAGAGGGGGCAGAGAGGCCCTGATGGGTCTCAGTCAAATAGATTTTCATTAGAAAAAAACCACATAGACACACACTCTCTCTCTCTCTCTCTCTCCACACACACACACACACACACACACACACACACACAGAGCACCTTCTATATGAATGTTTTGGGGGAGAGATTAAATAGTATAATAGGGATAAATAGATAAATAGTTCATGGCTGGTCCTAATCAAATAATTTTTTCATTATTTGATTTCATTATTTTATATGTGTGTGTGTGTGTGTGTGTGTGTGTGTACATAGAGAGAGAGAGCACCTTTTATATGAGTGTTTTGGGGGGAGAGATTGGATAGTATTATAGGGGTAAATAAATAGTCCCTAGCCTGAGGAAGCTCACAGCCTAGTAAGGGAAAATAAGACATGCTACAGTGAACCTATATGATACTGGGCTTGCCATGATTAAATAGTAATACCCCAAGTGGGCTTTGTCTGGTGGAAGCTTGACTGTGTGACCAAAACACTCTGAAGTGGGGGGCTCATTTTCAGCTTGGACTCTAAGCAGGAAGTGCTTATTATCCTTCCCAATAAAGGATAGTAAAGGATACTTCCCAATAAAGGAAAGACCAAGAGGCTACTCAGGAGGCTGAGGCAGGAGGATCACTTGAACCCAGGAGTTCCACGCTGCAGTGAGCTATGATCTCAGGCCACTGAACTCCAGCCTGAGTGACAGAGCGAGAATGTTTCAAAAAAAAAAAAAAAAAAAAAAAAAAGCCAAGAAGCCAAGAGAATAAAGGCATAGAACCACACAGCCATTTTTATTAGTTGGTAGAATGGATAGCAAGCAAATTGTAGGGCATATTGCAAGCACGAAAATCTTTCAAATATGTCAATTAAAAGTTGAGTGGTACTTAAAGGATATATATCTGTAAATACATTAAAAAAAACTAGAACTTATTATGGTTAGTAACCAGGAGGGGGTAGCCCAAAGCAGAGTGGGATACTGGATCTCGAAATCTCAGAACCTTCTAAAAGATTTCAAAGTAATCCCCAAACTATTCTTTTGACCACACTGTTGTGAGTTTTCATGAATTCTTTTTTAAAAATTTATAATTATGGATAATAGTGTACATATTTATGGGGTACATGTGATTTATTTTTATTTTTATTTTCAGGGACAGAACTTTGCTGTCACCAAGGCTGGAGTGAAGTGGCATGATCACAGCTCACTGCAGCCTCGGACTCCTGGCCTCAGGTGATCCTCCCTCCTTGGCCTCCCAAAGTGCTGGGATTACAGGTGAGAAGCCACCATGTCCAGCCACATGTGATATTTTGATATAAGAAAGCAATGTGTAATGATCAAATCAGGGTACTTGGGGTATCCATCACCTCAAGCATTTTTCATTTCTTTGTATTAGGAACATTCCAATTCCCCCTTTTAGTTATTTTGAAATATACAGTACATGATTGTTAACTATAGTAGACTATTGTGCTACTGAACACTGGATTTTATCCCTTCCATCTAAGTGTATTTTTGTACCCATTAGCCATCCTCTCCCTATCCCCCCCTCTGCACTACCTATCCAGTTTCTGGTAGCCATTGCTCTATTCTCTATCTCTATGGGTTTGATTTCCCTTTTTTTTTTTTTTTTTTTTTTTTTTTTAGCTTCCACATAGGAGTGAAAACATGATATTTGTCTCTGTGCCTGGCTTATTTCACTCAACATAATGTCCTTCAGTTCCATCTAAGGTTGTTGCAAATGACAGGATTTCATTCTTTTTATGGCTGAATGTTATTCCATTGTGTCTGTATACCATGTTTTAAAAGTCCATTCACCTGTTGATGGACACAGGTTTGATTCCATATCTTGGCTATTGTGAATAGTGCCGCAATAAACATGGCAGTATCTCTTCAATATTCTGATTTGTTTTCATCTGGATATTTACCCAGCAGTGGGACTGCTGGATCGTATTGTAGTTTTATTTTTCGTTCTTTGAGAAATTTCCATAGTGTTCTCCATAGTGGCTGTATTATTGTTAACTACATTCACACTCCCACTAACAGTATGTAAGGATTCCCCTTTCTCCACATCCTCATCAGTATTTGTGATTGCCTGTCTTTTGGCTAAAAGCCATTTTAACTAGGGTGGGATGATACCTCATTGTCATTTTAATTTGCATTTCTCTGATGATTAGTGATGCTGAAGATTTCTCTGTATATCTGTTGGCCACATGTATGTCTTCTTTTAAGAAATGTCTATTCAGATCTTTTGATCATTTCGATTGGATTATTAGATTTTTTTCCTGTAGAGTTGTTTGAATTCTCTATATATTCTGGTTATTAATCCCTTGTCAGATGGGTAGTTTGCGAATATTTTCTCCCATTCTGCGGGTTATCTCTTCACTTTGTTGATTGTTTCCTTTGTTGTGCATAAGTTTTAGCTTGATGTGATCCCATCTGTCCATTTGTGCTTTGGTTGCCTGTGGTTTGAGGTACTACTTGAGATATCTTTGCTCAGGCCAAAGTCCTGGAGTAGTTCCCCAATGTTTTTTTCTAGTAGATTCATAGTCTTTAATCCATTTTGATTTGGTTTTTGTATCTAGGGATAGATAGGGGTCTAGTTTCATTCTTCCGTATATGGATATCCAGTTTTTTCAGCACCATTTATTGAAGAGATTATGATTTCCCCAATGTATGTTCTTGGCACCTTTGTTGAAAATGAGCTGTTTATAAATGTGTGGATGTATTTCTAGGTTCTCTGTTTGGTTCTATTTGTCTACATGTATGTTTTATGTCAGTATCATGCTGTTTCAGTTACTATAGCTTTTTAGTATAATTTGAAGTCAGATAATGTAATGCCTTGAGCCATGTTCTTTTTTCCTCACAGAATTGCTTTGGCTATTCTGTCTTTTGTGGTTTCATATACATTTTAGGATTTTTTTTTTCTATTTCTGTGAAGAATGTCATTGATATTTTGATAGAGATTGCATTGAATCTGCAGATTACTTTGAGTAGTATGGACATTTTTATTATTTATTTATATTCTTAGAGCCAGGGTCTTGCTCTGTCACCCAGGCTGGAGTGCAGTGGCATGATCTTAGCTCACTGCAGCCTCCACCTCCTGGGCTCAAGCAACCCTCCCACCTCAGCCTCTGGAGTAGCTGGGACTACAGGCACCTGCCACTGCACCCAGCTAGTATGGACATTTTAACATTATTGATTCTTCTAATCCATTAACATGAAATATTTTCTCATTTTTTGTGTGTCTTCTTTGTTTTCTTCTTTTCTTTTTTTTTTTCCTTTGGAAACCACCGTGTTAAAAGATTTAAAGCTGAACCTTTTTTTTTTTTTTTTTTTTTTTGAGGCAGAGTCTCCCAGGCTGGAGTGCAGTGGTGAGATCTCGGCTCACTGCGATCTCTGCCTCCTGGGTTTGAGCAATTCTCCTGCCTCAGCCTCCCGAGTAGCTGGGACTACAGGCACACACCACCACACCCAATGAATTTTTGTATTTTAGTAGAGACGGGGTTTCACTATGTTGGCCAGGATGGTCTCAATCTCTTGACCTCGTGATCTGCCCGCCTCGGCCTCCCAAATTGCTGGGATTACAGGCGTGAGCCACTGCACCTGGCTTCTTCGTTTTCTTTCATCAGTGTTTTATAATTTTTATTGTAGCGATCTTTCACGCTTTAGTTAAGTTTATTCCTAGGTATCTTATTTGTAGCTATTGTAAATGGGACTACTGTTGAAACGTCTTTTTCAGATTGTTTGCTGTCGGCATATAAAAATGCTACTGATTTCTGTATGTTGATTTTGTATCCTGCAACTTCACTGAACTCGTTTGTCAGCTCTAGTTATTTTTTTGGTGGAGTCTTTGGGTTTTACTTTTTTTTTTTTTTTTTTTTTTTTTGAGATGGAGTCTCACTCTGTTGCCCAGGCTGGAGTGCAATTTCTTGGTCTCAGCTCACTAAAACTTTTGCCTCCTGGGTTCAAGCAATTCTCCTGCCTCAGCCTCCCGAGTAGCTGGGATTACAGGCCCCTGCCATACACCCAGCTAATTTCTGTATATTTAGTAGAGACGGGGTTTCACCATGTTGGCCAGGCTGGTCTCAAACTCCTGACCTTGTGATCTGCCTGCCTCAGCCTCCCAAAGTGCTGGGATTACAGGCTTGAACCACTGCGCCCAGCGAGTCTTTGGGTTTTTCTCAACATAACATCATATTGTCTGCAAGCAAGGACAATTTGACTTCTTCTTGTCCAATTTGGATGCCCGTTATTTCTTTCTCTTGTCTGATTGCTCTAGCTAGGTTTTGCTAACTCTTTAGGGTGGAGAAAGAGATGGTGTTAGAGCTCCTTGTCTATTCTTTAGAGTTAAATTCCATACAAGAATATAGCATAGGGATGGCAGACGGGATTCCCATTATGTACCAAATCCAATCAGTTGGTAGTGATTGCCTAGAAGACTTGATTGGGAATAATTCTGCAGACTCCTGGCCTAGCAACAAATTGCTCCATGGATGATCAGTGATGTCTTCCATAGGCAAGGGAGGGAGAGTGAGTTGTTACCTATACTGATCTTTGCCAGCTCAATATTGTAAGCTGTGTAGAATTCTCATTACAGGGTGCGGATTTAATCATTCCTAACAGTTCCTTTTGGCATCAACCTAAAGCCAGAAGTTAAAGAACTATGCCACTGATTATTATATTAACTTTAGTTCCTCAATTCCAAGGGACCATATATTTTAAGTACACTACTGATTTAATAACAGGTTTTAAGGGGTAAAATCCACTATAATAAATACGAACACTGAAAATAATATTGATCCATATGTTCTTTTCAGCATCTCATTCAGTGTTTGGGAATAAACCTCTTCTAAGTGTAGCCTATGGATTCTTCTGAATCATCTGTAACCGCTGACACTTGTGCATAGCATCATGGAGAGTCTCTGCTTTCCAGTCGTGGGCTGGTGATGTTGACCTGCTTAGCAAATGTGGGCTAGACAGTCTAATTTTTAGCCATATTATGGAACACCAGGGTTTCATTTGTATTTCCTGTTTGGTTAAACTCATAGTTTTGTCCTTCCCTTAATTAAATTATTTCTTTCTGTAGGGTAAAAGCTTCTTCTGAAAGTCATCCAGAAGCTTCTGAAAGATATTTGGCACCTGAGGGTGACTTTTCTATGAATAAGCTGATCACACCAAATTCCTGTAACTTTAAAAATTCTGCTGTTTCTCCTGAGATAACTGTCAATTGTTATTGTATATAATTACAGTGCCCATTGTGTAGACTGGCAGCCCTTTTCCGGTGTCTTCTGAAGTGCTTGTCTGATGTTTTGCTGGAAGACATGAAAGTGTAGTCATGCCTTCAGCAATAAATATTTGCTTCACTTACTGTAAATTTGCCTCACTAAGTTCTCCCATGGGCAGACAGTAACAACTCCTTCTCAACTCACTCTTCTGCCAACAGGTGGCAAATTTCTTTTGACATAAATTATAAGCTGCACTCCCATTTTAGAAATGTTAAAATGTGAGCAAATAAGGGTCTGAGAATAAAGGGAATAAAGCAGATATCTAAATGAAGTAAACCCTGAGGATTCAGATCAAGATTCCAGTGCCCAGAGTAAGAAGATGAGGTGAGCAGCCTCCACCCCCACCTCAGAACCATTCCAGAATAGTCTTCAGGGTTTTATTGTATCTGAGTGTGCTTCATATGTATACACATAATATGAAATAGAAAGTAATGCAAAATAGAAAGCATTAAACTGTGTAAGAGAGGGACAAGAAAATGCCTTGGGAGGCTGGGTGCGGTGGCTCATGCCTGTAATCCCAGCTCTTTGGGAGGGTGAGGAGGGTTGATCACGAGAGATCAGGAGTTCGAGACCAGCCTGGCCACTATGGTGAAATCCTGTCTCTACTAAAAATACAGAAATTAGCTGGACATGGTGGCGTGTGCCTGTAGTCCCAGTTACTCAGTAGGCTGAGGCAGGAGAATTGCTTGAACTCGGGAGCAGAGATTGCAGTGAGCCAAGATCATGCCACTGCACTCCAGCCTGGGCAACAGAGCAAAACTCCATTTCAAAGAAAAAAAAATGCCTTGGGAATTCAGAGAAGGATAGAGCACTTCGGTTGGTATAAATCAGGACAGAGGAGTAGGTAGCTTTCTAGCGGATGTTGAAGAAACGGGTACTGAATGAGGCCATGCGGAGAGAAGAGGCAGCCTGCGGTTGCCATGAAAAGGCCCCCTCGGAGTTCTAATTTTGAGGAGCGAAATTAAGGGAGGGTTCTACCTGCTGTGCTCTGAGCTGACCGCCACATTTTTCCAGAGGCCAAGCTTCTCACAGGCTGCTCCCAACCAATGACTGCGTATGACAGAGATGCTACTGTAGGCAGGCTCCGTCTTGGGAGATGCTGCAGATGTGGGACTCTTCTGATGGGTGACTTTGGCTCAAGGACTCCCGATGTCCTTGAGGAACTTTCTTAGAACTGCAGAGCAGTCTAAGACACTTCCACCCAAACTTCCTTCCCTCTCTCCTACGCCCAAGGCGGACCTGTGTCCAGTCTGATGGTTCTCCTGGTTCCCTCCTCATCTTGCTTCACAGGTGTTTTCCTCAAGAAATCTCTTGCACGTCTAATCCTGTCCTGGAATCCGCTTCTTGGAGCACCCAGACAGACACACAATCCTTGTGGGGATGCCAGGTAGATATCCCCAGTGCATTCCAAATCTACTGTTTTGTCTGCCTTATTATTTCCCCACCCTTTTTCCAATTACTACTTTTTTTTTTTAGAAGTTGGCATTACTGGATAGTTTCCAGAATAAGAGACATTTTAGGCAGTAAGAAGTGCGTATAGAGAAGCCTCATTTTTTTCTTTCTAGTCTAATTATTCTTCGAAGTTTTTTTTTTTTTTTAATGGTATTTTTTATTAGTAGGGCCCTTTTAGTTACAAAGGACAGAAATTCAGTGCAAACCAGATTAGGGAAAAAGGGTTAGTGATGATTGATGATGATGACGATGATGATAATGGTGATGACACTGAGTTGCATCTCAGGAACAGTAGATCGGGGACCTGGGTGGTGTTAGTGTGTTATTGCTGCTGCTTATTTCTGTGGCCCAAAAGATGACCACAGATGGCACCTGGACTCCACATGTGACAGCCTGGGGAACTAAAGAGAGACTGATTTCTTTACATTTTTTTTTTTTTTTTTTTTTTTAAGCAAGGTCTCATTCTGTCACCCAGCTAGAATGCAGAGGAGCAATCAAAGCTCACTGCAGCCTCAAACTCCTGGGCTCAAGTGATCCTCCTACCTCAGCCTCCTGAATAGCTGGGATCACTGGTGTATACCACCATGCTTAGCTAATTAAAAAAAATTAATAATTTTTTTTGAGAGATGGGGTCTTGTTACATTGCCCAGGCTGATCTTGAACTCCTGGCCTCAAGCAGTCCTCCCATCTCATCCTCCCAAAGTGCTGGGAATACAGGTGTGAGCCACTGTGCCTAGCCTAACTTCTTTTCAATTCCAGTAATTTTCAGGGGAAGCTCAACTTGGTCTAGTTTGGATCAGCCACCTAACCTCACATCAACTGTAATCAGAACTGCTCAGAGGAAGCGACTGTGATGATTGGTCCATGTTATACCAACACGGTAGGGTTCACGGCCACCATGTGCCTTCTGGCTGGAGGAGGAAGGAAGGAGGTTTCTGAGACCACTTCATATTTACACTACACAGAAGATGTCTACAGTGTCACTGCTGCACAGCCATGTATAAACACCCCAGACCTACTCCTCTTGCAGAGAGCTTGACAGCCTCTCAGCAAGAGACTGGAAGCGGGATGAACTCACGCAGGGCACACAGCTCTTGGATTTGCTTCATGTAGATTCTCAGGGCTTCATCAAGAGGCTTCAGCTCCATCAGGGTTTGTAACTGCAAAGTTACTAGAAACTCTCTCATACCTGCCCCAAATAATCAGATTTGTGGGGCTGTACTTTCAGCCTGTTATTTCTCTGCCACAAGGAATCTGCATCGTATAGATTTGAAGTTAGGAGACCTGAGTTCTATCTTGGTTATGTTTTAACTAGCTATGTGCCACTTAGTCTCTCTGCTTTGAAATTACTCTTCAAATCTTCAACTGGGGAATTAGACAAGTAAAGATCATTTTCAACTCAGAGATCCTACGATTCAATAATTGTCAGTTATAAAGAATCTGTTGGGCATTTCTTAGGCTTAGTGCTACCTTCTCACTTGAAACCAACTAACTCCCTCCTTCCCTTCCCTTCCCTTCCCTTCCCCTTCCCTTCCCTCTCCCACTCCCCTCCCCTCCCCTCCCTTTCCTTCTCCTTTTGTCCTTTTCCCCTCCATGTTTTCCTTCCTTCTTTCCTTTTTCCCTGTCTTTCTCTCCCTCATTCCCTTTTTTCCTCCTGACAAACATATATTGAACAACTGGTATGTGCCAGGCACTGTGCTATGAGTTGGACATAAAAATATAGACAAAACTCTGTCCCAGCTCTCAGAGAGCACAGAGTCCACTGGGGCAGCAGACATATAAACAGATCATTAAAATATTACATGATAATGCTTGGTCACAAACAGGGTTATTTCTCTAAGAAAGTTCTTGCACCAATCGTGAGTTTTTTCGTTTCTGTAATAATGTGTTGGTATTTCTACAGAAAGTGGCATCTTCCAGTTTGAAATAATATATTGGATGCAATTAGTTTTTTTTTTTTTTTTTTGAGGTCGAGTCCGCTCTGTTGCCCAGGCTGGAGTGCAGTGGTGTGATTTTGGCTCATTGCAACCTCTGCCTGCTGGGTTCAAGCAATTCTCCTGCCTCAGCCTCCTGAGTAGTTGGGACTACGGGTATGCACCACCACACCTGACTAATTTTTGTATTTTTAGTAGAGACAGGGTTCCACCATATTGGCCAGGCTGGTCTTGATCTCCTGACCTTGTGATCCACCTGCCTCGGCCCCCCAGAGTGCTGAGATTACAGGTGTGAGCCACCGCACCCAGCCCTGGATGTAATTAGTTTTGATTGTCACAGCCATTCTGTCAAGATAAGTCAAATAATTGTTGGAGCTCAAGCAATCATTCATTTAACAAATATTTTTTGAACTTCTAGTATGTGCCAGGCTCTGTGCTAGGGGCCTGGGTGGGGTGACAGACAATAAACAAACAAAGAAGAAAAGTATATGACTACAAGCTGTAGTAAGTTCCAAAAAGGAATTGAATAGGGAACTTAGACGAAGAAGGAAGGAGATAAGGAGGTACCTAATTAGATAGTGGAGTCGGTGGAATCTTCTCTGAGATGGGAACATTTCAGTGAAAACCTTTGAGAGAGAAAGAGCCTGCTGGGCTGTAGGCATGGAGTGGGTGGGAACAGCATTCCCAGATTGAGACCCGAGATAAGAGAGTGCTTGGCTCTCCAACTGAAAGAGGGTGAGTGTGGCTCGGGGACACCAGCAAGGAGGAAGGAGGTAAGGGATGAAGGTGGGAGTGGGTAGAGCCCAGATCAGGAGGGGCCTGTGTGTCAGTGTAAGAGGTTCTCCATGGGAGTCCCTCACAGGTTCTGAAGCAGCACAGTTGATTAGGTTTGCACTTTTAAAAGGTGGCTCTCTGGCTGGGCATGGTGGCTCTCCCCTGTAATCCCAGTACTTTGGGACACCATGGCAGGCGGATCACTTGAGGTCCAGAGTTCGAGACCAGCCTGGCCAACGTGGTGAAACCCTGTCTCTACTAAAAATACAAAAATTAGCCAGGTATGGTGACAGGCGCCTGTAATCCCAGCTACTTGGGAGGCTGAGGCAGGAGAATCGCTTGAACCCAGGAGGTGGAAGTTGCAGTGAGCTGAGATCACACCACTGTACTCCAGCCTGGGCGACAGAGGGAGACTCTGTCTAAAAAAAGGAAAAACAGAAAAAAAATTGTGGCTCTGCCTATCAGGTGTGTTCTGTCTTCTGATGGAAAGTGGGACCCTCTTGTGTACTCATTTTGGAGTGTGTTTTCTGGAGGTTGTTTGCAGGAGCTGAAAGAGTCAGAGGAATGGAGAAAACCTTTTCACCTGTCCTGGCTCAGCCTGGCCCCGCCTCCTTCACCTCAAGTGAACCTGTGGGCCAGATGGGGACATGGGGGTTGCTTTCTTTTGTATTCTGGCCACTGGCTCTCCATTTCCTGGAAAGGTAAAATAGAAATACAGAAAAAGAAGCAGGTGGAATAAAAATACATAATCTTTTCCAGAGAGAACTACAGGAAATAAGAGACTGATTTAGAGAGTAAAACATCATGTGACCTCATGCGCAGGACAATTGGCTGCCACTGCTATCCCTGCCTGTCTTGGCCAAGCCATAGGGACGGCAGGAAGAGGGCAGCCAGGTGCTCTGGGATGGCAGTGAGCAGACTGTGGATTTGGGAGTCAGACAGGTTTAGGCTGAAATCCTGGCTAAACTTTGCCCTATGATCCTGCACTGGTTACTTAACCTCTTTGAACCTCATTTTCCCTATCTGGAAAATTGGAATAATACCATTAACTTTGCAAGGTTATTGTAAGGATGAACTGAGGTAATGTGTGCCATGAATGTGCTGAACAAATGGTAGCTGTTATGATGGAGAGAGGGGGAGAGAGAGAGAGAGAGAGAGAGAGAATCCATTAGGTCTTCAGAATCAAGCCAGTCTTTGAAATCTCCACTTCCTCTTTCAGGACCGCCAGTCTCTACCTTTCTTCTCTTCTAAAACTCCCTATAAGGAAAATGTCAATTTACCAGGGCATAGAATAGTGAGGAACTTCAAAACATGCCTCTATGTACAAGTGGGTTATGGATTATTTTTATTTTGTACCTTATTAAATTCCTAGGGAGTATACTCATTTTTTGCAGGCAACTGTCAATACTGCTTTTGGGAATTTGGGAGGACTCGGAGGAGAAATCTCTCCCACTCCCCTCCTGCCTTCATCGCGGCCTCTCTCGGGCGGACTTAGCATCAGATTTTTAGGGCAGTTTCCCACTCGTCGTTGGCTCTTGCAGCCACAGCCTTCCGCATCTTTAGAGCTTTGGACGTGGGGGAAGGACGGATTCTGGAAATACACTCTGTTATCCTGATGGGACAGCCAAGTGCTGGGCTCCTTACCCAGCCCCTGGCACTGCTGTGGTGGCTGCCGCCTGGTGAGGCTGCCTTCGAAAGCTGGAGTTTTGTTGGTACAAACTCAAGCCCAAAGGCCGAATTGGGTTGCGGTGGAAAGTGGATTCCAAAGCTTCTCCTGGAATGTGAACTTTTCCTGGAAACTTTCCATGTTGCCTCTTAGCAGCAGGCATCAACGTGTTCACACCAGGGAGTCAATTAAAGAAACCCAAATTATTGCCATTCCAATAAACAACGATCGCTCTTCCTTTTCAAATAAACTTGTTACGATAGCCTAAAAGCTAGTCTAATTACACGATCGGATAGCATAAATCTGATTAGAAGCTTTTCGTCTACTTTAATTAAATTTCTCCTGCAATCAGAGCTGTTTCTAGTAAATGTTAAATGTGTACTTAAACAACTTCAATGTATACCTTTTCTAAAACCTACTGGGAGTTCTCTTTCATCCATCCTTACTCCTTTTTGATGAGGCATGAATGTTCCTAGGGCATAGTATTTGGAGAGGAAAAGATTTGGAGAACACCACATCTTCATAATTGAGCCTGTGATATAAATACATGTATCCTGGGTACAAACACATAGATCACATATCATAGGTTAGAGTGGAGGTCATTTAAGGTGGTTCTGAGTAACCATTAAATGTTCGATCCACTGGAGGGGGAAGGAGAGGAAGGAAAATGGTAAGAGTATTAGCAGTGGATCGTAACTATGCCGTTCAAACTTGTCTGAAGACAAACGTGTCTTCCAAGTGCAATCATTCTTACCTGTGATCCCTTCCTGCTACCTCCTTACCCCCTCTTTCCCATATATAGAAGACAATCTCCTCTTCCCAATGTGCATCTCTGCCTAACCAAAAGTATCAAGATCTGCTATCTGAATGGTTTAAATATTCATCTTATAGGTAACAGATGTACGTTATTCACCTTAGCATGATGCCTGGTACATAATGGGTGATCAATAGGTGCTTATGGAAGGAAGGAAGGGAGGGAGGGGGAGGAAGGAAGGGAGGAAGAAATGGAAGGAGGGGAGGAGAGAAGATTCTCATATACAACATAGTTAGAACTCAACAATCTCTTTGAAAGATCATTCTTCTGATTGAAAAGTATGACGGGGTGAAATTTGGTGGTATAACCAAATGCAGAGCTGGCTAATATCATATGTCAGATACCCTTAGCATACATGAGAAGTGGGTAATTGTGGGTGAATTCCTTTCCCTTTGTAGTGGGATTCCTTAAGGGCCTTAGTTAGATTCTACGCCATCTGTGTGTTGATGAGAATTATTGTGGTTGTTTTATGTTTCTCTCAGTTTACTATATCCTCCTTGTCAATTCTGATGAAGAAAAAAAAAGCTGCCTTGAGATTTTTAGAAACAGATTCCTGTGAAAGTTGAGCAATTACTTTTTTTTTTTTTTTTTTTTTTTTGCCTTTCTTGGCAGGGGAAGGAGAGAAAATGTTAGTTTAAGGCATTTCGGTTTGATGGCAACTTACTAATTGCAGAAATTACTCTTTTCTTTTTCTTTTTAGTAAGTTCTGAAACCAATGTCCCTGAAACCAGTGGTATCATTATTTTCTCCTTTTTTCAAATTGGCCGTGAACAGCAGAAATAAAGGGAACTCCTATGTAATAATTCCTGAGGTAATAAATAAATCACAACAACCAAACATGAAATAAGATTTATTTTCCTGTTGACATATTTGAATAATTCGCATTGAAGTTAATGCATACAGTAAAGGACAATTCCCTGAAGATTTTCTGAAGATTGTTCAGTATGTATGCACAAAGAGATTTGGGACTCACTGTTAGCAAAGGATGGGGCCTTTCATCAAACTAGTCAAATGATCTGTTTGCATTGCTCAAGGTGACGTGATAGGGTCCACTTATCAAAGTTCCCAGCACCAGCCAGCAGGAGACCCACCACACCCTGCCTTGGAGAAAAAACCAATTTGGCCATACAGTAGATAAGGAAGAGGACTCGCTGCCGTGGCTGGGTCACTACTGGCTCAGCCAAAGTTTGATCATGTCTAATAATATCTCGTGTTTACGTAGGAACCTTTTCTTGGGGGCAAGGTGCTTTACCAGTATTATCTCATTAGTCTGTCCTCTGACCCTAAAAGCATCTATAGTTTACTGGGGTTGGGAGTGAGTAGAAGAGTGAACAAAAAGAAACTGAATGACGCAAAGCTGGATTTGGCATTCAGGTCTTTGCATTTCTGGGCCAGGTTACTCTCCTACAGTCTATCACCATTCTCAGACCTGTATGTTTTCAGTGTGTTCAAGGAAAAGGTGAAAAATCCTAAATATTATACCTGTGTCTTTTAATTCAGGAGTTCTTAATCTTGGTTAAATGGGTTTTGTGGGGGTGGGAGTGGGGTAGGAGGACACTGTCTAAAATCTGTGTGTGTGACTATACTTGCATTTTTCTGGGGACTGAGCTCTTTCTTTCTTTCTTTTTTTTTTTTTTTTGTTGAGACAGGATCTTGCTCTGTCGCCTAGGCTGGAGTGCAGTGGCACAATCTCGGCTCACTGCAACCTCCATCTCCCAGGTTCAAGGGATTCTCCTGCCTCAGCCTCCCAAGCAGCTGGGACTACAGGCACGTACCACCACACCTGGCTAATTTTTGTATTTTTAGTAGAGACAGGGTTTCACCATGTTGGCCAGGCTTGTCTCAAATTCCTGAGCTTAAGTGATCCACCCACCTCGGCCTTCCAAAGTGCTGGGATTACAGGTGTAAACCAGCATGCCCAGTCTCCATCAGATTTTCTAAAGGATCTATAATTCCTTGAGAAGAACCTCTGGGTTTTTTGTTTTTTCTCATTAGTTCTGGCGAGGTATTGTAGTCAGTCTGCAGCAAACCCACTGTTTCCATTTACAGTTCCTATATGTTCAGCTCTAATCTGGTTATGGAGTCATGGGGCAGGAGAAATTGATTTTGGCCGATAACCTATAAATCCTCCCCCTCCCCCTCCCCCATCTCCCTCCCTCCCTCCTTCCTTCCTTCCTTCCTTCCCTCCTTCCCTCCTTCCTTCCTTCCTTGACAGGCTCTGGTTCTGTCACCCAGGCTGCAGTGCAGTGGCACCATCATAGCTCACTGCAGCCTTGAACTCCTGGGCTCAAGCCATCCTTTCACCTTAGCTTCCTGAGTAGCTGGGACTATAAATTGTATTTCTAAGGGTGCTAATGCTTTGTTTGGCTTCAAATAATTTCCCACAGGTGATCTGTTCATTTATTCCTTTATTTGTTTATCCAACAAACATTCACTGAGTGTATTACCTTTGTAGGGCAGCTGTAACAAATTACCACAAACTGGGTGTCTTAAAATAATGGACCTGTATCCTCTTGCAGTTCTAGAGGCTAGAAGTCTGAAATCCAGGCAGCAACAGGGCCATGCTTTCTCTAAAGGCTTGTGAGGAGGAGCTCTCTTTGCCTCTTCCTAGCTCCTGGTGGTTGCTGGCAATCCTGGGCATTCCCTGGCTTTGTGGCCTCATCCCCTCCCATCTCTGCCTTTGTCACATGGTGCTTTCCCTGTGTCTCTTCTCTTCTTTTAAAAAATTTATTTATTTATTTATTGAGACAGAGTCTCGCTCTGTTGCCCAGGCTGGAGTGCAGTGGTATGATCTCAGCTCACTGCAAACTTCCCCCTCCGGGTTCCAGTGATTCTCCCACCTCAGCTTCTCTAGTAGCTGTGATTACAGGTGTGCGTCACCACACCCTGCTAATTTTTGTATTTTTAGTAGAGACAGAGTTTCACCATGTTGGCCAGGCTGGTCTTGGACCTCAAGTGATCTACCTGCCTCAGCCTCTCAAAGTGCTGGGATGACAGGTGTGAGCCACCGCAGCTGGCCTCTTCTCCTCTTCTCATAAGGATAATGGTCACATGAATTAAGGGCCCACTCTATGCCAGTATGACCTCATCTTACCTAAATAAGTCTGCAGTGACCCTATTTCCAAATAAGATCACATTCTGAGGTTCTAGAAGGACATGAATTTTGGGGGGGACACTAAGTCAGAGCATGGAGCATCTGCTCTGCCCTGGATATCGTGTTGGGCACTAGAAATTGAATAGAAAACAAATCACTGCTTTTTAGGTACTAATAATACTTAATCTTTTTTGATTTCTTTTTTTCTTTCAGTCCTGTAGTGGCCTTCTTTTTGGGGTTCCTTTAGTTGTCCTAAGGTGATCAGGAGTCCTCCTGGACCCACATTCCAGCCTCTTTCCGGTGGGAGCAAGACAGCTGGAGTGCTTCCGATAGGGGCTTGTTAGCCTTCAATGGTCATAATAGCTACAAATTCTCCCATTCATCCAAAAGTGAATTTGTGTGACACATGAGTGTGCCGGGCAACCATAACAGATCAACATGGCCAGAGTATTCTCTGCAGAGCAGGAATAGTGGGAGATAAGGCTGGAGAGTCAGGCAAAGATCAAGGAAGGCCTTGTAGGCCATGCTTAGGGTTTTAAAAAAGGAAAAGACATTGTCATCGTTGCATTTGCCATAATTCCTTCTAGCACAGGGTGTGGAGGAATTGGAGGAGGGACCAAAATGGAGGCGGGAGGCCAGTTAAGGGGCCATTAGAGTGATCAAAGCAACAGGTACTGGTCATAGGGAGGAAGCAGAATCTACTGCGGTTGGCTGATTGTAAGGGTTGAGGGCGAGGACACAGCCAAGGATAAATTACAGGTTCCAGCAGAGTAAAATGTGTAACACCAGCTGTTAGATCTCAACCCAATTACCTTGTCCCAGCAATCCACAGTGCCTCTTAAATACCAAGAAGCTGCAGGGCTGCTGGGGACGTTATGGAGCTTTCTAGTCCTTGACAACATCAGGAAGAGCCTGGCTGTCTTTTTCTGTGTCATTTGCCTTCTGTCCCCTGAGGCAGGTCCTGTAGAGGGGACTACAAGAACTGGCTGGCTGTTACAGAGATGCCTGCCTCACCTTCTTTTTCCAACAGTGCGGATGAGAAGGGTTTTAAACATCTATCTTGTCCTACCCAGGATGCCCCAGAGAAGGAGAGGGGACATCTCAGACTATAGGGTGGAGGGCTCCAGTTTGGCTGTGGGACATTCTTGTTTCCTTGACCCTCTTAGCTCCATGAACTCAAGAGCTGAGCTGAAGATATTTCCCCAAACTGGAATGACAATGATGACTTTTTCATGCTTGGAGGGAGCCATTAATGTGTCTTTTACGAGTAACTCCCAACCTCTTTAGGGAATCTGTGATTATCTCTCAACTCCCTCATCTTCTAGGGGAGTTTGGAGCTGGAACGTAGGGGGAGCACTTGGGAGCACATGCCGGGAGTCACCTGGACTTGGCTGCCGACCTCCAGAGTCCTCTTGCCCAAGGCTGCTCTTATCAGGCTCCTCTGCCTTTTATACCTAAGAATACAAGGAGATGAGCTAAGTCCAAGCCCGCTGTGGCTCCACCAATCTATCAGCCCAATGGGTGGCCGTGATCCTCCTGTGTAACCCTGTCACATGGTGTGAGGTCATTAAACAAAGAGCATGGAAAAGCAGGGCCCCATTTTCTGCTAATCAGTAACACAGGACTTTGGATAAATGTACTTGAATCACAGGAAAAGCTAATCACAGTTTTAGCCGTATTTCAAAGAAACAGGGTTGATTCTGTGGATATCAACAATTTAGTAGTCTGGGCTAGAAAAAAAGGAAGAGAGAGATGCAGCACACATGTGAGTCAAGGGGTCTTGGGCAAATTACTTAACATCTTGGTGTCTCAGCTTTCCCTATCTTTAAAATGGGGGATAATAGTATCTGTCTCAGAGTTGTTGAAGGAATTGCGTGAGATAAGATGTATGGAGTGCTTAGTACACTCTACATGTGTGCCTGGCACATCAAAACTCACGCGTGTTACTGCTTCCTATAACTCAGGTGCAAGGAGTGAGAGCAATGATAGAAAGTCGATTCATGGTTGTCAAAAGAATGA
The DNA here is from genome assembly GCA_036589455.1 of Ateles fusciceps. NCBI lineage: Eukaryota > Metazoa > Chordata > Mammalia > Primates > Atelidae > Ateles > Ateles fusciceps. The sequence goes on from JAZHEH010000889.1 coordinate 1,221,300, forward strand.
TTGAATAAAGGTGTCAGCGGCTCACTAACAGGGCTGTGTTCAGAATTCTCTCTTGCTATCTTGCTCTCTCTTTCCATTCTGAGTTTTCCCTTTGATCTTTTTTTTTTTTAAATGCATTCCATCTTTGTGTTTCCTTTTCCTTGGTTCAGAGTGACAGGTAAGGCAGATCTCTAGGTTAAAAGAAGTGTCCCCAAGATCTCTAGGTTAAAAGAAGAGTCCCCAAGGAGAATGAGACTAGCTCCATTGTTATTTTTCTTAAAGGCTGATTGTAGGCAAAAGACTATATTTGGGTCTTTCATTTTAAAAAACAAATAGCCAGGATCCAGAGACATATGAATGTTTACTCCTACCCATGCAGTAACTCTCTTGGAGGTAGAATCTGTTGAGTATTTCTATGCCTATGTAGAGATACCCAAACCTAATATTCTCACGACTCGAAATTGTGTTTTATAATTTGAATAATGAAAAGCAATTTAGATAGCATTCTGATTGGACAGTAGAGATCACATTTAGTTTTTTTCAGTAGTCACCTCAACAGCTTAGACAGATTTCAGTAATCCTGAGAGACAAACGCAGAACAGTTATAAATATATAATAGTGGTAGTTTGCACTGAAAGAGGACTTAGTTATCTGAAATAAACATTTTGTACAACTTGTAGACCAAAAACCACTTGGTGAATGGAAGGATTGTATGTTGCCTTCCTCTCATCAGAGATGAACTAACGGAATTTCCTTGCTGTTTCATTTAACTCCTAGATTCCCACCTCAAACAAAACATGAATTCACTTTTGTAGACAGAGTGCTCCTAAGTGGAGTCTGAATGAAGGACTCGAAAAGTTTAATTTTTAGACTTGTTTTTCGTCAGCCACTTGTGCTGACAGCAAGGGGAAACTTCTTTGTGCTTGAGAGGATGGTTTGGTTGTAAACAGTTGTTCTCATTTTCTGGGTCTTCCGACTTTATCAAGCCATTTGGCCTTTGAAGAATGTGCAAGTGGGACGGGCAGATGCCTAGAAGCTGGGAGTATTGGGGGTAAATTAATATGGCATTGATATTTTTTCCTAAGGCAAGTGTGTTATTTACTAATTTAACTCCTTGAAATGGTAAGTACAAATGGTGATCAAAGTGACAATAAATCATCCTTAGAATGGATTCTTTTCTGCTAAAAATTAAATAGTTCCCTTTCAGACTGGTATGTGTCTTGTATAAGGGTGTCAGATGCCATCCATTTGACATCCATGTCAACCTTCAGGGAACAAGACCCAGAAGGTAACAATGAGAAATGCAGCATTTCAGTGTCAATCATGAGAGAGAGAATATATAAGAAATAGTCTTTTAAATAATGGACAAAATAAACAAGATCTTATCTGAACATTTAGATTTTCTCTCATCGTCTGCTCCCCTTTAGATCAGCAAAATCCAGCTTGAACTACACCCCCACAATTCCCCTTTATTTGAAATAGTACACACACACACACACACACACCACCATCCCCCCCCTTTCATCTTTTTTATGCATGGCTTGATTTTCTGTGAGAATGTAGAATTTGTAAGCAATCTAAAGCTCACCTAGGCCCTGGAAGAACTAAAGAATGGACTCCAGCCCCCCATGATATCTAACGAACATCAGGCTTTAATTAGCAGATTAGTAGACAGTTGTACTGGGCAAAGCCTTTGGTCTCTTTTACCAATTTCTGCTATGAAGTCCCTGATGACTGAAACTTTCCCTCTGTTGGAAATCCAGTTATCTTGCTGGCAAATGTTGTAAACCTGCAGAGCCACAAATCCGGAAGTGGGTGGTACCGTGGACTTGGGGCGTAAGATGTTATTTTACCTTGACATTCAGCACCAGAAGAAAGACAATGTCCCACTTCTTTCTCTGCAGATGCCCTGAATTTGTTGTTGTTGAAACTCGTGAAATTATTTCATGTGGATTTTTTTTTTTTAAGGATAACAATAACAAAAAAGTGTTGCCTTCAGAATTTACACCTCCTGGGGCCAGGGTGGAAGGACAGAGGAATTTAACTACATTCTCTGCAACTGTTTTCACTCTTGCCCAAGAGTGGTTTCCTGTTTGTTAAAGAGCACTCCAATGGGAAGCAGACAGAAAATATTCCTCATTGTACCTCCTCAAGGCCCAGTTAAATTCTGTGTGGCTCGGTTTGCCCTGTCTGTTAGACTGGAGATAATTAAAAGGGATCTAGGGTAGGATAATTGTGCAACTCTCTCTTGAGCTCATGTCCAACTCTAGTGGTCAGTGTGATTCCACAAGTTCATATTGGGAGCCTGTAAGATGAGAACAATAATTTGCTATTCTTCTTTTTTTTTTTTATTTGATACGAAGTTTCACTCTTGTTGCCCAGGCTGCAGTGCAATGGTGTGATCTCGGCTCACTGCAACCTCTGCCTCCCAGGTTCAAGTGATTCTCCTGCCTCAGCCTCCCGAGTAGCTGGGATTACAGGCATGCGCCACCATGTCCGGCTAATTTTGTATTTTTAGTAGAGACAGGGTTTCTCCATGTTGGTCAGGCTGGTCTCGATCTGTCAACCTCAGGTGATCTGCCCATCTTAGCCTCCCAAAGTGCTAGGATTACAGGCGTGAGCCACCGCTCCTGGTTGAGAATAATAATTTCTATCTTATAATGTATGGATTAAATGAGTTAATATAAGTGCATAACACAGAACTGAAGCATAGTCAACACATTAAATGATAGCTATCAGTGTCGCCATTTCATTATGATGATATGGATAGGACATATATGGTAAGAGCCATGTGAATGTTTTTATGATTCTTTACACGGGCCTTCAGGAAGGGGGTTTCCACAGTGCTGGGGACTGTCTTCCTCATGCTCCCACTCACTGACTCACAGTCAGCAGGAAGACAGTCTGCCTCGGTTCACAAGAAGGACAAGCTTTCTCACTAAGCCTCTGTCCCACTCTCCTGAGCATGCCCTGTTTTTCAGGGCTGGAATGGGCAGGGAAGGGGCCGGTGGCAGCAGAGGAGGCCTCTTAGGGACTCTGACACCAACTCCTGAGGGGCTGAAGGTGGCGTCTGGGAAGCGCCTTCCCAAGCTCCTTCTTGCTGCCAGGCCCTAGGACCCCAGCGTAGAAACATATGCAGGAAAGACTGGAGCATCTGGCACTTCAGAAGGTAAACAGCATTTACAAGCCTTCTGCATCTCACCAAGAAAAAGTAAATACTTTCTGGGGACTAACACCGAAAATCCCCTCCTCGATTCCATTTTGTCCTGATGTAAATTATTTTCCTCCTTTTTGAATGGTTCTGGATTAAATTAAAAAGAATAATAGGCCGGGCACAGTGGCTCACGCCTGTAATCCCAGAACTTTGGGAGGTCGAGGTGGGTGGATCACAAGGTCAGCAGTTCAAGACCAGCCTGGCTAAGATGGTGAAACCCCATCTCTAGTAAAAATACAAAAAAATTAGCTGGGCATGGTGGCTGGCTCCTGTAATCCCAGCTACTCGGGAGGCTGAGGCAGAGAATTGCTTGAACCCAGGAGGTGGAGGTTGCAGTGAACGGAGATCACGCCACTGTACTCCAGCCTGGGTGACAGAGTGAGACTCCGTCTCAAAAAAGAGAATGGCAGGCATTGAAACTTTGGTAAATGTTTGTGGCATAGTGATCAGGGACACAGACTGGAGCCAGTTTTGCTGCTCTGCAGCTCACCTTTTAGAGCCTGAATTCCCTTACATGTCAAATGGGGAATAATTATACTTATCTCCTAGGGATATTGTGAAGAGTAAAAGATAATTATGTAACAATGATAATGTTGATGTTTATTGATCACTTATTAGGTGCCAAATACTATGGTTAAGGCTCGTGTGAGCTATCTTGACCCGTATACCATATTGTACTAAAGACTTAGCATATAGTCAATGCTCAATAAATGTTAGCAATTATAAAGACAATGATCATTGTTACCAACAAAGTACAAAGAGCCAATCTTGGCCAGGCGAGTGTGTAATCCCAGCACTTTGGGAGACCCAGGCAGGTGGATCACAAGTCAGGAGTTTAAGACAAGCCTGGCCAAGATGGTGAAACCCCATCTCTACTAAAAATACAAAAATTAGCTGGGCATGGCGGGTGTACCATCATGCTTCCCTTGACAAAGCTGGTGTCCATACCCCACCATTCCCCTGCCCCTCTCAGGTTCCTTTAGATCATACCACATCTTCAAACTCTACTGCTGTGGGGGAAAGATGACTAGATTCAGAGTCACTGGGCGACCTGGGTGGATCCTTCATTGTGGCTTGGCCTGTTAGAATTTACTTGTGACACTGACAAGCTACTTTTAGACTCACGGTGCTGGTTTCCCCCATCTTTACAATGTGATCAAGATGCTGCTATTTATTCGTTAGTACTGTAGGACCCTGGGGAGAAAGACACTTCTGAAATGAAAAGCACAGTGGTTTTTGGCCCACTCTCCTCCTCCCCCCTCCAGCAGCTGGTGTGGGAAATAAGTGAGGTGTGCTGTTGGCAGGTCGAGGCACTGGCTGAGACCAGAGAGAGTGAGTCCCAGCAGCCACTGTGCTAAACACAGGGCTAGCACAGCACCTGGCATGTGGTAAGACTTCAAGAAACCATCTGCTGGAAGTGAAGATAATTCATGATTTTAGCTCAAGGATATGTCTGCTGCAAAAAGCTGCTATGACCAGCTGCCACCCCCATCCTTCCCTCCAGAGACTCCAGAGACTCCAAACCAAGTGCTGCATGCCATTTGTTTTTCCTTTGAAAACTGAAAAATGTCATTGGTGCTAGGTTATGCCACATACGCTTTCATTGCTGGTACCGTATTTCCTAGTCTCTGTCCCACCATACTCTCTCCCTGGCATGCTTGTCCCTTTCATTGAATTAGCCTCTAGATTCTGCAAGGCCAAGCTGTAGTTTGGGGAGAAGAGTGAGTACTATCAGGTTAGATGATTTGAACAGCTTGTCTTTATTTATAGCCTAAATAGAACTTTATCTATCTCTTCACTCCTCCCTACTGTTTCCCTGCCTCCTAAATTCCCTTTCTTGCTTCTTAGACGCACATCTCTTGGAGGCCACTTCTCACACTCTAAGCTGAGTCTGATGCCAGGGCCCGCCAGCATAAAGAGCTTCACAGGTGGGAAGCACTAATGGAAGCTAATGAGCAAAAGAGCTGGGCTTGAGCTCCCTAAATGGTCCTTACAAAATAAAGTAAACCCTTGGCTAAGGCACATCTGAACTCCTCACAATAGCTTCAGTTTTTTTTTTTTTTGAGACGGAGTATTGCTCTCTCACCCAGGCTGGAGTGCAGTGGTGTGATCTCGTCTCACTGCTACCTCTGCCTCCTTGGTTTAAGCAATTCTCATGTCTCAGTCTCAATCTCACTAGCTGGGATTACAGGTGCACACCACCATGCCTGGCTCATTTTTGCATTTTTAGTAGAGATGGGGTTTCACCATGTTGGCCAGGCTGGTCTCACACTCCCAACCTCAAGTGATCCGCCCACCTTGACCTGCCGAAGTGCTGGAATTACAGGCGTGAGCCACCATGCCTGGCCTTCTTCGTCTTCAAAAGAGGAATTATTGCCATTTCAGGGTTGTAATAATTGTGAGAATCAAGTTAAATAACGAATGTGAAAAGAGCTTTTAAAAATAGTAAATGCCACCAAATGCCAGGTAATATTACTCCAAACAGCATTTGTGCTTCTACACTGACACATGCCAGTTTCTGTCTAGCATGAGACTTCGTTTATTCTTCCTTGGAAGGTGCCTTCCTTACTCCAGCTAGGTTGACAGTTCCTTCCGGTGGACTTTGTCTTTTGTCTGCGTCCCTCCAGTCCCTGTCCTAGTACCTTCAGTGTAGTGGATGTTTGTTCAGTACTTGTTGAATTGGATCCCTTATAATAAACTGCTATTGTCTTGGTCAAACTTCCTTTCTTTCTTTTACCACAAATCCATGAATTGAGAAAATCCCAAGTGACTGATCTTTTTGGTTCTTAAACAAAAAAAGAGAGAGGGCCAGGTGCAGTGGCTCACGCCTGTAATCTCAGCACTTTGGGAGGCTGAGGCGGGTGGATCACAGATCACGAGGTCAGGAAATCAAGACCATCCTGGCTAATATGGTGAAACCCCGTCTCTACTAAAAATACAAAAAAATTAGCCAGGTATGGTGGCAAGTGCCTGTAGTCCCAGGTACTCCGGAGGCTGAGGCAAAATCTCTTGAACCCGGAAGGTGGAAGTTGCAGTGAGCCAAGATCCCACCCACTGCACTCCAGCCTGGGTGACAGAGCCAGACTCTATCTCAAAAAAAAAAAAAAAAAAGAACCAAAGAGAATAAGAGGCACAATGTGTGTTTACTAAAGAGCTGGCAGTTTAATGGTACCCGTTTTAACTAGTTTACTTTTGTATAAAATGTAAAGAATACAGATTCAGATGTAAGAAATATCACACAGTGAGAAGAGGTGAAGAACCAAGTTTTATGAATCGATTTAATGCCACTGAGGGGGTACATCAGAGAAAAATAGAACAGATTTATGAATTGCTTATTTCAGTCCACATTGGAGTGGGTTTGGACCCTTCTAGGATTTCCTGGAGCCCCGTAGGCTGTTATTCACCCTTCACATATGCATATATAAAAATATACCATCTATAAATAGCCACCTGCCTTTTCAGTGAAATTAAAGATGGGAGAGTTAGAAGAGATTTTCCCAGTATAATTACAGGGCTCAAACCTACAGCTGTTATACTACTACAGTTCTACCCAGAGAATTTCTAATATCACTATTTTAAGCACATTTTAAAATTCTATTTTAATGGTAAGATGTTGTCCACAGACATTTATTTTTTTTCTTGCCAAGATTTCTCACATACCTACTTAAAAAGATTAGGTGTTGCATGGGGTTGCTGTACAGAGCAGTTTTGTTTTATAAACTGCAGAAAATTTTCACAAGTGTTTCTACTCCTTATCTGGGGATTAACACCAAACTTCTGCCAATGTTTTTCTTAAATGCTACACATACCCTTTTACAAACACTCTCCATCACATATTTTTCTGCAGAGATGTGCCTCCTTAAGAAAAATCCCTGAACTTCTAAAATTCCTAGGTGTGAATTGACTGCATAAGAACACAGCACAATGTGAAAGGAATTAAACGGAACACTTTTATCTTTGCTTACAAAAAAAAAAGCAAGTAGCGAGGTATTCATCTGCCGTCTTTGTTCCCTTACTAAAGACCGACGCTCTTCAATCTTTGAGAGCCCTGAAAGTCAAGGCAGAGCTGATGAGACGAAGGGAACACGCTCTCCCTGTAGAAGGGTCTAAGTGCCTTCAGCAGTTAATTTGCAAGGAAAAACCCCATTGGGAGCCTTCCACCTACTCTAAAAGCAAACATTCTTAACAGGCGGTATTAGTGTGGTGTTAAGAGAGGCATGCTTTAACCTAAAAGGTGTCATTTTATGAGCAAAAACTCGATTAACCTTCAGAGACTTGCAATCACTATGTTTTCCCTTCCTTGATGCCAAAATCTTCACAGGTTAAGAAGAACTTACACCCATTGTGATGCTCAAAACCCGGGAGGATCTTAAAGAAAAGCTGCTTTGCACGAAGTGTATACATGCAGCTTCCTGCTCCTGCGGGAACTGTCACTGGTTTTCATTTCATGAGTTTGTAAAACACAGGAGCCATGTGTGTGAGCCTGTTAATTAAAACAAAAACAGAACTGTTTCTGTTGTGCTTTAGAGCTACAGAAACTTTGGGGCCAAGTGGGGCGAGAGAAACAGCAGCACCCAGTCTGCTCCTGGGTCCCATGGCTGCCAGTAATGAAGCCACTGTATTAGAAAAAGCCAGGAAATAGGCACCGGAATTAAAGAGAGAGGGTGAGTGGAAAAAAAAATTCTAGTAAGGCTCAGAATTAGATGTATTAAAATGCCTTTTCCATTCCCCTGAGGGACTGTTTCATATCAAAGTTTCTGGAGAGTGAAGGCTTCCCCTGTCTAATCTGATTCCAAAGTTAGCCTCCTCTACAAGAGGAAAGAATAGCTTCAGTGGCTTCAGAGGCCATTCCAGGGTCAGGCGTGGAGTCTATTCCTGCTGGAGCTGCTGAGTCATTGCCACCTTGGGAGCGGCTTGACCTCTGCTTCGGTTTACCTAGAAGGTAGAGGGAAGCCTTCAGCTGAGAACACTCCACCAGCAAGGCCTTTACTCTTATCTGGAAGGATCTGCTGACTTTCACTAGCACCTGAACCCAAAACATTTAAGGATTACCAATCTATATATACTGCATTAGAATACAAAAACACTGATCAGTTTAAAAAAAAAACAAAACCAAATATCCAAAAACTCACTGAATTCTTCACAAGGGAAACACTACCAAAAAAGCAGCAAATATCAAAAATATCTTTTAGTCCTTTTTGAATATGGATTTCATCTCCTAAGGGCAGTAAAAACATGGATCAGACAGCACTTCTCTCAAACAGATGCTTATTCAATACCTTCAATAGTCATCCAAAGCAGGCTGTAAAAGGGCTTAGGGGTGTGTGTGATGGGGTGATGTGGAGGAAGGAAGGAAGCAGCAAAAACAGGAAAAAAAATTAAACGACAGTCAAGGCATTCGCTATACTCTGTATCTTAAAGGCAGGAAGAAAAAAGACCTCAATAATATGTATCATTCTCTTTATGGAGACACACCCAATGGTGTCCCTCCATACTTTTTTCCATACTTTCCTTCTTTCTCTTCTTTGGTTTAATATTACAGGAATAGTAAACTGAATGTTTTCATTTTGTATTAAAAAATTTTATTTGTGATCTGTACATGTGATAAAGTGGGGCTTTGTTGTAGACCTTTAAAGGCAAAACAAAACAAAATCCAAAGTAAAAATGTATAAATACAATATATATTTTCTTACAAAAATGGGAGATTTACAAAATATACATACTGTACTTATCTCTATTTTACAAATTTCACATGCACTTAAAAAATACAGCACAAAAGATGCCAAAACCTGTGTAGTGAGTTTTAAAAATCTGCCAGATGAGATAGTTTTGAAGGTTGAAGAAACACAAGATCGATATTAACTTTAATGTAAAAAGCAGTTCCACTCAAGTGAACATTACGTATATAAAGTAACTTGTACACTTTACAGTACCCTCTATGATTGGCATTTAAAAACTGTTGTAAGAAACAGGATAGTGTTTCAAGATTGGAGGGTAGTGTCAAAGGTGGGGTAAAGGTTAGCTCCCATGATTCTCTGCTCTGCTTTACCCCATCATGCAAAAGAATCCAAGTTCTGTTACAGAAAAAAAGTACATGATTTAAGATTAATAAATTTAAGTCTTCCAGCACATTTCAAAGAACTCCAGAATCACTTTGAAGTTTACCTTCTTTTAATGACTTTCTTTAAAGATAGGGCCCATGGTTGGAACTTTCCTCTTCATTCACTATGGTATCTGCTGATGACCTCCCCATGCAACCACACAGAGAGAGGGTCAGCGTACGCGTGATGTTTTATAAACAGATTGATGGAACCAAGAAAACAGGACAAAATGGCTCTACGCTTTTTTAAAAATTAACTTTCCTTTATTATGAGGCTGAAGGCATTATGCTTTTTATCTCGAAGTATCCAAATGGGAGAATAAAATAGAAAGGAAACCTAAATATAGGCTTATAGCAAGAAAAAAAAAATGAAAGGAGAGATTTCCCTGAATATTTAAGAATCTGTTGGATCATGTGTTCCGAATTAAATATATTTAAAACAAACAACAAACCTCCTTACATTTCCTTTAGCGAAGTCAGAACCTCATACCGCAGTGTGATAGCACACTGCTCTTCACGTTTCCTTAAAAAGGAATGTTTATCTCAACCAAATTAACCACCAAAGGGAAACCTCAGATTTGCGCTGCTTTGCCTATAAAAGTTGCTGTCTTCACAGTTATGCCTTTCCACAGGGAGACACTTTTGTTTCCTCTTTGTCTCTTACAACAAAGACAAGGGGGAAAATGCATTCCTGTTTTGAAAAGCAACAAGTCATCACTTCTTTTCAGGGTATTAAAACAATTAAAACACCCATCTTTCTGCCTCCTGCCTTCCCCCAGAAAATGAAAAAGTAGCAGAAATACCTACTACACGTCTCCTTGGCCTCATCTCAAAATGTTATCCTCCTTTCTTTTGCGTCCTCACATTAGGATTCTAGCAGGCAGGCCTCCCAAGACTTCCAAATGCTTATTTTAAAAGACTTGAAAGGAGTACGGGGAGGAAAAACAGGCGGGAGGGGGCAGGGGAGGAGAGACCGTAATGTCTGACCCTGGAAATTAACCCATCTGGGCTCCAGTTTGGCCCCAGTGAAAAGAGATTATGGTTTGACCACTGCTTGACAAGGACGCCGCAGGAGGCCCTCCCTCTTCCAACAAAGCAGCCACCGCAGACAGCGGTACCTTTCCCGGGGCCTCACAGGGGTCTGGACATGCCACTTGCCCTGCAGCAGGGGAATCACTCACAGCCCCCGTTCAGCCCCGGAGCCAGGAGAAACTCACAGCAGTCTCTGCTGGTCTCAGGCTTCTCTTAGGCCCAAGCTGGCCCGTACCTTTCACGATTCACATCGTCGTTATCAACGTCATCTTCTTGTAAGTCTTTGCCTTAAGTCTTTTCATCCAAACCGATTTCCACCCCAGGTCTCCTTTTCCAAATCACCCTGCGCCCCAAATCCGCAAACAACTTCTCACTTCCAGGTCACTTCTCAGTAGAGGGGATGAAGGTTACAGAAACAGGCCCCCACCCAACAGGTCTTTCCCTACTGTGCCTCTCCTCTTGCAAAGAGGGTAGGGGGTAGGAAAGGTGGGGGAGGGGCCGCGGCTCATATACCGCAGTCTCCCCCTTGCTGCTGTGGCTGAGTCTGTGGTAGAAGCGGCGCCACGACTGCAGAGTCTTGCCCGACCAGATCCAGAAGCCAGTGGTGATGCCCACGATCATGGTCATCAGGTACTTGATCATGAAGACGGTGAAGTCCGGGCTCATGGGTGGGAAATGGCCTGGCGGGCAGGGCACAGCGTAGCTCTTGCACGTCTGCAGGAGCCAGGTACGCTCCCAGTGCTCGCGGAAGGCCTGCTCGTAGAAGTAGCAGGCCAGCACGATGGTGGCGGGCACAGTGTAGAGCACGCTGAAGACGCCGATGCGCACCATGAGCTTCTCCAGCTTCTCGGTCTTCGTGCCGTCGTGTTTCATGATGGTGCGGATACGGAAGAGAGACACGAAGCCGGCCAGCAGGAAGGACGTGCCAATGAAGAGGTAGACGAACAGAGGCGCCAGCACGAAGCCTCGCAGCGCGTCCACACTGGACAGGCCAACGTAGCACACCCCCGCTGAGCAGGTCCCCATCCACCTGGCCCATGGCCAGGATAGTGATGGTCTTGACGGCGGGCACGGCCCACGCGGCCAGGTGGAAGTACTGCGAGTTGGCCTCGATAGCCTCGTGGCCCCACTTCATGCCGGCCGCCAGGAACCAAGTGAGCGACAGAATGACCCACCAGATGGAGCTGGCCATGCCAAAGAAGTAGAGCACCATGAAGAGGATGGTGCAGCCCTCCTTCTTGGTGCCCTGCGCCACCGTGCGGTAGCCGTCATCCGAGAAGCGCTCCACGCACACGGCGCGGTCCTCCAGAAGGAAGCCGGCCACGTGCGCCACGGCCACCATGAAGTAGCAGCCCGACAGGAAGATGATGGGCCGCTCTGGGTAGCTGAAGCGCCGCATGTCCACCAGGTAGGTGAGAACAGTAAAGAGCGTCGAGGCGCAGCACAGCACCGACCACACGCCCACCCAGAGGCGGGCGAAGCGCCTTTCCTCCTCCTTAAAGTACATCAGGCCGTTGGCACGGCCGGGTTCGCACGGGGCGCCGCAATCGCGCTCACCCAGGAAGCGGTAGCCCAGGTAGGGGGGCACCTTGAGCTGGCGGGGGCATGAGAAGGGGAAGGCGGGACGTCCCCTGCCATCTGCGGCCCCCGGGGGCAGCGCGGTGTAGGGCAGGTCCGGCAGGTAGGGTGCGGTAGGGTAGGCAGTGGGGCCGCCGCCTGGGCCCCCGGAGCCGTCCGACGTGTTCTGGCCCACGCAGATCTCGCCCGCGCCGTGCACCGGAAAGTTCTCGCAGCGCAGCCGCTCGGGCCACTGGAAGCCGAACTTGTTCATGAGCGCCTCGCAGCCCTGGCGGGCACGCTCGCACAGGGAACGGCACGGCGGGATAGCCTGATCGAGCACGGTGCACACGGGAGCGTACATGGAGCATAGGAAGAAGCGCAGCTCGGGAGAACACTGCACTTTCACCAGCGGGTAGAACTGGTGCACCTCGAGGCCCGCGTCCTCTTGGTTCGTGTGGCCCAGCAGGTTGGGCAGGATGGTCTGGTTGTAGGCGATGTCCGTGCACAGCGGGATGGAGATGGGCTGGCAGAAGCCGTGGTCCGGCACGGAGATGCCCTTCTCTCCGTGGTACGGCTGCGCCCCGGCGCCCGCGGACAGCGCGCCCAGCAGCATCAGCACCAGGGCGCAGAGGCCCAGGGGAGAGCGCGAGGCGGCTGCGCCGGGGCCCCGCATCGCCGGCCGCGGGTGCAGCGGTGTTCTCAGCCCGAGGAGTGCGACGAGGCAGGTTGGGAGAGGCTTGGATGCGGGGAGGCGCCGCCGCGCCGGGCTCATGAGAGTCTTCCAGGCGCCTGGGCCGGGCCGTGGGCGGCGGGGGAGCAGAGGGCGCTGCCGCCGGGGTGCCCGCGCCGCGGGGGCGCCTCCACTGCCTCCGCCCGGCAGTCGCAGGGCCGGCAGGGGCCCAAAACTCGTCAGCCTGGGTTGGGGGCGCCGAGGAGGGCCGCCTCGCCCTCCCAGCGGGCACGTAACGGAGTGGCTCCCCTCCGCGCCAAGGAGCAACAAGCGGCTCCTGGGACCCTTCAAAGTTTGCCCAAGTCTCTGGACCCCCGGCGCACTGCAGTGCGCACGGCCCCCGCGCCCGGCCCGGCCCCCGCCTGGAGAACCCCCGGCGCCGCCGCCCGCTCGCCCTGGCCGTCGCCTCCGCGGTGCTGCTCCGCCTCCTGGCCTCGAGGCTCCGCTCGCCGCCGCCTCCTTCGCCTCCTCCTCCACACCCTGCTCCTTCTTCAGCCCCAAAGCTCGGTCCCAAGTTTCAGCCAAACGGCCGGCTCTCGCTGAGTCGGATCTCGGCCCCGGAGCCAGGAGCGCGGCGAGTTCTTTTTGGAAATCCAGTCACACTGCGTCCGAAGCCGCGCGGCGCCAGTGCCCGCGGCCTGGCCCCGGCCCCTCCAGCCCCGCGCAGCCCCAGCCGCGAGTCCAGGCGCCCGTCGCCGCCGCCCGCCAGGAGGGAGCGCCGACTAACGCCTCGGAGTCGCGCTGGTAGCCAGAAGAAGCGTCGGGCTCGCAGTGTTCCGGACCGGCCCGCCCCCTTCCCTCCCCCCATTCACAAACCACTCCGAGGGCGGCCCCAGGCCCCGGCGGCCCAATGGCGGCCTTTGTTTTTTCGGCGGCCGCCTTCGGATTGGGCGGAAGTCGGAAGGGGAGGGCGCGGGAGCGGCGGAGGCGGTGTACGCGGCGCTCAGGGCGGATTCCTGAGGGGGAGGGGCGGGGGACTGGGAGGGAAAAGTTAGGAAAAACTTTTACCCTGAATTCGCTCAGGGGAAAACGCACAGAAAGGGAATTTGCTTCAAAGATTCGTTCCTCTTCCTGGTGCACTCAGATGCGCATTCCTGAGAAAAGGAGCCTTCGCCAGCGGCTTTTGCGGGGAGCGAGGACAGCGCAGCGCCCCTGCGGGGAGAGACGTGACCCCGACTCGCATTAGGGCTGCAAAGCTGGCTCTGGCTCGGCTTTCGGGTCGCCGGGGCCTCCTGTGGGGTTTGGGACGGGGCGAGAAGGGGGTGCGCCTTGCCGATCGCTTCTCTCCCCCGGACCCAAACAGTCCACGCGAGGCCACAGTCCCCAATCCCCTCCCCCCCAGTTGTAAAAAGGGGGAGGGGCCGCCTCCGAGGAGAAACCTGAGTCGGGCGGAGGGGACCGAATGACGGCGGGAGGAAGGGCCGACCCCTCGGAGGAAGGGCCCCTAGAGCGCGGGGGGCGCGGGGAACCCGGGCTCAGGCCACCCAGCCTGCGCGCACGGCCTGGAGTCTGGGGAGCTGGGGTGGCTGTAGCGAGGTTTTAAGGAAACGAAGACGGCGTTGGGGGGACTGGTTCTAGAAGAAACCTGAGACTGAGCGCCCAGGAACACTGTACGACGCGCCACGCGTCTTCGGTGGCCCCGTGTGCCTTGGTTCTGCGGCATGTAGCCTTTAGGGATATCATCTTCGTTGCAGAAGGAACCATTTGATCCTCCATTTAGAATCTGAGTAGAAATGTTTAAATGCATCTTAGAAACCAGGGCATTGGCTAATTAAAGAGTTTTCAAAACACAAGGGGGGTTATCCTTGTTCTCGGGTAGGGTTTTCTGATTGGCAAACGTTCTTTTGTTCTCGGTTAAATCTTCGTCTTGCGCCAGCCGCTGGGCGCTCACGCGCGCTCTCTGGTTACTCCTGGAGGGGTCAGAAGTCACCAGGGGGCCTCTCCCCTCTCTCCCGGCTACCAGGAATATCAGGAATTCCCACGCAGGAAAATGACACGTTGAGAAGGAAAGGAAAAAATCAATCAAACCATCAGTTCCTCCTTCTCCTCCTCCTCTTCTCTCTCTCCCCCCTCTCTCTCTCTCTCTCTCTCTCTCTCTCTCTCTCTCTCTCTCTCTCACACACACACACACACACACACACACACACATCCTATGCTTTAAAAACGTTATTCCTGGTCTAGCGCTTCTGCCTCAGCCCCGGGTGCTGGAGCTCTAAGCGATTTCTCATCAGGTTTCACCTCGGCATAAGTTGCTGCTTCCCGTGCGCTTCTCCATCAAGAAAAACAAACAAACAAACAAAACCAAAAAAAAAAAAACAAAAAAAAAAGAAAAATCTCATTCTGAAATCGAAGACATAGAATTGGGTTCCCTTCCATGGAAGACTTTGGCTTCCTCTGTTTTCTTTCTTTATTTTCGATCACTGAAGTTTGCTTGGAATCGTTCCTTCCAATTCACTGCTTTGTCGTCCTCCACTCTTGTTAATAGGTCGAAAGGGCGGAAGGAAGCCTTTGGGCCAAGGCAGGGTGTTAGACTGATCATATCCTCCATCCGGCCCTCAGCGGGAGTCGCCTTCATTCTCCTTCTAAGCATCAGTTTCGCCCTCCCTCCCGGACCCTTTCTCCCCTTTTCTTTGGGACGTGTGCCTGAAGGTAATATGATATTTGCTTTTAAAATGTTTCATTCCTTCTTTGTGTTTATTAAAGGGCCCCCCTTTTCTTTCTAAATTATTATTCCTATTACCTAACATCGGGGGAGTGCTGATCTTCGGCTGAAATATGTTGTTTAAAGACAATGCTGCTGCTTTGCTTTGTCATTTAAAGTATGTGTGGTGGGGGGTTAGATTCCTTTTTCTCTCTGTGAGCTTCAGGATATCCTCCTTTTCTAAATCAAATTTTCATGCTTATTCATCAGGCCACAGATCTAACTCATCTTTGCTTATTGAGGAAGAAATACCAAGCACTGTCACCAAATAAAATGAAAACCGACAGGATAAAATACTGTCTCAACTGCAACTAAAACCAGTTTAGTTGATGAGCTTTTACTCTCCATATTATAACCCCAGACAGCTCTGATGTTAGGCAATAAGGATAATAATTTAGAAAGAAAGAAAAATAAAGAAAGCCCTTAAATCAAATACAACGGACAAATGAAATGTTTTTAAAGCAATCTATGCCTAAGATGCAGAAAAACCATCCCAGATGGAAAGTGTCACAGATGTGAGTCCTCTTGCTCTGTCCCAGGCAAACAAGTGCAAAAAGCAGAGAGGCAAAGCCAATTTTTGAAAGAGATTGTTTGTATTAAAAGATTTTTAAAAAATCCATCCAAACTTATTCCCCAAAATAAGAATTTGCAGTCTGTGAAAGGGGAGCTCTGGCTTACCTTTCCTTGCCTGGTATAGAATGCTGTGATTTTAAGGAGCTAAGTAATAAAAGGGAGTAGATCAGAAAAAGTAAGTTCACAATGTAAGGGGCTAATCATCTGTTTTAGATTCTGTGACAAATGAATGTAGTGACATTTGTTTATATTCTGTCCAAGATCAATTTAATTTTCTTTCCCAAGCAACCCCTTCCACACCCAACTCCCAAAGCCACTAACTGGTATCTTCTTGGGAGAGCCAAGGGTGGAAAATTTTGTAACTATCTGCAGCAAAATTTCCAATTGTCCCTGCCCTTTAAAATAACAAAGGCCTTTATTTCTTCACATGTAGTCATATGGTCCCACAGAAAAGCAATGTTATTCATTGATTCCAGTTTTGCAAATGCTACTTATTTTGGCCAAGTCCCAGGTTTATCTAGTTGAATTGCATTCTGATGTCAGGCCAGATTTGAAAATGGCCGCCTTCGTGTGCCCCAGTCCTGTGGTTGCAATGGAGCTCCCCACTGCAAGAATTACTCGTGCAAGACCAGAAAGAGCAGCTTTTAGCACATGCTTTCCATTCTGGCCTCCCTTTTACTAGACAATTTTGACATGATAACACGGAGAACTTCAAATTTCTAGTTGCCAGGTTGCCATTGAGTTGTGTTCATTTTTGTTGGGGTGTGGGAGCATTCTAAAAATGGGAATATTCTTATCCCTAAAACCTCTTCAAGGGTTATGAAAGTTAGAGATATCTAAGTTGAAGAAGAGGAGGACCATGCAATAATCATGTTAGATGTGTAGGCCCTATCTTGTAGAGATGATTTATATGGTAAATTCAGTCACTGATTCTGTTTGACCAACACTTCCCTTGTCGGTTGACAGGGGTTTTTGTGTTTTTGTTTTTTGAAACCCTTGCCACTCAGGCTGGAGTGCACAAGAGTGATCATAGCTCATTGCAGCCTTGAACTCCTGGTCTCAAGTGATCCTTCTACCTCAGCCTCCAGAATAGCTGGGACTACAGGTGTACGCCACCACACTAGGTTAGTTGAGAGTTTTTTATAAGTTGTTTGTTGTGTAATCAGGGTGTTGATCAGGGCTGCAGTGGCCTCAGGCGCCACTGGAAGACCCACTTCCAAACTCACTCCTGGCTATTGGCAGGCCTCAGGCTCTCACTAGCTGTTGGCCAGAGACACCACTTCCTTTCAATGTGGACCTCTCATAAGGCCACATGTAATATGGCACCCTGCTTCCCTCACAGCAAAGGCTCAGAGAGTCCCTCTGAGAGTGAGAGAAGGAGGGAGGGAGAGAGAGAGAGCAGAAAAAAATGAAAATCAAGATAGAAGTCACAGTCTTTCTGAACCTAATCTGGGAAGTGACATCTTATCACTTTTGCAATATTCTATTCACTAGAAGCAAGTCACTAGATCTTCCCACACTCAAGGGGTAGCAGGGATTACACAGAGTGTGCAAAGCATTGGAGATCATACGGAGCCATTAGAAAAGCTGCTCACTACAAGGGCTATTCATTTATTCATTCCCAGAGTATTATGAAGATGAGGCAACAGAGAGAAACGACTTTTGGAGCTCTGTCCTTGGGGATCCCAGAGGAAGGGTCCCAGATAAAAATACAGTGTTGACTGGTTATGATGCCACTTGCAGGTGTTAGAGTCAGGACTGAACCCTAACTCTGGCCAACCAGTTTTCCTGGACTTGAGGGAGACAAAACATAAAGGAAGCTGATTAATAAAAGATCATGAGACCAGGCACAGTGGCGCATGTCTGTAATCCCAGCACTTTGGGAGGCCGAGGCAGGCAGATCATGAGGGCAATGGATCGAGACCATCCTGGCCAACATGGTGAAACCCCATCTCTACTAAAAATACAAAAATTATCTGGGCGTGGTGGTGCGTGCCTGTAGTCTCATCTACTGGGGAGGCTGAGGCAGGAGAATCGCTTGAACCCGGGAGGTGGAGGTTGCAGTGAGTTGAGATCATGCCACTGCACTCCAGCCTGGGCAACAGAGAGAGACGCTATCTCAAAAAACAAAAACAAAAAGAAAAACAACAAAACAACAACAACAACAACAGAGTATGAGCAGTTCTGGAAAAAACGTCCAAATGTAGAGCGCTGGCCATTCTGGGGAGTCAAATCTGTACTCAAAGTTCAGAGCATTTGGACCATAGTCTGTAGAAGGTGACTTCAGCTATCTGGGTTATGATGTAAAAAGGACCTTTGGTAATTGCTACCTATGGCTCCAGTGCGGGTCTGCATGGTACTGACATGTGGGAAGGATGCGGAGGTGGTTGGTACAGACTGGTTTCATTCTGCCTTTCGCTATTGACTTCTTGTCCTGCCTCAAGGCCAGTCACTTAACCTCCCTTGCTCCTCCAGGATATCGTGAGAACTCACGAGATAATATTTATGAAATACTATGTGACCCATAGGCAAAAAATCATCAGGGCAGAATCCTGGTTTAGTTGTATGGATACAAATCTTAGGGATCAAATAAAAGGCGAAGTTAGCTGCATATTTTGGGGCTCTGGCTCTTTGCTGAGGTTGTAATTTTTTATAGTGGTATGCTGGTAGATGTTTAATAAGTGACTCTCCAGGAAAAAAGCCCTGATCTGTACATTTGCCAATTTCCATGGTGTAAATAATGCTACCATGGCCGATTTCAAGCCAACATGATGTCAGTGAACTTAGTGTTTGGAAAAGATGCACATAATCAGCTCCACAAGCCCCTAAGAGCTTGCCCTGGCATGCCACTGGGGTGCTAGAACTTATTGTCTTCAGACTAGTTTGAGCATCAAAAATAGTTATTTTTAAAAAATACGATGACTATCATTTGTAAAGTTCCAAGTGCTTTAGTTACAGTATCTCTAAATTCATAACAATCCTGTGCAGTTCAGGGTATAACTGCCTTTCCATAGTAGCCAGCCTGAACTAAAACTTAGGTCTAGATAACATTTTTCACTTCATACTGCACTGCTACCTGATCTCTTTTATGATAAACACTAATGATTTTTATTTTTCATATGTCTGATAAAAAGCTATTCCAAAATTTAGAGAAGCCTCAGAATTTCTAGGCTGAGATGTTTCAAGCCAAGGTTAGTGATGACCCCTTGAACATCATACCTAATTCAGGTTTCAAACCAAGTTGGAAGACTCTGTTAATTTTCCCTCATTACCTAAGGAACAATTTAATTCTATTGCTGAAACTGCACTAGTGGGCATTTAGATTGGGAGATTTGGGAGCCCTACTCCTGCCCCCTAGGGCAAGTGGGAAACTTGCTGTATATGTTAGGCTCTTTCAGTAAGAGAATTTTATCAAGCTATGACAGTCAGCAGAGAGCTAGGAGGAGAAGCTGCAGGAACCAGACTCAAGGTAGTAATGAAAGCTTCCAGGAACCCTCTGGAAGGGTAAACATGGAACTAGAGCAGTAGAGTACAAGATTGGTTGGTCATCAGAATCACCTGAGGAGTAAATGAGAGAAACAAGAAAAACGTTTTGAGAAGCCTGAGCTGTACTTCAGATATGTTGAATCAGAATCTCTGGTGGAGGACTTGGGGATTCAATTTTTAAACACTTGCTGGGTGATTCTTTGTAATCAGTCATTTGGGAACCACTGAACCAGGCTTATATTTCATAGTGGTACATTATGTCACTGATACCCTATAGGATGCCTTTAGTTTCACTCTTATCACCCAGGCTGGAGTGCAATGGTGCGATCTTGGCTCATTGCAACCCCTGCCTTCAAGCGATTCTCCTGCCTCGGTCTCCCGAGTAGCTGAGATTACAGCACCTGCCACCACACCCAGCTAATTTTTGTATTTTTAGTAGAGATGGGGTTTCACCATGTTGGCCAGGCTGGTCTCGAACTCCTGACCTCAGGTGAGCCACCCACTTCGGCCTCCCAAAGTGCTGGGATTATAGGTGTGAGCCACTGTGCCTGGCTTGATGCCCTCAGTTTTGCACAAAGTTCTCACTCTAGTTGATTACTTTTTGAACTGAAGGATGGAAATAATAAGAACCATAAGGGAGTGTGACCTGTGTGAGGGGTGTGAGTGTGTGTGTGTGTGTGTGTGTGAGAGAGAGATGGTTGGATAAATGTTGCGTGGTGTGATATTGGGTCTGGGGCCTTATTTATGAGTCTTGACAAGGTCACAGTGGCTATTCTGAAATGCAACAGCTGCTACTTCCAGAGTTTGCTTCATAGCATTTCCTTAGACTGACCTTGCCATCCATGTACCTTGTGCCACATGAATCCTGACCTCAGGGGATTGAGTCTGGAGTAGAGATGTGACCCAGCGATGAGGTTGTCTGGCATGAGACCTCTGTCTAACAGTTGTGCCTGCTGGATACAGAGGCCACCTAATTGGATCCTTTCATTTGGGGGTCTGAGTGTAAAATATGCTGGCAGAAGCTGGGAAGCATTCAGTTAGAAGGGAACGAGCAGAAACCAGGAAGCGGAAGCTTGGAGGAAGCAAGAGCTGTGAGGCAGTGAAGTGAGTAGAGACAGCAATTAGATGCTGGCAATAGGAGCAGAGGAAGGAAAGACAGGAGAGCAGTGGCCTTTATAGTGGAAAAATACAGAAGGAAGGAAGGAAAAAACAAAGGAGAAAGGAAGGAGAGAAGGAACACCTCTTTCAGAAGAAGACCAAGTCCTGAGAGCTGTTTCCTGGCTTGCTTCCTTCCCTCAGAATTCTACCATCCCTATGAATGAAGCCGCCTGACTCCTTGTTTGTTACTAGAGAGAACCTTACTAACCACAGTGCCAGGTTTAGAAAAGGGTGAAAATACGTCTCTTCCGACTCTGCTGGAGCATGTGCCCACAGTGGCAGAAGACTGACCACAGAGGATCAGCACTAGCCTAGGAGAGACGTCCACTCAGGGCTGATTAACAAGGCTCGGTCTTGCAGCCACCTTCTTCTCGCTCAATGACCTGGATAAAGAATTTGAGAATATACTTCCCAGGGCTGCAACTGACATCAAATTGACTGTGATTGCAAGTGTTACAAGATAAGAATTATCTGTAAAGGCCCCGGGGACGTCTTTCTCTTGGGGGAGACATCTTTCTCTTGGGTTGTTTTGAGAAGTAAGTGCACTAAAGAATATAAAGTTCTTAGCATGATGTGGAGGCTACTAGTTGTCCCCTAATATCTGTTCCCATCTTCTTTCATAGTAATAAAGTCCCCCGGTCTTCAGATGAACATATGACCAAATAGAATAAGAATCCCATTTTCCAGCCTCTCTTATGGCATCCACTGAATTCGGGCCATGGGTTGTCAGCCAAAGATTTGTGTGCAACTTAAAAAGAGTGGGAATCCTCCTCCCTCTCCTGACAGCTGAAACTCCACGAGCTGTTGTGGACTGTGAGGTGACATTGGGAAAGGAGCAAAGAGAGACGAGGCCTGAATCTCTAACACAGAGGTGCACCATGCTAGCCTGGGGTGGACTCTCTGGATTTCTCAAATATGAGATCAAAATAAACTTCCATCTTGTTTTAGCCAACATTGTTTTAGATTTTCCTATGCCTCACAGCCAAGCCTAATCCTATTTTATCACGATGTACCTGGCTCATGGTAGCTACTCATCAAATGTCAGTTTCTTTTGCCACCTTTCTTTGATATTACTCTATGTTCTCTTCAGTTATTCTGGTGCTTTCTTACCCACCTATTTATTTGAAAGGTCTTTGAGAATAGGAACTATACTAAGATTTTTCTCCTTCTTCTTTCACAAGGTAGACGTTCAATTTGTGGAATCAAATTGTGCAATTCATCAGTCAGATGAAGTTCAGTGAAAATAAAGACCTATAAATTGCAGAGATACAGGATGGTGAAGGGCTAGCTCGGGACAAAAGACTTCAGAATCATGACGGACCACAAGCTAATCACGTGCCAATAATCACCGCTATTGTTTTAATTTATTTGTGTTTAGAGACAGGGTCTCGCTCTGTCACTCAGGCTGGAGTGCCGTGGTGCCATCATAGCTCACTGCAGCCTGGAACTCTCTGGGCTCAATTGATCCTCCCGCCTCAGCCTCCCGAGTAGCTGGGACTACAGGCGCATTCCACCATGTCTGGTTAATTTTAAAATTTTTTTGTAGAGACGAGGTCTCTCTTTGTTGCCCACGCTGGTCTTGAATTCCTGGGCTCAAGCAATTCTCCCTCCTCGGCCATCCGAAGTGCTGGGATTACTGGGATGCCCACGGTGCCTGGCTCTACTATTGCTTTTAAATTGAACACATAAATTTGGCATGTGGAAAGTAAATGAAGCTGTGTGAAGGAACCAGTATGAAGAGTAACCCAAAGAAGTTAAAAAGGTGACTCTCAGAGGGGTGGTAGAAGGTAGTCGTAGAGAGAGACTTTTTAAAAAGCCTACTTTCTGGGCCCCACTCCTAGAGAGTCTGTTTAAAAGCTCCTCAAGTGAGTCTACTATGGAGCCAGGATCCAAAATAGCTAGTGAGAAGACAAGTTGAAAGTTTGTTTCTCTTGGAAAAATATATGAAGTCATTTAACTGTCTTCCTAAGTGTATGAAAATTTATTTTGAGATGGATGTGGTGCATTTCTCTCTCCAGAGGAACAGAGAAAGACTTCAGTTACAGCCAGGGAAATGAGAATTCCTGGGGTCCAGCCACTAACTCCCTGGTCTCCGGCAAGTCAGTGCACCTCTTGAGGCTGTGTCTGCGTCTGTAAATGGTAGAAACTGGGCTTTGTGATCTGGCTCCGCTCTGATCGCCTATGGCTCTGTCTGGGGGCTCCTTGCCTAAGCTAGGACTTCCCAAGTAGGGACTTTCTTGTCTTCCCAGGTCCTGTGGCGGGCTCCCAGCACACCAGCCAGGCCCAGCAAGCAGCTCACAGCCTGTGCCCACTTGTGCTGAGAAGGCCGGGCACGCGATACCCTGAGTGTTCCCTGAAGGGCCACTTGGCCATCGCTTTTCTAGCCTTTCACATTTCCACTTAGCCCCCTTTCCCCTCTCGCTTTCCCTGCCTCCTCCTCATTATTCTAAATAGTACTTTAAGCTCTAGAGCCGGGCTCTTCAATTAAGGTGTAGACAAAGTGGGTTGACTCCATTTGATTAAAAACTCTGTGAATGGGAAGCGAACACAAACCTCAAAACATTTGCCTTTCAAAGCCAGAAGAGGGGGAGAGAGAAACTGTTATGTGATCTCGAATTTGCCAGATGTCAGCTTAGAGGGGCCTAAAGAATTCCTAAGCCTTTGTTTACCAAATCCTTCCTCGGAGCCTCAGTGAACCCAGAGGCTGTGGCTACCTTGCCCGGAGAGGCCACCGAAAGGCCAAAACTGAATGGGAAGGGGCAGGGTGGTAGGGGTGGGGGTGGGGGAGAGGTATTTGAATTTTGTTTTTTTCCACTTAATTAACTGGGGCTGCTCTTGGAGAAATGGGTTCTCTTTGCATTGGGAAATTAACCCTTAATCTCCACAAATGAGGGCAATCAACCCATTTACTAAATAAACACAGATCATTGCAGACTGGCTCCTCTTTGTGATTTAATTTGAGAATGGCTTCACCTGAGGGAGGGGCCGAGGCGTGGCTGGCCCTGAGGAACCTGGTAGGAACCTGGTAGGGTCCCCTAAGGGAGGTGGCGGATGGAAGAGGTGGTTAAGAGAGGGCGGGGGGAGCGAGTTTGAGACTGAAGAGGGCTTTGAGATTTCCTTTTCGTGAGTGAATCTGAGTCCCTCCCCGGCTCGGGTCTTACCTTCTGAATTTATCTGGAGCCCTCCGTTGTATGCTGTTAATTTTGGCTTTGAAAGTGTAAAGCCGGTTAAAGCAACTTTTACGAGAATGCTGGCTATCAGAAGCCTCTGGGATGGGAACAGAGAAGCCCTTTATTTCTTAGCTAACTTTCTCATTAATATGTTGCGGAATCTCTCCTTGGCTTTTAATTCCCTGCCTCAGTCACCAGTTATTTTGTTTGTAGGTAGTCACAGAGGTTATTGAAAGCCACACAGTCACACTGCAGCAGGGCACAGTGCCAGCAGCAGAGTGGGTTCAGTAAATGACTGGATGAATGGGGTAGGTACAGCTCAAGTTAAAAGGATGGAATTCAGCCACATGGTCTTCGTTTATTTTTTTAAATGTATTTAGAGTCATTACATATCAGGCCCTGTGCTGTGTGAGATGCGGGGAATGTGTGGCCCCGCTATCGTGGATCTCATAGTCTGTCTTCCTTTTTTTTTTTTTTTTTTTTGAGACAGAGTCTCGCTCTGTCACCCAGGCTGGAGTGCAGTGGCGCCATGTTGGCTCACTGCAACCTCTGCCTCCCGGGTTCAAGTAATTCTCATGCCCCAGTCTGTCAATAAGTTGGGATTACAGGTGCGTGCCACCACGCTTGGCTAATTTTTGTATTTTTAGTAGAGATAGGGTTTCACCATGTTGGCCAGGCTGGCCTCTAACTCCTGGCTTCAAGTGATCCGCCCGCCTTGGCCTCCCAAAGTGCTGGGATTATAGGCGTGAGCCACCGAACCCACCTGGATCTTATCGCCTGGACTGACAAATGAATCTGGTTTTCTGCAATGGCCTTTAGTTTGTCTCAAAATTATAATGGGAATTTGGCCTGAGCTAGGAGCCAAACTATCCCATGATTTAAAAATGAAGGGCTAGGCTGGGCACGGTGGCTCACACCTGTAATCTCAGTGCTTTGGAAGGCCGAGGTGGGTGGATTGCTTGAGCCCAGGAGCTCAAAAACAGCCTGAGCAACATGGCGAAACTCTGTCTCTACCAAAAATACAAAAATTAGCTAGGCACGGTAGAGCATGCCTATAGTCCCAGCTACTCAGGAGGCTGAGGTGGGAGGATCACCTGAGCCCGGGAGATTGAGGCTATAATGAGCTGTGATTGCACCACTGCACTTCAGCCTGGGTGACAGAGTGAGACCCTGTCTCATAAATAAACAAATAGGAAGGGCTGAGTTGGAAAATGGTTCAGGGATTGACTTTTTTATAAGTGATCTCACAGTCCAGTCATTCATTCCCTTTATTTTGGAGGGTGGCGGGGAATGACTTCAGAAAACTGAAGCCCAAGATGGTAGAATGAATTGTCCAAGGGCTGGACAACTCACAACAGAAAGAACTGGAACTCAAATCCACACGTCTGGGTTCCTGGGCTTGTGTTTTACCCCAGAACCTTGCACGTAAGGGCCTAACTTTATTCTTTCTGCTTCCTCCCCCACCTCCCATTGGAAACAGCTGATATGAGTTCCAGAGTGAAGGATCCAAGTGTCTGGCCGGAGTGAGGGGCTTTCGGGGTGGCTTGTGACCTGGAGGCCCACAGAAAGCTGGTGAGTGGGGCAGCTCTGCTTGCTGTCCATAGCCTGAGCCGCCCTGGACAGCTGGACCTTGTCAAGAAAAAACTGGAAGGGGGTTACGGAAAGCACTGCTGGCATCCAGCGTCACCCTGGAGGCTGGGGAGGGACCTGGCTGTGCCTGCTGGCTGTTTGTGCTGGGGGAAGGGGCTGTTGGCCTGTTTCTTTGGCTTCCAGCAGACTTGTGAAGAGCTGCTACCAAAACGGAGGGGTTTTGAAAACAGCCCGGGAGGCTGGAGGGGGAAACATTTACAGAAGAGATAAACAAAAGAAGCTACAGACTTCTCACTCTAACAAAAGGGGCTTTGGTTTACCTGTGAAACTTCACTCTTCCTCTTCCCCTAACCTTAATTTATAAAGCCGGTCCATGGCTCCAAGAGATTACCCACTATTTTAAAGCCCTAGTTCTGAGGAGCATATTGGTCTTGCTGTGTTTTGGCACACAGGGTCGGTGATGTCCTGACTTAAATTCCAGCTGAACGGTTAAGAGTAAGCCAGCTAACTGACTCTGGTGTCTGGTATTAGCCGTGTTGTTACTATTTTTATTAACAGCTAACATTTATTGAGTGTTTTCTGTAGTCAGGCACTGTGCTAAGCCCTTAACCTGCACTCCCTGAGTCTTCATCCTCACAGCAGCCCTTAGAGGTGGCTACAGTTTATTCGACCCGTTTTACAGATGAGGAAACCAAGGCATAGAGAGGTCTAGGGTTACACAGGTAGTAAGTAAAAGAATGGGACTTTTTTGAGATGGAGTCTCACTCTGTCACCCAGACTGGAGTGCAGTGGCACCATCTCGGCTCACTGCAACCTCTGTCTCCCAGGTTCAAACGAGTCTTGTGCTTCATCTCCCCAAGTAGCTGGGATTACAGGCGTCTGCCGCCATGCTGGGCTAATTTCTTATTTTTTCAGTAGAGACGGGGTTTTACCATGTTGGCCAGGCTGGTCTCAAACTCCTGACCTCAGGTGATCTACTTGCCTCAGCCTCCCAAAATGCTGGGATTACAGGTTTGAACTGCCACGCCCAGTTTAAGAATGGGACTTTGGATTCAGTTCTGTCTTTTGAAGAAAAAAGGCCAGGTGTGGTAGCTCACGCCTATAATCCCAGCACTTTGGGAGGCTGAGGTGGGTGGATCATGAGGACAGGAGTTCGAGACCAGCCTGGCCAACATAGTGAAACTCCGTCTTTACTAAAAATACAAAAAAATTAGCCAGGTATGGCGGCGGGCACCTGTAATCCCAGCTACTCGGGAGGCTGAGACAGGAGAATTGCTTGAACCTGGGAGGTGGAGGTTGCAGTGGGCTGAGATTGCGCCATTGCACTCTAGCCTTGGTGACAGTGCGAGACTCCATCTCAAAACGAAACAAAACAAAACAAAAAAACCCAAAAAACTTGTGGGAAGGAAAGAAGAACAGGGAAGAAATTTAGCCTGCTCCTAAGAGCAGGAGCCCTCTGTGTATGTCTGGCCTGGAGAAGGCTCTTAGAGCGCAAGTGGACAGGACGAGCTGGTGTTTTCCGTGGAAGCCTTGGTGAGGATGTGTTTCTCTCTACCTCTGAGGCATCCAGCTGTCCCAGAGAATATCACAAGACCAGGATGTTCATGGGATGCTGCATCACTGTAAGGTATATAGGATGTTTCCTCTAGAAGCAATCTTAACATTTCTCTTCTAAGAGTGACAGAGTCGTTTTCCCGTTCACTATTTTGAAAGCTCTTAGTTTTGGTATAGTGGGGACTCCTCTGTCTCTAGAGATGCAGTTTGATGGTTTTGGTGGAGAGCCTAGGTTTTGTGGATTTGAATCCTTGTTCAGTAGCTTGTTAGTTATGTGGCTTTGGACACAATTCTTAACTCCCCCTGGGCCTCAGTTTCCTCATCTGTAAAATGGTGATAACATTTAATAGTGGCACCTGCTTCATAGGATTGCAAAGGTCAAATGAGATAATACAATGTACTTAGTACCCTGCCTGTTACAAATGCTCAGTAAGGAGTGATGATTATTGGTAATGGTTTAAAGAGGCAATTTGATCTGGGCAGATGGGAGCTAAAGTTTCTGGTTCTCAAAAGGCTGCCAGCATCATCTATGCCCGGTTGAGAGTGAGAATACTGTGGGAATGGCAGGGCCAGAGGAAAGTCACATTCTATCCCGAATACTTCCAATGCTCAAACACGCTGAAAAGATGGATGTTTGTAAGTTGCTGCAGACCGCAGGAGCTGCTGAAGAGAAAGCTTCCTTTTCCAAATCTGGATGCTTATACCCCATAGAAAAGATATTTTGGGCATCCCATGTTTATTTCTACCCATGTCCTTTTTAGGCATAGGTCTTTCAGAAACAAAAACTGTGCTAGGTATAAATAAAAGAAGAAAAAATTCTTTTTCAGTTTTAGGCAATAGGCACACAGTGTTTATCAACATGATCATAATCTTCAGAGGAGCTGACCTTCTGATGGAAAACAGGGAAAAAAAAACTGAAGTTCCAATGGCACAGTTTTTACTGTGTTCGTCTTTGCTTTATTTTATGGTCCTGCCCATTTCATTTGGGATACAAGCCAATTCAAAATGCCCTATAGCTCAGTTTAGATTTGCAGAGCCTGTGGAACCTTGCCCGTTTTTGCAAGTGAAAGGGTCAGAAGCAGTTATTTGCTGCACGGCAAACCCCTGGCAGACAGCATCTGCATCTACATTTTTTATTTTTTTTTTGAGGCAGAGTCTTGCTCTGTTGCCCAGGCTGGAGTGCAGTGGTGCAGTCTCGGCTCACTGCAACCTCCACCTTCTAAGTTCAAGAGATTCTCCTGCCTTAGCCTCCCGAGTACCTGAGATTACAGGCATCCGCCACCATGCCTGGCTAATTTTTGTATTTTGAGTAGAGACGGGGCTTCACCATGTTGGCCAGGCTGGTCTTGAACTCCTGACCTTAGGGATCCCCCCACCTTGGTGTCCCAAAGTGCTGGGGTTATAGGCATGAGTCACTGCACCCGGCCTAAAACATATTTTTATTTCCAAGGAGGGTTTGGACTAGATGATGCTTAATAAATATTTGTTGAATAAAAACATTGTTTTCTACTTTATGCAGTTAAATTTGTTGGTTTAAAAGAATTTTCCTCATTATAATTTCTGAAAGCTTAAACACTGAAGTTTATGTTTATGTGTGTATGGAAAATAACAATTATAGAAGTTGAGTCCAGTCTTCCTCCCCCGCCTATAAGCCCCTGTTGCAGTGGTCCCCATACCTATCACTGTGGCCCCCCTTGAATAAATCTGCCTTACTATCTTTAAAAACACATAAAACCCCCCAAAACAGTTAATTATAAAAAATACTGTTTTATGTTGTATTAAGTAAAAATGGTGGCCTCTCTTTCTGACTTCTATAAACCAGTAAGGGCTTGAGCACCCAAAGGCCTAGGACGCCATCTTACTTTTCAAAAAAAACACGGTTTCTTTTTGATAAACATAAAACCCTCACAATTGCCCAGAAAGTTGAATGTGTTTTTTATCTGCATGTTTTAGATGCAGAAACGGACACTTAGAGAGGCTAAATAACTTGCCCAAGATCATGGAGCTAGTAACTACTGGGGCTGGGATTTGAACCCGGGCCATCTGGCTCCAGAACCGGAGGTACCACTTGATCACACTGACAAGTATCAGGTGTGTACGCCGCCGGCCAACACACAGTTCTGGCAGGAGAGATCTCAGCTCTGCTCCAACTCCAGGGAGGGAGGGCTTTCTTTGCATGTTCCCATTTCATTTTTTGGACTGCTTTAATTGTTAGAAAGTCCTTCATTATATTGAACTGAAATCTGCCTCCCCAAGGCTTTCATTAATCTTCACAGTACAAATTTAATCCCTCTCCCACACAGCCGCCCCTCAGATATATGTGTGCCACTCCACCCCCACGCCTCCTCCCCCACCCTGTTGGTGGGAACACTGGAAATAGGCCCTCTCAAGGTTGCAGGCCCCCAGAGCGGCTGAGACCATGGGGAGGCTAGATGGGGTTTATGTCAGAGGCGGAATGTTAAATCAGGTATTGCCAGTTGTTTGCAGGTAATGTTTAGAACCCTGGACAAGGAATTCCCTAGGAACCAGCTAAGAATGGCTCACCATCCCTGAATTATACACTTCCCTGTAACACGGACATTGCCGTACAATGTTGTTGGTCCTGAAAGTGGTGAGTGCAGGGAAATAGCAATGACTTGAGCTCTCTGATTGGTAGCTGAGTCTTTATTCCAACCTAATGAGTTTCAGTGGGAAGGGGAACCATACACACAAAATTATTGAGGTTGAGACCCCAAGAGACATCAAAATGGGTAGGATGGAGCGCCTGACTGGGGATGCAGAGCAGATTCTGCAGCAGGAATGATTACGTGGTGCCTAATGGATTTGAAATGGCAGGAGACACTTGCTAAGTGCATACCCTGTTCTGAGCACAAAAGAGACTTAGAAATGCAGTCTTAAAATCATTTCTGTTCTCTCCATTGATTACATTATAGAAATAGAAATGCATGGGTGTGTGGCGGGGGTGTATGGTAGCAAAGCAACCAGGGCCTGCTCCCCCTGGGAGGTCTCAGCCAAGGAGAATGAAGGAGTAGCACGTTTCGGCAGAAAGTTTTAGCTGTTCTCTCCACCCCCAACCCCCAGCCTTTGGCTAGACTGGCACCTGATGGATGGATGGCTTATCCTTGTATAACCACATGGCTGAATATCTCCAAAAAAGCCAGCAATGATATGGTAGCCTCAAAGCTCAGCAGGACTCAAATCCTGACCAGATATAATGATCCTTCGAAGAGGCAGCGAACATGACCAGCAAAGGAGATGCCTTCATTGTGTCTAAATGCATGTGTTCATTCATCCGTCCAAAACCAGGTGTGCCAGGCCCTGTGTGTGAACTCGAAGATACCGTGGCAAACGAGCCCAGCACAGCCTCTGTGCCACGTCATTCAGACTTACTGCACACCTACCAAGTGCCAGGTTCTGTGCTGACCTGACTTGGTATGTAGGCCCTTCATGGCCCATCCTTTTAGGAGTTTTAGGAAGGAGATGTGGAGGGCAGATGTCTTCTGTGCTTTTGGAATAGTCTTCTGTGGGTGGTGTGCTGGGACTGCCCGTGCTGGCTGTTTTCTTGGAGATGTGAGATGTGTAGCCACCAAGGGCTCCTCAGAGGAACACCCACAGGACTCCCCATCCACACCCCCGTCAGGCAAATTCCCCTTTGTCTAAATTTGGATGTTGTTCTCTCTAACGAGCAGAGGGTAAGTCTAGCAATGTCAGCCTCCCTTGGGATCTCAGGCCAAGCCTTTGAGCAGACAGGCACTGCTCATCCTTAGTCTCCCAGCATCTCCAGCGATTAACATAACCTGACACCAGGCCCATCAAGATAAGGATCCTAATGGCCACAATGGCTTCCCTTTCCTCCCCGAGCCCTTCTTTATTGCTCTGCACATTACCCTCACTTCCAGCAGGGAAGAGTTTAGAAGCGTGGGGCTAGGCGACCCCGTTTGCAGGCAGCTCCCCGCAAGGCTTGTGCGAGGGCTCCAGGGACGGAGAAGCATTTCCCTTTAATAAGCTTCTCACACTACATTAAAGATAAAAGGGGAAGGGAAATATTTATATTCTGACAAAGCAGCTCTTCCCTTCAGGCTCTTGTTTTATTTATTAACTTGCTCTGTCCCTCTCTGTCTTTTCTCTCTCTATTTCAGGGGCGAGGCATTTCCTCTCCTTCTCCCCTTTAGTCATTAATTTTGCGGGTGACTGACAGTGACAGGGGGACTTTAGAATCATTGTCAAAGAGATGGGATTTATAGGTGGGTGCCATTCCCAGGTGACACACACAGCTGTTCCTGTACCCTCCTGGGAGATGCTCCCCCATTACCACGCTTATTATATAGCCCTTGGACGGCACGATGAATCACGCTGGTTATGTTATGTCATTTAAAATGAAGCTGTGTCAGTCCAGCAAATTGCTCGGAGATAGAGTAACCTGGATGCTGACTGCGTACACTTGGGACTTCTTCGACCTCTTCTTTTATTATATATTTTCCTCTCTCCCAGAGGTGATTCCTTAGGGAAGCTTATTTCCTCCAGCTAATCTGCCTAGAGCCAGTAAAACACATATGCTCTTTTGAATCTTGAGTCACCCTTTGCAATGATTATCATTAAAATTGCAGGCTACTATTGTTCTAAAGCCCACTCTAGTAGTAAAGGGGTTAATTCTCTCTTTTTTTTTTTTTTTTTTTTTTTTTTTTTGAGACAGAGTCTCGCTCTGTCGCCCAGGCTGGAGTGCAGTGGCGCCATCTCGGCTCACTGCAACCTCCACCTCCTGGGTTCAAGCAATTCTCTGTCTCAGCCTCCTGAGTAGCTGGGATTACAGGCACCTGCCACCATGCCTGGCTAATTTTTGTATTTTTATTAGAGATGGGGTTTCACCATGTAGGCCAGGCTGGTCTTGAACTTCTGACCTCGTGATCCACCCACCTCGGGCCCCCCAAAGTGCTGGGATTACAGGCATGAGGCACTGCGCCCAGACAGGAGTTAATTCTCTTAACTGCACCCTGCCTAGATTAGTTAGAGGGTCAGGATGGTTTAGCCTCTGTTTTGTTGGCCTGGGGAATATTCATCTTGTTTTCCAAGTAGAGGCTCTTTTGTTTTTTGGTAATGACTTTCTAAAAATGACATATGATCATCATTTAAATATTCAAGTACAAAGAAAGCAACAAATGTCCTACCTACCCACTTGTGGAGGCTGGTCTTTGGGGGCTGGTCTTTTGTGCCATCCAGGGTGATGATTGAGAGCAAAAACTGCAAAGACCCTGGAGCCTGAATCCCTGGGTTGGCCTCTTAGCTCTGCCGTGTACTATCTGTGTAACCCATAGGAAACATCTCCATTCCTTAGTTTCCTCACCTGTCAAGCAGAGGTGATGATGTTGTCTACTCCTTAAAAATCTTATGTCGGGGGCCGGCACCGCGGCAGATGCCTGTAATCGCAGCACTTTGGGAAGCCGAGGTGGGTGGATCGCTTGAGCCCAGGAGTTCAAGACCAGCCTGAACACATGGCAAAACCTCATCTCTACAAAAAATATTTTTAAAAAATTAGCTGGGCGTGGCAGCATGCACCTATAGTCTCAAATATCTGGGAAGTTGAGGTGGGAGAACCACTTGAGCCCAGGAGGTGGAGGCTGCAGTGAGCTGTGGTCATGCCACTGCACTCCATTCTGGGCAATAGAGGGAGACCCTGTCTCAAAAAGAAATGAAAAGCTTTATGAGGATGAAATTTGTAGATACACGTAAAGTTCTTAAGATAGTGTTGACACGTAGTGAGCCCATGAAAAGAATTAGCTATTGTTACAATTACCATTGAAAAACAATGAGAAAGCAAGAGAGGTCACACATAATTGTATTGTAACATGATCATATTATGCATGCTTTTTAAAAATAATTAAAAACATTAAGTTTGGTTTTACCAGAACTTAACAGAAAAAAGGAACTCAGGTGAAATTAATAAATTTCAAAGGTTCGTTCCTGAATGACAAGACATATTAGTTTCTAGAAGATCATCCCAAGATTAGAGCAACATAATAGATGATGAAATTAACTGAAAGGTTGGGTGGGTGGTTTGGATTGACTTCCTGCCAGGTAATAGGATGACTTAGTGCTCTCCTGCTTCTCCCCCTCTCCCAATTTTTGATGCTTCTATAATTTTTAACTTGTTTGACTTTATAGTATCTACATTCTGATTCGCATCTATTTATTTCTCCAGAGGTCTAGTCCTCATTTTATATTTAATTGAATTCAGTGTTTATTGCTAGTCCTTTTATCAAGATTTTTCACATTACTAGTTGTCTAATTTGGCCAATTTTTTTTTGACTGGTTGTATTTCATTGTTGAGTAGGCTTTTTTCCTTTTCTTTTTTGAGATGGAGTCTTGCTCTGTGGCCCAGGCTACAGTGCAGTGGCGCGATCTCAGCTCACTGCAAACTCCACCTCCTGGGTTCAAGCGATTCTTCTGCCTCAGCCTCCCAAGTAGCTGGGATTACAGGCATGTGCCACCACGCCTGGCTAATTTTTGTATTTTTTGTAGAGATGGGGTTTGACCATATTGGCCAGGCTGGTCTCGAACTCCTGACGTTGTGATCCACCCGCCTCAGCCTCCCAAAGTGCTGGGATTATAGGTGTGAGCCACTGTGCCCGGCCCAAGTAGGCTTTTTTCTCCCATTTTTTGCCCCTGCAGAAGGACTTATTGGTGCTATGTTCCCCAAATTCTTTCACATTTAAGAATGTTTGACTGTTATGTCACTATGTACATGAGTGACTTCTTGCTGAGTGTAGTGTTCTTGAGTCACCTTTTCTCTCCCTCGGAACCTTGTAGGCATTCTTCTACTGCCTTCTGGCATTAAATATTGCTATTTGGAAGGATGAAGCCAGGCTTGTAGTTGTCCCCTTGTCAGATCCTAGGTTTTTTTTTCTTGGATGCCTGAAGAATTCTTTCTTAATGAACAAGAATTCTTGTCTGTTTCTTTCTTTCTTTTTTTTTTTTTTTTTTTTTTGAGATGGAGTCTCGCTCTGTCACCCAGGCTGAAGTGCAGTGGGTGATCTTGGCTCACTGCAGCCTCTGTCTCCCAGGTTCAAGCAATTCTGTCTCAGCCTCCTAAGTAGCTGAGGTGCATGCCACCACACCTAGCTAATTTTTTAAAATTTTATTTATTTAGACAGAGTCTCGCTCTGTTGCCCAGGCTGGCGTAGTGGCGTGATCCTCGGCTCACTGCAACCTCCGCCTCCTGGGTTCAGGTGATTCTCCTGTCTCAGCCTCCTGAGTAGCTGAGATTACAGGTACCCGCCACCATGCCTGGCTAATTTTTTTTGTATTTTTAGTAGAGACAGGGTTTCATCATCTTGGCCAGGCTGGTCTTGAACTCTGGACCTTATGATCCACCTGCTTCAGCCTCCCAAAGTGCTGGAATTACAGGCTTGAGCCACCATGCCCAGCCTTTAACTTTTTTTTTATTTTTAGTAAAGACAGGTTTTTCACTATGTTGGCCAGGCTGGTCTCAAACTCGTGACCTCAAGTGATCCACCCATCTTGGCCTCCCAAAGTGTTGGGATTACAGGCGTGAGACACTGCACCCAGCCAAGAATCTCACTGATGGATCTATAGCAAATTTCCCTAGTTTCAAATGCCTGCCTGCCTGCTTTCCTTCCTTCCTTCCTTCCTTCCTTCCTTCCTTCCTTCCTTCCTTCCTTCCTTCCTTCCTCCCGCTCTCTCTCTCTCTCTCTCTCCTTTTTAAGTATCCAGACCTTGTCTGGCATAGAGTGGGCCCTATTATTTTATTTTATTCATTTTTTGAGACAAAGTCTTGCTATGCTCCCCAGGCTGGTCTTGAACTCCTGGGCTCAAACAACCCTCCCGCCTCAGCCTCCCACGTAGCTGGGATTACAGATGAGTGCCACTGTGCCCTGCTGAGTGGGCCTTTTAAATCAGAAGATTCAAGTGTTCTTTGAGTTTGGAAAAGTTTTTCTGTATTATGTCCTCAAATATTTTTTCAATTCTATTTTTTAGGGTAGAGAGGTGGCTTCTGTTTCAGGGTTGGATATCAATTTACCTTCTATTTCTATTCCTTTCTTGATAGTTGCTTTAATTGTTGTTTTTCCCCACTGTTTTAACTTTGAATTACCTCAAGTATTTCCCTGATGTGTTCATTTCATTTTGGGGGCTGGTCTTTTTTGTGCCTTTAGTTTTTTCTCATTTACAGAAGGTGATGATTTCTTGGTCCTTCATTGTTTCTTTAGCTGCCTGATCTCTTCTTTCATCTCATTCTTTTGATAGTTTGTTTCAACTTTGAGTTGCCTGGGTATTTTTCCCCAAGGGTTACCAAAGAGGCAGAGGAACGTTCTCGCCCTTGACACTGTAGTATAGCTTGGGGAGAGAGAACAAACACAGAAAAAGTTAAATGACGATCAACACTCTATATGCTCAAGATGAGTAACTAGACATCAGGTGCTGTGAGTGCCCAGAAAAAGGAAGAGGAGTTTCAAAAGTTGATGGTTGAAATATTCAAAGACCTGGGACAGAGGGATGAGCAGCATTTCAGCAGGAAGTCCTCCGGTCTGTGGAGGACTGGGCAGGAGCAGGCAGATGGCAGACAGTGGGATCACAGTGTAAGGTGGGTTCATTTAGCACAGTGTTTGGGTTTCCAGGCTTAAGAGTTACACAACCTGGGTTCATCTCTTTGCTCTACTACTTGTAAGCTGTGCGACCTTGGGCCAGGTACTTGATCTCTCTGAGCCTCAATTTCCTAATCTGTGACATAGCAATAAGCCATTTCATGGCATCATTGAGACTAAATGGGTTGGGTGCAGTGGCTCATGCCTGTAATCCCAGCACTTTGGGAGGCCGAAGTGGGCAGATCATGAGGTCAGGTGATTGAGACCATCTTGGCTAACACGGTGAAACCCTGTCTGTACTAAAAATCCAAAAAAGGCCGGGCACAGCGTGGCTCACACCTGTAATCCCAGCACTTTGGGAGGCTGAGGCGGATGGATCACCTCAGGTAGGGAGTTTGAGACCAGCCTGATCAACATGGAGAAACCCTATCTCTACTAAAAATACAAAATTAGCTGGGCATGGTGGTGCATGCCTGTAATCCCAGCTACTCAGGAGGCTGAGGCAGGAGAATTGCTTGAACCTGGCAGGCGGAGATTGCTGTG
Organism: Ateles fusciceps; assembly: GCA_036589455.1. NCBI lineage: Eukaryota > Metazoa > Chordata > Mammalia > Primates > Atelidae > Ateles > Ateles fusciceps. The sequence goes on from JAZHEH010000889.1 coordinate 1,257,287, forward strand.
AGCTGAGATCACACCATTGCATTCCAGCCTGGACAACAAAAGCAAAACTGCTTCTCAAAATAAATAAATAAATAAAATAAAAATACAAAAAATTAGCCAGGCATGGTGGCACGCACCTGTAGTCCCAGCTACTCAGGAGGCTGAGGCAGGAGAATCGCTTGAACCCGGGAGGCGGAGGTTGCAGTGAGCTGAGATTGTGCCACTGCACTCCAGCCTGGGCAACAGAACGAGACTTCATCTCAGAAAAAAAAAAAGACTAAATGAACTAACTCATCTAAAGGGCAAGGCAATCAGCACATTGTTATAAGTACTTAACAAATGTTGACTACTATTGTGGAAGCCCCTGAATCCCTAACTAGATTATTGAGTCCTTGGGAGAAGGAATTGTGTCTTATTCCTCATTGTGTGCCTTACACATAATAGATGAGCAATAAATGTATGGATGACTTGTTTATCAGTGAAGTCATATTTCATCGCACGTAGCAGAAACCCTAACTCAAACTGGCTAAAACCAGGGATGTGTGCAGGATGCCATCATTCTGTAGGTCAAAGCCTGCTGCCTGTTTTTGCATAGTCCATGAACTAAGAATGAGTTTTGCATTTTTAAGTGTCTTAAAAAAATCAAAATAATATTTTGAGAAACTTGAAAATTATATGAAATTAGCATTTCAGGTTCTATAAAGAAAGTGTTATTGGAACACAGTCATACGTTCATTTATGTACGTATGTATGGTGTATGGCAGGTGTTGGTAACCTTTTTCTATAAGGGCCAGATTGTAAATATTGTAGAGCTGGGAAACTATATGTCCTCTGTCACAACTACTGAACTCGACTGTAGTAGCATGCAAGTAGCCATCGGCAATAACCTTAGAAGAGAAGATCTGAGGACAGCAAATAGGGTAGGAAAATGGAAGGGCTCCTGGGTTCTAGGCTTGGCTTTTACCAACCAATAGTAGGATATTCATCAAGTCACCTCACTTCTCTGGGTCAGATTTTCTGGGAAATGAATGAAAGGGTTTAACTAGTTTTTTTTTGTTGTTTTTTGAGATGGAGTCTCGCCCTGTCACCCAGGCTGGAGTGCAGTGGCATGATCTCGGCTCACTGCAACCTCCGCCTTGTGGGTTCAAGCAATTTTCCTGCCTCAGCCTCCCAAGTAGCTGGGACTATGGGCACATACCACCACACCTGGCTAATTTTTTGTATTTTTAGTAAAGACAGGGTTTCACCGTGTTAGCCAGGATGGTCTCAATCTCCTGATCCTGTGATCCACCCGCCTTGGCCTCCCAAAGTGCTGGGATTACAGATGTGAGGCACTGTGCCCAGCCGATTTTGAAAGCTTCGTTTGCTTCAAAATTCCTATTTTTCTATTTTGGTTTCCCATTTTAATAACCTGGACTTCCTCTGAAGGTGTGTGTAGCAGTTAGAATACTTCAATTACAAGCAACAGAAGCCAATTCTAATTAATTTAAGCAAAAATACATTATCGTGGAGATATGCAAGTAGGTCACAGAAGCAAAGGAAAAGCAGAAAATATAGGCTTAGAAAGGACAGAAACCAGAGCAGAGCCTGGGGTCCAGGCAGCAGGAACCAGTGGATAATCTCTTCAGGATACTGCAGCCTCCGTTGACCTCTGGCCATTCTCAAGAACATTCAAGACTGAATTTCCGGTGTTGTGTTTCTAGCCTGGCTTAGATTTGGTTAAAAGAACCACCATGATGGTATCCAACAGGAAGTGGCGGTAGTTCCCCCAAAGCCAAATGAGGAGCTATTACTAGAAAAAGGGGGAATGGAAGCTGAGCAGGCAAAAAGGACAGATATCCATGACCGTGAAGGGCACAGTTGTTTAAGTGCTAGGCATGGTAGCATGAGGAGCCGATACTGACTCTTGAGTCATTTGCTCATTCTCTTAACAAATCCTGACTGAATTTAGTCATGCCATTTTGGAGGACACCAAAGAAACATAATAATGACCTATAAGACTGGTGGGAACGGGCGCCTGGATTTTACTCAGGAAGACCTGGGAACAAGATTGTATTCCCTTTTAATTGGAATCATTAAAATATATCCGGGCATATGTAACTGCAGCTCATTATAGGGAGATGTTAAGTAATTCTCTAATTATATGTATTACACTGTAGGCAGAGGATCCTCAGACAAGTGACTTATCTCACATGTCAAGGGGCAGAGCTAAAAGCAGGACTTGACTTCCTGACTTGAATAACTGTTCTGAACCAGCTGCCTAGCAACCGTGGCCTCAGTTCAGGAGCAGCTACCATGTGAGGAGCCTCAGTGCCCGGCTGCTCCACTAAACTGTGAATTTCTCAAGGGCAGAAACAGGGTCCTGTTCCTCTGCGTCCCCCCAGGGCCTTGCCTGGCATCGGACGCACAGATAAGGACATTCAGTAAGGAGTCAGCTTTATAGCTTCCGTCAATGAAACGGAGCGAGTCTCTGTCTTAGATGATGACTTGAGCTGAGGAGTACTGAAAAAAACATCCCCAGCTGCTGTCAGCAAAGCCTGGTCTGGGGACATGGAAGGGACATATTTCAGAGCGGGAGAATTTCAGACATTCTAACAGGAGACTGAGCTGTAAACTCTGCGGTGTTCATATTCTTCTCCATCTCAATGTGTATCTTATTTCTTCTGGCAAATAATGAAAAATTATGACCTCACAAAGCAAAATCAGTGAGTGCAATTATCTCTGTCCATCTCTCTCCTTCTTGATGGGAAAAAGCTAGGCTGTGGCTTGAAATTTGCTCAGAAGGAAATATTTATAGAAATTTGTCTTCAGGCCGGGTGTGGTAGTCCCAGCACTTTGGGAGGCTGAGGCAGGCAGATCATGAGGTCAGGAGTTCGAGACCAGCCTGGCCAATGTGGCCAAACCCCATCTCTACTAAAATTACGAAAAAAAAAAAAATTAGCTGGGTGTGGTGGTGGCTGCCTGTAATCCCAGCTACTCAGGAGGCTGAGGCAGGAGAATGGCTTGAACCCAGGAGGCATTTTAATAACCTCAGCAGTGAGCTGAGATCACGCCACGGCACTCCAGCCTGGGTGACAAGAGCAAAACTCCATCTCAAAAAAAAAAAAAAAAAAAGAAAAGAAAAGAAATTTGTCTTCAGTCAAGGGCTTGGCCTGTAATCCCAGCTCTTTGGGAGGCCAAGGTGGGCAGATCACCTGAGGTCAGGAGTCTGAGTCCAGCCTGGCCTACATGGTAAAAGCCTGTGTCTACTAAAAATAAAAAAATCAGCCGGGTGTGGTGGCACACACCTGTAATTCCAGCCATTTGGGAGGCTGAGGCAGGAGAATCGCTTGAACTGGGGAGGCAGAGGTTGCAGTGAGCTGTCATGCCACTGCACTCCAGCCTGGGCAATAGAGTGAGATTCTGTCTCAAAAAAAATAAAAGAAAAAGAAATTTGTCTTCAATCAAGTACTGGTGCATGTATGCACTCTTTGTTTAGGATAAGTGCTAACTCGCTTGACTCACCTCTGAAGGCTGGTACCTAGGCCTTTCCTCAGCTGTCTGATTCTGCAGCTGCCCCAGGCTCAAGCAGGCTGATCCCTCCTGGGCCCGAGCAGGCAGGATTAGCCCCACAGCTGCACGCTGGAAGGGTGGATTTCGGAGGTCGTGAAATCATTTATTAAATAAACTTGCTTATCCTTTTTCTTGTTTCTTACCTTCACCTGAAAAAGGAGGTTTCTTAGTACTTCCTTTATTTCTCCCCCCTGAGGCAATCAGTTGGCCCCACAGCCTAGATCTGTGGGACGACAGGGACTTCCAGCTTTAATTTCACAACATCCTAGAGTGTCTCCAATTATCTGAAGGCATGTTGAGAAATCCTCAAAATTAAATTAACCTCAGTTCACTTTGGCTTAATAACTCAACATCACTCTGCACCGTAAGGCACAGAAGGGAGAATGTTGGGGAATGAAAGCCTCTGTAGATTGTCATATCTCCAAAAAGACTGGCTCCCTTGGAGATTACTTTGGGCTGGTTCATCACCACTTTTCTTATCTCTATGGCAAGAATATGGTGTTGATTTGTTTAAAGGAAGATATTTTTCTTTCTGTATCTCAACATGACCCAGCCCTCTACACTTACCCCAGCGTCCTTAACTGTCTCCTTGCTGTGTCCATATAACTGGGGTTATTTCACTTTCTCGCTTTGCCCTCACCCCGTATCTACTGCCATGTCATGGTTGTCCCCCCGCCTTGTGTGTGACAGCAAATCTGAGCTACTTATTAATAAGGCTCAGCGTGGGCCGACTTCCCCCATGCCAGTTTCCCTGGCAACACCAGTGGGCAGTAAAGATCTTAGACAAACTTTCTGGTAGGTCACCCCTGAGCTATAACTCCCTTAGAGTCCAAGAGATTCTCCAGAGAGCCCCGCTCCTGTGTTGGTTGGATCTCATTTTGTTTCTGTCTAGCCACAGAGAATTTTCATTCTAAATGAAAAATTCTAAATGACTTACACAAATCTAGAGCAGTGTTGAAAGATCTTACAAGAAATGTCCAGATAGAAGGGTGGCAACAATATGAACAGCCATCAGGGTCTCTGATGGGGCCACCCAAATGCAACTGACGCCACGCCTGCCCTGCAGGTGGCCAGCGTTTGCTTACCGTGAGTCTCCTCCGACATACGCAGGATCACTGTCTTTTTGACAGAACCCATCTTTTCTCTCACTTTTCCCTATTTCTGTTTATTTATTTTTTGTTTCTTTTTATCTTATTTTTTTTTGAGACAGAGTCTCGCTCTGTCACCCAGGCTGGAGTGTAGCAGTGCGATCTCAACTCACCTCAACCTCTTCCCGGTTCAAGCAATTCTTGTGCGTCAGCCTCCCAAGTAGCTGGGACCACAGGTGTGCGTCACCATGCCCAGCTGATTGTTGTAATTTTAGTAGAGATAGGGTTTTGCCATGTTGGCCAGGCTGGTCTCAAACTCCTGACTTCAAGTGATCTGCCTGCCTCGGCAGCCACCACGCCCAGCCACTTATTTCTCTCTTTAAAAAGTTTCTAAACTTTGTTATGTCAAACCCATTAAGACAACGATTCAAATAACAGGAGCACCCAAAGAATGTTTCAGGTTTCCGTCCCATCACGTGGCCTTGAGGAAAGAGCAGAAGTGCGGGCAGGACAAACCCATGGCTGTGGGTGGGATCTGCAGCCAGCCTGGGGTGAGTGATTCCAGGGCTCTTGAGGGACAGGCCTGTGGATCCTCTGTGGTGAAGGGTGCGTGCAGGAACATAAGGAGAATTGAATAGCACTAGGAAGGACATGTGTGCCGCTGACTTAGCATTTCTCTGAAGCTGAACCTGCTGACACTCCTGTCACCTGATAATTAACATTCTGTGCAGAGGGGGCTTTTGTTTAAGGCTTTTTCCTTTAGGACAATTGTTGGGAGGTTTGGAGAAAGGAAGCATTTTTTAGTGGGGGATGAACCCACAGCAGTGAGAGCTTTGGAAAGCTGGGCAATGCCGGACTACCTATTTTTTTGTATAGTGTTTTGTTGATTGAATACAAACCTTTGGGCCGGGCGCTGTGGCTCATGTCTGTAATCCCAGCACTTTGGGAGGTTGAGGTGGGTGGATTATCTGAGGTCAGTAGTTCAAGACCAGCCTGACCAACATGGTGAGACCGTGTCTCTACTAAAAATACAAAAACATTAGCCAGGTGTGGTGGCAGGTGCCTGTAATCCCAGCTACTTGGGAGGCTGAGGCAGAAAAATCACTTGAAACCGGGAGGTGGAGGTTGCGGTGAGCCGAGGTTGCACCACTGCACTCCAGCCTGGGCAATAGAGCAAGACTCCTTCTCTAAAACAAACAAAAAAACAAAAACCTTTGCCAGAGCCTGATTCCAATTTATCTTTGTTACATTAGAGGACAATTAGCTCCTATGCTATGAGAAAAGGAAGTAAACTAAACCCAAAACTTGCCCCAAAGTTTATCAATGAGACTATGTTCCTTTAGTTCCTTTGGTCCCATGTGAGTTGGTGGACACCAAATGTGCCTGTGAAAACTCTTTAGTGTAGTGTCCAGAGCCCTGCTTGTAGCTGTCAGGCCACTGAGATGATTAAAACTCACCCAAGGGCTGCAGGCAATTAAAATAATGATGTGCAGCTTCACAAATTGGCATGAGTGACTTGGGTGATACCAAAGAGGAAAGGAGGATTTTCAGTCTCTCCACTAAATCAGCTTTAATGAGGATGCGTGTTGCTTCTCCTGCCATTCTTTCTAGTTCTAAAATAAAGCTACCAAGATCTATTGATGTCCCCAGGCAGGATGGCCCTCTGTCTAAAAGCCACACTTCTATCTTGTCACCCTAGTTTCTCTTGAACTCAAAAGGTCAGCTTGAATGAGTTATTGCATATAACCTTTGCAATTTCCATTTGATCCTATAAGGAGAGAGGGAAGGAGTAGGTTTGAGTTGTGAGAAAGTTCAGTGCTTGCTTCCCAGTTCTCTCCTCCTGATCCCGGGGTGGTACGTTCTCCAACCTCTCGGGGAGTCTGAGTGCTTAAAAAAGGCTCCTTCTGAGCTTGAATCAAACATGAGTTCAGGGGGAGGGCGTGGGCAGCTGTCGGATGGACCACCTGTTTGCAAAGTAGTGAAACCTTGAAAGAGGAAGCAAAAGTATTTTTTGTGGGGGGGATAGAACTAGCTTGGATAAGGTAGCATCTGAAGGGGCAAACTGTAATGGAATTAGAAACGGGTGGATTAGCTTTTCCTGAAAATATCCTGTGTTAAAACAATTAGGGGGAAGATACTTGGCAGGATGCGTTTCAGATTCGGTGCAGCTGAGACTGTTTGGGGCCAGGGAAGCAATTCACAGAATCCAGCACATATGTATCAGCCAATGTTTGATGCTATGGCTCATGACTAAACAATACATATTATACATGTTACAGACGAAAGCCTTCCAGTGGCTAACGTGGCACCGTGGTCAGCAAATAAGCTCTCTATGCCTACACTTGTTTTTATTTATTTATTAGTTATTTATTTATTGTTTTGAGATGGAGTTTCGCTCTCTTGCCCAGGTTGGAGTGTGATGACGCGATCTCGGCTCACTGCAACCTCCGTCTCCTGGGTTCAAACGATTCTCCTGTCTCAGCCTCCCAAGTAGCTGGGATTACAGGCATTCGCCACCACACCCAGCTAATTTTGTATTTTTTTAGTAGAGATGGGGTTTCACCATGTTGGTCAGGCTGGTCTCGAAGTCCTGACCTCAAGTGATCCACCTACCTTGGCCTCCTAAAGTGCTGGGATTATAGGTGTGAGCCACCATGCCTGGCCTATTTTTTATTTTTTAAGACAAGGTCTCACTCAGTCACCCGGGCTAGAGTGCAGTGGTGTGATCTTGACTCACTGCAGCCTTGACCTCCTGTGCTCAAGTGATCTACCCGCCTCAGCCTCCTGAGTAGCTGAGACTATAGGTGTGTGCCACCACGCCCAGCTAAGTTTTGCATTTTTTACAGAGACTAGGTTTCATCATGTTGCCCAAGCTGGTTTCAGATTCCTGAGCTTTGTGACCCACCTGCCTTGGCCTCCCAAAGTGCTGGGATTATCCACGTGTGCCACACTGCACTTGGCTACATTTGTTTCTAAATCACTAGCTTGATCGAAAAAACCACCACCACCATCAACAAAAATAACAAAATTTCCAACAGTAGCAATAATTAGTTCTAAAAAGAGAAATCTAAATAAAAATTTCTGTCTCATCTCAGCCTTTTAATTTATATCATTTGACATACTCACAGTTCCTAATAAATAAATAAGAGTTAAACTATTAGGTTAGAAAAGGACATGTCAATTAACTAGGTGTGGTGGTGGACACCTGTAATCCCCACTACTCAGGAGACTGAGGCAGAAGAATTGCTTGAACCCTGGAGGCAGAGGTAGCAGTGGGCAGAGATCGGGCCACTGCACTCCAGCCTGGGTGACAGAGTGAGACTCTGTCTCAAAACAAAAGAAAAGGACATGTCAAGAGTGGCCCACTCTAGGAAAATGTGGCTCATTCTCAAGTTAGATATGTATATGTATAGGTATGTTTGTACGGATAATCCTGTTTCAAATCTACAAAATGCCCACTAAGCGGTCAGGAATTTTCCCCTGTATACAGCACAGAGCCAGTATACAGCAGATGTACTTTACTGGATACGTTGTATTGAGCATCTACCATGAGTGGTAGCACAAATAAAACTTTCAGTCAAGATTAACCTTGGAAAATCCCTTCAATGGCTTTTTTTTTTTTTTTTTTTTTTTTGAGACGGAATCTCACTCTCACCCAGGCTGGAGTGCTGTGGCACAATCTCGGCTCACTGCAATAACCCTCGCCTCCCAGGTTTAAGTGATTCTGTGCCTCAGCCTCCCAGGTAGCTGGAATTATAGGCGCCCACCACCACACCCGGCTAATTTTTGTATTTTTCTTTTTTTTTAGTAGAGATGGAGGTTCACCATGTTGGCCAGGCTGGTCTCAAACTCCTGACCTCAGGTGATCCACCTGCCTTGGCCTCCCAAAGTGCTGGAATTATAGGCGTGAGCCACTGTGCCCAGCCCCTGCCCCTTCAATGACTTATAAAGTAAAGTAATATCCTTCACTAAGTTCAGCACAGCTAGGTTTTTCTCTAACAATGGATCAGATTGCTATTTTGTTTTGTTTTGATTGGGAACCAGATGAATATCAGTCAGCACTTATTTACAGCCCCTGATGTACCCTAATCACTTATTTTTTAGATTCTAGCTTCACATGCAGCCTCACCTCTGAAAGGCACAAAGAGTAAAACTAGCGAGCTGACAGTGGGTCCGTGTCCCTCCTCTTGCCAGCTCTGGGACCTCAGTCACCGAGTGGATGGGTGATTGGAACAACCACTATTGAAAGAGTTATTTTTTTCTCTTTCTTTTTGGTGGGGGGCAAGAAGGGCCAAGGCACATACTTTGTACCATGTATGTTATGACTCTACAGTAAACATTTATTGAATAAATAAATGTTTGAGAAGATTTTATTTCGTTCAGTTGATCTACTGACATTTGTGTGAATGTTAGCTATTTTTCCCTGCTGAAAAAAAAATAGCAACGGCTTGCATGTCTTTAAGTAATGGCAAAGCATGTGAAAAAGGCTAAAAGAAGAAATTAGCCATCACTTTTAAAAGGAGAAAAAAAAAAGTCCAGGCTACTTGAAGGCCTGATCATAAATATTCTAAATTTCCTAGGGGCACAATATATAGTAATACTGGCAATTTTAATACCATCACTAATCATTTCGAATACTCTGACATCCTTTCACTGTAATATTTGTGTATTTAGTGGAAACTTTTAAAAAAGTCATGTCACTAGCCAACAAAAGTCATTTCATAGTTATGATGTAATTGTAAGCTGATATTTTAGGGTTGTCAAGATCAAAGACTTGAAATATGACTTGTAAGAAAAACAAAAGTTCAAGAGAGACCCCTCTGAATAACCTTTTAAAGGACCTAAACCAATAGCATCTTATCTTCTGTTTTCCTTGGAGTTTTGGGAACAGAATCATACAAAAGATGCATTCTCCAGAGGCACATGAATTAAAATTAAAGAGTGAAAATAAATAATCATAGATGAAATTTCTCCCTCTGATTTAAACAGTGAGAAATAGATGTACTCAATGTGTTGGCAATAAAAATAGGAAAACTGTACTCAAATTGTGAATTGGGCCCAATACAAAAATCTGAAAATGGATGTCATGAAAACCACTTTGTGATTATTACTTTGACTGAAGGAAATATTTTTTATGTGTAGGAATTATCTGTCTAGGTTATCTTCCTGGGCTGTATGGTACAAAACTAGACATTATCTTTAAAAATTAAAATTCCATCTGTGCATTTTTTTTTAGAGATGGACTCTTGATATATTGCCCAGACTGGTCTCAAACTCCTGGCCTCAAGTGGTTCCAAAGTGCTGGGATTACAGGTATGAGCCACCAACTCTTTCTGTATAATTAAAGCCAAATTGATGTGTAAGTGTTTCTGTATTTTTGCTATTAGCAATTGATCTGATCTGAATGAGCTGATTCCTGGGTGGATTCAGAAAGTTATTTTTCATCTGCTTGTCTAAGGGGATGAAGAAATGAGATGTAGGCCAGGAGCGGTGACTCATGCCTGTAATCCCAGCACTTTGGGAGGCCAAGGCTAAAGGATTGGTTGAGCCCAGGAGTTCGAGACCAGCCATAGGCAACATGGTGAAACCCATCTCTACAAAAAATACAAATTTAGCCAGGTGTGGTTGCTCATACTTGTAGTCCCAGCTGCTTAGGAGGCTGAGGTGGAGGATTGCTTGAGCTCGAAAGGCAGAGGTTGCAGTGAGCTGGGATTACACTCCAACCTGGATGACAGAGTGAGACCCAGTCCCCAAGAAAAGAGAGCGAGAGAGAGATGTCGAGTTGTAATTCTACTTTGTAATCCTCCAACTCCCCTAAACTAAACAACAAAAAAGCAAATAATAATTATTAACATATAAAGCATTTTTAGATGATGATGATTATTTAAAAAAAAAATCATGAAATGCCAAACTCTTTATAAGAAAAGGTAGGGAAAAAGAAGTGGTGGTACTTCCCCCGCTGGTAAGTCAGAGTTGGATTCCAACCCAGGGTCTCATTTCCTTTTTAAGAATACTGATCCCCCAGGGGTAAAAGAATCAACTGGAGATCACATATAAGTAAAAAACAACAACAACAACAAACGACCCCTCAACTATATTTTTCCTCCAGAAAGATATAAACGTTTGCTTTTGTCAAAGATTTTGCCACCTCAAATGAAACACTGGAATTGGTACAATGTGCTATGCCCTCACCTGAGACTTAGATAAGCTTCCTCCTAGGAGAGATATCTGCCAAGGGTTTTTCCAAGGTACTTGTCACTCGATGAGTTTCCTCCTAGCCAAAGGACAAAGATGTTAATAACAACTGTAATGGTGATAGTAGTCACAGTATATAACCGCAACGACAATAGTACCTACCGTTTAAGAGGGTCTGCTGCTATGTGTCAGGCACCAAAACTGGCTATTAGCACATGTTAGTTTGTTAATCTTCACGATGCTCCTTTAATGAAGACTTTATTATTGCCATTTTACAAATGAGGAAACTGAGCTGAGATATTAAGTAGCTTATTGTCTCATAATAGTGAGTAGTAAAGCTGCAATTTGAACAGCTGTCTAACTTTACCCACACTCTTTCATACTCTCCTTGCTAATGCTCTAGCCAACCGATATGGCTATTTCTTGAGAGAGCCAAAGAAGTGGGGAGAGGGCATCTGGGAATTTTCAGGAAGACTGAAGAAGAAAGACTGCACTGTCCTGGACACTGATTCACTAAGTGCTGAAAGCCAGGCGGATTCACAGTTGTAATCCCAGCGTCAGGCACAGAGGAAATCAATAAATGTGAAGTGAATGAAGATAATAGGGGCTCATTATATTTGTTCTGAATTGAATTTAATTTTAAAACCACTGTCCTCTCAACAGTCAGGATGCCACAATGTCTGTGGAGGGGGAGGTTTTGAGGATGGCACACTGGTTGAAAGAACGGCCCAGGCAGACTGTCCTGGAGTATGTCAAGGGGCAGGTGGGTGGCTTTGATAATGGTGGTAATGGTAAATAGTGACAATGACAACTCAGGACTCGCTGAAGTCCTCGTAAGACTGCTTAGCATGGTGACTGAGGATCTGATCCTGCCCAATGATGGGTCAGTGGCTGCATGGCCTCGAAGAGCCTCCCACCTACCACAGACATTACAGGGAAGCTGAGAGGACAGGAGGGGTTGGCCTGGTGCCTTTCCCTACTGTGGTCAGCTCTCTGCTGCCAGCAGCGCTGCAGCTGGGCTGCGCAGGGTGTTTCCTGCAACGCGATGACAGTGTGATGGAAGAGCCATTGCCTTGCAATCCTGCAGCCCTGCCAAACCCTGGGAACGTGCGTGTTCACATGCAGTCAGCTGTGTTCCCGAGAAGCCTCCCAGCCTAGTGGGGCCCACAGACAGGGGCGGGGCGGGGGGGGCGCCTTCCCTAATGTAACATCTTAGCACATTCATCACAAGCAAAATCAAAGCAATTTTCCCCCAAACATAAACCTATGTCAGTGACATGGGTTCGGTGCACGGCTGTGGCAGGGTCCAGCTGGACTCATCCGCCCGGTGTCCATGGCTGGAACCAAGAGTGCAGAGGATGTAGGAGATAAGGTTTCTCTGTTAGGGAAGAGTTTGAAAACGGCTTCAAAGGAAAGAGAGGGATGTTATTGTTGAGGTTTGGGTCTCAGAGGAAGACATCATTCCAGCTGAACACTTAACAAACCAAGCTCACAGAATTGGAAATTCTAGACTTTCTGGTTGAAAGCACCTGAGGCCCAGGCTTTACTGATCTCTCTTCTCTGGGTTACAGCACATTTTTTTTTTTTTTTTTGAGATGGAATTTTGCTCTCGTAGCCCAGGCTGGAGTGCAGTGGTGTGGTCTTGGCTCACTGCAACCTCTGCCTTCTGGGTTCTAGCAATGCTCCTGCCTCAGCCTCCTGTGTAGCTGCGGTTACAGGCGTCTGTCACCATGCTCAGCGATTTTTGTGTGTGCGTTTTTAGTAAATACGGGGTTTCACCATGTTGGGCAGGCTGGTCTTGAACTCCTGACCTCAGGTAATCCACCTGCCTCGGCCTCCCAAAGTGCTGGGGTTACGTGAGCCACCGCACCCAGCCAGCACTTTTAATGTGTCTCTTTAATGAGCCTTGGATTAAGCAAGGGTTTCTCCCATTCTCTGGAGGTTTCTTCTCCACAGTTTGACCTCCCTTGCCAGCCTCTGAGTGTTTTATTATTATTATTATTGTTATTATTATTTTTTGAGACAGAGTCTCGCTCTGTTACCCAGGCTGGAGTGCAGTGGTGTAATCTCGGCTCATTGCAATCTCTACCTTCCGGGTTTAAGCAATTTTTGTGCCTCAGACTTCTGAGTAGCTGGGATTACAGGCGCGAGCCACAACACCCAGCTAATTTTTGTATTTTTAGTAGAAACGGGGTTTCATCATGTTAGTCAGGCTGGTCTCGAACTCCTGGCCTCAAGTGATCCACCTGCTTCAGCCTCCCAAAGTATTGGGATTACAGGCATGAGCCAATAGCCCAGTTTCTCTGAGTGTTTTAAATCCAGAAGCCATTTCCTTTCTTGCTAAGCATCCATCTGAGTTATTGTGAGTGAAAGCATACTGTAAATGAAAATGTACTGTACAAACAGGAATGTCCTTGAAGATACCTGTATTCTTCTTAGAGCCTAGAACTGTGCTGACCTGGAGCACAAACACAGCAAAGATCTGTTGAGACCTGGTCTGGTGGCTCACGCCTGTAATTCCAGGACTTTGGGAGGCCAAGGTGGACAGATTGCTTGAGCTCTGGAGTTCAAGATCAGTCTGGGCAACATGGCAAAACCCCATCTCTACAAAAAATACAAAACAATTAGCCTGGCCTGGCTAATTGTTAATTAAACATGCCTGTGGTCCCAGCTATCCGGGAGGCTGAGGTGGAAGGATCGCTTGAGCCCAGGAGGTCGAGGTTGCAATGAGCTGAGATTGCACCACTGGACTCCAGCCTGGGTGACAGAGCAAGACCCTGTCTCAAACAGAAAAAAAAAGATCTGTTAAATAAATAAAATGATTGGAACTTGGAATGGCTCTCTTGTTGGCTGATGTAGAAAACTGTCTCACCACAGTCTGCTTCCAGTTTTACTACATTGGCCTTGTTTCTATAAGCAAGAAAAAGTGAGGAGGATGTCTGATGAGACACGTCCACAGAGGCAGGGTGTTAAATGTAATTTAATTTCTCTTTCCCAGAGAAAGAGAGGCCATCATAGCCCATAGCCGGATGTCTTGGAAAAGTCAGGAAGAGTTGCTATCTTCTCCTTTTTCCTGGGCAGCCTGGTTATCATGTTTCTAGGGAGAAAAAGATATTTCCCAGCACAGCGCAAAGAAAAGAATTAAGTAAAACCTGGGCCTCTGGGTGCTTTGAACAAGAGCCTATTGGACTTTTGACCCTTTAAATACTACCAAATTTGGGGAGGTACTTTCTCACTTATGAAATATATCAAAGTGGGACAAACATATAGTAAAATTAAGCTCATGAATTTAACAATCACACATGCTTGCTCTTAGAAGCCTCTAAAAATTTATGCCCAAGTTTCGGTTTTATCTGTGACTGTAAATTTGTTTTCACTATAAGGGGAAGTTCCTCCAGCAGAGGGTAATTTAATTTTGCCAGTAACCAGACACATTCTGTTTAGACTTGGAATCCTTTTAAAATGGTAGCTTTCTATCAATCACCTACCCAAAGCATGTTTGGATTATGGGCTCTTCTAGAAAGGAGCTGTCTGCTTATTGATGATGTGGTGACCAAGGAGGACGGACTGCCTTATCTGCAGCAGCTCCCCCAGAGGAAATATGATCAATACCCATGTGTTAATTAGCAGGAAATGGCTTGGCCACTACTGTCTTGCCACGTGGCCTCTGCTGTCCCCCTTTCAGCCCAACACTCCCTTCTGTGTGAGTGCCCGTCAGACACTGAAGGAAGAGAAGAATTCCAGCAACAGTGAAAACATAACTTTCCACTCCATCTCAAGAAGCCAAACACAGCAACCATATTCAAAGAGTTCTTTGTCCAGAAGATCACGTTTGAATTGGAAACTTGTTTAGCCAGATTCTCTTGTTATGATTTACTGCTTCATCAGGTAGGGGCAGGGACAGACACGATCCATCCTTTAAATAATAGGAGGATTCCCACAGGAAGGTTCAGCAACTCCAAATGTGTATTAAAAAAAAAATCCCTCCTCTCCCGCACCTCAGCTTCCAACGTGGAAAAATTTGCCTCTGACTGCTTATGGGTGTCCACTTGGGAGAAGGGATTCGTGTCCAAATAACCACAGACGAGCATGTGACTTTCAAGTTGGAGAGGAAAAAGTAGCCAAGAGTAGTCATATTTAGAATACTTTCTCTCCCAGGGATTCAAGGTGGGAACAGAGATGGGAGGGATGGTAAGAGAAGGAGAGAAAGGATGGACAGACATCTCCCTCCATTCCTGAGAGAACAGTCACCTTTGTTCACAGCAGGCTGAGAGAGCTGCCTGGGAAACACTGGATCTGGGCTCAGGGCAGGTTAGAACCTGTGTGTATGCGTGAGGTCTCCCGGTGACCAAGGGCCCAGGTGGGTGGCCGGGGGAATGCTGATACTGGAGCGGGGCTGAGGGAGTATGCTGGCCCATTGTCTGCCCACCTGCACCCAGACCCCCCCCACTGTGTCGCCTCCTCAAGCCCCCTGCAGCATTCCTGGTGGGGGATGGAGACAGCAGGGATTTCCTGCCTCCCTCGGGAGAGCCTGGTTGGCTTTTAGGGATGAACTGATATTCCAATTGCCCAGTTGTGGGGGGATTTGGGGGGGAAGGAAGGGTCTGGTCCAGGTTGGGCCATAATTACCTGGGGGAGTTAAAAAGGGAAACAAAACAAATTCCTGGGCCGCTGAAGATCTTTTAAATCTGAATCTCCATGGAGATCAGGCTTGAGATCTCCATGGAGATCCAGGTGTTTCTCATGCTACTAGTGGGGAAATCGATGACTTACTTGTAAGATGCCTTTTAGCATGAATATAGTCTATGTTTTGTTTTAAACCTGCTAATGCATGTGAACTAGTTGGGAATTCCAAATCTAAAAATTGGCCAAACTGCTCTGGGGCTTGCGTGGTCCCCGGGGCAGCCTCCTGCAGCTAACATGTTTCCTAAGATGGGCTTGGGGAGGGCTGTTCACCTAGAATCCTTCGACTCTGAGCTCCCAGGACATGGACTGACAGAGTCATCGAACTTGTGTTTTCAAGTCCTTATGCCTTGGAAAAGTCAGCATGGTTGATTGCAGACCCAGGTCAGCTGCTGGGAAACCGGAGCGAATGGGACTAAGAAGCCACCGACATGCTGAAGACCAGATGTCCTGCACAGCAAGGCCCCTCCAGGCTCCATCTCATCCCTTCTCCTGGCCCACCTGAGCTCTTAGGGGTGGCCACCTGCTAGCTTTCCTGCTTGGCTACCTCCCCCTCTTTGCATTTTGACTTTTCCCCCTCCAACACCTCTTTTGTTTTCTTTCTTATGATTTATTTTCTTTCTGTCTTTCTCTCTCTCTTTCTTTCTCTTTCTTTCTTTTTTTCCTCCCTCCCTCCCTCCCTCCCTCCCTTCCTTCCTTCCTTCCTTCCTTCTTTCCTTCCTTCCTTCCTTCCTTCTTGTCTTGCTCTGTTGCCCAGGCTACAGTACAGCGGCTCGATCTTGGCTCATTGCAACCTCTGCCTCCTAGGTTCAAGTGATTCTCCTGCCTTAGCCTCCCGAGTAGCAGGGATTACAGGCACCCACCACCTTGCCTGGCTAATTTTTGTATTCTTAGTAGAGACGGCGTTTCACCATCTTAGTCAGGCTGGTTTCGAACTCCTGACCTCGTGATCCAACTGCCTCAGCCTCTCAAAGTGCTGGGATTACAAACGTGAGCCACCTTGCCCGGCCTTATTCATTTTCTTTTATTCCTCATGCCCCACTCCTGTTTCCCATTCCTTAGGCAACTATTCTCATGTCCTAAAAGCAGATCTTTTGGTTTGTGTGTGGTCTTGCAAAATGTGTATTGCTGTCTTGGTCATCAATTCATTCAACAAGTATTTGTTGAGCACCTGCTTTGTGCCAGGCATTTGTGGACACATTAGTGAGCAAAACTGACAAGGGTCCCTGGCATGTGTATTCTAACAGAGGATGCAATGCGATCATCTATACACATAAAAAGACAAGACAAAAAAGTTATCGGTATGTTAGGAGTTGGTAAGTGCTGTGGGAAGAAATAATCCAGAAAAGGAGATCAAGAGCACGAGAGGGAGAAGGAGTTTGGGCAGGTTGCTGTATTTTTCGTTCACATAAATAGTATTACTACAGATCTCATTTTATCTTTTGCTTTTTTTTTTTTTGCTTTAGCACTAAATTTTAAAGATTCTCCCAAGCTGCTATGAGTGCCTTTAGTTTGCTGCTTCTAACCACTGCATCATATTCCATGGTGTGTTTTTACCACAATTACTTATTCACTCACCCAGAGATGGATGTTCAGATTGCTCTCAATTTCCCATGCAATCTGCATTGTTGTAGATTAGAAAATGTAGCTGGGATCTCTACAGCATGGAGTTGCTGTGTCAGAAATTCTGCCTCTACTTAATTTCACCAAATGTGCCAAACTGCTCCCCAGAGCTGCTGCAACAGCCTACCCTCCCATCAGCACGTACAAAGGTGCCTATGTCCCCCACCTCTGCCAACACTTGGTATTATCTAGCTTCCTGATTTTCTCCCCCAGAGCATTCTGGCTTCTGTTATTGCCTCTTCTGCTAAAATAACCTTCTGTCATTGGTTTTCATGGCCTTGTTCTCACTTCAGCTCTCATTTTCACTTCCTCCTCTCAGCTTCCTTCTGACTGCTGACATCTCTTGCGTGTACTTCTGAGCTGTCTGTTTTCTACCTCAAGGTTCATTCCGTTTGGACTTCATATCCTGAGTTCGAAATTCCTACATCCTAGTTGGCAAGGAAGTGTCTTAACGACTGTAAAGACTATCCTGCCCTTCCCTGGTGAAGCAGTCTTGCTTCTACACCATTTTCATCAAGTCCGGCCCTGAGGAGTGCCTGCAGTGGTTGCATCAAATCTAAATTCTCCCATCTGCCTTCAAGACTTCAACCAGCTTGGTCTGCTCTTCCCCCTACTTGAGTCTTTGCACATGTCTCCCTCTTCCAGAACCCCCCTCTCTCCCACTTTTCCTAGATCAGCCTGGCCCATCCTGCTCTCCGCAGAGATTCACTTTCTCCTCTCCCCCCGGTGTTCAGGTGGCCCTCAGCACTGCAATCTGTACTCTCCCTGTTGTAACAAGTCTTCAGCCTCCTCGTTGCAGACACCACGAGCCTCAAGCTCTTTGATGGAAGGACTGTATCTTTTCCACTGTCATAGACCCACGACTGACAATTCAGTTGATATTTATTACTGAGTGAGGGAGGGAAGGAATGAGTGAGGGAGTGAAGACTGTCCATCTCTTACATATATGATTGTTGCCAGCATCAGGTTTTCATGCCTACTTGAAATACTTCTCTCCTTGTTTTAGTCCATTTAGACTGCTATAACAAAATATCATGAACAGTGTAGCTTATGAGCAACCGCATAAGCTATGTTATGTCACTCTCACGGTTCTGGAGGCTGGGAACTCCAAGATCAAGGCAGATTTGGTGTCTGGTGAGGGCCTACTTTCTAGCTTGGGAACAGCACCTTCCTGCCATGTGCTCACATGATGTGGGTGAGGGGTCTCTCTTGGGCCTCTTTTATTAAGGCAGTAATCCCTTTCCTAAGGGTGGGGCTCTCACGACTTAGTCACCCAAAGGCCCCACCTCCTAATACCATCACCTTATGGGTAGGGATTTCAACACAGGAATTTGAAAGACAAACATTCAAACATTCTTCTACACATTCATCTGCTTCTACTGTTTTTCAAAATTTGTTTTAAAACCCAGCAACTCCGTAAATTTTACCCATACCCCCAACCTGATTGCTGTTTCTCTCTCTTTTTTTTTTTGTTTTTCGTTTTTGAGATGCTCTGTTACCCAGGCTGGAGTGAAGTGGCACGATCTTGGCTCACTGCAACCTCCACTTCCTGGGTTCAAGAGATCCTTGTGTCTCAGCCTCCCAAGTAGCTGGGATTACTGGCACTCACCACCATGCCCGGATAATTTTTGTATTTTTAGTAGAGATGAGGTTTCACCATGTTGGCCAGGCTGGTCTTGAACTCCTGACCTCAAGTGATCCGCCTGCCTTAGTATCCCAAAGTGCTGGGATTATAGGCGTGAGCCACCGGCTATCTCTCTCTCTCTCTCCTCTCTCTTTTTTTTTTTTCCCCGACTTCTGTATTCTTTGTAATACACTGGAGCCAGTATTCCCATTGGACTTAGGGTTTGTGAATGCCTCGGGCCGCATTATAGAGGAAACAGACTCTAACGGGGTCCTGCTTTCTCCTCTCATCACCATATTCTGTCCTTAAGCTGTGTCCTAGAGGTTTTCTCTGCAGTCCGTCCTTTTATGTTACATCACTTGTGACAGCGATTTGTAACAACATTTGTTGCTTTAGGTTCTCCAGTATCCATTCATCTTTTTACCCAGGGTATAGTTCCCAGGCTTCCTTTAGAGAACCATCCCTCCTTTACTTTCAGCCCACCTTTGGAGGTGGTGGGGGAGACAGCATAGGATGTAATCCTCAGCCAATCAGTCCATTCATTCCCCAGGCCACGACGATTGGTTAGCAAGGTCATATGACCCAGTCAGAGCCAATGAGACACGATGAGGCTTTTGCTGGGAATGGAGAGAGAATATTTATATTTGAAATTTAATATTGAATAAGGAACGGAATATTATGGCGGGGGAAAAAAAAAGCAGTGAACCAGGAATAAGGGTTTCAGACAAACGCATCTACTAGCTAGCCATGTGATCATGGTCAAGTTATGACACCTCTCTGAGTGTCAAGCTCCTCGTCTGGGCAATGGAGGAGGTGGGAGAGATCAGGGCTCACATCGCACCAGTACGTACCTGCCCCACGCTCCAGCTGCCTTCTGGTCTGACACGTCACTTGTTAAATACCTTAAATCTGGACCAAATAACCTCAACGTTCTTGTATCTCTGTCGTTCTTTGATTCTAGGCAGGGAAAATCTGATCCTTTATAATCCGTGATATTCAGATCCAAGCACACCTCCTATAAGGTGCAAGAAGATGCATGTTGTATTAAAAGCAACAAATAGAATATTTCTACTTCCCATACATGATTTCTGTCCTCACTAAGTTTCCTGTGGATTCATCTTGCCTCCGTAGTGTCTGATTTAGGAAAAAGATAAAAGGGCAGTCTAGGCCTCAGCCTGGAGAATGACTTCATCCGTCATCGTGCTGTGAGTGGAGGTGACAAAGAGGATAATGTGTGGTGGCATCAGGAATGGAGTTGTGAAGATGTTTTTGTTTTTGTTTTGTTTTTGCTTGTTTTGCCTAGATTCTGAGGCTTTATAGATTTTTTTCTTTCATGTGTTTAAACTTGTAAGAATTTATTTTTTTTGAGATGGAGTCTCTCTCTGTCGCCCAGGCTGGAGTGCAGTGGCGTGATCTCAGCTCACTGCAACCTCTGCCTCCCAGGTTCAAGCAATTCTCCTGCCTCAGCCTCCCAAGTAGCTGCAATTACGATTACAGGTATTCACCGCCATGCCCAGCTAATTTTTACATTTTTAGTGGAGACGGAGTTTCGGCATGTTGGCCAGACTGGTTTCGAACTCCTGACCTCAAGTGATCTGCCTGCCTTGGCCTCCCAGAGTGCTGGAATTACAGACATGAGCCACCGAGTCTGGCCCAAGAATATTTTTTAAACACAAATATTTCCCCATATTTTTTGCTAAAAAAATCATACAACTTTTGCCTTACAATTCTCATTGATACTTTTCATTGTTGTTTTCAAGCTTAGCAATATATTTCTCAGACAAGTTAAGTATTTCTGGGCCTACTTGTGTCAAAGGAGCAAACAGAATATACAAATTAGTAATAGGAGTTTTTTCTGTTAGACATGGGGTCTCCCTGTGTTGCCCAGGCTGGAGTGTGGTGACTATTCACAGGTGCAGTTATAGTGTGCTGCAGCCTCAAACTCCTGGCCTCATGTGATCCTCCTGCCTCAGCCTCCCAAGTAACTGGGCGTATAGGTGCATGCCACTGTGCTGGCTCAGTAATAGATTTCTAATAAATGAATTCACATGGGCCAAACCTCCTGGGCTTGGCATTTGAGAAACATGGTCGAGGACAGTTTGATTTGAGTGTATAATAAAGTTCTGATTATTATTGCAATACCTCTAATAGCCCATGAGGGAAGAAATGAACATAATTAAGAAAAGTGAATATACAAATAAAAAACCTGTCTCGGTGCTGTGGCTCATGTCTGTAATCCCAGCACTTTGGGAGGTCGAGGCGGTTGGATCACTTGAGGTCAGGAGTTTGAGACTAGCCTGGCCAACATGGTGAAACCCTGTCCCTACTAAAAAATACAAAAGTAGCTGTGTGTGGTGGCACAGGCCTGTAATATGAGCTACTTGGGAGGCTGAGGCAGGAGAATTGCTTGTCAAAGTAGCATACAGAATATATATATATGAGAGGCAGAGGTTGCAGTGAGCTGAGATGGTGCTACTGCACTCAAGCCTGGGCAATAGAGCGAGACTCTGTCTCAAAAAAAAAAAAAAAAAGGACACACACATACACATGGAAATTTCTCTTGGCTCAAAGAAGCCTAATTGACTTGAGAGATCTTTAAACAGTAGTTTTGATTCACTCATTCCTATCTATTGGCAAATCCTCTTGGTTCTGCCTGTAAAGGACATCCCACGTGCATCTACTTCTCACCCTCCATTGCTTCTGCCTTGCCTCAAGGCTCCACTGCCTCTCACCTGGACTCCGCCATATGTTCCTGTCTTCCATTCTTGGCCCCTTCCAGTTTATTCTCCATGGTGTAGCCATATATCACATCCCTGCTCAATACCCTCTTATGGCTTCCCCCCCCGCATGCAGTATAAGCCCCATGGCCTTACCTTGACTTTCAAGGCCTGGCAGCCTCTCCAGCCTCATCTCCTCCCACTCTTTGCTCTAGACGCTGGCCTCCATGCTGTTCCCAGAAACACCTAGCATCTTCCTAACCCAGGGCCTCTGCCCTTGCCGTCCCCTCCACCGGGACTGCTCTTTCTCAGACACATTTGTAGTTCCCCCTCACATCATTCAGGTCTCCCTTCAAGTGTTAGCAGAGTGTCCCTCAGGACTATCTGAAACAGTAGCCAGCATTCCACTCTAATTAGTTTCTTATTTATCTTCATAGCATGTAGTCTTACCTGACATCATATATTTATTTGTTTACTGTTCCTTGATGTCAGGAACAGTTGTTTGTGTTAATTCAATACAATGTCTTCCAAAACTTAGAATAAGGTCTGGTACATAATAGAGGCACAGTATTTGATGAGTGAATGAATTTATTTGAAAAATAATAAAGACACCTGCACACGTATATTTATTGTGGTGCTGTTCACAATAGCAAAGACTTGGAACCAACCCAAATGCCCATCAGTGATAGACTGGATAAAGAAAATGTGGCACCTATACACCAGGGAATACTATGCAGCCATAAAAAAGGATGAGTTCATGTTCTTTGCAGGGACATGGATGAAGCTGGAAACCATCATTCTCAGCAAACTAACACAAGAACAGGAAACCAAACACCACAGGTTCTCACTCATAAGTGGGAGTTGAAAAATGAGAACACATGGACAGGGAGGGGAACATCACACACTGGGGCCTTTCAGGGAGTGGGGGGCTAGGGGGAGGGGATAGCATTAAGAGAAATACCTAATGTAGATGACGGGGTGATGGATGCACCTAACCACCATGGCACATGTATACCTACGTAACAGACCTGCATGTTATGCACATGTACCTCAGAACTTAAAGTATAATAATAAAAAAAAAGAAAAATAAGTACTTTATTGATTGGTTGATTGAGACAGAGTCTTGCTCTATTGTCCAGGTTGGAGTGCAGTGGCATAATCTCGGCTCACTGCAACCTCTGCCTCAAGTGATCCTCCTGCCTCAGCCTCCCAGGTAGCTGGGACTACAGGTATGTGTCACTGCGCCGGGCTAATTTTTAATTTTTTTTTTGTAGAAATGAGGTCTTGCTATATTGTCCAGGCTAGTATTTTTAAATAAATATTTTAAACCCATGAATGTGCTGGGTATTGGCATTTGGTTAATAATGTATATAAGAAAATAATTTTGGGTTGTAAAGAAAAAACTCTCTGAAAACACATTTATAAAGAAAGATGTGGCTGGGCATGGTGGTTCACTCCTGTAATCCCAGCACTTTGGGAGGCTGAGGCGGGCGGATCACCTGAGGTCAGGAGTTTGGGATCATCCTGGCCAACAGGGTGAAACCCTGTCTCTACTAAAAATACAAAACTTAGCTGAGCATGGTGGCGTGCCTGTAATCCCAGCTACTTGGGAGGCTGAGGCAGGAGAATTGCTTGAACCCAGGAGGAGGAGGTTGTAGTGAGCTGAGATAGCACCATTGCAGACCAGCCTGGGCAACAGAGCAAGACTCAGTCTGTTGTGAGATAAAATAAAATAAAATAAAATAAAAAGAGAGATGTTAAAATCTGTAAACAAAACAGAAACACAGGGGGTATAGCTCAGTGGTAGAGCATCTGACCACAAAACAGAAACATGAAAACATTGAAAAGAGCTGTAGTCTCAGGTCCCAGTGGACTAGTGGCATTATCTAATAGCCTAAGCTGTGGTTAAGTATGTCTTAGGACCAATTAGTCCTAACCCTGGGGGAAAGGGTGCTCAGCCCTGTTGATTATAGCCCAGCTGTGCCTGAAGTCACAGGTTCCTGCCCCACGTGAGCCTGTCAGCTTTGTTTTTACCACAACCCCGGATCTGTGGCTTTTACGCCAACCAGCCTCCCCTGATCAAACATGACTGTGGCCTCCAAGGAGACCACTTAAGGAGAGATGAATTAATTTGCACAGAACCATCACTGATCTGGAAAACCACTCAAAGCCAGCTGCTACGTGTGAAGACCACACAGTCATGGTGAAGGGGAAGTGTGATTGCATGGAGAGGGAGTGGGGGATGGAGGGTCTCATGGAGGGAGAGTTTGGTCTGTGAAGCATTCCGGGCCTCAGAGATGGCATCTGGTACAGGAAAATTACCTGACTTTTACCAAATCCATTTATTTTTATTTTATTATTATTGTTTGAGACAGGGTCTCACTCTGTCGCCCAGGCTGGAGTGCAGTGGCGCCATCTTGGCTCACTGCAACCTCTACCTCCTGGCCTCAAAGCAATCTCCCACCTTAGCCTCCTGAGTAGCTGGGATTACAAGCACGTACCAACACACTCGGCTAATTTTTTTTTTTTGAAACAGAGTCTTGCTCTGTTGCCCAGGCTAGAGTGCAGTGGCACAGTCTCAGCTCACTGCAACCTCTGCGTCCCAGGTTCATGCAATTCTTGTGCCTCAGCCTCCTGAGTAGCTGGTACTACAGGCATGTGCCACCACGCCCAGCTAATTTTTATATTTTTAGTAGAAACAGGGTTTCACCATGTTAGCCAGGCTGGTCTTGAATTCCTGACCTCAGGTGATCTGCCTGCTTTCACCTCCCAAAGTGCTGGGATTAGAGGTGTAAGCCTTTGCACCAGGCCTAATTGTTGTATTTTTAGTAGAGATGGGGTTTCGGCATATTGCCCAGGCTGGTTCAAACTCCTGTACTAAAGGGATTCACCTGCTTCGGCCTCCCAAAGTGCTGGAATTACAAGTGTGAGCCACTGTGCCCGGCTACCAAATCCATTTAAAGTGGGCAGACCATAATATCCTCATTCTCAGTTTTCAAATGAAAACAGCTTTAAAATACCCCTGAAACCCCCCTATTGGGTGTTCTCTTTATTGCCCACATGTGTGCTGGTATTTCACATGCTTCTCTATCACTGGGAAGAGCTAAGGTAGTGCAACTCCTTTTCACAGGTGGAGAAAATGAAGCAGAGACGCTTACATGACTCACTTAAGGTCATCTACATTAACGCCACAGACTCCAGCTGTCCTCATATCCCCAAAAATGCTTTTTCAGGTCAAGAGTGCCTTTAAGTCTTTGGATTCCAGCTGGTAAAAGATTTTTCCTGCTATTAGTTAATAAAGGAAATACTGCCTAGAAGCAAGCAGATGTGACTGGGAGGAAGCTGAGAAAGGATTCTAGCACCCCTGTTTCATTCTTTGTTTTCAGAGAAGATTCTGTATCAATATAAGGAAGCAGGGGATTCAGTGACAAGCCCTGACTCTACTGTGGCTGAGTAACCGAGCAGTCACTCGGGTTGTCAGTGAAGACTCAGCGTTGCCCTGGTACTTTAATCACTGGGGTCCCAGGGGGCCCACAGGGCTCAATATCTTACACACGCAGTTCATATACCAGCTGTTGCAGGAAACAGGTTGTTCTCTGGAGGTTAAAAAAGAAAGGCAATTTCTCTAATGTGGATCAGGCCAAGTAAAATGGCGGCTGAGGCTGTCCCTGTTCCAAGTCTGGAGAACTCAGAGCAAGCACTCATAGATCACAAGATCAGCATCTGACAAGAGTAGATAAACAGAAAAGCTGTTTTCCTGCCGGGCGCCGTGGCTCACTCCCATAATCCCAGCACTTTGGGAGGCTGAGGTGGGCGGATCATGAGGTCAGGAGTTCAAGACCAGCCTGACCAATATGGTGAAACCCTGTCTCTACTAAAAATACAAAAATTAGCTGGGCGTGGTAGCGCACACCTGTAGTCCCAGTTACTTGGGAGGCTGAGGCAGAAGGATCGCTTGAACCTGGGAGGTGGAGGTTGCAGTGAGCTGAGATTGTGCCATCGCACTCTAGCCTGGGCGACAGAGTGAGACTCAGCCTCAAAAAAAAAAAAAAAAAAAGAAAAAAGAAAAGCTTCTTCCTGTACAAAGCCAGATCTGTGCGGCCCCGTATCACGTTGTACCTGGTTATATGTGTTGAAGTCTCCAAGCTACTCCCACAGTCAAGCTGATCACAAATCGGATTGGGCCTCATTTTCACCCTGAGGGAAACTGAGGCTAAGAGTTTCTGAGGCCTGCCCCAAAGGTTGTGCCAAGAGAGTCAGCTGGAGGCCGTGTTCCCTTCCTCTAACCGCAGCAGGACTCTCCCCCTGGTGCGCTCCAACAGCTGGAAGGCAATTGCACTTGTCAGCATGGGCTTTCCAGAATATGTGCAGCTCAGATTCTGGGAAGGGCAGGCAGTGGGGGGTGAAGGTGAGACAGGAAATCTTTTTGGAGGCTCTGAAGCCATTCCGGTTTTGGAGCATCCCCAGCAACTCCCACAGAGTCAAGCCTTTTAAACTGTCTTTTGGAGAAGTTGGACTGAGAGCAAGGCTGCCTCAATCTGCTCCTGCCCAACTTCCTTTCTGTGAGGTCCCGTGAGAGGACCAGAGTAGCGCCCCAGGGAGGATGCGAGGAGAATGGACTGATTGAGCGATGTGGGCACAGGGCTGGCGGGCTGCCATCGTGCTGTCTGTCCCCAGGCTACAGGGTGGCTTTTTTCTCGGTTTGCTCGCAGAGCCGGGGGAGGCTGGGTGCCAGGGAGAGTATTTCCTTTGTTTGGGAAAAGCTGTGTCCGTCTGGCTTGCTTCATAGCCTGTAGCCACTTACTCGAGGAGCTTTCCAGCCACTGGACATGGATCCCACTGCCAGGTCTCTGCTGTAACCGACAGGAGATGCTGGCCCTGGGAAAGGCAGCCAGTGAGGGCCCTACAAAGAGCATACCTGCACCTGGACTGACCCAGCCATCAGTTCACCCACCCCACAGACATTGGCTCAGGGTCTCCCCAGTGGAATGTGGACCATGGCTTGTTGTTACAGGCTCAGGTAGAATTGTCAGGAATGGTGCTCCAGTATTCTCTGGCCTGAGGGATCTTGCATTTTGCATAGCCCCTTATTTTTTGCAGATGAAGAAACTGAGACTCAGAGATCTGGAATAGCTTGTCCAAGGTCACACAAGAAAGTCAGGTTCAGGCTGGGCAAGGTGGCTCAAACCTGTAATCCCAGCACTTTGGGAGGCTGAGGCATGCAGATCATGAGGTCAAGAGATCAAGACCATCCTGGCCAACATGGTGAAACCCTGTCTCTACTAAAAATACAAAAATTAGCTGGGCGTGGTAGCATGTGCCTGTAGTCTCAGTTACTCAGGAGGCTGAGGCAGGAGAATTGCCTGAACCTGGGAGGCGGAGGTTGTAGTGAGCCGACATTGTGCCACTGCACTCCAGCTTGGCGCCTGGCGACAGAGTGAGACTGTCTCAAAAAAAAAAAAAAAAAAAAAAAAAAAAATTAGCTAGGCGTGGTGGCACATGCCAGTAGTCCCAGCTACTCGGGAGGCTGAGGCAGGAGAATCTCTTGAACCCGTGGGGTGGAGGTTGCAGTGAGTGAGATCATGCCATTGCACTCCAACCTGTCGACAGAGTGAGACTCTGTCTCAAAAAAAAAAGCAAGCCAGGTTCAAGGCCTGGCTCCACCACTGCCTTGTCATGTGGCCTTGAGCTACTTCCTTGGCCTTGCTGAGCCTGCTTCCTCATCTCTGAAGAGGGATAAGAAAAGTACCTACTCCACAAGACTAATGTGGGCGCTAAATGGGATGATCCAGGTGGGGCCTCATCACAGGCCGTCTGCTCATGGGAGTTCAGTACAGTCCACCTCCATCTCAGAATCCGCATTACCCTTGTTTTATTATTGTCAGGCAGTTGGCAACAACCACTGCAATCAAATGAGGCCGAATGCAGCTCTTGCATGAAGTTCCTTCAAAGTCCCTCTTGCCTCCCATCCTCCCGATGTTCGCATGTGGTAGACATGGCAAATCTTTTTCTCATTTTACTGATGAGATAAAACTTAGTCAAACACGTGTCCCAAACCTGTGCTCTCCATTTCCCGGTTTCCCTGCTCTTCTGTCTCCACCTGCTGCCAATTAGAATAGTCCTGCTGGTGGGATATTCCAGCCATGTGGGGGCTGAGTATGGGAAAGAAGAGATACCCCCCTCCCGCCCTAAATCAATGGAAATCACCACAGCATTTTTACTGTTTTCTATTTGTTCTTGAGTTTAGGGGCTGGGGGTTCGGGGCTGGGGACTGGGGATCCTTGACTGACTGCACAGAGCTGGATCTGAAGGAGCAGATAGAATGCATTTCCCAGCTCCGGGGGCTGCGGCCAGTGACGACTTTAATGGCACAGAATTACCATCAGTTGTGTTCTAGTGACTGAAGGGATTTATGGATATTTTCTGTGACTCTGTGGACACAGACCCAAGGTTCCAACTGAACAGAGCCAGGAGGAGACACAGCAGCCCTTGTTAAACAGAAAGAATGAGTTTAATGTATACAGGGGAGAGGGTAAGGGGTGGCAGCAGGGAGACAGAAGGAAAGGTTCACCCTGTTAAATATTTACAATTTGGGCCTTGGGTCCTGTATTTCCAAAGGTGGCGTCAGGAGGGTAATTTCCGTAATATATTCCTCCCTCAAAACCCACCTTGCATGAGAAACTACAGCAGGCACAGAACATTGCTCATGAATATTAATCAGTAAACTCCCCCTACCATTTGGGAATGGGGGCTGATACTAAAACACTCACTCCCCAACCCCCAAAGGCAAACAGTCCCCGAGCAAAACCCTGAAGCCAGCTCCTGAGGCTCAGCTAGCAGACGTCTTCCTGGCGGTGGGGTCAGAGGGCATGGCCAGGGAAGGGGTCAGCTTTGTTTCCACTGTGTGTTGGTGAATGCCAAACCTTTATGGAACTTTGCTAGCTGCGTTTTGGGCTACTTAGCTGCAAAACCAAAAGATTTAATTTTTCCCCTCTCTCCCTTTGGGTTTTGTCTTCTACTGACAGCAGTAACAGATGCAGGTCTGGAGGCTGTTGAGGCAGGCCAGGCTCTCTTCCATCCGAAGAAAAGACAGGTCTTAACTAAAAGAGAACCCAACATCTATAAAGCCAGCACAAGCATTCCTGACGCCCTTCACCATTGCTTCTGTGATCTTTTCAATAGAGAAAGGAAAAATGAGTGGCCCCGGAGGTGTCTTTCATAATACATTGTATCTATATAACCTGTTACATTTTAGAAAGCATTTCCACTAGCTCCAGTATCCACTGCCAATCCTTGCATCAGTTCTGAGATGGGGCTTATGGTCCCCTTTTACAGGTGAGAAAACTGAGGCTTATGACTAACTTCATCAAGATGACAGGGATTTGGAAGAGGCAGAACTAGCACTCCAGCCCAAATTTCTGTCTCCAATGACAGATATTTTCTCAATAAATCAACTAAGTGATGTGATTAACTTCTCTGGATCTCATTTTTCCAAATCTGTAAAAGAAAGCTGTTTTCTAAGTTCCATTCAAATCTTCCAAAGTATCCTTCCTGGTCCTTTATAAGAAACGGTCCAGCCGGGCGCGGTGGCTCACGCCTGTAATCCCAGCACTTTGGGAGGCCGAGGCGGGCGGATCATGAGGTCAAGAGATCGAGACCGTCCTGGTCAACATGGTGAAACCCCGTCTCTACTAAAAATACAAAAAAAATTAGCTGGGCGTGGTGGCGCGCGCCTGTAGTCCCAGCTACTCGGGAGGCTGAGGCAGGAGAATGCTTGAACCCGGGCAGCGGAGGTTGCAGTGAGCCAAGGTCGTGCCACTGCACTCCAGCCTGGCGCCTGGTGACTGAGTGAGACTCTGTCTCAAAAAAAAAAAAAAAAAAAGAAAAAAAAAAAAAGAAACAGTCCATCAAAAGGGTGGCGAAGCATGGTAATACTATGAGAAGGAGTTAAATTGTGTATCTCAGTGGCATTTAGGGTTTTACATTAAGTCCTCAGCATGTGACAAAGATGGGATTTGTTTCCACGCTGCTGTCCAACACCAGTCAGGATGGTTATGAAATCAGTCTGGAATATCTCCATAGGGGCCCTCTGGCATTTGGATGTGGAAGCTCTTCTAGCATTGTCAAGTGTCTAAAAGTATGTGATTTTAGTCAAGAATACCATCCTGTTTTCAACACTGTGATGCTGTTAGTGAAAATGAGACTATGAAGTATACTATCGGGTATCTGTACATAGATTGTACTTTAGGGAGTGTATTCCTGGCAGGGATTTGGGGCAGGAATTTGTAATTAGGTTCTTTGTGAGGGACAGGTGACTTAGGACATAGCAATGCTTAGGCTCAAATCATCTTATTTTTGATTCTTGGGTAGGAAGCTATATCCCAGTGTGCACAACCCAGATGAAAGTGTTCTGATTACTTTTTGGAGGCCACCAGGATTTGTGTTTGGAGTCTTGGTCTAGTTGCTGTTGTCCTAGCTAGTGTGGATGGAGCCAAGTCTGTAGCCTGCAGCCGTGACAACTTACACTCCCTAGGAGCCGGTCTGGGTGGAGAAACCCAGTGATGAGGTCCCCTCGCCCAAGTCCGAAAAGCTGGATGTCCTGGTTTGGTAGAGAAGCGAGCCCTTTGGCCCTGAGCTCACCACCTGTCCCTCTCTGGTGCCTTTTGCTTCTGGGCAGAAGAGACCAGAGGGCATCAGGGAACCTACCCCGGCTTGGCAGTTGCTTTGCTTCTCTGGATTCAAGTCTGTTGGGAGTGTGACATCACTGGAGAGGATGCCAGAGGTGAGCACTGTGGGAACGTTTCTATTTTCTCCTGCTCTCCACTCCTGTAATAACAAAGATGAGGCAGACGATAACGGAAGTAGCGGAGAGGTCAGCCGTTTGGCTGTGGAGTTATACTCCCTGGGTTCAAGCCCTAGCTCTTCTATACTTGGGATCCCGGCAAATTTGTTGACCTCAATGTGCCTGTTTCTTCGTCTATGAAATGGGGGTAATATTCTAACCACACAAGGTTGCTGAGCAGATCAAGTTAGACAGTTACCATAGCGCACAGCACAGCACAAATGCCTGACTCATGTTAACTCCTGCCGCTCATGTTAACTCTTCTGGTTTGGCTGTGGCATGGGTTGAGAGCATCCCACCTCCCTGATCCCTGGGTCAGGGCCATAGAGCTGCCTCTGGTTGTAGAATACTGGGGAATTGCCCATGCTTTGTCTTTTCACTTTTCTTCGGCAATGTGGGACAGTTCAGTCTCTTTGGGTTCTTTGCCAGAACACGAAGCTCTAAGCAAAGCTGTGTGGTGCATATGGGGCCGCTTTTTAACAAGCTGGCTCCATGCAGGCGGCCAGGTGGAAGAACTCTCTGATCCTCAGGGAAGCCAAATTCCAATCGACTCTGTGGGGTACAGCCAAGACAGGAAGCAGGCTCTAGTGTCCCCCACAAATTCTGGAGCAGTGGTCTTAAGGGGACCTAGAAGCTAGCCAGAATCTATGCAAATTGCAAGGAAGCATTTGTCCTTTTCCCTGGATTCTCAAAGGAGTCTGGGAGCCCAAAATGGGAAATAGGCATGTCAGAGAGGAAGATGACCTCAGACAGCCGGGAGGGGGAAGCTGGACAAATAGCCCAACGTGGGATGGTCATCAGTGGGTGGATCAGGCTCCTGCCCGGGGCTCCGCTGGGAAGAGGCAGGATGTGGGGCTGGCGCTGTCAGAAAACATAGCCACATTGTCTCCTGCTGACTGGCAGTGGGGACAAGAAACCAAGAATTCTGCTGTTCAAATAAATAAGTGATCTGGGTTGATAATGTGACTGTGATATGAACACACTTGCTAATGGTTCCTCCCTTTTTAAGGGCCCAAATTAGAGAACATGACAGATACAGGTTTCTGGTGATGAGTGGATGCTCTGAAAGTTGCTGAGGGGATGAAGGCTACTGGTTTCTTTCTGGGGTGGAGATTTCCGTCATGCAGTAGTTTACCTTGAGTCTCTTCGTCTCTCTTTCTTTCTCTTTGTCTGTCCTATTCTAGGCAACAGGAAGAAACATGAACAATGACAATGACAATTGCTACCATTTATAGGACAGTAGCTGTACACCAGGCATTTGTGTTTAACGTTTTCTAGTTATTATCTAGATTAATCCCAATACTATTCCTTGAATATAGGCATTATTATTATTTTACAGATGAGGAAACTGAAGCTCAGAGAGATGAACTGACCTGCTAAGGTCCACAGCTAGTACATAGAGGAACGCAGATGCACACAGTCCCTCCGACTCGGATGTCTGCGTACTGTCCTGCCACCTCCCCACTGCAGCCCTGCATCACAGGCTGGAGTTAGAGTGCTACCCTATTAGGGTCTGTCCCAGAGAGAAAGGCCAAGGGGGAGGGTGTAGAGAACAGGACAGCTTTGCTGGTGTCTATGTGAGTTGCGGTGATGTGTAGTGTGGGGGGTGTTGTGAGGGTATATATTGGAGGCTGTGTATGATGGAAGGACAGCAAAACACTGTCTCATACTTGGTTGCTCACTCCTTGGCTGGGGACTTCACTTCTCCCGCCAAAGTCCCAACCCTTGCCTGCCACACCCCGCTCAGACTGAAGGAGTTGGAGCAGCTGGCCCTCGGTCTCTGTCCTCTCTGACTTTAACATGGGGCTGGGACAGGCTGCTAGGCTCAGTGCCAGGAAGCAAGACAAGGGGCTTGCAGCAAGGGCTTAGGGTAGAAGCGTGTGGGCATCAGCTGACGGATTTATAAGGGCTCTGCAATTAGGGCAACTCCCAATTCAAAGAAATGAGGATCTGCTCAAACCTTGCTTTGTATAGCATGTTGGAGAGACATGTGCTCTGTGTGTGTGTGTGTGTGTGTGTGTGTGTGTGTGTATCAGATATTACATTACTGCAATGATAATATGAGGTAGCTAATGCTTACATAATGCTTCCTATGTATCAGGCACTATTTTAATTTCTCTGTGTATTATATAATTTAATCCTCCTAGCAACCCTACAGTAGCTCCTTTTGTTATCCCCCATTTTGTAGAAGAGGAGCCTGAAGGACAGAGATGTTAAGTAATCTATTCCAGCTAGCGCAGGTAGTAAGAGGTTGAGACAGGCTTCATAAATGCAGCCATGTGCTTTGTAAACCTTGTACCTGTGCCCTTAACCATGCCATCGCATGACCCTATCATCCCAGGCACGGTGACAAGCATCTCTGACTCCCGTCCCCAGTGGCACTGATACTTCTTTCAGGTTCTGAGATTGTTGAGGCTGGTGAGGCTTCTCAGTTAAAGTAAAAAAGATTTCGGCTGGGTTTTATTTAGACCAGAGTTTCCACGGCTGTTTTGAACAATCCAGTACTCAGCCTGCTGGCTCTCTGGTGTTTGCAACAAGAGCCATTTCTATTGAAAGACTAAGGAGAGATGGTCCAGGTGAGCCCTGGACAGAAGACAAAGGAGGTTAAAGGCAACATCTTCCCCCCGCTGGCTTGAAAATCGTCATCTTTCTCCCCCAGGAATCAATTTCTTTGCATCCTGAATGTTTAAAGAAAAGACTTGTGTCATTAAAAATAAAGTTTTTTTAAAGGAAAAAAGCTATCTTTGACTCTTTGTGCATCTCCACATCCCCTTAGATGTGTTTTCAGAAAACCTCAGCTAAATGAGCACATTTCTAGAGTGGTAAGGGATAAATGGAACAGTAAGTGGACTGACTACTTGGTTATTTGACAATTCTCTGTGGGAGAATAACTTAAAACAATGCCCTGTGAAGATCTCAGAGATGCAAAAAAGGAGAATGTCAAAAAGGTAAAGGGATTCTTAGCCAGGGGTAACAAGGAGGGAAGGAAGGAAATGTATCTAATGGAATTGTACCAGCCTGTAAGGAGCAGGAGAAAACAACCAACATTTATTTAGTTATTTATTTTTAAAGTAATATGGGGTCTTTTATTTATAAAAAATAATCAAACAAAAAATAAGTGGTTAAATTATAATGCCTGATGCCAGCAAAGGTGCAGTGAAATGGGCATTTTCTTATACTATTAGTGGTGTTTGTTTAAATTGTATATAAGCTCTCCAGGGTCAAGCTTGACTTTTTTTTAAAATTATACTTTAAGTTCTGTACTACATGTGCAGATCTTGCAGGATTGTTGCATAGGTACACACATGCCATGGTGGTTTGCTGCCTCCATCCCTCCATCACCTACATCAGGCATTTCTTCCAATGTTATCCCTCCCCAATCTCCCCACCCCCTGATTTCCCTCCCTTGGCCCCCCACCCCCCCAACACACCCTGGTGAGTGATGTTCCCTTCCCTGTGTCCATGTGTTTTCATTGTTCAATATCCACCTATGAGTGAGAACATGCGACATTTGGTTTTCTGTTCTTGTGTCAGTTTGCTAAGAATGATGGTTTCCAGATTCATCCATGTCCCTACAAAAGACTTGAACGCATCCTTTTTTATGGCTGCATAGTATTCCATGGTGTATATGTGCCACACTTTCTATTGTTGATGGGCCTCTAGGTTGGTTCCAAGTCTTTGCTATTGTAAACAGTGCCGCAATAAACATACATGTGCATATGTCTTTATAATAGAATGATTTATAATTTTTTGGGTATATACCCAGTAATGGGATTGCTGGGTTAAATGGTATTTCTATTTCTAGATCCTTGAGGAATTGCTGCACTGTCTTCCACAATGGTTGAACTAATTTACACTCCCACCAACAGTGTAAAAGTGTTCCTATTTCTCCACATCCTCTCCAGCATCTGTTGTCCCCAGATTTTTAAATGATTGCCATTCTAACTGGCATGACATGGTATCTTAATGTGGTTTTGATTTGAATTTCTCTAATGACTAGTGATGATGAGCATTTTTTCATATGTTTGTTGGCTGCATAAATGTCTTCTTTTGAAAAGTGTCTGTTCATATCCTTTGCCCACTTTTGGATGGGGTTGTGTGTTTTTTTCTTGTAAATCTGCTTTAGTTCTTTGTAGATTCTGGATATTAGCCCTTTGTCAGACAGGTAGCTTGCAAAAATTTTTTCCCATTCTGTTGGTTGCTGGTTCACTCTGTTTCTTTTGCTGTGCAGAAGCTCTTAAGTTTAATTAGATCCCATTTGTCTATTTTGGCTTTTGTTGCCATTGCTTTTGGTGTTTTAGTCATGAGTCCTTGCCTATGCCTATGCCTTGAATGGTATTGCCTAGGTTTTCTTCTAGGGTTTTTATGGTGTTAGGTCATATGTTTAAATCTTTAATTCATCTGGAGTTAATTGTTGTCTAAGGTATAAGGAAGGGGTCCACTGCCAGCTTTCTGCACATGGCTAGCCAGTTTTCCCAACACCATTTATTAAACAGGGAATCCTTTTCCCATTGCTTGTTTTTGTCAGGTTCGTCAAAGATCAGATGGTTGTAGATATGTGGCATTACTTCTGAGGCCTCTATTCTGTTCCATTGGTCTATATCTCTGTTTTGGTACCAGTACCATGCTGTTTTGATTACTGTAGCCTTGTAGTATAGTTTGAAGTCAGGTAGCATGATGCCTCCAGCTTTGTTCTTTTTGCTTAGGGTTGTCTTGGCTATGTGGGCTCTTTATGGTTCCATATGAAGTTTAAGGTGGTTTTTTCCAGTTCTGTGAAGGTCAATGGTAGCTTGATGGGGGATAGCATTGAATCTCAGGTGAGGAATCCACACCAAGCTCAGACAAGACAATGGATTTATGTACAGGTGCCCTGTTGTGTATGTGTTGGGAGGCACAGGGGAGCACTTGGCTCCAAGAATATTCCTTGACTAGAAAGTGGATTTCTAGGCAGAACCGGAACCTGGCTAGTTTCAGATTCCCTAAAGACAAAAGAAACTCCCTCAAACTCATATAAAAAGTCTGTTTCTGTTGGATATTCACATGGATCTCTCACTATATTTGTCCTAAGGCTAGGTCCATGAGGGGACACCTCACCTTTATGTTGGCCTGTGCTCTTAGAACTTCTGTTACTTCCTCAGGGAGACAGGAGGAGCCCCAGGGAGGCTATTAAGAATCCCAGTAGCCTAAGCCACAGCCCCATACACAGTTTGAGGCCATTACTGATCTATTTAGAGCAAAAGAACTAAACAGGAGGGACTTGGAAACAGATGTAGAAGAAAACAAAACCAAACAGATCCTCAAACAAAAACGCCAGAAGGCCCAGAGGCAGAATAAACTGGATTCATAATAGGGTAGGGGATGAGTGTCAAGTCTGTCCCAGGTGGTTTGGAAGTTTCCTTTCCTGCCCCCCCCTCTAACTCCCACCCCCAACCCTCTCAAGCCAAGAGCTGGAGAGGGTACTCTCAGGGTCTTTCCAGAGCAGTCTGGCCCCTGGCCTGCTTCTCAGCATATTCTTATCACCCTAGGGTAGGCTGGAGTCAGGTGAGTCTTGCAAAATATACCAGGATTTTGTTTTTGTTTGTTTGTTTGTCTTTTTGAGACGAAGTTTTGCTCTTGTTGCCCAGGCTGGAGTGCAATGGCATGATCTCTGCTCACTGCAACCTCTGTCTCCTGGGTTCAAGTGATTCTCCTGCCTCAGCCTCCCGAGTAGCTGGGATTACAGGCATGCACCACCATGCCCGGCTAATTTTTTTGTATTTTAGTAGAAATGGGGTTTCTCCATGTTGGTTAGGCTGGTCTCAAACTCCCGGCCTCAGGTGATCCGCCTACCTTGGCCTCCCAAAGTACTGGGATTACAGGTGTGAGCCACTGTGTCCGGCCTATACCAGGATTTTGAAAAAACTTTTGATACTTTCCTGTATGACTCCTGAACCCAACATGTGCCTAGTAAGGCAACTCACAAGAGTTAGGGAGTTTTCAGAGTTAGGAAGCTACGTGTAACCCAGGCCCCCCTGTGCTGCAGAGAATGGCTGATTAGTTAATATTCTCCAGTCTGAGATCTTTGAATGGTGTCTCCCAGGCTCTTCCAGGACCAATCTCTCTTCTTGGGTGACTACTTAGTCCTGAGGTAAACCTGGCTGTCAACCTGTGGTGGGTGCAGTCACAGAACCATAGAATCCTAGAGCTCTGAGGGACCCTCGACACAGAATCTAGTGGTTTGACTTTCAGAGGAAAATGAAAGTCTGCAGTGTCCTACAAGGTCCTGCAGACCCCACCACCTGCTGCTCTCCACATCCCTCATTCTACTCCAGCCACACTGACTTAGCTGGGCCTTGAACACACCAGGCATGCAGCCGGCCTCAGGGCCTTTGCACTGGCTCATCCCTTTGCCTGGAACTCATTTCCAAAATATCTGTACAGCTAACTCCCTCATTTCCTTTGAGTCTGTTCAAATGTCACATCTGCAATAAGGTTTAACTTGACTACCCCATCTAAAATTCCAACCCTCCCTCCCCATCCTCTGTGTATGTAGGAATCTTTGTTTTGTTCACTGACTGAAGCACTATCTAGTTCTCTGTCCCAGGTACCTAGAACAGTCCTAGCACATGGTAGGTCCTTGATACATATTTCTTCAATGCACAAACATCACTAGATCTGCTTCTTGATGGAGAAAAGAGGAACTCATGATTAGTGTGCAGAGACTCTGAGGTGAGGTCACTAGCCAAGGTTACTTAGTTAATAAATGCCAGGGGCAGGGTTTGAACCCAGAGCAGTTGAAACACTCTCTGCCACTTATTAGCTCTGTGACCTTAGGCAACCTTACTGAGACTCCGTTTCCTCCCTTGTAAAATGAGGATCAGTTTATCACTCCTCACAGATAATTGTAAGAATTAAAGGCTATGTCTCTCCATAAACCCTGTCTTATAATTTAGGTCTCAGCTCAAATGCCACCTCCTCAGAAAACCTTTCCTGGCTACCCAATGTAAAGCGCCCCCCCCAGGGAGTGCCAGGCATTCAGTAGGCACTTGATAAATATTTGTTTAACAAGTGACTCCCCCCACTGAAAACCCATCCCTGACCCATAGGGTAAAGTCCAAATTCCTTTCCAGGGCTTCCAGGGTTCCATCTAGGCTCACCTCCTGTCCCACTCCCTCCAGACCATCCCTCAGCCTGCAAACCCTGATTCCCAGCCCCCACTCTTCACACCAGCACCCCACCTCCGGATCAGGGGTCAGCAAACTACTGCCTGTGGGTCAAATCCGGCTCAAGAGCTAAGAATGGTTTTTACATTTTTAAATGGTAGCCCTCCCCCCCCAAAAAATCAAAAGAAGATTTTGTGACACCTGAGCATTACATAAATTCAAATTTCAGTGTCCATAAATGAAGTTCTGTTGGAACACAGCCATGCTCATCTGTTTACATGGTGCCTGCGGCAGCTTTTGTGCTACGAAGGCAGAATTGAGTAGCTACCACCACAGAGACCATAGAAGATACAAAGCCCCAGTGAAATCTTTACTATCTGGAACTGCAGGAACTTTCCAGAAAACGTTTGCTGACCCCTGGTTTAGATATTTCCTACTCACCCTTGGAACCTAGGGTCTTTGTTGGTGTGTCAAGTTGAGGGTAAGCATCCCTCTCAGATGTGCCCCCCAATTTTTTGCGTATGTACCCCTCTGTCTGCCTCAGGGCAGGAGAGTTTCCTCTGGTTCTTTGCTGAACCTCCACCGTCTGCTCCAGTGTCTGGAACTATCTGTTGCATGAGTGAATGACATTTACGTCTCCTCCCGCCTAGTTGAAGAGAGAAGGTCCAATGTGCAGTCCAGAGAAAAGGCAGGCACAAACAGGGAGGTGTGGAGGAGGCCTAGAGTTCTTGGGGGAAAGCCTGTGGAAAGCCAGTGCCACCTCTGCCACCAGCCACAGCCACCTTGGGACCTTCCCAGGATCCAGGATATGGAGCCTTAAGGGATTCTCGCTCCCCCTTCTCCCACAGAGGTCCTGATGCTGGGGAGCGTGGGCACGGCCTCCTCTGGGTGGAGTTGGGAGCTGCAGGGACATTTGGGAATTGGGGACATGAAGAGTCTACATGGATGAGGGCTCAGAGTTGGGAACAAACAAGGTGGAAAAAAAAGTCTCCCTAAAGGATAGCAGTTGAAACTAATGGTATTTGGAGGTTTGGGCAGTAGTTGCCATTTATTCATATTTCTTAATTACTTTATATTCAAGCATAAAGCAACGTCCCTGGGGAGGCAGCTGTCCATGTCACTGTCCCCAGTCTTACTCACAAGGCATTCCACCAGGAAATCACCTCCAAAACAACCCAGGTAAGATTTCTCTCTTACTCTGCTGTTTTCTGCAGGAAACAATTATGATTGTTTTGATAAAATCAGCTGGGCTGTTTAACGTTTAACGTCACTCTGAGAAGCCTCCTGAGAAGTTCCTCAATTGCCAAATGAAGCCCTAGCTACAGGTAGGACTCTCAGGGCTGTGCAGGGAGGGGCCTTGTCATTACCCCAAATTCAAAGGCAGCCAATGAATGATAGCCAGCCAGATAAACTTTTCTTTATCAAACTTTGCCCCTGACAGCTATAGGTTGATTCAACTCAAACAGACTGAGACTTCTTTTTTTAAAAAAGCAATTAGTTTAATTCACCAAAAGTTTGCAAGAATGGTGCAGAAGGTGTGCTTCTGTGCCTGGGCTAGTGTGAGTGACAGCGCAAAGGTCTGACAGCCACAACCTCGCCATGCCAAGAATTCATTCTGTGGTCCAAATAACACCTCTTCTGAAGAAGGAGTTTAGAGGCAACAGTTCTGCAAGGTGGCAGAGGTGGCAGAATATTCCCAGAAACCCATCAGGAAGACGGTGTTTGCTGTAAATAAGTTTGCCGCTCACCCCTGGCCTGGCTGCCCTGAGATCTTGGCCATTGCTTTTCGGACTCCCCCAGAGGCTCTAGGAAGGTTGTAGTATCTGACCTCCAGGCAATGGTGTGCTGGTAAATGTTTAACCCCTGGCTGGGAGGGGGCGGATCCGATTTGTAGCTTTGGCCATTAACATGGCGTTAATACTCCCAAATTGGTAGCTGATTTCAAGCTACCAGTGTGACATCAACCATCTCACAAAATTTCCAGAAACAGAACACTCTGCTCCAGTGAGCCACCTCTAGGGCTGTCTGTGTGGGAGTCAGGACTTGGGACTCCCAAAGCATGGGTGTGTCCAGGATCAGCACCCTAGCCTTCATTCCAAAGACCAGTTTCTTGTGGGCTGAAGTTCCCCACACTGGTGAGGCAGGTGTTGGCAGTCCCCAGCAGCCAGTTCCTTGATGGGTCTCCCAGGCCAGGCAGCCCCTGGAATTTGCAGAGGCCTGGCTGCCCTGAATGCTAAGGGTGGGGGGTGAGGGGGTGGGGGGTGCACAGAGGGTCCCCCCCCCCAGGTCTGGTGGAAAACCTCAGATTGGCCTGCTTTGTGCCTGATCTTTAGCTCCATGTGCATGAGAATGGGTCAGTGGCAGGTGGCCTGGGGGTGGACATGAATAGTGGTAATTGTCCCTGTGTCAAAAGGATGGGCCAGGAAACAGGAATGGGACTGGAGGAGGGGTGGGGGTGGGGTGCAGCTCTCAGTGAATTAGGTCTTTTCTATAGATTCCATAAGGCTACATAATGAGCCGCTTTTTCTGCCTCCTGGTCGCTCAGCTACTGCTCTGACCTCCCAGGGGCCGGAGGAGGGGTCAGCCCTCCCCGTTTAACGCGTTCTGCCTTTGGTTACCTAGTATTGCTCCGGGAGGAAGACCCGATTCGGGAGCAGGCTGTTGGTGTCTGCTGCAACCAAAAGAACATGTGCAGCCCAGCCGCCCTGCCTCCCACACCTCTGGCAAGGAGCTGCACCTTGCTGAGCCCAGTTCCCCTATCTGTAAAGTGGAGACCAGAATAATCCCAGCCCCGCAAAGGCCATTGCCAGGACTGAGGGAAATCATGCCCATGACTGCCTGGGGTCAACTGAGTAAAGCACTCAGTTGAAGACAACCATTAAGATTTTTCTGATTTCTGGCCAAGGCCCCAGCACAGCATACACCTGAAGCATGTGACTAAGAGTATGACCCTGGGCAAGTACCTTCTCTCTATTTCCCTCACTCTCCCTCCTCACTCAGGGTAGTTGGGCTGTGTCCTCTCTGCCTCCCAGGGACAGGAGGATTAATGAGATAATGAGAAGTGGCTGCTCTGGGGAAGAAAGGTGTTATGTACATGGAAGGTGTAATTATTATCCTGTAACTACATGAATGTTTAGATTGTACCTACTCTGACAATTCCAAGAGGCTTTGACAAGCACGTTGTCTCAAGCTGGAAACTGATCCAAGGGGTGGGAACGGCTGAAAGCTTCTCTTTGCTTCCAGGAGACTCCAGGGACCCTGGAGCCTCCCAGAGGAGGTGGTGCCCACGCTCCAGGCATCAGGGCTTCTGTGGGTGCAGAGGGAGTGAGAGTCCCCTAAGGCTCCATACCCGGATCCTGGGAAGGTCCCAGGGTGGCTGCACAGAGCATTTGAGCTGCAATGGAACTCCTACTCAAATGAGCATAGCAATTTTGTGGCTGGCAAAGATTTTGGTGTAGGCTTTAGCAAATTGCAGTCTTACTCAGTTTGTCTTGCCCTGTTCCTGGCATCTCAGTCTCCTGCTTCCCTCTGCCTGTCATCACCACCAACACCATCTTTATCATCTCTTAGGAAGTAGAAAGAGGGCAGGGCCCTGGGCTGGGTGCTGGCTTTGGCTGCGTCAGGGTTTAGAATTGAAAACAGCCGTTTCCATTCTCCTTCTGAGATAGTTTCCCTCCAGAAATAGCTGCCAGGAGGCCTGGGGGGTGGGCAAAGGCATGGGTGTGAGTCACCCTCCTGGCAGCACTGGGGGGAGGGGAAGATTAGCTGTAAGCGAGAGAAGGAGAAAGGTGGAAAAATAGAGTCTTAGAATGTTCTGCACCCAATCAGAAACGCAGACAGGAGATGGGGGTTAGACCCTGGATTCGCATCCTGGCTCCTCCCCCTTGCCAGCCTCTTGAACTCTGTGAGTGACTTATTCTCTGTGTCTCAAGTTCCTCTCTTGTAAAGTGTTGGTGTGATGATTAAATGCGATACCACCTAAAAAGCACCAGGGTCTGGAATGCAGTGTGCTCTATGCAAACCAGTGATTCATTAAAACTGACTGGCAGTCCCCACATCTGCAGCCTGTACGGAGAGCCCCACAACTGGGGGAGCTGGAGGCCTGAGCACACCTCCGGGGATCCTTCTGAGAAAGCTCTTGGAAGACAGGGATGCTTCTGAACTTGAGGCTGCCCCCTTTCTCCCTCTATCTTAGTCGATTGGAGCTGCTATGATAAAATACCTTAGACTCAGTAATTTATAAACACCAGGAATCTATTGCATACAGTTCTGAAAGCTGGGAAGTCCAATATCATGATCAAATGATGCTGATCTACTGGTGTAGCTCTGGTGTCTGGTGAGGGCTCTTTGCTTCACAGATGGCGCCTTACTGTGCAGTCTTCACATGGAGGAAGGGGTGAGCGAGTGCCCTCAGGCCTCTTTTCAAAGGTCACTAATCCCGTTCCTAAGGGCTCTACCCTCATGACCCAGTCACCTCCTAAAGGCCCCACCTCCTAATACCATCACCTGGGGGTTGGGTTTCAACATGTGAATTTGGTGGGAGTACACAAACATTCAGACCACAGCACGCTCTAACAGCCAGAAGGAGTTCACAGGGACTCTACGTAAATGGAGGTAGGAAAAACCAGTCTCTTAAAAAAGACCTTGAACAAAGTGACTCATCAGTAGACTGGGGAATCCAGGTTTACCAAATCATGGTGATGGCAATGAAGATGGCAACAGTAATGATTCTGTACAACCTTTAACTTTTTTTTTTGTCTTTTGAGATGGAGTCTCGCTCTGTCGCCCAGGATGGAGTGCAGTAGCTTGATCCTGGCTCACTCAACCTCCGCCTCCCAGGTTCAAGTGATTCTCCTGCCTCAGCCACCTGAGTGGCTGGGATTGCAGGGAATACACGTGCCCACCACCACGGCCGGCTAATTTTTGTATTTCTAGTAGAGCTGGGGTTTCATCATATTGGCCAGGCTGGTCTCGAACTCCTAACCTTGTGATCTACCCACCTCATCCTCCCAAAGTGCTGGGATTACAAGTGTGAGCCACCAGGCCCGGCCAACCTCTAACTTTTAAAACGGTTTTTACAGTTTCCTAGTTGGGAAATTAGTAGGGTTGGATTAGATAAACGTTGGGGTCCCTCTTGCAACTTCCAACTTTCTCATTCTGTAGTTCTATCTTGAAGTACACAAGAGCAGTTCTTAACTCGGGACAAGCTTATGAGGTGGATGCGCCTCCCCCAACCCTCTGGTTCCTCCGAACCCCTCATCGGAAGCTGGGGCTGCTTCAGATGCCTGCGGATGGATGAAGCTCCAGCGTGTGCCTTGCATAAGGGGATGTGGTTTTTGGGGGAACTGTTCTGAGGGTGTTTTGACAGGGTAGGGAAAAGAAATTACAAATTTGGGGTCATCTTGGAGCCGTGGGGGGTGGGAGAGGGTGTGTGTATAAAGCATTTATTTAAAACACCCTGTGGAAAACTCTCGGCCACTTAACAAGAGTATTTGGATGTTGGGAAAATGTGAGTCATCGAGCTTCCATGATGGAGGGAAACATCCCCCTCCAGACAACCTACATTCTTTTCCTATGGTTCTATTGCTCACCGCACAGCCTGTGGCTCTGTATGGGAAAAGAGAGGTTCTGACATGCGTGCCCAGTCTGCCCCACCTCCAGGAGTAGCAACCTGGCATTTCAGTGGGCTTAGGTCTCTCAGGAATGAACCACTTCTGGATGATTGGACCCTCCTAGTTCCAAAGGTTGAGAAATGAGATTCTTGACCCAGAGCGAGGCCTCCCTGTGAGGCCCAGGGAAAACAGCCTGATCTCCTCAGCCATCAGCAGCAGACATCTGTTCCTATGCCAGTCCTGGGTCTGGACAGCACATGGCACACAGACAGGTGTCTGGTGATAGTGCTCCGTGGGGCCAGATAGGTACTTTGGAGTCTGCAGATGCTGTTTCACACTGGTGAGCTGAGCAATGGGACTTATTGTGAAGGGGAAGTGAGGTGGGGGGATGGCAGAGAAGGATGAGGAAGGCGCAGAATAATTTTCCTGTGCTATCTTGTTTCCCTGGGAAGGGAGAACGCCCACCAGTGTAAACCCAGGTGTGTGATCAGCAGGATAATGGCCTCCTGGTGATGTTCAGGTCTCAATCTCCAGACCCAGGGAGTATGTCATGTTACATGGCAAGGGGCATTTAGGGTTGGTAATCAGCTGACTTTAAGAGGTAATCCTGGGTCACCTGCGAGAGCCCAGTGCAATCACAAGGGAGTGTGATTGTGAGTGAAAGTGGGGAAAGAGAGTCAGAGTCAGGTGACACAATGTGAAGAAGCCTAGGCTGCCACTGCGGGCTTTGAGGATGGAGGCAGAGGCCACAAGCCAAGGAATGTGGGCAACCGGAACTTCAATGGAAATAGGTCCTCTCCTGCAGGAAGGAACCCAGCTCTGCCCTCACATTGGTTTTAGCCTGGTGAGACCTATGTCAGACTTCTGGCCTACAGAAAAGGAAGAGAAGAAATGTGTGCTTTTTTGTTTTGTTTTTGAGATGGAGTTTCACTCTTGTTGCCCAGGCTGGAGTGCAATGGTGTGATCTCGGCTCACCGCAACCTCCGCCTCCTGGGTTCAAGCAATTCTCCTGCCTCAACCTCCCGAGTAGCTGGGATTACAGGCGTGAACCACCATGCCCGGCTAATTTTTGTATTTTTAGTAGAGACAGGGTTTCTCCATGTTGGTCAGGCTGGTCTCGAACTCCCGACTCAGGTGATCTGCCTGCCTTGGCCTCCCAAAGTGCTGGTATTACAGGCATGAGCCACTATGCCTGACCGAAACGTGTGCTGTTTTAAGCTGCTAAATGTGTGGCAATTTATTGCTGCCCTAATAGGAATTGAATACAAGGGTCTTGAACGGGGTCTCAGGGGTGAAAGAGGAAGGTCCTGGAATGATTGTCCACGTTGCTGTTGGATCCCAGGAGGGATAGAACTCCAGCTCCTGGCCTGGCTGCCTTGATTTAAAGGTCACTGAGTCCCAGGGCCTCTGG
Organism: Ateles fusciceps; assembly: GCA_036589455.1. Taxonomy (NCBI): domain Eukaryota; kingdom Metazoa; phylum Chordata; class Mammalia; order Primates; family Atelidae; genus Ateles; species Ateles fusciceps. The sequence continues at coordinate 1,301,755 of JAZHEH010000889.1, forward strand.
CTGATGCCTTGGGGAAGTGGAAGGAGGAAGCCCGAGGTGGCCAAGAAGGCAGAAAAGAGGGTCACATGCACAGCTCTGAAGTCTGCTGCTGTTCAGTCACCCCATGGGCCTGTGATCACCTCTCCTGCCTCTGTCCTTCCGGAGGCCTCCCTGTGCCTGGAGACACCCTGCTGGTCTAGTCTCTCCTTCCCATTCCATTCCAGAATCTTGCAGCATCTGCTCTGCACTGGGGACTGTGCATCTCAGCAAGGATCCCCCACGCACTGCTTGCTTCCCAGGAGTCACATGCATTTGTGGTCCTGTCGGCTAGAAGGAGACTGGGAGTCGCCTTCCATCAGGTGAAGTCAGAGGAGACCCTGCCACTGAGCAGGGAGGGAGCAGGGGACAGTGTGCCCCACAGAGATCCTGGTGGAAGGTGGCTCAGGACAGTAGGGTAGGGTCAGGGCTGGGGGCATTGTGAGCTCCCCCCTCCATTCCTTTCCATTCTCCTCCTGGGTGCCAGTCCGCCAGCTGGGTCTCCTAGAGCAGTGACCAAAGTCTGGGCCATTCTCAAAAGAAAGTACGGGCAGTTGCATTGGTCTGCTCAGGCTGTTATAACAAAATATCCCAGACGAGGTGGCTGAAACGACAGAAATGTATTTCCTCACAGTTTTGGAAGCTCAGAATCCAAGATCAGCGGTGCCATCAGGGCCGGTTTCTTTTGAGGCCTCTGACCTTGCCTGCAGAGGGCCGTCTTCCTCGTGCGTCTCTGCTTGGTCTGTTCCCTGTGTGCATACATCCCTGGTGTCTCTCCCCGTTCTTATAAGGACACCAGTTATATTGGATGAGGGCTCATCAGCTTCATTCAAACTTCGTTACCACTTTAAAGACCCATCTCCAAATGCAGTCACACTCGGAGGTACTGGGGGTTAGGGCTCCAACATATGGATGGGCGTGGGGTGAGCCAATTCAGCCTGTAACAGCAGTGGGGGTTAAGAGAAGGTGCTGGGTTGAGAATCAATGGAGAGGCTTAGAGGCTGGGCCTGGGGGCAGACGCAGCCTGCAGCAGGGACAAGGGTGCCAGGCTGATAACCTGGTGTTGGGTGGGGGTTTGCGTGGTGGCTGGCCATCAGGAACCCTTAGCTGGGGTGGGGAAAGGACAGGTAGAGCGAGTGGTCTTGGGTGGCTGTGGGTGTCTCCTCCACCTTCGCAGTTAGCCCCTTTCACATTTTCCCAAAGCTCCTCTAGGGTTTTCATTAAGACCAGAACTCACCCAGAAAGCCCACCCCTGGAGCGAAGGCTTTCTCCTGGCCTAAGCAGCAGCTCCAGGCCCCCTTGCAAAGGCTGGTTCTTTGGTCTTCAGATCATTAAGGCACTGGGTTTGTGTCAACTGGGTTCTGGCATTTGCCTTTGGAAACCAGAGGAGGGCTGGTTAGATATTTGGAGGCCACCCCAGGCAGTGGGCAATTCTAAAAGTAGCCGTAGGCCCTGTGAACCAAGCAGGAAAGAGGATAATGGCAGAGTGGGCTGCTTCAATTTCACTTTAGGCTAGCCAGGGGATGTGGGCAAGGCTGGTGCCTGTTGGCTTTGTGCGGGTGCTGCCTGGGTTTTTAGCCACAGTTGCTTGCAGCCCTGTTAAAACAAATGATTGTGATTAGGAGGAAAAAGTGCAGAGGAGCTGGCGAGAGCCCCACCCACCACCCACGGGAAACAGGAGAGAAAGAAACAGATGCTTGGGGCTGGCACTTGGCATTAATGGGCAGACTGTTGTCATGCTCGACTGGTTTGGCTAGTCAGCCAGAGGCCTCTCCTCACACTGGTTTTAGCCTGGCGAGACCCATGTCTCACTGGCTTGTGGAGCAGTGGGAGATCTCTGAGTTTCCCTTTGTCCCTGGAGAGCCAGCTTTTGGGGAGGAGGTGATGGTCTAGGAACAGTCGGCTGTTAGAGGTGGGGGAGGGAGGCTGGGCTGAAATCTTCCTGTCCTACTCAGCAGGAGCACCTAGGACAAATGGCCCAAGACAGCAGGGCTGGCTCCAGCCTTCCCCTCCTGAGGGCTCTGCAGTCCGTTTTCTGCTTTCATTTCCTCCTCCCCAGACCTGCATGCTGGCCCCCGCTCCCGGGCTGCGCAGCAGAAGCACCAAGTCCATGCAGCTCTCTCTTGCTTTCTCTCACTCATGCCACAAAGGACCAAAGCAAAGTAAGGATTTTCATGCAATGGAGTACAACTCAGCAATGAAAAAGCCTGCACTACTCCATTCAGCAACATGCAGTGCCACAGGTAGAACGTAGTAGAGTGGAAGAAGCTAGACAGAAAACGGTGTGTCCTATGAGATTCCATTTACCTGCAGTCCTAGACTAGGTAAAACGAATCTATAATGACAGAAGTCAGAAGAGTAGTAATTGCTTGGTATCAACTTGGAAAGGGCATGAGGGCCCTCCTGGGCTGCTGGAAATCTATAGCTTGATCTGGATGGTGGGTACATGTCTGAAAGCATCTGGAAAAATTCATCAAGTTGTCTACTGAAGATTTGTATACTTTATTTTTGTTTTATTTTGTTTTATTTTTTTTGAGATGGAGTCTCGTTCTGATGCCCAGGCTGGAGTGCAGTGGTGCAATCTCGGCTCACTGCAACCTCTGCCTCCCAGGTTCAAGCAGTTCTCCTGCCTTGGCCTCCCGAGTAGCTGGGACTACAGACATGTGCCGCCACGCCTGGATAATTTTTGTATTTTTAGTAGAGACGGGGTTTCACTATGTTGGCCAGGCTGGCCTCGATCTCCTGACCTCAGGAGATCTGCCTACCTTGGCCTCCCAAAGTGCTGGGATTTTAGGCATGAGACATCATGCCTGGCCAATTTGTGTACTTTAATGTGTATGTACTTAACCTAAATACAAAAGTGAAAAGTATACTTTCAAATACTACATCGTCTTTTTTTTTTTAATTAGACAGAGTCTCTCTATGTTGCTTAGGCTGGAGTGCAGTGTCGTAAACACAGCTCACTGCAGCCCTGCAGGCTCAACCTCCTGGGTTCAGGGAATTCTCTCACCTTAGCCTTCTGAGTAGCTGAGACCACAGGCATAGGTACGTGCCACCACACCTGGCTAATTTTAAAATTTTTTTGTAGAAACAAGGGTCTTGCCATGTTGCCCAGGCTGATCTCAGACATCCTGGGCTCAAGCGATTCTCCTGCATCAGCCTCCCCAAGTTCTGGGATTACAGATGTGAACCACTGCACCCAGCCCTCACCACCATCTTAAATCACGGGTCTCGATAATCCCCATGTGGTCACTCTCCTTGACTTCAGTATGCACAGGAGTATATTTCAAAGGCTGCCCTTATTGGCAACCTCTTTAAATTTGCTTTAAAAAGAGTTCTGACCTTCCAAGGCAGTTCTCTTTCTGAAAGAGTGTGGGGCTTCATACTCTTCAAAGAAGTCCTTTTGTATTTCTGGATGGGGAGTTGGGCCTACAGGAGTGAATCCAAGTGTGGAACACACGAATCCTGCCTTGCAAGTAGACTTCCTTCTCTAGTCTGGGTAGGAGATTGTGGTGCAAGGAATGGAGTCAAGGATATCTTTGTTCTACTCCCTGGGTCTCTCTTGTGAGGTGGGCAGCGTGGCTTCTTGGTTATAAGAGCAGCTACTTATTGGGGAATGATTGGGCATCTTCCAGTACCTGATCCGCTGATAATTCCCAGATTGCATCTCCTCACCAGTCTTGCTTCAGGAGCTGCTGAGCAGGTGCAAGTCATATGATGCATGGGGGTCTACACTCTGCTTCCCCCTCCCTGTGTAGCCACTGGGGAGACCAACAAGTGCAGAATGAACAGGAAGCTATTGGGGTGGCCGCAGAGGAGGCTCAAGGGAGGCCAAGTGTTTGTTCCTGGGCATTCATTTATCCTGATTAGCTGGCAGCCCTGTGTTTAGCAGGGAGAGGGTGAGCTCTGTCATTAGTTTCTGTTTCTCAATAACTGACCCTCTCACGTTGCCCCAGAGGCATTTGGAGGGCAGCTGGGTGTCAGGTAAGTCCCTGCCAACTGCTTCTTGGCTGCTATGGCGGGGCAGAAGGAGAGTGTAACAACTTTTTCTTCAAAGCTAGAATCCAGCTAACTCCGCCTCGGAAAAGTGCTGACACACAGCCCGGATGCGATCAGACACATTTCTTCCATTTTCTGCTGCTCTCGGTGAAAGCTACTGGTGTTTGATGAGCGGAAACAAGCCGCCCTGCTGAGATTTCCTGCCAGTGCCAAGTGTTTCTGCCAAGAGTGCTGAGCGTCCGCCATGTTGAGGAGGTGCTTTTGTGCAGTCTGGCTCGATGAGACGCCTCCCTGCAGATCAGTGGGGCCTGCGGCATCTCCTGACCATCTTATAGATGCTCCGGCTAGAGCAGAGGCCGTTCATTCTCCACCCAGTGACCATGTTCAAAGGGGTGTGTGTGTGTGTGTGTGTGTGTGTGTGTGTGTGTGTGTGTATAAATGACATGTGCATGTATGGATACATAGACATCGTGAAACCCATGGCTTGTGTGGCGGGGGAGAATATCTGATCCTTTTAATGCTACCCTGAAGCTTTGTTTGGAAATACTTACTTTACCTGTGACACACTTTTTAGGAAAAGAAATCCCCACTTGAGGTTTATGTTTCCTCTACTTCCTGGGTTTGTTTCATTTGATTCCTAGTCAAAAGGAGATCCAACCCTGAAGAATATTACCACCACTTCCTCAATGGCATTCTTCTGTCTATAAAACTGTGTGAGTCTCTGTTGCAGCCAACAGATGCCATTAGTTATCTTTACAATTCAGTGGATCACTAAGAGACCTCCTGTGCTGCTGGGAAATAAAAACCTGCAGCTTGGGAGCCCATGGATGGGGCTGAGCACGCCCTCCCCTCCCATGTTTGGTGGTGTATTAGTAACTGGGATAATTGCACCTCTAATGATCTCAGCAACAGTAATTTCTCTGGTGCACCCAGAAAAAAGCCTGCGATGCATTGACAGCATGACGTACCATGAAGACCGTTTCTGGGACTTCCAAGCCAGGTCTTTGCAACATTTTTCACTGCAAGCCTCTGCCCCTTCCAGATGTGAGCCTGCCTGGGCCCAAACTGCCTTTTTCTCTTCTCCGCCCCCGGATCCATTTTTTTGAACAACCGTGAAGGACTACAGTCCACAGGGCAATAGAAGGGACTCTCCATATGATTTCTCCTTTGTTCTAGCAATAGCGTATAATTTTACAATCTGCCAGGATGGCAGAGAGGAATGGGGAAGAACTTTGCCCATTGTCTTGGCATCATGGAAAATTTCCCCAGGTGTCCCGGTGGAACTCCCCTGAAACCCAACGAAAAAGACAAAGGCCAAGCCACATAGGAGCAGCACCACTACCAAACTTCTCAGAAGTTACCATGGATAAAAACTGGAATCCCCACTGGGTTTTCTTTTTCGAGCACAACTTTTATTAAATACCGAGAGTTGGCCACTGTTAAGACAATGGACCTGTCCAAGCATCTTGTCTAGGAATCAAGGGGAGAAAGACATTGTGGGGCCCAAGAGCAGATGAATTGCTCCCAAGAATGGAAAACAAATGAGCCGAGGTATAAATGGAAGGAAAAACAAAAGGAAGAGATTCTCTGCACAATGCAGACTATTGAGCGGAAGGGGACCGTGGGACAGAGGCCCCGGTCGTGGGACCAGCTGAGGAGTGGTGGGACAGGCTAGATGAGCTGTCAGCACACAACAGAGTCCAAGTGTCTTCTCCCCCCACGCCTTGTGATCCATGAAAACGCTGTGCTCCTCTCATTTTCTTGCCACAAACGGTATCTGCTCTGCTGCTAGCAGCTTTGTGGCTCTAAAAGAGGCAGGGATGTCAAGGTCTGACCCACACCCCGCTGGCTCCCACTCCTGGCCTGGCTAGCATCACATGTTCACAATGGGTACAGGCCGTGACTTCCTTTCTGAGACCGGACTGCATTGAGGTCTGTGGCTAATTTCAGTGGAACATATGGACTCCTGTGTAACTTGACCTCATTGTCCCTGTTTATAATGGAGCCGGCAGGAGTACGACAATGGTCCTGGCCATCCCCACCCCCCAGGAGGCGTGGTTGAGGGTATTCCTTTCTTTCTGGAATACATGATCATCTTGCCCTCGGGGCACATTCACTGAAGTCATTATGGGGAGCACGTTGTGAACAATGAAGAGCTCTGGTGTGCAGGGAGGAGCTTCTTCCACCTGCAGCGACCAAGACTCAGTCCGCTTGTGCTGCATTGGAGGAGGCCATGGGCAAGATTTGGGTGGGGAGGGAACGGTCTCTGCCTCCCTGTCCCCCACCTCCCCCACCACCACCAAGACTGGTCTTGCTGCCCATTGGCAGAGTTCCTGGATGACCTCTTCTTGTGGTGACGGTGGCTGTGGGACTCTTGTTCTTCAGAACTTACACAGTTAACTTTCAGTCTCGTTGGGGAGACCCAGCCTGGGAGAGGAGTTCTGCACTGGAAGAAAAGGTCCAGGCCTCCCACCAACAACCACAATCATCAAATGTCCGAGATGGAAGAAACCATAGACAGCTCCTGACTCCAATATCTTGTTTCAAATGAATAAACAAGGCCCTGAGAGGAGGGTAAGTGGCCAGTCTGTGATCACACAGGTAGTGTCAGAATCTGGATTAGGTCAAGATCTCCCTTCTGGAGCACCATATAAATCCTCAGGTAACACAGGGACAGTTTTTGAGGATACTGGCATCAAGCTGGGCCTGTTTGTAATGTGGACAGACACAAATGGTTGCCTCTTGCTTATATGCATACAAAATGACAAATGACTTTTTCTTTTCTTCTTTTTTTTCTCTTTTTGAGGTGATGTCTCACTCCGTCGCCCAGGCTGGAGTGCAGTGGCATGATCTTGGCCCACTGCAACCTCTGCCTCCCGGGTTCAAGTGATTCTCCTGCCTCAGCCTCCCAAGTAGCTGGGATTACAAGCACCTGCCACCATGCCCGGCTAATCTTTGTGTTTTTTAGTAGAGATGAGGTTTTACCATGTTAGCCAGGCTGGTCTCGAACTCCCGACATCAAATGATCTGCCCACCTCGGCCTCCCAAAGTGCTGGGATTACAGGAGTGAGCCACCGCGCCTAGCCTCTTCTTCTTTTAAAGAAATAACTCTCCATCCAGGGAGAAAAGACCTAGCCTCAGAGGGTCAGACTGGAACTTGCCAAAATTAGGGCAAGCTTATGCAAGGGGTAGTGTTATATCACCCACCTAATTCTTATTGTCTCTGTAGGGCTGCAGCTAATACCTATTATTAGGGCTTTCTCTTTCCCCTAATGGGACTAATTTTCTCCCTGGGTTCCAATGAGTTTCTTTTAATTGACTGCAAACCCTTTCTTTGTAGGCCTCGTGCAGCAGAGGCCCTCGCCTCGAGCAGGAGCCTTAGTATGCATTGGTTCTCGCTGATGCTCCTGGGTATTACAGTTCCTTCTTTATAGAGGAGGCCCCCAGGGCCCAGAGAGGTGAATTACTGGGGGTCACAGACTAGAAAGGAGCAGTGTCAAAATGCAAACCCTAGTGTGCTGACCCTGCAACCCAGGTGCTCTCTGTGACATCTCTTTGTGGTCCTCTGCCTTGGACTGTGCAGGGATGGTGAAGCCAGGCAGGGGGACAAGAGGGACCTGAAGGATGGAGTCCTAGAGCTCCTAGACATCAATGCCAAATGGCAACCTGGGAGCACCCTGCTACAGGACCCAGCTTCCCTTTAACTCTGGGCCAGGCCCTGTGTGTCTTCCTGGTCCCCTTGTGATTCCCATATGTTGTTCCTCCGTCTCAGCCTCAAATCTGCTCTCAGGAGAAAACAACTTTCTCTTATAACCAAATGGGTTAGGTTTGGTTCAGCAAGCTTATTATTCCAGCTCATCCCCCAAGGGACCCAGCCCTGGGTCTTTAAACACACATATACACCCCCAAAATGGCATCTCTCTAGGGGAAAAAGAAAAGGAAACAGCAGCTTTGGAAGCACATTTTACTAATTCCTACCCCACTGGAGAAGAAGCAAGAAGTTTCCTATGTCCAGAGAATGGGAAACTGCATTTTAGGAAAACTGAGTGTTTGAGAAATAAAGGGATTGCAGGGCAGCGTGGGTAAAGGAGTGGGTGTCGAGAAAAGGAGAAGATCTCAGAAATGTGTGTTGGGGGAGGATAGCCGGGGACGGATGGGGGATAAATGGAGAAAGTCCGGCACATGTTTACGTCTGCTGAGATTAAATCAGCATGTGTGATTGTGAGTGGGGGAGAGGACTGGACCCAGAGCAAATCTTACACATTTTCCTTGGAAAGATGGTGGATATGGATGGGACATCTTAGTCATGAGTCACAAGAAAGAAAACCTGGGAGAAATCCCATCGAAGGCAAGAGCAGCTGGGTCCTACAGCTGTCATCGTTTTTTTGGTTAGAAGTTAATCAAAGTGTTGGCTCGAGCCCTGTGTGGAAGCAAAGCATTGTAAAGCCTGTCTCGATTGGGGTCCTGGCTGGCTGCCGCTTAGCTCATGTGTAGAACAGTGTGGAGCTGAGGAGGCGGGTGTGAATGGCGTCCCGGAGGTGAGTGCAGACACAACATCCACACATAGAGGCTGACTTCCAAAACCCTTCCTTCTTTGAGTTGGTAGAATGCTTTCAAGTTTTCAAAATGCCTGTACATCATAAAAACCTCTCCATCTAGCCAGGGCAAGTGCAAGAATGGGCCTTTTGCAGAAGAGAAAACTGGGGCCCCAGGCAGGTGGAGTGACACCCAGGTTATACAGCTAGGACATGGTGGGACCAGGGGAACCGGTAGATTTCAAATCGACTTCACTTTAGCCTAATACAGATTTTCCCCTGGAGTGGGGACTACAGGTCTCCTTTCCTGGGGAATGGATACCTCAACAGAATCAAGCTTCTGTTTGCAAAGAAGAAGGGGACAGATGATATGATGTTGAACGAATAGTTAACAGATGCCCATTGCATGTTCAGTTTTTTCCGTACTGAGAGGCCTTCAGCTTGTTTCTAGTTTTTCGCTTGTGTACACAACCCCGCAAGAAGTAGCCCTGCAACATATTACTGCTCTCGGATGTGTTTATTTCTTTAGATTTTCCAGAGTGGGACTGCTGGTACCAAGGGCATGTGAAATTTAAGTTTTAATATGTACTGCCTGATTCTTGCCAAAAATGTTGTGGCATCCACATTCCCTGGCAATGGGTGGGAAGGCCAGTCTCCCCCACATCCTTTCTGGCTTCCAGTTTATTTTCCATTGTACTCTGCCACCATCCTTTTGGGAAGCTTTTACTGATTGCCAGGCAGGCATCGTTAGAGGGGCCCAGTGAGTTAGCATTAGTTAATTGCCTTCAGATACTTGACTCCTAGAAGACATCTGTTCTTAAACAACAATTTAAGCCAGTCTGGAATTGACAGGTTTTGCCAAGTAACTACCACAATCTCTGGAATTCGGGTTTTGATCCATGATCTGCTGCTTAGGTGGCTTTTCCCCTTCATGTTGTTGATGCACAGACTATAATGTGTCTTGTGCTCACTCTGTGTATTAACTGGTGCTAAGCTCCCTTTATCACACTCCCCATATTTCTTGATTTTATCCCTAGAATATCTTGAAAGGTTTCTGTGTGTGTGTGTGTGTGAGTGTGTGTGTGTGTGTGTTTTGTTTTTAGTTTAGTTTTGCTTTTGGTTTTTGCCTTTGACCAATTCAGAGACATGTGCTAGGAATCAGCCGTGCTGGTCACCTGCCACCCACAGCAGCTGCTCTTTAATAGTTATTGCTTGATGTTGGAGGAATTAGCTTGAGAGAGAAGCTGAGGTGTAGGGCTGTCTACTTTGCCAGTTCAAAGCCTATTTTGCAGGCAGTGGTTGAGGGGCTTTTTCAGTGTGATGATATCGCTTCCACGTATCATTATGCCATGAGATACGTATTCCATGTGGCAAATGAGAATGACGACTGCCTGGTAAACCATGGACATCTAAGCTTCCAACACAATTCTCAGATAGCCTTTGCCTCAGTGCTAAAGCCTGTATTTGTATGCTGTGGTAACAGTGGGTTTCTTCATCAATGACTATCTTGTTCCTGGGGTCTGTTCTTAAATATGGAAAACATTACATTCTCTGGGATCACTTTAAGAATTTGAATTGCTTTTAGTGATATACTGCGTTGCATGATGACCACAGTTAATGTATTGTATATTTCAAAATTGCTAAAAGAATAGATTTTTAACATTCTCACCCCCAAAAAAGTGATAAATTTGTAAGGTGATAGATATATTAATTAGCTTTATGGACTCTTTCTACAACGTGTGCAATATATAGGTTTCTACAATGTATAGACCAAAATATCATGTTGAATACCATAAATATACATAATTACTTGTCAGTTAAAAATAAATTTTAAAAGTTTCACATACAGAGCATAGATTTAAAAACTAATCTGAGTAGAGTGTTTAAGAAATTTCTGATATTATTTGCATGACTGTTATTTCTTAGTGTTGATTCTTTGCAAAATGGATGTAAATACGTCACCAGTTGGAAATTTGCATCTGCATGAGCGTAGATTAGTGTTCTAAACATTTTGAGTTTAATGATTGCAGTAGAACAGATTTTGTTTTTAGCGTGCATGCTTGTGCCTTTGATTCATTCTTCCTCTTCTCAGTGGTCTCACGTTTGGAGCTCACTTCATGAACTTGAGTGTCTTGCATTATATACACAAGTCAGATTGGTGTAATTTAAATACTTTGTAAATTAAATACTTTCAACATATCTTTATTGAGTTTCTCCACTGTATGAAGCACTAAACAGCTTAGAATGAATCACAGGCACAGCGCTTTAAAAATCTTAATAGGGGTAGGGCATGGTGGCTCACACTAGTAATACCAGCACTTTGGGAGCCCGAGGTGGGCAGATCACCTGAGGTCAGGAGTTCAAGACCAGCCTGGCCAACATGGTGAAACCCCGTCTCTACTAAAAATACAAAAAATTAGCCAGGGATGGTGGCAGGTGCCTGTAGTTCCAGCTACTTAGGAGGCTGAGGCAGGAGAATCGCTTGAACCCGAGAGGTAGAGGTTGCAGTGAGCCGAGATTGTGCCATTGCATTCCAGCCTGGGTGACAAGACCAAGACTCTGTCTCGGAAAAAAAAAAAAAAATGTAGGCTAACTCCGGGCACACTGCCTAAGAGTTAGCCCTGCTCTGCAAGGAGCAGCTAAAAATAAATAATAAATAAATAAAAACTGTAGTAGACCAATACTTGTTCTATGCAACTTGGAAGGTGGGTGAGAGATAGCGGATTCTGGGTTTGAATCTTGCCTACAACTGCATGACCATGGACAAAGTATTTTTTTTTTCCTGTGCTTTGGGTTTCCTTATACGTGAAATGGGAGTGATGATTGTACTCACCCCATGGGGTTTTGTGAGGATTAAAGGAGAAAACCCATACAAAGTACTTAGAAGAATCTAGCCTATAGTAAGTGCATAATATTAATGCATATATTAGGTTGGTGCAAAAGTAATTGCATCTTAGAGGAAAAGGTGAATCTGCAAGCATTTCTTTCTTTTGTCTCCATAGTGCTAGTTGCTGGGGAGGAAGGAGACTCAGGCAGGAAGGCATGGTAGAGCCTGGAGAGCTGTATATGTGTGTATTGAAAATGTAGAGCAAAGAGGGATGTTAGAGTGTGTGCGTTATAAAGGGTCAAGAAATGGGAAGATCCAGCAATGACAAAGAACTGGTTCAGGAGGAGGGAGGAGGGAGGAGGGGGCTATTGGCAGGGTAGGAGGCTGAGGTTGAAGGGTCTGCACGAGGCTCGAGGTCTCAGAGGGGGAGGCAGAACCGTGTAATGTGGTCCAGCTGTGGTTGCTATCCTATGGGACAGAGGTCATCAGTGTGGAGGAGGGCACAGAAGAGGGCGGTCAGGGAGCTGGACAGGTCATTGACATGAAGGTTGAGGTCACCAAGGATGATGACAGGGGAAAGAGGGAAAATGCAATCCAGAAACCGGCAAAGACCTGGGGGAAGGCAGTGTCTGGATGGTAGGGACTTGACTGGCATGACCAAATGGCATGGATACGCTCCTGCTTCCCTTGTGGGTGGAAAACACTGAGAGAAGGCGAGGCAGGAAGGAGGTAGGGGAGGCAGGAAGAGGTAGCATGTTGACTCACCTGCACAGGTTTTCATTAAGGTGAGAGGAGAATGAAGACTTAAATAAACCGTGGAGAGAGTTTCCCCAGGATTCTGTGGGGAGACACCCCCTAAGGAAGAGTGGGATTTTAGGAAGAGCTGGTTAGAAATGAGGAGTGTGGAGTGGAGGAGGGATTTACATATACGCAGTATAGGCTGGGGAGCTGAGACCTAGGAAAGGAAGCAGTGGTTTCAAGGAATCTCTCTTTGCAGAGTCTGTGGCTCTGCCATGACAAGCAAGAATAGTAAAAAGAAAGAGGAAATAAATCTACTTAATTACTTTCCTCCAAAGGGGAGAGGAACATTTTGTTCCCTGGTGGTCTGAGCAGCTGCCCCTCCCTCCTGCTTGGCCACCATTGCTGGCAAGGTCGCCAGCCGGCTCCTGTAGGGCAGGACCCACATGCATGTGGTGCTGTCATCCTGCCCTCCCAGACACGCAGCTGAGACCTACCTGCTGCAGGACATTCCGTGGTTTCTGCTAATGCTGAAGAGAGCGGCATGGCTAATTCATTCCTGGCACCTCCGAGAACATGAGCTCATCATATCATTAAAAGAATAAGAATAAACAGGAGCAGGGGAGCTGCTCAGGAGTTGGGAAACCTCTGGCCCTCTGTGCCTCCCACACATCTTTGGAGAGACAAAGGGGCCAGAACAGCCCACAGTTTCTGGCTGCTGCCCCTGGCAGCTCTCTGTCTCCACCGCCAGCTCTGGGGCACAGCTTCGCCACAGCATGTGAGCCCCCCTGCCAGTCTTCCTCATGCATCTGTGGGTACCACCCGAATCTCCAAGCCTGTGATGGTGTCCAGGGGCCTTTCACCCAAGATAAAATCATTCTCCCTGATCTTGGATTTTCACACTTTGCATTTTCTAGTCATCTTACCCTGGATCCATGTTAACTCTTGCTCGTCAACAATCCAGCCAAGAAGTCTTCTCTCTGGTGTTCTGTTTGCTTTTTCTCACCTCTGAGTCATCTGTCTTCTTCCACCTGCCTGGAATGTCCCCTTCCTTCCCTCTCTGAAAGGATGCCAGCAAATACATCATCCATTGCTAGAGGATCTGCTTCTGGTCTTCTGGTCCCTTAATTTGACTCCCTTTGCTTCAGTCTCTCTATTGATTTCCCCCACCTTGTCTTTATTTTTTGTACCTTCCTATGCCTCCATGTTACTGGGTTTCTTAGTCCTGTATGTGCCAGTAGGGGGATGCAAACTTCATCCCAGGTTGCTTTGTCAGTGAAGCATTCTTCCTATTAAGTAAATCAAGCTATATAAAATTTCATCTTGGCCTAATGCCAAGTGGCTCACGCCTATAATCCCGGCACTTTGGGAGGACTAGGAGGGCGGATCGCTTGAGCCCAGGAGTTCAAGATCAGCCTGGGTGACATGGCAAAACCCCATCTCTACTAAAATACAAAAATTTAGCTGGGCGTGGTGGTGCACACATGTGATCCCAGTTACTCAGGAGGCCGAGGCATGAGAATTGCTCGAACCCGGGTGGTGGAAGTTGCAGTGAGCCAAGATCACATCACTGCACGCCAGCCTGGGCAACAGAGTGAGGCTCTGTCTCAATAAAATAAATAAAAAATTTCAACTCGCCCCACTCCCAGCATTGCATATCTTTCTGCCTTGCTTTATGTATGTTCTTAGCATTTCCTTCCTACATTACTTAATATGCAGTGGGGCCCTTTAATAGCACACCCCACAATAACTTGAGCAAAGAGGAAATGTGATTGGTGGCTGGTTCCTGCCCTCTGCAGCATGTTCACCCCGATATTTCATTCATCTCACAGAATCTCACACTTGACACTGCTGAGGTTTTTGGACCCTACTATAGAATTATGTGAGTCTTCTATGTATTTTCACAAATTTGTATATTATTGTCTGTCTCCTTCATTGGCATGCAGCCTCCATGAAGACAAGGATTTTGTCATTTGGTTGGTGCCCCATGTCCAAAACAGTTCCTGCCCTCCTAGGCGCTCAGTGGGTATTTCCTGGATGGATGGATGGATGTGCTCATTCATCCCGCCCCAAAGCCAGGGCCCTCAAACCTGCTATTCTTAGTCTTTGCCCAGGGGGCCCCTTCTGAGGGTCAATAGGGCTAATAAATTGGGCTGACTCACTGGCTGGCCGACTTTAGTGTATAAGAGGTTCAAGCCCTCTTAGAAATCAGGAAAACCCAGCCCAGCTTTCCTTCAGGGCAGCTGCTCCTCTGAGAAGGAAACCCAGTGTCACTAGAGTGAGGCTGTGTCCTGGGACAAGCTTCCTGATCGAGGGAGAGCCATCAGACCTGCCTGGGAGGGGATGTGGCTTTGGCTTTTCAGGAAGCCCTTCTGGCTCAGGCCTGGGTCTTGACAGAGCAGGGCTGGGCGGCCCTGGGAAGCAAGTGTGCTGCAGGTTCTGGGAAGGGTGGGGAGGAAGTGGAATGAGCAGGGTCCGGGTGGGAGCAAGATGGGGCTCATTATTCAATGGTCCAGGCTTAATCGGGGATCAAGGTGGAGCAAGGAATAGACAGAGAACCAGACAAGGGCCTGGTACCGCACTGTTGTGTGATTGAGGAAAGGGACTGCTCTGAGCAGATGCTAGAGGAAAGGGTGTTTCCTCTCAGCTGCTGGACTTGCCCAGGTAAGGAAGAGGGGGAGAATGTCAGCCAAGCCCTGGGACTAGTCAAGGATTTGGTGTGAGGTGACTCGACCGGAGGAAGCTGAGATGGGAGGATGAGAATTCTGGTCCTTCAGGGAATGGGTTACCAGGCAAGGAGCCCAGGCATGGAGAGCAAAGCTGGGCCCTAGTTACTGGGTAAGGAGGCAACAGAAACCTACCTGCTTAGTGGGAACTGAGACACTGAGGCCCAAGTATGTCAGCACCGAGAATAACTCCAGGGTAATGAAAGCATTCCCACTCTGCCTGCACGCAGATAGCCCTGGAGCACAGGGCGCTACTGGGACCGTCATGAGGCAGCCTCCGCAGAGCAGACTGTCGTTCATCAAAGAAAGACCCATTTGTGTGGTTTGTTGTAGGTCCATGGCTCTCCAGGTATGGTCCCTGGAAGAGCAGAATCTGTATCATCTGGGAACTTGTTAGAAATGCACATTCCCATCCCTGCCCCACACTCACTAAACTGGAAAGTCTGGGGTGGAGCCCAGAAATTTGCATTTTAACAAGTTCCAGGTGATTCTGATACACTCCACAGTTTGAGGACACTCTGTAGCTGAAAAGCCCAAACTGTTTTTTTAGAGGCTGCTTTGGGGTTGGGAGATGGGAGACTACACATCAAGACACAGAGGCAGATGTTTATGGGAAATATCTGCTTGCAAAACCAACGCAAAGATTCTGGACTGAAGCTTGGAGAGCGGACTTGGGCTAGTGTTTATTCCACTCTTGAACAGCATCAGGAGAGGCTTTTCCTTAGATCTGATTCTAATCTCAAGGCATCATTTCTCTTTTTTTTTTTTTTTTGAGGTGGAGTCTCTGTCACCAGGCTGGAGTGCAGTGGTGCAATCTCGGCTCACTGCAACCTCCGCCTCCTGGGTTCAAGCAATGCTCCTGTCTCAGCCTCCTGAGTAGCTGGGACTACGGGCACCCCACCACCAGACCTGGCTAATTTTTGTATTTTTAGTAGAGACAGGGTTTCACCGTGTTGGCCAAGCTGGTCTCGAATTCCTGACCTTCTGATTCGCCCGTCTTGGCCTCCCAAAGTGCTGGGATTACAGGTGGGAGCCACTGCGCCCAGCAAGGCATCATTTCTTATAGTCAAAAGGAGACACTGAGTATTAGAGAACACCAAGAAATTATTGTTTATTCTGTTGGGCATGATAACAGTGTTGTGGGCATGTAAGAAAATGTTCATATTTTGTGGGGGAGACGCATATTGAAATGTATGGGTAGTTATGGCATATCTTGCATTTGCTTTCAATAAAACATTTCAGCAAAGATAAGAAAAGGAAAAAGGGATAGATCGAGCAAATGTGGTAAAATCCTGATAATCGTTGAATCTGGGGGGAGGTGTATTTGGGGGCTCATTTTATCCTCTGCTTTTTTGTAGGTTTGACATTTTTCATTTTACAAAAGGATGAAACAAGCTGAGAAGCAAACAAATGTTAATTGCTCAGCTAAAACCAAACTTATTTTGTGCAGTGGGCTGCTGTGTGAGGGTGACCTCAGAGGGGGGTGTCTCGTGGGTACGGCAGAGCAGCTTACCCTTCACCCTCAGCTGCCCACCCAGTCTCCTAACCCATATACCACAGCCCTGCTCTCTGTCAGGACCCCCACCTGTCGCTTTCATGGTAGCCAGGGAGGCTTGAGCCTGTACACACCTGTGGGAACCAGGAAATGACCCAGCTGGATCTCAATTTTAGAGGAACGGGGGAGTTCTGCACCATTAAATAACATAGGCCCCAGGGAGGGGATCAAATGTCAGATGGAAAGGAAGAACCGTCTCCTCGGTCCCAGCTAGCTCCACCACCAGCTCTCAACACAGCTGCCAGCCGCGGCTGCCTCCTCCCCAGGGCAGGCTGGCCCCCTCAGCCTCAGCTTTCTCTGGGCTTTTCTGGAGACTTTTTGGACTTTTATGAGTGCTGCTTGGTTTTTCACTTCGAGCCCATTTCGTACTTGTGAAATGCAGGTCTTTGATGCTGTTTAACCATACAGAGTGGTCTTGGTTGTTTTCCTCATTGCCTAATTTCCGCTTTGGGATTTCTTGGTGAACAATTCAGAGGCCTGCAGGGGCTTTTCAGATGCCCACTGGGAGAGTCCATTTTTTTCTTTACTCTTGATTGAGAAATTCATTTTCTTTTGTTTGCTGTTTTGCTACTGTTATATTTGAGGTGAGATTAAGGGACCAACACCAAGACAAAAGTATGCCAAATAGCAGGGTTTATTAAACCGGCTACCACGGAGGACTCACGTCTCTCAAACCCTTGGCCCCGTATGGAGAGTGTTAAGACCTTTCATACCCGTAAAAATCACGTTGGGAGTGAAGGTGAGGGGCGGGGGATGGGGGTGAGGGGCTTCAGACATTCCGAGGGCTAGTGGCACCTTCAGGGCGGAGATGAGGGTGAGGGGCAGGGGTGGGGGTGAGGGGTTTCGGACATTCCGAGGGCCAGGGAACTAAGTGATTCACAAAAAGGTTAAGATTAGCATTTGTTTACACATTGTCTGGGTAGGGTGGCAATCACAGTCCTTAATTACTTATTCATATTTGGGCTATAGAGAGCAGTTTCAACAGAAAGCCGAGGTATGGTTGAGGTATGCAGGTTTATGGGGCTTTTTACCATGTCACACTACAAGGTTTGTTATTGCTGTTGTTTTAATTGTCACTTTTTTTTTTGAGACATGGTTTTACTCTGTTGCCTAGGCTGGAGTGCCGTGGCACGATTTTGGCTCACTGCAACCTCTGCCTCCTAGTTTCAAGTGATTCTCATGCCTCAGCCTCCCAAGTAGCTCGGACTACAGGCACGCGCCACCATGCCCAGCTAATTTTTTGTATTTTTAGTAGAGACGGGGTTTCGCCATGTTGGCCAGGCTGGTCTCGAACTCCTGTGCTCAAGCAATCTGCCCACCTTGGCCTCCCAGAGTGCTGGGATTACAGCTTACCCCTCACCCTCAGCTGCCCACCCCGTCTCCTAACCCAGGTAGCCACTGCCCTGCTCTCTGTCAGGACCATGAGCCACCATGGCCGGCCAACTGTGTCACTTTTTTTTTCTTTTTTGGGGAAGGGGTAAGGGGTGAGGTTTACCTTAGTTCTGAAAGTCTCACTAGGCACAGGAGTGACCTCGTCACCCGTCATCTTTATCAATTGTCCCTAGAAACCTCCAAGCCTAAAGTTCCTCCTTGGCCTTCATCTCCTGAGCTGCCTCTGCATTTTCTCATGGTGTACAACCTCCATGCTGGTTTGAAGGGGAAAGCTCTTCATTTTCCCATTAAAAAAAAAAAAATTAAGGCTCTTTCTCATTATAAAGCTCAGGGAACGGATACAATTATATTGACTGGATTTTTAAATTATCTGAGCATTTTAGAGTTCCTGTTGCTAATTGTCCATAATGTGCTTTCTTTTTTAGAGGGGTGGCAGGAAACAGAGTCTCATTCTGGCACCCAGGCTGGAGTGCAGTGGTGTGATCACTGGTCACCACAGCCTCCACTTCCTGGGCTCAAGCGAACTCCTGCCTCAGTTTCCCAAGTAGCCAGGATCACAGATGTGCACCACCACATCCTGCTACACACACACACACACACACACACACACACACACAGGGTTTGGTTTTTTTGTAGAGACGGGGTTTTGCCATGTTGTTCAGGCTGGTCTGGAACTCCTGGGCTCAAGCAAACCACTCGCCTCCACCTCCCAAAGTGCTGGGGTTACAAATGTGAGCCACACCCGACCCCATAATGTTTTGATAAAATAAGCCACAGGCTTCCTCTTTTGTGCCCAAAGAGGAAACAGGAGCATGACATTGGTCAATAGTTCTTAGTCAGGGATGTCCGGAAGTCGTATCTCTTCACGTGTTTAACACACTTTTCACTGAGTATCCACATGTCAGGCTCTGTGCTAGCCAGTCGAGGAGCAGGTGGGCACTGCTGTGAGAGAGCTGCATGTGGAGTGGGTGGGGAAGGGCGGACCCCTCCACGGCTCTCTGGGAGGCAGGGCAGGTGCTGGAACTGCCCCTACCAGCTTCTACTAGCTGAACAGCTTTGGACATATTTCTTAATCTCTGTTTCTCCATCTGTAAATTGGGGATAAAATAGTGGCTACTGGATAGGTTTGACGTGAAGATGAAATGACATCATGTAGGTAAAGTGACCGTATAATTATTAGATTCGCGCTCTCTTCACCGCCTTATGTCATGTGATGTGTTTGTGATGTAAGCCCCTCCTAGTTCATGACTCCCACTCCATCCAACCATGTCATCCTCCTGAGAAACACTTCCGGTTCCCCACTGTCTTCTAATTAAGTACAAATGTTTCTCATCGGCCTCTTTAACATTTATTGAGCACTTACTGCATGCCAGGTGCTTTTCATGCGCTTTTCGCATGCTCATTTTATCCACTTTTCTTCCTCTCTGTGTTAAAATCTTAAATTCCAACAGACACCGAACCTTCCACAGAAAAGGGCCATAGGAAAAGTACCCGAGGAAAGTTGAGAATCACCTTGAAGGCCCCCCCAACGTGAGAGGAATGGCTCAATTCTTCTCCTCCTATCCATCTGAATGGCGGTATTAACTGCAAAGAATTGGGCCTCACTGGCCCCTTGCCTCCAGGCTGCTTCAGATAAGAGATTATAATTGTTATGGAGCCAGCCCAGGCCCCAAGATTGAAACAAAGATAATTCTTTGCTATTAACACAAAGCTGGAGTCCTTTGGGACAAATTGGAAAAAGAGGCGGGGGAGGCAGCAGGGGAGAAGGGAGAACTGTTTAATCTCTTTATTTTCAGGAAAACAATCATTTTAATGATTCACCCTTTAATTTATAAAACAAACACAGCTGTGGCTTGACGTCCTTTATCTGATTTCAGAGGTGCTAACCTTCCAGTGCCGGCTCCAGAAGGGCACCCAGCGCAGAGACCGACACGGGTCACATCCTGCACTCAGATTGCTGCCCTGACTTAGGGAGCAGGGGCTGGGAACCCAACTGCTGCCAGCGCGGAGGCCTTGCCCCACACCTGTGTGGCACGGAGCAGACAATGAGCCACTTTCCCCATCTGGTCCCTTTATGCGTTCATAAATCTGGGATTGTTGGTTTCATCAGCTCCTTAAGACGTTAGGGCAATGCCTGGCGCTTAGAGGGACTCATGAAAGGTTCCTCCAGTCAATCAAAAGGCGTTTGTATTAAGTGACTTGTGGAATCCTGGAATGGATTCTGGAACAGTAAGAGGATGTTTGTGGAAAAACTGGTGGAATTGAAGCCTGTAGTTTAGCTAATAGTAATGGCCAATGTTAATGTTATTAGTTTTGACAAATGTGCTGTGGTTATGTAAGATGTTAACATTAGCGGAACCTGGGAGTACAGGTGAAGGGTATGGAGGAACTCTCCATGCTAGCTCTGTAATGTTTCTGTAATATTCCAAAACAAAACGTTTGTCATTAAAACAAAATTCTGAGGTTAGAAAAAAGGCAATTATGGAGGTACATAAAGAAGCAACACGATGTGAAACATGACATTGTCCCCATGAAGCTTTGATTAAAAACATGTATATCAAAGAGTTATGAGAATTCAATAACAGAATAAGGAACCAGTGCTTTTCAAACTATTAGGGGTACACAGGTACCCCAAATGGTTGAGGTGAGGGGCTAGAAATTTAGCACAAGGGTTCTAAAAATCTCTTTGAATATTTTATCTTCAAAATCATAAATATTTTCGTTCATTTTGTGTTTGTATTATGTAAAATGATGATTCTGCCCCCACAATTTCAGATAAAATTACTTGAATACTTTGGGGAGATTTTCCATGTTTACTTGGGGCTTTAGGTACCCCTGGTTATACATTTGTGACCATAGAGGTATGTGTCCTTGTGACAATGTGAACTTTAAGCCCTGTGTCCTTGGAAAATGGCAACAATTAGGAAATCCTCATTCCACATGTTTTTGTGTTCTGAAAATGCGAAACTGCAAAGGGCTGTCCTACCACTGAATACCCTGCGATCATGCTTCCACATGGCTCCCAAAAGACTTGAGGTGACTCCCTTGCCTACCTGCCTCTAGAAAACCTCAGGCTCCCTTTCTTTTCTTTGATACTATGTGGAGAGACAAACATTTTACCCCTACACTCTTAGAATTTTGTTTTGTTTTGGGTAGGCCTGAGAATGAAATTGGCAAGACAGATCAACAGGAGAAAAACATTCATTATTTAATACGAGTTTTACGTGGCATGAAACCCTCATAAGGAAATGAAGACCCAAATAAGTAGTTGGAGTCGATTACTTATACACCAAACAAGATGAAGAATAGTAAGTTGTGATAAAGCAACTAAATTATGTGGGGGAGGCATAAAGGTAAGTTATTTTGGCCGGGCATGGTGGCTCACTCCTGTAATCCCAGCACTTTGGGAGGTCGAGGCAGGCGTATCACTTGAGGTCAGGAGTTTGAGACCAGCCTGACCAACATGGTGAAACCCCACCTCTACTAAAAATACAAAAATTAGCTGGGCGTGGTGGTGCATGCCCGTAATCCCAGCTACTCAGGAGGCTGAGGCAGGAGAATCGCTTGAAACCAGGAGGCGGAGGTTGCGGTGAGCCTAGATCACGCCACTGCACTCCAGCCTGGTGACAGAGTGAGATGCCGTCTCAAACAAATAAACAAACAAAGTTATTTTATTAAGGTCTATATAGAATTCTCTCTGTCTCAACCACCCATCCTTGGTAAGAATGTTGCTTTCCTTCTAGTATAGGGAGGGCATCTTTCAAATGGAAATAGCCTCTTCTGCTTTTAAGAAACAGAAGGAAGGTCAGTGTGATCTTTTTGCACCTGCTTGTTTTCAAATACCTTTAACTCAAAATAGTCAACATGCTAGAGTGGGATGGCACGGTGACTCACACCTGTAATCCTGCACTTTGGGGGACTGAGGTGGGAGGATCACTTGACCCTAGGAGTTTGAGACCAGCTTGAGCAACACGGTGAGACCATATCTCTACAAAAAATGTTTTAAAAATAGCCGGGCACACTATGGTGTGTGCCTGTAGTGCCAGCTACTCAGGAGGCTGAGGCAGGAGAATTGCTTGAAGTGGTTCAAGGCTTGCAGTTTGAGGCTGCAGTGAGCTATGATGGTGTCACTACATTCCAGCCTGGGCAACAGGGTGAGATCCTGTCTCAAAACAACAACAACAAACAAAAACCCAAAAACTAGAGTGCAGTGGTGCTACCTTGGCTCACTGCAACCTCTGCCTCCTGAGTTCAAGCAATTCTACTGCCTCAGCCTCTTGAGTAGCTGGGATTACAGGTGTACACCACCAACCCGGCTAATTTTGTATTTTTAGTAGAGACAGGGTTTCACCATTTTGGCCAGGCTGGTCTCAAACTCCTGACCTCAGGTGATCTGCCTGCTTCAGCCTCCTCAAGTGCTGGGATTACAGGCATGAGCCACTGCGCCTGGCCAACCTTTCTCTTTCACAGTGTGAGACTCCGCATTGACTATTGGCTCAAGCCTCAAGAGTGGGACCAAGAGCAAAAGACAGACAGGTCTGTGAGGAACTTTCAAACCATTTCCCCTGTGATAGAGACACACTCCAAAACAGCGACGATAGTCTGATGGTTGGTCCTAGAGCCACGTCTACACTGGCTCCCTATGAGAGAGCTGCCACTTGTAGTTACAAGCTATGATCCCCAGACATTCTGCATGCTTCTAAGAGACACAAGAGAATTTACAAAAGAGATCTGTAGCTGGGGTCATTTTTCCCTTCTCCACTACAAAGAACAAGAAGAATAATAGCCAATACTTGCACAGAACATCTGGGGTGTCAGGTACACTCGCACACATGCACATACCCATGTCTGTATATCTATCCATAAGGTAGGTGTACATTATCCCCATTTTACAGAGGAGGAAACTGAGGCTTAGAGAGGGTAAGTAACTTGCCCATGATTACACAGTTAGTAAGTGACAGAGGTGGCCCTTGTACCTCAGAAGTCTGGCTTCACAGTTTGTATTTCCTACCACTCTACTATGCTAATGCAGTAGCCAGTATATACACCTTTCAGGCGGCCCCTATCCCATGTGAGCCACAGGATGCAGGCCACCTGAGTCCCGGTAAGAGATAATATTGGTCTTAGCCCCTGAGAAGTTCAGGGAAGACTTGCTCACCAGAACTATCAGTGCGTTTTCTTGTCCATGGCTAGAGATGTGAAAGAGTGTACACATTAAGAATCTTATAAGTTGGCCGGGCGCAGTGGCTGACACCTGTAATCACAGCACTTTGGGAGGCCGAGGCGGGTGGATCACCTGAGGTTGAGAGTTTGAGAGCAGCCTGACCAACACAGAGAAACCCCATCTCTACTAAAAATACCCAGGCATGGTGGCACACACCTGTGATCCCAGCTACTCAGGAGGCTGAGGCAGGAGAATCCCTTGAACTCGGGAGGCAGAGATTGTGGTGAGCCAAGATTGTGCCACAATCCAGCCTGGGCAACAAGAGCGAAACTCCGTCTCAAAACAACAACAAACAAACAACAACAAAAAAACAGCAACCAAAAAACCCCCCAGAATCTTGTCTCTTTCAAAGAATTTCAAAACATTGCTCTTCAAACTTCTAGGAAGAAGGTGAGAATTCAGATGGTTCATTCATTCAGAATGCATTTATGAGGGGCCTACTGTATGCCAGGCACTTTGCTATATTCTACAGAAATGATAATTCAGACTTGGTGGTCCCTGAACTCAGGACACCTCTAGTCCTGGAACATGGGGAGATGAAGTGGAAAGGGAAGGATGTTTCTCCAGCCGTGGGAAGACCTGGGTGAGGGCCCATCCTGCCATTCACCTGCTCTGTGACTTCTGGACCTCAGCTTCCACAGCTGTAAAGTGAGGGTGGGACTGGACAATCTCTGAAGACCATTTCTAGCTTTAAAGTTTGATTCCATGCCAGGTGCGGTAGTTCATGCCTGTAATCTCAGCACTTTGGGAGGCTGAAGCAGGTAGGTCGCTTGAGCCCAGGAGTTTAAGACTAGCCTGGGTAACATGGCACAACCCCATGTCTACAAAAAATACAAAAATTAGCCGGACATCGTGGCCCATGCCTCTGTAGTCCCAGCTACTTGGGATGATTGCTTGAGCCTGGAAGGTTGAGGTTGCAGAGAGCTGAGATTGCACCACTGCCCTTCAACCTGGGTCACAGAGCAAGACTGTCTCCAGAAAAAGAGAAAGGTCACCTTTGAGGAAGCTGCTGCTCTCTGACCTGCTTTCCTTTCTCTGGCATGGTTTGGGGGAGCACCTAACGCCCCAAGGTCAGGTTTTTCTTTCTTTCTCTCTACAAAAGTCAGTTTGGGAAGGGTGTGCCTCTTTGGACCAGCGTTCCTTTTGGCTTCTGCCAGCAGCAGACTGGAAGTCTGCAGAAGAAATTAAACAAACTCAAAGACTTGGGACACAATCCAAAGACAGACATTTCTATTTTAATTAAGAGCTCCTCCCCAAACCAAATTATCTTCTGTGGCAAGGCCATTTATAGTTGGGACTAGGAAAAGTAGTTAACAGTTACAAGAGAAAACATAGTGGACTTGCTTTTGTATGTGGATTGGGTAAATAAGTAGCTGAATGGGACAAGTGTCTCTTGAACTTTCTATTCATGAGGCAGCTACCCTATTAGCTTCCAAAAATGATTTTAGGAAGTTTAATATTAAAGACACATACACAATAAATCCGTATGTAGACAGCTATACTCGGAGAAGCATAAAGATATAATAAATGGAGGTATAAATAGAAAAATCAAATATATACATATGAATGGTCAATGGAGATATAAATAGAAGAAAAATCTATGGTAATAGATTTGTTGAAATAGAGTACCACATTTAGTTTTGAGCTTTCTGGCAGCCAAGGCAACATAGGAAATACAATGGGATATAGATATCATTTTCATCTGGTAACAAGAAGAATACCAGTGTGAGATACTGGGACTGCCAAAATTCAGGAAGATGTTAAGGCGAACAGACTTCCCTGCCGTCAAATAATCCTACTAAATATCAGGTCAGAAACACCTGTTTGTGTCTCCTTTCAGACAGTTTTATATTTTATAATTGATAAAGTAGTAGGTATATTCAGAGTTAGAAATGCCCAGTTCAGGCAGTAAACAGCCTTAGAAGGATAAAAGTTTATGTATCTCTCATGGGCCGGAGACTGCGAATGAGGAGAAATATACCATCATCCTAGAAAGGCTTCAGCAGGATGTCCCTTTAGGCAAATAATAATGACCTTAACACGGGTTTATATTATATGGAGGATCTATTTTCTTTGCTTGCTTTCTTTTTTTGAGATGGGGTCTCACTCCATCGCCCAGGCTAGAGTGCAGTGAAATGATCACAGTTCACCACAGCTTTGACCTCAAGGGCTCAAGTGATCCTCCCACCCTCTCAGCCTCTGGAGTAGCTGGGACTATAGGCACGCACCACCACGTCCTGCTAATGTTTGTATTTTTTTGTAGAGATGAAGTTTTGCTGTATTGCCCAGGCTGGTCTTGAACTCCTGGGCTCAAGTGATCCATCTACCTCAACCTCCCACAGTGCTGGGATTACAGGTGTGAGCCACCGTGCCCGGCCTGAAGAGTCATTTTCATTGACATGGATATATTAACACAGACTCAGAAATGCATCCTTGCCTAAAGCGAATATAGGAGCAATGTGCAGTGCTGATAAGTCTGCTGAACAAGCCTTAGAAGAAATGCTCTTTTCTTTTCTAAAACTGACAATGGAAATAAAAAGGAGTTATTCTAATAAATAGGGTATGAATTTAGTAGACATGGAGGTCAGCCTCACTTACCTATTCACAATTCTGCTTTTATTAAAAAAAATTTTTCTGTAGAGACGAGGTTGTGCTCTGTCACCAAGGCCGGAGTGTAGTGGTGTGATCATAGCTCACTTCAGCTTTGAACTCCTGGTCTCAAGTGACACTCTTGAGTGGCTGGGATAACAAGCACATACCACCATGCCCAACTAATTTTTTAATTTTTTCTAGAAATAGGGTCTTGCTATGTTGCTCAAGCTGGTCTTGAACTCCTGGCCTCAAACGATCCTCCTACCTCTGTCTCTCAAGTGCTCGGATTACAGGTGTGAGTCACTGCACCTGGCCCAATTCTGCTCTTTGATCTCTACTCACCTTCTAGGCAGGAATCAGGGCCATTAGCAACTGATACATGCCTTAAGTGGCTGCTGTGAACCCAGAAGGAAAGACAAGCTTATACATTCACCCCAGTTTGCGGGGGAAATGCTATTGATGGGGTTCAGGACCCACTACCCCAAAATCTTGGCATTGGAGAAAATGGCAGAAGCAGGAAGGTCTTTCTGACATTTTTCTGCCCTTCTGCCCTTCTCCCCTGAAACAGACTGTAAAAAAATTCCCTGGCCATTCTCTGAGGTAGGTCAAGAGACCTTTACTTGAAAGTTGCCTGCCTTATACCTGGAGGAAAGAAATGCCCTCATTTCTGAAGACCTAGAGACAGAGAAGAATCTGAACAAGCAGGCCTTGCTAAGATTCCTCCCGGTTTATTACCACTAGATCACAGCCCCTCCGTCTGATCATACTCCTCTACAACAACTCTCCTCATCAAACCTAGGTATGAAAATACACAGGTTTCCTTGTTTCTTGGGGTCCTCATTTCTGAAGGCTTTCATGTCACATAAAACACATTCAATAGGCTGGGTGCGGTGGCTAATGCCTGTAATCCCAGCACTTTGGGAGGCCAAGGCGGGCGGATCACCCTAAGTCAGGAGTCTGAGACCAGCCTGACCAACATGGTGAAACCCTGTCTTTACTAAAATTAAAAAGTTAGCCTGGTGTGGTGGCAGGCACTTGTAGTCCCAGCTACTTGGGAGCCTGAGGCAGGTGAATCACTTGAACCCAGGTGGCAGAGGTTGCGGTGAGCTGAGATCGTGCCACTGCACTCCAGCCTGGGTGACAGAGTGAGACTCTGTCTTGAAACAAACAAAAACATAAATAAATTTGTATGTTTTTCTCTTGTTATTAATATCTTCTGTTATAAGGGCCTCAGCCATGAACCTTGCGAGGGGTGAGAAAAGGAGAGTACTTTTCCTTCCCCACACTATAAAGGATATTATTGGGTCAATTGAAAAAAAGATTGTATCAATGTTAACTTTAATAAAAGTGATAATATACTATGGATATGTAATAGAGTATTCTTAGTAAATACATACTGATGGTTTTAGGGGTTAAAGGGCCATGAAATATATACAAGTGACCCTTGACAGCACAGATTTGAACTGCATTGGGCCACTCACACATGGATTTTAGTTACACCAAGTGTGCCCAACTCTCCCACCTCCTGTTCCACCTCTGCCACCCCTGAAAGAGCAAGACCAGTTCCTCTTCTTCCTCCTCGTCCTCAGCCTACTCAGTGTGAACATGACAAAGATGAAGACTTTTATGATGATCTACTTCCACTTAATAAATAGTAAATATATTTTCTCTTTGTTATGGTTTTCTCAATAACATTTTCTTTAGGTTACTCCAGCTTATGTGTTAATTGATCGTTTATGCTGTTGGTAAACCTTATGGTCAACAATAGGCTATGAGTAGTTCAGTTTCTGGGGAGTCAAAAGTTACACGAGAATTTTGACTGCACAGGGAGTTGATGCCTCTAACCCCTGCGTTATTCAAGGGTCAACTATACTTACTCTCAAATGGTTCAGAGAAACATTTGACATAGATATCTGTACATAGATATGTAAAATTATATATTCGTATATATTTATATGTGTGTGTACAGAGGAGAAGAGAGAAAATGAGAGCAAGTGATGAAGTGATGAAACAAATGGGCAAAATATGAATCTAGGTAAAAAGTAGATGGGTTTTCTTTCTTTTCCTTTTTTTTTTTTTTAGATAGAGTCTTGCTCTGTCACCCAGGCTGGAGTGCAGTGGCATGATCTCGGGTTCACTGCAGTCTCTGCTCTTCCAGATTCAAGCAATTCTCCTGTCTCGGCCTCCCAAGTAGCTGGGATTACAGGTGCACGCCACCACATGCGGCTAATTTTTTATATTTTTGGTAGAGACAGTGTTTCATCATGTTGGCCAGGCTGGTCTCAAACTCCTGACCTCAAGTGATCCACCCGCCTCAGTCTCCTAAAGTGCCGGGATTACAGGCATGAGCCACCGTGCCTGGCCAATGGGTTTTCTATGTATGATTTATAATCTTGCAACTTTTCTGCGTGCTTGAAATTATTATTATTATTGTTTTGAGACAGAGTCTCACTTTGTCGCCAGGTGCCAGGCTGGAGTGTAGTGGCGTGATCTTGGCTCACTGCAACCTCCAACTCCTGGGTTCAAGCAATTCTGCCTCAGCTTGGGACTACAGGCGCGCACCACCATGCTCAGCTAATTTTTTTTGTATTTTAGTAGAGATGGGTTTTCACCATGTTGGCCAGGATGGTCCCAATCTCTTGACCTCGTGATCCGCCTGCCTCGGCTTCCCAAAGTGCTGGGATTACAGGTGTGAGCTACTGCGCCCAGCTGCTTGAATTTATTTTTGAATAGAAAGTTTTAAAAAAGGCATGCTCTTAGATAAATAACTCTTTGGAACTTGTTGTTACATAAACTTAAGACTTCTCTCCTTTTGTTCTTCAACAAACTTCCTGAAAGAGGGATCAGCACTCTACCTCACTTCCCTGCCTTCAGCTCATGCCTCAACCCAGCAAAGCTGTCTTCTGCTTGCTGCTATCTGCTGCAGCCACTCTTTCTAAGGCCAACCCCACCCCAGTATTCTCCAGCTGGCGGCCTCTCAATGGGCCACATCCTTCATGACGCTCTATAGCATCTGATATTGTTGACCATGCCCTTCCACTGGGGACTTCTTCCAGGGCCTGGCCCCGCTGTACTGTGATGATGTCATTCAATCATTTCTGCACTCATGCTTCGGGAAATGGAGGCTCTCTGAAGTTTTGGTCTTGGATTCTCTTCTTGTTTCTTTCTCTCTCTCCTTTTCAGCACCGGAACCAGAGGCATGAAGATAATGATGGGAATGACTTCCAGAATTATATCTTTAATCTGATCCTTCTCCAAGACTCCAGAACTCCATGTCCAGCTGCTTCCATCTGAGCCTCTGCATATCCCTAACCCATACTCTCTCACTTACCCTGCTCTGAGATCACTTTGTAGATTATTCAGACTCATGACTCTGGCATCTTCTCTTCATCAGCTTGCCCTATATCCAATCCTGTTGGTTATTCTCCTCTGTAATACATTTCCAATCTTTTTTCTTCTTCACTGTGGCCATTTCTCTGACCTAGTCAGGCCATCACCATTTTTGCTTTCATTTATGGCACAGCCTTAAACTGTTGTCCCCATCTTCAATCTTTACCCCTTTGTCCTGCCAAGAACCTGTACTACTAAAATATTAATCTGATCACATTGCCCATCTTCTGACGTCTCTTCATGGCTCCCCCAGTACAAATAGAGTAAGATTCAAATACCCTAGGCATTCAAGGTCCTCCATTATTTAAAGACACTCTATCATTCTAACTTTGTCTTCAAAACACCATGTACCCCACTCATGCTGGGCCAGTCACTGTGCCCTGAATCCTCCTGCACTCTCCTGACTCTGAATCTCTGCCCCTCTTTCCATTTATATTCCCTTCCTGTCACTTCAGACAGAACCCAAATGCTGCCTGCACCAGGAAGTCCTCCTCCGGCTCTCCCAAGCTGAGTTGGCCTCTTGCTCCTGTGGGTTCCCTGGTGCGTTGCTGTACCTCTGGTGCTTTATATTCTTCACGCGTCTGTACCACCCGATCCCACCCCTAAAGGACCATCTGCTCCAAAGCCAGGCGCCCCTTACCTGTGGCATCTTCATCATCGTGGAGGCACTCAGCCAATGTCTGTGCTTTGTTAGATGACTCTACACACTCACACTCACCTGTAAGAGGTGAAAATGCTTTTGCCAGCCTGTGACATTCTCCCCCTTGTGGACTAGAACCCAACTTTTAGCAACCTATTTGGTTTTCCGCTAGTCTGGGATTTGGGAGAAGACATGATAGCACTGGTTGGCAGAGCCGCGGGCTACACCGTCAGCTCCCTGGGACACGGACAGGAGTAGGCAGGGAGAGGACATCTGTTGGAGAATCTGAATAGGGCTGGGAAGAAGTAGGAAAGAAACAGCCCTTTGGGTTTGGGACATGTCTTCACTAGAAGGCTGTGTCAGCTGGGTCTTCTGGTGTAAGGGAAGAAAAGCTTGCTCTCCTCACGCATGGCTAAGTTCACGGCGGAGGCACCATCGCAAAAGAAAGATAACGAAAGAAAGGCGTAGAAACTTACTTAAGTTTTACATGGCACATAAGGAAATGAAGACTCAAAGAAACAGACAAATGTGCATTTTTATGCTCGGTGTGTTGAAGAGATGGGTAGTCATGGAGAAGTATGATTGGACAAAGGGGCATGATCTAACGGCAATAAACTAGGGAGGGTGAACTTAGCAAGGCCTGTGTGTTCATATTTTTCTCTGTCTTCAGACATAAGGATGTTCCTCTCCTCCGGGTATAAGGGGGCCCCTCTCGGAGTGTCTTTTGACCAGCTTCAGGACAGAAGGGTGGAAGAAAGGTGAGAGGGACCTTCCTAGGTTATATGACCTGCTGCTGCTGTTTTTGCAAATGCCAAGATGGTGCGTACTGGGAGAGCGTGTCCAAAGCCCATCGCTGGAAAGCAGATGCTAAGACAGAGTTGAGAGTGCAAGAGGTTTGTTGCGGGATAATGCTTGTGAAAGATGAAGGGGCGAGAAAGACAAATTGGGTAGGGAGAGTCTCAGAATGCAGTGCACATCTGACAAAGTCTCTCTCAGCCCACCCCACGGGGAGCGCCACGCTGGCAGAGGCTGCATGCACCACACTCCACCATGCTCAGTCATTAGCTGGGGCTCCCCAGGAAGAGGAAACCTCAGAGCCACGGTGAGTCCCAAAGGCTCTACCAGCTGGAGGCTGTCAGCCCACCGCATTCCTTGCAGCGGAGTGGCAGGTCATCTCTCGAGGGGGAGATCCAAGCAGCACACCACTGAGGCTGTCACAAAGCCAGTGGGGGAAGCAGCTGGATCACCGGGTCCTCCTAGATGTGGAGACATTAGTGTCTCTCTCTCTGCCTGAGTCCCCAACCCCCTATTCTCTAGGCCTACAAGTTTCTGAATCTGGTGCTCCAGGCATATAACTGACAAAGTATGGAGGGAACCGAGGGGCTCCCTAGTCACCAGGCTAGGACATGAGTAGAGAGGAATGAAGTTTCCAAACGGTGTGAACTCTCTGTGAAGCGCAGCACAGGCTCCTGTCTCTATCAGTGTGTCCTCCTCTCTATTAGAGATGTGACCTTAAGTCTAAGTCTCCAGCCTGCTGGGAAATGCTTCATTCAACTGACAAGGGCTTGTCGCTTTGTCCTCTAAGCCTAGGCCTTCCATTTGCCTGCTGCCCCAGGGATACAGCAGAGAGACAGGCCACTGCTCCTCAACTTTCTTGTGCTGGAAATCGCTGAATCCCTGATGCTACTGTCCCCTTAAGAAAGAAAGAAATGAGAATCTTGTGTCCCTACAAATAGGACCCTCCCCTCGCCACTCACCCTCCCCTCACCCTTCCCTTTCTTTCCCTCAAACCCAGACTGGTGAGAAACTGCAGAGAAACAACGTCCACAATTAAGTACGAGGTCACATTTAGTTCAGCACCATTGGCTGCTTAATTGGCTGATTCTATTGCTGCTCTCCTCATCTGCCAACACAGTCTCTAACAAGCCGCTTGCAGGGCAATTATTCCTCAGGTTCCTGAGCCCCGGCTGGTGGAAGGGTCTGCTCCCCTTCTGGGCATCGTGGTATCTGTGAATCTGCTGGTGGGTGGGGGAGTCGCTTCTCACCTAGAGGTCCTGGGTGAAATTTACAGGACTCAGAGAACCACATCATCCTAAGGAGGAGGAGGCTCCAAGATCCAGGAAGGAAGCACAGCTTTCTCCAGGGCCTTGAAAAGGCAGGCTTGACTACCCTTCTGGGACCTTCTGGGGAAAGGGAGTGAGTGGAGAGGCAGTAAAACTGAATGGTTAGATAATGCATAGAGTCAGGCAGGTCCCGTTCGAAATCTGGGTCTGTCATTAGTGGTATGACCTTGGGAAAGTTACAGGCACTAATCTTTTCTAGGCTTTAGTTTCTTCCCATGTAAAACTAGGATCATAGGAATAATAGCAACAACTATTCTTCCATTATCACCTACAAATAAGGATTATAGAATGTTTCTGAGTCCAGCGTGGATTTTGCTGCCATGAGAACAGCCATCACAAACATTGCTGAGGGGGATGGGCTGCTTATGCCCCTTCTAAACATAGCTGGGAGAAGTTGTCCATGCTTACCATAACTCTCTGTGTGAACATGTAGGCCACTTAGGCCAAGCTGTGTTGCCAGTCAAAGGATATGCCGGCCCCTACTTTCTACCAAGACCTACAGGCTGAATGTGGGGCCAGATCTGAAAACATTTCCATTCATTCATTACCGAACCTAAAGCCTCTGGGCTGCTCTCATACAATGGTGTGCAGGAGCTGGAGCTCTCCAATAACCGCGCGGACTGCTCTCATCTAGCAGCTGAGTTGGTGGTCTCTGTTCCACCAGATGTGGTCAGGAGAAAGGCAAGTCCCAAATAAAAATAGCTTTTTTTTGCTCTTAGATGTTGGGGAAAAAAATTGATCTTTGAAAAACAGAGGCCAGGTGCAGTGGCTCACTTCCGTAATCCCAGCACTTTGGGAGGCTAGGGCGGGTGGATCACCTGAGGTCAAGAGTTTGAGACCAGCCTGGCCAACATCGTGAAACCCCATCTCTACTAAAAATACAAAAATTAGATGAGCGTGGTGGTGGGCGCCTGTCATCCCAGCTACTTTTTGGAGTTTGAGGCAGGAGAATTGCTTGAATTCGGGAGGTGGAGGTTGCAGTGAACGGAGATCACGCCATTGCACTGCCCTCCAGCCTGGGCAACAAGAGTGAAACTCCATCTCAAAAATATATATATATATTTTTCCATTTGTTCAAATTTTGCTAATGAGACTAAAAACCTAGGAGATCATTACCAATTCCTGCCTAGCCCACACCAGAGTTAGGGTGAATCCAGTTCAATGTGGGTGGAAATAGTGATCAATGCTCGGGAAGGTGATGTAAGTACTTGGACGTGCTGGAAGGGATGCTGGTCCCCCCAGCCTGCCTCCACACCCTTCACTTTGTTTACCTGATTTAGCAAGGGCTTTTGTGTTTCTCTGACTCATTCCCCAGGAAACTGAGAGGTGGGATCTGAGTTCTCAACTTGGGCAGTGGGATTGAGCCATTGTCCTTTCAACAGGTCTCTAAAACAATTGGCTTGATTTAAAAATAAAAAGTTACTAGGGATACCTAGGAAATGAGAGAATAAGAATGGAACCATTGAAATGTCTGGGTGTCTAAGGAATGTGCCTTTTCTGGATTCAGCTGTTTTCAATATCTCTAAGGAGGCTAGGGAAGGAGTCAATAAAGTAATCATGGATAATGGAAATTCAAGATAATCTCAAGCAATCATTCCTTTCAAAGTCTTCCTCAAAAATTTTACCAGGGTTGGTAAGGAGCTGAACTGCTGATTTGGAGTTCTACTTCCTTTTTTTTTTTTTTTTTTAACCCCATCCTTTTCAGATGGGCTTCTTAATGAGCAGGGGGGTGGCTAAAAGGCAGGCGGGTTCTTAATGAGCAGAGGGTGGCTAAAGGCAGGCAGGATGTGAGAAGAGAAAGGAGGAGTCCTGATAATCCACATAGATAATTGGGCTGTGATTAATCAAGGGCAATATTGCAGCCCTGGTTCTTTTAGAGGAAGCGCAGACAGAAAACACAGGGAAGAGCTTGGCATTTCAGACTCCTGAAGCCCTAATGAAGAAGAAATTTGTTCATGGGAGTGTTAAAGAGAGTGTCATATCATAAGTACCCAATTAAGGAAGCCCTTGCAAGATTATTCACTCCCAGGAAGTCTTAAAAAGGGTACAGAATAAAAACAAAACAAAACAAAAAACAAACAAAAAAAAGGGTAGAGAATTTGTTCGTTTAACATCAAAACAACAACCACAACAAAACCCTGTAAGTTTTATAGACATTTATTGATTGGCTCCCCAATATCTTTCCATTCTCCCCTTCCCTTTCTTAACAGTATCCCCAGCTTCCTCTGGGAAGTCATCACCTCTCCCATTTTCAACTGTGTGCCTCTAGGTGATCCACCCCCAGTGTTAGGGAGAGAGGGCGTGATCTACTCTAAACCAATCAGTGCATCACTCTCCCCCTGGCCTTCTTGATTGGCTCCCGGTTGGGACCATCACCCTCATCTGCCTGTCATGGTCTACAAGACTCTGTTTGGGATACTGCTGGCGGCCATCTTGCCCAAAAGAGAGCTTCGTGTGGGCGAAGCCTGATGAGGAAATGGAGAGGAAAAAAAAACCCAGCCTGGTCACATTGTTTGCGCCACTAGAACACAGCCCTTCCTAGAGGCTAGCCCTACTCTAGACTTTTAGATTAAACAAAGCTGATAAAATCCCTTGCTATGCGAGCAGTTTGAATTGAATTTT
This sequence comes from Ateles fusciceps, assembly GCA_036589455.1. Classification (NCBI taxonomy): domain Eukaryota; kingdom Metazoa; phylum Chordata; class Mammalia; order Primates; family Atelidae; genus Ateles; species Ateles fusciceps. The sequence continues at coordinate 1,336,133 of JAZHEH010000889.1, forward strand.
TCATTATTTACAACTGAAAGCATTCAATTGAAAGAAACCAACAGTGGAAGACCAAATGGGACACAAAGACAGCATCGCTGCTGAGAGAGGACATAAAGAGAGGAACGCCCAGTTGAAACTCTACCGTATCTTCCTGTTAGACCCCAGATATGGAGCAGTTGTAGTCACAAGCCTTAGGCCTTGTTCTTGCTCCTACAGAGCCTGACGTTATGGAAGCAAAGTCCAAGCTAAATCCTGGATCAAGGTTAGCAGTAGTACTATACAGGCCACAGCCTGCACTGTAAATGGCCAGTCATTAGCCCCTGCTCACTCTTGATGTGCAGGGAGTAGTGTGAGAGAGTGTTGGGGCCTGATGCAAACTTATGCGTACCTTCAGGAAAACTAGTGGTATCACCTCCTCATGAAGGATGCCAGTCCCTCTTCCCTCTGTTCTGACAAGTTACCAACAAGGCCAAATGTTAGCTTCTCCTTGGTAAAATAATTTTCATTGTGGACTGTGCATGACCCACTGTGCCAATGTCCTTTCCTGAGGTGGGTGGTGGAATTTTAGAGGGGAAATGCCAGCATAATTTGTTTTGTAAAAGTCTATTGCTAGTTTGTAAGTGACCTGAGACAGGATGAGCCCTTATTCCCATAGCATAGGACCTAACACATGGGAGGTACTGGCTAAATGTTTAGTGAATGAATGAATAGGACAATGAATAAATGAACTCTTTGGAACTGTAGTCATAAAAACTGCCTCACCCAATCTCTCATTTTGGGGGACCCATAAGGAAGAGATATAGAGAGCAGGGATGAAGGGAAGCCCCAGGTAAACTTTTCTAGAGGAACAGCTGCTGACCAACTGTGTGACCTTGGGCAGGTGACCAGAAGTCTCTGAGCTCACCATCTTCGTCAGAAAAACAGAGTACTAGCACCTGCCTGACAAGGTTGCGGCAAGGGTTAAATTAGAATATATGTCAGCAGATAGCAGATGCTCAATAAATGTCTATTCCTTTCCCTCATCCTGGCCCTGGCCACTCCTAGCATTGGCCAGAGATGCACAGTCTGTGGGAATATCTACCTAGAGGGTGCACTGGTGCTCCTTTTTGTCTCTCAGGAATCTCTCTGCCATAAAGGGCGGCCCTGCAACTAGGGTATCTCCTGCACTTGGGAACCATCTGAGTTTTCTGTGGCTGCTATAACAAATGAACACAAACTTAGTGACTTGCAACAATACGAGTTTATACTGTCACACTTCCGGAGACAGGAAATCTGAAATTAGTTTCAGTGTGCTAAAGTCAAGGTGATAGCAGGGCTGGCTCCTGCTGGAAGCACTAGGGGAGAATTTGTTTCCTTGCCTTTTTCAGTTTCTAGTGGTTGCCTGCATTTCTTGGCTTGTGGCTTCTTCTTCCATTTTTAAAGCGCATGACTCCAAGCTCTGCTTCAGGCCTCATATCATCATTGCTTCTGCAGCCACATCTCCATTTTCCTCTTATAAAGACACTTGTGATTACACACGAGGCTCACTCAGACAAATTCAGGATAATCTCCCCATTCCGAGAGCCTTAACTTAATCATCTCTATCAAGTCCCTTTTGCAAGATGAGATAATGTTACACTAGACAGTTAGGCAGGCATGAGCAGGGAAGGACAGGGCTCCCACCCCAACCAGAAATGTCAGGTAACCATCAGGTGATGGTCAGGCAGTTGTTAAATTGTCTCTCTAAAATAATAGTCACAGCCAGCACCAAGAGAGGGCAATTTCCCATTAGCAAGAAAACACCTGAAGCTGGTGATCAGCAGGAAGATCTCAGGAGTTGGGCAAGTAAGCTCCAGCATATGAACTAAGAGGCAAAATGGAGGAGTTTAACTGGTATGTGACCTTCCTCTACACTTACTTGACTGGTAAGGGAAGAATGCCTCAGGTGAGCATGCACACAACTTAAGTAAACACACTGTGCATACAGCCCTTCCCAAGTGCTGGCCAGCCGCTGCACATGCGGACAGCCCACCCCAAAGGAAGAATCAGGGTAGAAGGGGTGCAGACCTGGGAAGCTCACTGATATCGTTTGGCTGTGTCCCCACCCAAATCTCATCTTGAATTGTAGCTCCCATAATTCCCATATGTTGTAGGAGGGACCCGGTAGAAGATAACTGAATCATGGGGGTGGTTCCCCATACTGTATTCATGGTAATGAATAAGTTTAATGAGATCTGATGGTTTTATAAGGGGTTTTCCCTTTCACTTGGCTCTCATTCTTTCTTGCCTGCCACCATGTAAGACGTGCCTTTCGCCTTCTGCCATGATTGTGAAGTCTCCCCAGCCACATGGAACTTGAGTCCGTTAAACCTCTTTTTCTTTATAAATTACCCAGTCTCAGGTATGTCTTTATCAGCAGCATGACAATGGACTAATACACATACCAACATATAAAGCCCCAAGTCACAGGTCAAACAGTGCACTTGAATCTCTCAAGTTGCCTGCTTGGCCCTCTTCTAAGTGTACTTTACTTCATTTCATTCCTACTCTAAAACTTTTTAATAAACTTTCACTCCTGCTCAAAAACTTGCCTCTGTCTTTTACTCTCCCTTGTACCCCCTCCATTGAATTCTTTCCTCTGAGAAGGCAAGAATTGAAGTTGCTGAGAGAACCTGAACAGAACAGAATTGAGACCTGTTCCAATTTGCTATTGCCAATAGTAACATTCATATGTTCCAGGAATTAGGACCTGGGTATCTTTGTGGGTCTATTCAGCCTACCACAGGAACCAAGTCATAGGGAAGCTTGGTTGGGCCACACCACACTCAGGTGCCTCTTCTCTCTGCCTTTGACAATGGCTGTGCCACAGGGGAGACAAAATGTACTTCTCCTTAAAGGGCTCCAGGGCTACCCTGTGAGTTTTTTTTCCCCCAGTGAACTCTTTCTCCTAACCGTTGTCTTTTGTCAAAGGCGGCAGGCAATCAAAGTCCTGGCCACATTCATCCTACCCTCCCTCTCTTCCTCCAGGATGCAGGTCCATGAAGGCTACTGCTGCCAGCACTGAGCCCCCCCCACAGCTTGACATATGAAGGCTGTGAGGATGTCCAGTTGTTGCATCTGGCTCTGCTCCAGGTTGTCAGCCCATCCATTCCTAGGAAGCAGGTCAGAGCTCTCTCTAAAGCTTTAAAAACATTACCCCCGCTGTTGGATGGACCAGCATTCACTTGAGCCTGTGGTAGGTATCCAAACCCCAGGAAAGTCTGTCTCACACAGGCCTGAGCTGGGCTTCACAGAGGAAGGGCATTATGAAGGTAAAGACAAAATGAATCCGCAGGGTCCTGCTTGGTGGGGCTTTGTTCTGCCAAATCCTTCAGGCTACCCAGCTCTGCCCGAGCCTCCTCCTCACTGTGCCAGGATATTCTTGAGTGACTTTGCAAGAGCAGGACAGCTGGCTTCCGGGGAGTGTGAGAAATGGCCACAGAGGAGCATCCTCTCTAAAGGGAGGGGGGAGAAAGGAAAGGAGAAAATTCTCACCCCCGGAAGATGAGAGGTAGTTCTTGTCAGGATCAGGATGAAACTGAAATGTTGCTTTGTCTGTTATTCATGAGTGACTATTTGGGCTAAAGTATTAATTTTTAATAACAGGAAGGATGAACATGTTATAACTGCCTCTAAATAAAATCGAGTTGGGAAAGAATAACTACAGATGCTGGGAAATGGCTTTTAAAAAATGCGTTTTCTACAGATAAATGTAAGTCTGTATATCTTATCCAATGCCCTCGTGTGTGCAGAAATGAACATACTTTACTAATTCAGGCTAATTGGGTGAGAGGCCTAAGTGAAATGTCTGAATTCCTATTTTAATAAAGAAATGCAGTTTTATTATTTTCAAGAGCTTTGAGCAATGGGGCTAACAAGATGTTACCTAGGAGACATATTTATGGATTTATTCTTTAGGTAGAAAAGGCTCCAATTTAGAATGCAGCAATTGGAGGGCAACGTTGGCAAATTGAAGGTGTGTTTTGAGTGCAGGTAGGGATGTGTTGGAGGGTTTTGATTCATAGAAAACCTTAACTTGTTTTGTATTAATCGTCCTGGACATCAGGGCTGTGGTTTTAGGCACCAGACATAGCACTACCCCCACAGGCACGCATGTGTGCACACGCATGCACTCACTCCATAGCATGTAATTCTGTACCGACCATGACACATCAAAGCAGAAAAAGACCTTTGCAGTCATCTGGTCAACCACTGAACCCATGAGGAGCTTGAGGGGCAGAGAGGCGAGGTGACTTCCCCAGCAGCAGCCCACAAGAGAGTGAAAGAACTAGAATTGGGATGTCCATTTCCCCCCTCCCAGGCCGATTCTCTTTCTCTTTTATTACTGCCTCTGAGGCATCCACAGCCACATTAGGGAAGGTGAGAAAAAAAGGGAGTGAGAGAAGAGAACAGAAGAGGCATAGATTTGGGCAAAGCAATGAATCATCTGACTATGACTTCTAACTGGATTTGGAGCATGATGCCGTTTGTGCGGGTGCTTCCCTGCTGGGAAGCCTGCCCTGGGTCTCTGGAGCCCATACAGCAGAACAGCAGCAGTTACCATTTACTCCGTGTTTGTTCTGTGCCAGACACTCTTCTAAGCACTTGACATGGATTAACTCACTTAATCCTCAGAACAGGCCCTTGAAGTAGGTCCTGTTAATAAGCCCATTACATCTGTGAAGAAACTGAGGCAAGAAAAGATGAAGTATCTCATCCAAGGTCATACGTGACAGAGTCAGGACTCAAATCCAAGCCATCTACCTTCAGAGCCCTCTCCCACCTGGCACTACTCTGCCCTAACCATTTCGCTCTACACTAGACCATAAATGGCACAAAATTTTAGCCCTTCAGCCACTGGCTGTCCAGGCAAGGCCAGGAGTGACTGGAACCACTTAGCTGCAAACAACTTCATTTGTTTGTCCTGCGGTGTCTTATGTTGTCTTATTATTTTCTCTGCGTGCCATGATGTGAGAAAGGTTGGAAAGTGCCGCTCTATCCTGTACTGTAGTCATGACAGATGATTCAGTTAGTTTCGTGCTGTCTGGGTAGCTCAGGATAAATTAGCCACAGGTTTAGCCCTGCCAGCTGATGATTTGGCCTCCCAGATGCCGCTCACTCCTCTGGGAGGCATCTCATAAACACAAGGGAGAGAGGGCAGGAGTGTGTCTGGATCTGCGTCAACCCCTCACCTGCCAGAAAGGCTGTGGCACGTGTGCCTTCTGGGAACAAGTCGGCACCCTTATCTGCATCTATGGACAGGGCCTTCCAATCCAGGGAGAAAGCATCAGGGTCCGGAGTCGCAGAGCAGCCTTGATTTCTCTATCCCTGGGAGGCAGTTCCTTTTTAAAACAATGTTGGCTTCTCCCCCCGACATACAGGGGTGCCTGCATTTTGTATTGGCGTTGCAACAATGTGTTCTTTTGGAGAACTACCTGTGCTGGAGATGTCAGGGCTAGAGGAGTCAGCAATTATGAGCTTATGAGATAATGACACGTGCGTTTAGTGTGATGGCAAATTATACCATTGAAAATATTTTGAAGATTCACAGTGAACTATTCTCCCATATAAACTTACTGCCTCAGGAAAACTGTGGTTAAAATGATAAATTACCAGGAAACTTCAAGTTTCCCCTAGAGAGTCAAAATAGAAATACAAGAAGAGGCATTGTTGAAATAATCCTAAATTGGAAACAGTGATTATTCAATTAAAAATAAGTGTAGTTACACTTTCTATTTATACGGTATCATCTGGCAGTTTTTAGCTGCAAGACTCAAAGAGAAATCTAGTAATCCTAGACTTCAATATCCTCTTCTCCAAGATGAGTTTTGCTGTCCTACTCAACAGCTAACCTTTTTCCTATACATCTCCAAAGAAGTAGCTTCCTCTCCTCTCCTGTAAATCTACTTTAGCTTTTTGTGGCCTTTATGACTGGAAAGCTCCTTCTAATGTCTATCTCTTCTTGCTATGGTTTAAACCCATAAGCTGTTGCCTTGTTCTAGGGAAAAACGGCAGCCACAGTGAATCCTTCACATTCTTAGGGAATGTAACAAGGTCAACCCCTCACCCCTGTTCTTCCTACATAGCTCCATGTTGGGAGAGGTTTGCCTCTGGGCCCTCTCCAAACCCACGTCATAGTGGACTTCCAGAGTCTGCACCTAAATGCAATGTGGTGGTGAACAAGGTGGTCTCTGTGGGTTCCAGCAGTCTCCCTGATTCACTGTTCCATCTGTAGAGACAAGGCTTGGCCAGCCTTCTGGGAGGATAAACTTGTGGTTTCCTCATTTACTATCCAGGAAGTGCAGACACTGCAGGAAGGAGTAGAAGAGGCACCACTTGGAAAGGATGAGATTGCTCTGGACGCCACTGCATGCTGGCCTGGGATCTTGGGCATCTCGATTAAGCCTTCTTAACCTCCTCCTTGATGGAAGGGAAGATGGTACCTGCTGCACATAATCTCGTAGGATGTTCTTAAGATCAAAGGAGATGTGGATGTCATTGAAAAGCTCACTCTTCTCTCAGCTCAACCCAGAAGGTTAAATTGATTCCCCCTCGGCCCAGAGCCCGGTGGCTGAGTCCAGCTGGGTGAGACAAGGGGGTTAAGTCTAGGAGGCAATGGTCTGGTGGTTGGGCCACACCCTAATGAGTTAAAGGTTGCTGACCACTTTACAATTTTGTGATGTCTCCCCTTTATTTCCTGTGTCCATAGATTCGATGTGTGTGACAAATCTTACACATAGAGGACAAAGACAATCACCTACTGGGTTAATGTAATTTACTGCACAAGACCTGAAAATACCCATTACAGTGAATCCTTTGGATCAAAGCCTAGCAAATAGAAGACTGCCATCAAAATACAAATATTTTACCTGCAATGGGTAATCCTTTGACAGCTGTCTCTACATTGCCACCCATAAGTGGTTAACTCCCTAGCAAATAGGCAGGCCCTTGGGGGATGGTACCTATTGTTTTTGGAGACTGCTGGGCCAACAGGCAGTTTGGAGTGAAAGAAAGGACATTCAACTTCGGCCCCAGATTTGCCATTTGTGAATTATGTGACTCCAAATACCTTGGTTAACCCCTTCACTTTCTCTTCTGAAAGAAAGAATTTAAGGGTGCACAATATACCCCACGAGGTGAGTCTGGATGAAATAGCAGCGTGTGGATGTTCAATGTGCTTTCTAAACCAGGAAGGGAAATGCAGTGTTGGTCATTATCATTGCTATGGGTTTCCTAGGATCCAGAGCCAGTGGGAAGAGGTGTAAATCATGTTAGTTATTTTGCTAAGGACATGGGCATGTCTGTGCGTGGTGTGTGTGTGTGGAGGGAGGTAGTCTATGAAGGAGTGTCAGACACCAAGATCAACAAAACCATAATAACAGCTTGCATTCTGGAGCCTCTGCTGGGTGCCAGGCACTGTGCTAACTGCCTGTCCCCACTACCTTGAGCTCTCACGACAACCCCAACAGTGCTAGTGATATTATTAGTCTATTCGTTTCTTTGAGAAAAGGAACTCAGAGAGGGCAAGTAATGGTCCAAGGTCACATAGCTAGGGGGGGGCTTAAGCTGTGACTCAGGCTGGGTGACTCTGGGACTCAGGTCCTTTGCATTCGCTTCCCTATAGGTCTCCTTCCAGGTTCCATACTCCACAACCATCATCGGGGGAAGCCTTGGTTTAAACAGGAGTCAAATGGTTCCTGGTGCTGCCCTAACTCAGTCAACAGACAGCAATCAAACGGGTTCCCTGGCTCTTCGCTGGGAGGCTTGGGAGATCCCAAATGAGAAGTGACCATCCTGTATTGACCCCCAAAGTGCCTGTTCCTCATTTAAGGCATTAGTGGTTGTAACAGAAATAGTAATATTTCAACAACAGTGGTGATTAGCTACAGAAGGAGCCAAGTGGCAGTTCATTTCCATGTAAAAAAAACCCTCCCTCCAGGCCCTTCCAGGCACCCTGGCCTGTGGTGACATGCTAATTCAGATGAGATTGGGTGCATTCAGGGTGGTATCGTCGTAGACAGTGCCATGTTAATTCAATGTATATTCCCTTCCTGGCACCAGCCGGCATGGCTGAGCTTGTATGACACAAGCCCTTTGAAACTCAAAGAGCTTTTCATCAGCCTGCAAGAGAGAAGACAGTAGAAGAAAAGTAACAGGAACAAGAGCAAGTGGGGGGTGGTAGAATTCGCTCTTTGTACACAAGGGGATGGTACTGGCCCCCTCCTTTCACCGGAGAAGGGGATGGGGCTGGAAGGAGACAAACAAGCATCCTGGAAGTCCACACTTCTCTTTAACTCCGGAGTCTCAGCACAGACTTGATTTGATGTCTCATGCTCATTTAACTTTCAGCCACTGGGCATGTGTGACTTGGGAAGAAGAATGAGGGGTGATTTGTTTCAATCACATAATCCTTCATCCACAGGAAATGGAGGGACCATTGGTTTCCTCTTGAGGCCTCCCAAACCAGAAGGCCAACTTTGTAGGTGTCCAGTTTCACACCCCGGGCGTCTACCATACGGGGACCAACGGGGCAGACGGAAAGGAAAACATCCCAAGACCCAGCTGGGGTCACTTCCTGCTCCGTGGGAGGGTTGGGGACCAGCCAGGGCACAGGCTGGGCCAGGGGGAGGGAGGGCTGTTCCCATGTGGCAGGAACCGAGAACAAATGTGGGTGAAGTGGATGTTGTTTAATTTAGCAAAGGTAATGTCATAATTGTCTCTTCAGCAACCACAAGGTACAAACTCTGGGAAGGAAGGCGGCGTGCATGCTCATATTTAAAGATCCATATATACCCATGAGTATTAACAATGCAAAAAGCTCGCTCTCTCTTTTTTTTTTTTTTTTTTTGCTTCAATGCTAAGCTTCTTGGCCTACAAATCACTGTTCATGTTAAAAACTTTTCTGAAGCTACCCAGTTAAATACAAGATGAAAACAGAAACAAAAACAACCAGGCTGGGCACGGTGGCTCATGCCTGTAATCCCAGCACTTTGGGAGACCGAGACAGGCAGATCACTTGAGCCCAGGAGTTCGAGACCAGCCTTGTCTCTACAAAAATACAAAAAATTAGACAGGCATGGTGGTGCACACCTGTAGTCCCAGTTACTTGGGAGGCTGAGGCTGGAGAATCGCTTGAGCCCAGGAGGTGGAGGTTGCAGTGAGCCAAGATCGTGCCACTGCACTCTAGTGTAGGTGACAGAGTAAGACTCAACCATATTCTGCCTTTATTTTCCCAACTTGTAAGCCCCCTTTCTCTTTTCCTAAGTCTTGGATCATGCCCAGGACATAGTTTCTGTACATTTGCCCCTGTGGAGAAAGATCTTAGTCAACCAAGAGTCCTTATTGATGTAATAGACACTACCATGTCTATTGCAGGTCAAAGCAGAGGAGTGCCTGTGTTAAAACGAGGCAGTCCCGTCCCCAAAGTGAAAAGAGAAAAAGTACAAATGGTAAATGCTGAGTTGAGGAAGGCACCGTTTTAACCAGAAGCCTGAGATGATCTGAGCTGCTTTCCCTCACCCAGGGTGCTTTCTCTGTGCCATTCTTAGTGACTTCCCACATTTAACCTCATTTAATGTTCTTTATTAAAAAAAAAATGAAATACTTCATGAATTTGCATGTCATCCTCACGCAGGGGCCATGCTAATCTCTGTACCGTTCCATTTTTGAGTATATGTGCTGCCGAAGCAAGCACTCCTTATTTATGTTCTTATATTTTATATCGCTAATACTAATTCCTACAGTTACTGGGTATTTACCAAGTGCCAAGTACTGTGCTAAGCAGATTACTTACATTTTCTCTTTACTTCATGATAGGCTGGAATTCCTCTCCTGTTTTTCGGATGAGGAATAGGGGCTCGGAGGCATTGACTGATGGCTTGAAATCACAGGGCTCATGATTAGGCTCGTGCTTAAGGCTCCATGGCCCCTTGACTCCAAATCCTAGGCACTTTTTATTGTACAAATATGGCTCTGATAGCAAGCCTGTGAAACAGGTATCATTCATCCTGTAAGTCAATGGGGAAACCCAGGATGAAAGAGTTCAAGGGATTGATTGCTCAGTTTTCTCATTAGGAAATGGCAAAGCCTACTGGAACTTGGGTCTTTTGACTGTAAGTTCAGTGATCTTCTTCCTGTGACCCATGCAGTGGTCCCTGGTCAATGGCAAATCCGATTAGTTCAGCCTTCTTGCCTTTCTGTCATTACCCAAGCACTGAACTCAGGTGCTTGGACCTTCTTAGTTCTTGGGCTAAGGAAGCTAAGTCTCATGATCCCCCCAAGGCAACTATCATCAACACTTTCCCGTGCATTTCAACCACAGTTGTCCTCACCTGGTTTCACTACATTATTGATCCCTCAGACTCCCTCTTGGGTTCTTTTCCTTCGAAGTCCCACCTCTCTAGAGGTCTTTGTCATCTCTTTGGCTCACTACTCTTCTTGAAAACTCCAAGCTGACTGTTTCTCCCTTCAGTTCTCTGCCCTGGGTCACACATGAGAGTCCATGCTCCATTCCAGATGTGGTCTCCCTAGAATCTGAAAATTCCCAGCTGCCCCTTGAAGGACCCACACATCTCTGGTGGGTGGATAACCCAAGGGGTGCTCCCCCTCTGCACATTTTCTCGGCCCATCCCCACTCCTGTTGCTCCACCTTGGGTTCCCCATCCTCCTGAAAATGGTTTGGGGCATGATAGAGTTAATGCAATCCAACTCTTGCCTGTGAGGGAGAGCTTGGCACTACTTACAACCCTCCTCCTTGCCAGGGGGGCCCTGTTCTCCATCATCTTCTGCTCCCTCTCGCCAATAAAATGACCCATTTAAACCATCTTTTTCTTATTAACAAGCTTCCTACTAAATGGCTTCAGCTGTGCTTGTTGATTTATAGGGCTTAGAAAGCACTGCTGAACCTTGGCTCTCCCTGTGGGTCCCAGGGCCTGAGTGAATCATGTGCTCTGGTGAGACTGTAAGAGGGCAGAAGCCCCTGTCCAAGGGGTGGCTCCAGAGGGGGTTTCTTTTTTTTTCTTTTCAATATTTTAATTATGGAATTGGCCAAACACACAAAATTAGAGAAAGCTATACGATGAAACCTCTTGAACCATCGCTTTGCCAATCTTGTTTCATCTGCTTCTCCCTGCGTCCAAACCACCTCACTAGCTAGATTATTTTAGATTAAACCCAAAATGTCATATTCTTTTATCCATGACTATTTTCATGTATTTTCTAGGAGAGAAAGATTAGCTGGTCTTTTAACATAACCACAACACTACTGTCACATCTAAAAATATTAACAATAATTCTTTCCTTTTTTATTTTTTACTTATTTTTTAAATTTTTTTTTTTATAGAGATGGAGTTTCACCATGTTGGCCAGGCTGGTCTCAAACTCCTGACCTCAAGTGATCCACCCATGTTGGCCTCCCAAAGTGCTGGGATTACAGGCGTGGGTCACCACGCCTGGCCAACAATAATTCTTCAACATTATTTAATACCTACTCAATGTTCAGATTTTCTTGATTGTCCCATAAATATCCTTTTATATTTGATTCATTTAAATCAATCCAATCAGTGTTCCCAACTGTATTTGACTAATATGACTCTTAGGTGTTTATTTTTTTAATCCATTATAGTTTCCCCTATCTCTCTTTATTTCCCAGGGGTAACTTGATGTAGACAAGTGCCTCAAACTTCTGTGCACTGTGCCATCACTGACAAAGAAATACTGAAAGCACCCGTATCAGCAGAGCCCTTCCTATGGATTCCAGCGATTCCCTTGGGGGATGGCCCTAACCCACAGGCCTCCACCCTCTCTACCTCAGAACGCCTTTGAAGGCTAAATCATCTTGCTCCAATGCCAGCTGCAATAATGGGATCCTAAAGTGTTGAGCAGTTGCTAACCTACTCACTCCAGTAATGACTCACATTTATTAATAAGCATTTGCCACAACCTAATAGAATTATTATTTTTACTCTCCATATTGTATAAATGAGGAAATGGGGGGGATAGAGAAACCTGTTTTACTTGTCCCAATTGGTGGATCTGGGCTTTGAAACGGAATTGTCTGATGGACACACCCACTTGCTCAATCACTGAGAGACCCTGTCTCTGCATACAAGGTCTCATTTCACGCCAGGAGCTTCGCTGGGCTTCCAGGCCCCTCTCAAGCAGGACCAGCAGGGAAGGAGAAATCTTGATCAGTAGGATGTGTCTGTAGTTCTGAGAGCAACAGAGAGCTGAGGATCTCCTGCAGATTCTCTTTGTCCATGCTGGACTGGTGCCCATCTCTATGCATTGCCTGAGGCGAGCAGTGAACAGGCTTCCCAACCCCTCTTTCATAAGTCTCCATGAACCATTATTACCACATGCTCTCAAGCCCACACAAATATCACATGCACATGCCCTCAGATCCATACCACGCACTCTACCCAGCCACTTGGCTGACAGGCCAGCCCCCATATGGCTCATTCCTACAAATGCATGCTTGCGATACACACACCTTCCTATACTGAGTAAACACAGATCATGGAGGCCATGGGGGAGGACAGAGGAGCTGGTATTTTCCCAGTGGCATCCAGAAGGAAAAGTTACCTGACTTCAGATAGAAAGCTTATCTGTCTGTCTGCCCATCCATCCATCCATCCATCCATCCATCTTTCATAGGTCTTCTTAAGTCCTGGAAAAGACAAAGACTTTTGAGCTCCTGGTAGACCCAGGGAGTCTGGATGGGGCTGAAGGGGTTATGAACAAGGCCAGGGTGGAGAGAATGGAGTGGGGTGGGAGCCTGCTGGTTGAATAGGGCTAAATCTAATTCCTCCCATCTGAAGGAGGGGAGCTCTTATCTGTGGTTATAAGTGATAGAAAAACCCCAACTGCTAGCAAGATAATCCAATTTCCTTTCTCCCTTGTGCTGAAGGGAACGGCCCTGGCCCTCCTGCTCTAACTTCACGCTGGGTCTCAGTCTGGCTAGAACTCTTTCTGCCTACAGCAGAATTCATATCAAAGCCTCAGCCCCCCAGGGTTCATTAGGAGGCATTTATTTCTGCATATTCTTGGAGGGCAGGAGGGAGGATAACTTGATTCGCAATGCAAATTGCTTGGCTGTAATTTCAACTCTCCTTCCCTTCTCACAGGGAGATTTTGCTGGTTATTAAAAATATATGATTGCCTCCAAAATAGCAGTGACAGCCGCGCTGCTGCGCAGGCCCAGGTGCTGCTATTTGGAAGGCTACTGAATGATATGGAATGGATGCCCAGGCAAACGCGAACAGAGTCAGTCCCCTGATCCTGTGCCAGTGTACAGACTCCAGATTGTAGGGATGCTGACCAGGGTCTGAGGCCAACTGGGGGACTCGGCCTATGCAGTCTGCAGCTCAGGTTTGCCTTCTGCTGCTGTGGGACACTCAGCAAGGGTTTCTGAGCTCTCAGCTTCCTGCTCTGTAAAGATGGGGGTAAATAAGGAGCTGAACACAGAGCAGCTGGTACACAGTAGGTGGGCAATTGGCTGGGGCAGGCCAGGCTCTCCCCCCTCCACAGCCCTACTGCCTGGCTCAAAGACACCCTTCCTCATCCCTCTGCCTTCCCCAGTCTGGCTACTGAGACCCGATCCGTCACGAAAGTATTGCCCAGGTCTTCTGGTCATGATGGACATCTCACTTGGTCTTTTCTTCTCTGTATTACTGTGGGAACTCAGCACCCCCGGAACTATCTAGGGCTTTGCCTTTCACGATCCTGTAGACATTGGTCAGTGCATAAGGCGAAGGGAGGTGGGCAGGACCTATGGGATGTGAACATTGAGCAAAGCCAAGATTTTAGACCAGACAGGAAGAAAACTTCCTCCATGAGTCTGAGATGCTAACCTGGGATTCTCCTGGAAGGCTGGATGGCGGCCCCTGCAGGCTTAGGCCAGCTGGAGCCCCAGGATGCTCCAGCCCCAAGCTGCGGGGATAAAACTATGATGCCCTCTTCATGTAATAAACACATAATCACAGAGGAGCACAGTGTACAACTGTGTAAACCAAAAAGGATCTGAGAGAGGTCTCAATCCATTTAGAAAATTTATTTTACCAAGGTTAAGGACACACCATGACACAGCCTCAGGAGGTCCTGACAACATGTGCCCAAAATAGTCAGGGTAGTTTGCTTTAATACATTGTAGGAAGACAGAATACAGTACTCAATACATGTAAGGTGGGGGCTTCATTTAAACATATTCTGATTGGCAATTGGTTGAAAGAGTTATTATCAGTGGAAAAGGATATCTGGATTATGATAAGGGATTATGGAGTCCTAGGTTTTATGCAGATGAAGCCTCCAAGTATCGGGCTTTAGAGAGAAAAGTAAATGTTCTTATCAAATTTAAGATCTGTGTTGATGTGAACGCTGGAGGAGTATGAGGCATGTCCAACCCCTACTTCCGGTCATGGCCTTAACCAGTCCTTCCGGTTAGATTTTAGAGTGCCGTAGCTGAGGAGGAACTTCATTCCAGTGGTTGTGGGGGTGGGGGGGCCTTCACATTTTATTTTTGGTTTACAACTGTTAGAAGGAAGCCACATATTTTGAAGTTTTAAAATTATCTTTTAATTCAGATTTTAAAAGTGTAAAAAAAATGTTTGGCTGTTCTTCAAAACGTCAAACATAGAGTTACCATATGAGCCAGCACAAGGTCCCAGAAAAACTTGTACACAAGCAATCATAGCAGCATACTCATAATAATCAGAAAATGAAAACAACACAAATATCTATCAAAGGATAAATAGAAAAATAAAATGTGGTATAGCCACACAGTAGAATATTATTCAGCCATGAAAAGGAATGAAGTACTAATCCACGCTGCAACATAGGTGAACCTTGAAAATGATGTTAAGTGAAGAAGCCAACCACAGAAACGCATATAATATAATCATATGATTCCATTTATAAGAAATATCCAGAAGAGGCAAAACTGCCAAGACAAAAAGTAGATTAGTGGTTGCTGAGGGTCAGGGGTCAGGGACCTGGGGAGACTAAGGAGTTACTGCTGATGGATACGTGGTTCTTTTTTGGGTGATGAAAATATTCTAAAGTCGAAAAAGAAACCATGATTGTTTTCAAGATGGGTGTACAACTCTGTGAATATACTAAAAACTACTGAATTATATACTTTTACATGGTACATTTTGTGGTATGTGAATTATATCTCAAAACAAAACACAAAACACACACGGAAAGGAGAGAGGTGGACAATATCAGAAACCCATGCTGAACACTCATAACATTCAGTGACTCAAAGACATGCCCTTCCTCCAGCCTGCTCAGGCTGGGGACTTGTTTCATTGGTGGGTTCCCCAGTCCTGCCCACCAGAGCCAGAGGACACTCACTGACCTGAGAGGGAGTGGGTTTAGGGCAGACAGAGGGGAGAGTGATGAGGCATAGTTGAGGGGGAAATGTATACATCCCATTGTCATCCAAGAGATGGTGCAATCTGAAAAACATAATGATGACATTCACAAAAGGTTTAAACAAATCCCCGGCTGACAGAGGCAGTCCTCACCTTTGAGGTTGATGTCATGAGCTTGTCAAATGAAATAATTGATATCTTATGCAACAGGAGATCTAAAGAAACAGTTAGACATGAATTCCAATTTTTAACAAATTTATTCATCACCAACTCCTGTAGCTGTGTTTCAGGCACGCATACATGCATGCACACACAGGCACATGCCTACCCTGGCCTGCATTCCTGGTTTAGATTTGAAAAAACCAGGAGCCTTCTTCACAGGAGGGGTCTGGTGCCAGGCTCCCTCCAGGGGTCTGGGAAGAGAGATCCCTACACTTCTCCAATGTCCCTCCTCCACATCCACCTAATACTTTAGATCTTCCACTTTTTGCAGTTCTGGAACCTTCCATGCCTCTGTGCATGCTGACCCTGGAATGCTTTTTTCCTAATTCTCTGCCCAGTGACTTGTCTTTATAGAGCCATCCCTGACTTTCCTTTCTCCAGAGGCAGTTGGGTTCTGCCTCCTACTCCGGGCTGTGGTATGGTTTGAGGCTGTCCCCTGGGTAGGGAACGGGCACAGGCCCTACTGGACTGTGAGTCCTCAGGGCCAGGGAATTGTAGCATCATGCAGGGAATATAGTAGGTGCTCAAGTGATATTGGGAAGGAAAAAGAAAAAGAAGATAGAGGGACAGAAGGAAAAGGGAGTTCATTTTTTATTTTTATTTATTTATTTATTTTTGAGACAGAATTTTGATCTTTGTCCAGGCTACAGTAAAGTGGCACAATCTTGGCTCACTGCAACCTCCAACCCCGGGTTCAAGCGATTCTCCTGCCTCAGCCTCCTGAGTAGTTGGGATTGCAGGTACCCTCCATCACGCTCAGCTAATTTTTGTATTTATGGTAGAGACAGGGTTTCACCACGTTGGCCAGGCTAGTCTCGAACTCCTGACCTCAGGTGATCCGCCTGCCTTGGCCTCCCAAAGGGCTGGGATTACAGGCATGAGCCACCACGCTTGGCCTTATTTTTTATATTTAAACAAAATTTTGGCCGGGCACAGTGGCTCATGCCTGTAATCCCAGCACTTTGGGAGGCCAAGGAGGGCAGATCACTTGAGGCCAGGAGTTCGAGACCAGACTGGCCAACGTGGTGAAACCCTGTCTCTACTAAAAATACACAAATTAGCTGGGCGTCAGGGTGGGCACCTGTAATCCCAGCTGCTGGGGAGGCTGAGGCAGCAGAATCGTTTGAGCCCAGAAGGCAGAGGTTGCAGTGAGCCAGGATTGCGCCACTGCTCTCCAGCCTGGGCAACAAAACAACGACACCAACATGATACAATTTTTATACAATAACATTTAAAAAGAGATCAAAGGAATTTGTTACATGAGGTCTCCGAGTTTTATGTAAACTTGTTGTTGGTATATAGTTTCATTCATTAATAACGTGGAAAAGGAGAAACTCAAGCATATTTTACATCTTAATGAAATTCAAATAGATTTGAGGATTTTGAAAATTGTTATTTTCCCCCCAATTTCTTTATTGTGAGAAAATACACCTAAATAAAATGTACCATTTAACCACTTTCAAGTGTACAGTTCAGTGGTATTAAATACATTCATAATGTGGGGTAACCATCAAAAAATGTCTACTTTTCATAGTCAATATTCATTTCTCCCCCTGTAGAAAAATCATTTCCCCCTTCCCCAGAATGACCTTGGTCCTTACTACTTCTGGAAAAATGGGGTCTGACTGATCAAAGGGCAGAATATGGAACTCCTTTTCTCTTTGTTCAAGTGGAGAATACACACGCAGGATCATTCTCTTTCAGATCAGAAGGAGGTTAACTTCCTTTCCTTGGTCCAAACCCATCCCCCCTCATGCCTCCCTGTGTACAAATCCATCAAGTTTGTGGACTTCAAAGGGCATTTCACATGAATGCTGGAGATATAGGGGTTCGGCAGGTGGGAGACAGCCCCTCTTTATTAGTTAGCATTTACCAAACTTTTGTAATCATTAACTAGTTACCCTGATGGACAAAGTCCCATAGGAACTGATGAGAACAGTCTGAACACAGAATTGATAGAAACGGACCTTCTGATTGGGTTACCTTATTCTTGTCCCCAAACAGCTCTTTTAGGAAGCACTTTTCAGAGCTAAGGGCTGTATGGTGCAGAGGAAAAAAACATTGCACTGATTCTCATTCCAACTCTGTCATTAGCCAGCTGTATGACCGTGGATACTTCCTTACCTGTTTCCGCATGGGTGCTACAGGTGGCTTTAATCAGAGAGAGAGCAAATAGGTAGTGTATGGGCTACCATTGATGACCTCTTGCCACCATGGCAGACATTGCGGACCAATCATTGTCCTTTGCTGAGCTTGGACAGAGCTCCAAACTCCAAGCGCCTACAACTGATCAGATGCCCTTGCAAGCTGCTGCCAATTTACCATGCCTGGACTAGACGGTCTCTTCACTATCCCTTCTAGGGCTAACGGTCAACAATTTTAAGTACGACAGCTATTCATTTTGTTGTGGCAACTACCACCAGCAGACCTCATAAAATTGGGCTGTTCTGCTCCAAGGATCTCAGAGTGTTTCTCCCCTTAAAATACTTGTAAGAAACAGGAAAATAAACCTTGCATTCCAATGTCCCAGATGTCGAGGCTGCCTGAAACAAAGGGGATGGCCTAGATACTCTGAAACAAGTTCCAAGCAGGGCCGAAAGCAAAAGCCAGCACTGTGACCATGTCCCAGTTCTTCCCTCAGGAGTAAGGGGCAAGAGCCAGCCCTTCTATCCAAAGGGGAATTCCCCTAGGAATTAATGTGAATTTGACACTAAAATAAGAGGTTCTTCTCATACCCTGCTGGTGGGAATGTAAAATGGTGCCAATGTTTTGGAAAATCATCCAGCAGTTCCTTAAAATGTTAACCACGTGTATACATATGATCCAGCAGTTCCACTCTAGGTATATACCCAAGAGAAATAAATCATGTATCCATACAAAAACTTGTACATGAATGTTCACAGTGTGCAAAAGTAGAAAAACCCAAATGTCCATCAACTGATGAATGGATAAATACAAATGACATATCCTGCAATGGAATATTATTCAGCCATAAAAAGGAATGAAGTACTTTCTGAGAGATGCTACAATATGGATGACCCTTGAAAACATTCTGCTAAATGATAGAGGCCAGACACAAACGACGACAAATTACAGGATTTGCCTATTCTAGACATTCATACAAAATGTCTAGAATAGGCAAATCTATAAAGACAAAAAGTAGATTCATGGTGGCCTAGAAATGAATAGGATGGACATTTGAGGGGTTATGGTTAAGGGCTATAATGTTTCCTTTTGGAATGATGACTGTGTTCTAAGACTGGGTGTAGTGGTACATGCCTGTAGTCCCAGCTACTCAGGAGGCTGAAGCAGGAAGATCGCTTGAGCCCGGGAGTTCAAAACGAGCTGGACAAGAAAGGGAGACCCTGAGGCTGGGTGCGGTGGCTCATGCCTGTAATCCCAGCACTCTGGGGGGCTGAGGTGGGTGGATCACCTGAGGTCAGGACTTGGAGATCAGCCTGGCCAACGTGGGGAAACCTCATCTCTACTAAAATACAAAAATTAGCTGAGCATGGTGGCGCAGGTCTGTAATTCTAGCTACTTAAAAGGCTGAGGCAGAAGAGTCACTTGAACCTACCTCCAACTTGGAGGTTGCAGTGAGCTGAGATTTTGCCACTGCACTCCAGCCTGGGCAACAAGAGCGAAACTCTGTCTCAAAAAAAAAAAAAAAAAAAAAAAAAAATAGGGAGACCCTGTCTCTAAAAAAAATTGAGAGAAGGAAAATGTTCTAAAATGGATGATTGTGGTGCTGGCTGCATAACTCAATCTGTATGCTAAAAGCCATTGAATTGTACACTTCAAGTGAGTGACTTATGTGGTATGTGAATCATATCTTAAGAAGGCTGTTTTTAAAAAGCTGTTATATTTTTTAATTTTTTTAAATAAAATGAATAGACTCCAGTTTTGGGGAAATCTTAATGTGGCAAGTTAAAGGTAGTTTTGTGTATATGTGTGTGTGTATCTGTGTGTGTGCCCCAGGAGTGATAATAGAATAACATCTCACAAAGTGTTCTATGATTTGGTAATTAACAGGACTAAACACTGATCTGATTGTTTAAGGTCTGACAAATGTGACCCCCAATATCTTTACCCCTACATGTACCATGTCCCGTAGCCACTAATGTCTGCATTCTCCCTGTTACATGTCATGAGAAGTGGCTTGCAATAATCTCAAAGGAGAAGCTCAGCCCAGGTCAATTCTGTTTCTTGGCCTGGATGATGAGAAGGAACTCCTGAAACTGAGTAGCTGCTGGCCTTGAAAGCTCATCTGAAAGGGTTTTCTGTTCTGGTGACTTCCACAGACACCTGAATGAGGCTTTTTTGTTCCCCCCCGAGACGGAGTCTCACTCTGTCACTCAGGCTGGAGTGCAGTGGCACGATCTCGGCTCACTACAACCTCTGCCTCCTGGGTTCAAGCATTCCTCTGCCTCAGCCTCCCAAGTAGCTGGGATTACAGGTGCCCGCCACCACGCCCAGCTAATTTTTGTATTTTTAGTAGAGAAGGAGTTTCACCATCTTGGCCAGGCTGGTCTTGAACTCCTGACCTCGTGATCCACCTGCCATGGCCTCCCAAAGTGCTGGGATTACAGGCGTGAGCCACCACGCCCAGCCTGAATGAGGCCTTTTGCAAGAATTCTTCTTTCAGTTCTCACACACAGCCAATTCCTCCTTGCCTGTAGATCTCCTAGGGCAGAATTTGTCTTTCACTAGTCTCTGACCACTGAGGTCTATCCTCCTTCTTTTCCCCTTAGCAGCAGGGCTACCTCTCCAATACACAAAGGGTTTCCTCTGCCTCTCTGCACCCATTTCCGTAGGCCCCTTGCCCTGCTTCGAGCAGTTCAATGCAAGCTATCTTCAGTGGTTCCAGGGCATTTGGGCCTTTTCAAAGGGAGGCTTTCATGTTGCCTTTATCCCTTATTTCTTAGGGAGGACTTGATAACCCCTGGGTTACACACACAGGGAGACTACCTTGATAAATCCAACATGGTTTTCTTGTTAATGAAAAGGGAAAATATCTGTTTAATCTACAGTGAGGTAGCTTAGCACATGGTCATGCCTATCTCCTCCTTACAAGCCTTCTATCCCTCTCCTTTGTGTATAGGATAAAGTCAGAACATATGTGACTCTTTACAAGCTTCCCTACCTAACTTATTAGGTCACATCCTGACACTTCCCCTTACACTATCTATTCTGTCGCCCTGTGGAATCATGCACCCTGTTGTCATCCTGTCTCTTCCATATCTCTGAACCTTCATAGATGAGGATCCCCTCTGTCTGCAATGCCCTGCTCCCCATCTACCCTGTGTTTCCTTGTCTGGCAAAATTCAACTCATTTTTTTTTGGGAGGGAGTGCCTCTGGAAAGCCTTGCCTGGTCTCTGAGGGCAGGTTTATTGTGCCCATAACTCTATATGTATTTCACTGCTTGACATATTCTTTGTGATTCTTTGTAGCTGTAGTTTGAATGTCCCCTCCAAACTCATGTTGAAATTTAATCCCCAATGTGGCAGTATTGAGGGGTGGGGCCTTTAGGGAGGCAATTGGATCATGAGGGCTTGGCCCGCATGAATGGGTTCATCCATTCATGGATTAATAGATTAATGGGTTATCATGAGAGGGAGCCAGTGGCTTTATAAAAAGAGGAAGAGAGACCTGAGCTAGCATACTCAGCCCGCTTGCTGTGTAATACCTGTGCCACTTCTATGCTCTGCAGAGTCCTTACCAGCAAGAAGGTCCTCACCAGATGCAGCTGCTCAACCTTGGACTTCTCAGCCTCCGTAACGGTAAGAATAAATTCCCTATCTTTATAAATTACCCAGTTTCAGGTATTCTGTTATAAGCAACAGAAAATGGACTAAGGCATTTGTTGACTTGCCCATCTCCTTCACTCCACTGTGAGTACCTCAAGGGCAGAGATGATGTCATGGCTATTTATGAATTCCCAGGGCCTAGCAACATGTCTAGGGCCCTAGCAACATAGTGGGCCCCCAAAACATAAGTCAAATACTCAGTGGCCCTGAATTTGTGACAGTAAAACATTATCTTAGTAAGATATAGTATATATCTTACTATATAGATATGTCTTATTATATATATCTTTATTATATCTTAATATATATATCTTATGTATATATATATGCATACACACATGTATATATATCTTATTAAAGAAAAAAATGTATGTATATTTTCTTTTGGAATGGAGGAGAGGCAACTAAGTTTGTTTATAAACAGAACCTTCAAGAATTTGGTTTCATTTCAGTGACAGGTTTTTCTTCAAAAATTTAATTGTTGTGTGGATTATGGGTACACCACCCACCTAATTAGGGAAGTCTCTTCCCTAATCCCTGAGGTAGAAATCCCATCTCAGCATCACCCTCTTCCTTGTTAAGGAAGAGTCTTGAGTTCTCAGTTTGTAGAAGGCAGAGAAAACAATGAAAGGAACAGTTTCTCTGGGTCTAATTCTGGCCGATGAGGAGAAAGTGGTTGGAGAAGTGATGAAAATCTTGTGAGAAAACCACCATATGGCATCCGTTCACCACTCCAGATTGCAGTGTTAGTCTGGGGCTATGTTGTTCACTGGTCCTGGCGGCTCACCCCAATATATGTATAGTTTTTACTAATAAATTATGTGTATACTGTTGTAGCAATTGTACACAATTAAAATCATGCAAACCTTTTATATGCGTATATATATGCATCTACATATGCATATACAGTCGACCCTTCGTACATGTGGGGACTGGTTCCAGTACCCCCACCCCCACCCCCTCATATATCCAGATCCATGCATACTCAAGCCCCCAGTTGGTCCTGCAGAACCTGTGCATATGAAAACCTTGCTATAGACAGGTTTTGCAACCTGTGAATACTGTATTTTCCATCTGTGTTTGGTTGAAAAAAAATCCATGTATAAGTAGACCCTTCAAGTTCAAACCTGTTATTCAAGGGTCAACTGTATAATATATAATCTTTGCATAATTTTACATGTCCATATTTAACAAAAATTGTGTTTATTAATATGTCTATATTATAATGTTATATAAATATAATATGTATATATAGTCTATTTTTTTCTTAGCAGCTTAAGGGATCTTACTCTGTGCTACTACTTCCTTCCTACTCTGTCCACTAATTTGGAGATGACCATCTAATTTAGCACAAATTCCAGGAAGCACAGCTCATTCTCCCATGTTTAAGAATAAGAAAAATGGCCAGGTATAGTGGCTTACACCTGTAATCCCAGCACTTTGGGAGGTTGAGGCAGGCGGATCACTTGAGGTCAGGAGTCCAAGACAAGCCTGGCCAACATGGTGAAACTCTGTCTCGACTAAAAATACAAAAATTAGCCTGGCGTAGTAGTGCATGCCTGTAATTGTAGCTACTTGGGAAGCTGAGGCAGAAGACTCGCTTGAACTTGGGAGGCGGAGGTTGCAGTGAGCCAAGATTGGGCCATTCACTCCAGCCTGGGTGACAGAGCCAGACTCCATCTCAAAAAAAAAAAAGAGAAAAATAAGACTCAGAGAGTTAAAGGAATAGCCCCAAGTCCCACAGCTAGTAGATGACAGTCATGCTTATTCCCCCCAGCCCCAGCTGCAGGGGGGGGAGGGTGCTCGGGGTGCAGAGAGGAGCCTATAAGAAATCTGAAGGGCATCCAGAAGTTGTACAGAGCCCAAAATGTCCTTGTAAATCATTTAGGAACAAATAGATACCGACTCTCATCCCCTTTTGCAAATATTAGAACATGCAAGAATAAGCATTTTAGTGAAGCATCTCAGCTTCATACCATTCCTGGGCCTGAAACCGTATACGCAGTGAGCTGCAGGTTGATAGCAAACCAGCCTTCTGTGTATACACAGAATAAGTGATGGCTCCATAAAACATGGATTTCTTTAATCTACTGAGGGGAGCACCACTGACAAGACACCACGAGGGCACAGCTGTGTTTACTCCGGGGTCACCTAGCATTATTTGTAATAAATGCTTTCTCTTTGCACTGTGAATATGAGGTATGTTACCACAGGACCAGATGCTGTTAATGGGTCTGCACGGCTATGAGCACACCAGCTGGTCCGAGGTTTTATAGCATCCATCATGGGACACCAGGATCCTTATTAAAGAAGGGAGCTTTTACAGCGTTTTCCAGAGCACCATGTTTTCTGGACCCAACCCACAGGGAAAGTAGCGCTTCAGTGAATGATATTGTTTTGTAGGCCTTGACATGGGGTCTGGCGCTATGAATGCGAGGAGAGAATCATCAGATGGTATTTATGATGTGCTGTCCCATGTTGATATGGTGCTAGGGGCCATACGAGCACACTTAGAACGTCTCATTCCCTTTCCCCCAGGAGCTTCCAGTCGGAAGAGAACACTGAGGCATAAGTAAAAATTATGACGAAATTCACCATGTACAACGTGGAGCAAAAATGTAATTAACTTTGATTTACAATGTGTAGTACACACTTTGATCAACTCAACCATTCTGGGCCACCAGAAGTTTTTTTCATTTCCAGCCTTGTTTAATATCTTATCAATCTGTCTCAGGCTCCTTTTCCTATTTAGGAAGCAGAGTTTACCAAATACAATCTTATCTTTCTTTGAGGACCAAGAATTTTTGTGGTGTCAGGGTGATATCTGTGAATGCTAGCTCTCTCCCTGGGGGTGTGCTCTGCGTGCTCTGTGGCAGACTGGGGATGAAATGGGCCAGCTTTGATGTCAAAACCTGGCTCTGCCACTTCGCCAGCTGGGTGGCCTGGGACAAAGCACTCCGCCAGTCTAAGCTTCTGAGCCTTAGTGTCCTCATCTGTAGAGTGGAACTAATTAGAGTTACTTTGCTAGGCCTGAAGGAGGCTAGGACTAGAGATGATGAGTGTAAAGTCCTTCAAATAGTATCAGTTATGTAGGAAGCACTAAATTACTAATAGCTTTTCTTATGTCATAGCAAAACAAGATGGAATGGATACTGATCTCAGGACATCCCCTTAAAAATATAGATTGCTTGTAGGGAATATCCTAGTGCCTGCCCAGATAACCTCCTCAGCGCCAAGCCGTCTGTCCCCCAGCAGCAGTAAGTGGAAATATCAGAGGTGGATGGCTCACAGTATCTTATTGCCTGGGCGTTGCTCTGAGCCACCAGGGACCACCTCACCCAAGGCTATCTTCTCTCTCAAACCGGATGAAGTGGATACAAAGCTTCAGCCCCTTTGCCTCAGTCTGGGGCTATTTTTGAAGGGCTATCCCTGTTCCAGAGTTGCCTGTAGGATTGCCTAAGGCCTCAGATGCAGTTGCTTTGCAGGCCAGTGTCTCAGTCAGATCTAGCTTTTTGTACCAGAGAGAGCTCCCTCATAAACCTGTGGCCCCTATTCTGTCAGGATCTGATTTAAGAGAATCCAATCTAAGATCTTGCCTAAAAGTAAACTGTTGATTTAAGTTTCTCTTGAGATTTGAATATTTCTCTGAAAAGTGATACACAGAAAATGTGAAGTGATTGGTTTTCTGATTATTTAGGCTTCAGCTGATTGTATTGAATTTCTGTTGTTGTGACAAGTTGTCATACATTTAGTGGCTAAAACAGCACAAATTTCTTATAATTCTCTAGTTCATAAATCTAAAATGGTACTCACTGGGCTAAAATCAAGATTTTCGGCAGGGCTGTGCTCCATTTTGAAGGCTGTAGGGGGAATTCTGTTTCCTGGCCCTTTCCAGCTTTTTGAGGCTGTCTGCATTCCTTGGCTGATGGCCTTCTTCTTCCATCTTCAAAGCCAATAACAGCAGGCCCAGTTCTCCATCACATTACTCTGACTTTCTCTTCTGCCTCCCTCTTACATTTGTAAACCAAAAATAAAATTCAAAGGCCCTGCCCGCAACCATGTGAATGGACTCCCTCTTGGCCAGGGCACCCTAAAAATCTAACCTGAAGGACTAGTTCAGGCCATGAAGGGAAGTAGGGGTTGGACGTGCCTCATTAGACCCCTCTGGCATGAACACCAACACAGACTGTAAGTCTGATAAGAGACTTATACTTTTCTCTCTAAAGCCTGCTACTTGCAGGCTTCATCTGCATGATAAAACCCAGGTCTCTACAACCCCTACAGTAACCCAGACATTCTTTTCTACATGTAACAACTCTTTCAACCAATCGCCAATCAGAATATGTTTAAATCTACCTGTGACCTGGAAGCCCTCCCCACCTTTTGTTGTCCCGCCCTTCCAGATCGAGCCAGTGTAGATCTCGCGTGTATTGATTGATGTCTTATGGCCCCCTAAAATGTATAAAAGCAAGCTGTACTCTGACCACCTTGGGCACACGTCTTCAGGACCTCCTGAAGCTGTGTCACAGGTGCATCCTTAACCTTGGGAAAATAAACTTTCTAAATTGATGGAGACTTGTCGCAGGTACTTTTTGGTTTATGCACTTTCAGGACCCCGTGATAATATTGAGCCCACCTAGATAATCCAGGATATGTTCCCTATTCTAAGGTCAGCTAATCAGTCACCTAAATTCCATCTCAACTTTAATTCCCGCTTGCCATGTATGGGAAGGTTCCTGGGATTTGGATGTGGGCATCTTTGGTGGGTGGGGTGGGGGGGTGTTCTTGCCTACCACACTAATCAAAGTTTTGCTATTTAACTGATAAGACAAATGGGAACCAGACCAAAGTAAGCAAAGATGGACTTACTTGGATAATTACAACATGTATATATTTTGTCATGTGGGATATTTCAGGATTGTGAACATCTGGAGAGCACAGCATGGTGGGGGCGGGGGGTGCTTTGGGAGGAAGTGGGAGGCAGCGTAGGCAAAACTGAAAGTGACAAGAGCTTAAACCAAAGTTATGTTACTGCAAAAAGTAGAAGAGCTGTGCTGTAAGTAAATCAACAGGGAGGGGTTTAAGCAGGGTCACAGCTAGAGTGTCTTTGGGCTGGGTCAGCTACCCTGACTCATTAAGTGTTGGGGACTGAAAAAGGTTATGGAAGGGTGATCTCACGTGTCTGGCATTAAATTGATTTCCAAATGGCAGGCCACATAAAAATGGACAACTTTTGTTAAAAGTCTGCCTGGGCTCAGATGCAACTGCAGGTTTTTAAGCAACTGGAAGGCATTTAGGTTAAGCTCAGGGTAGGTGCGAGAATGGAAGTTGCTGACTTCCTATCAAAAGAGCTGCCTATTCTGATTTGTCTCTTCAGAGCCCCAGATGCTCTCTAGCCCTAAGCCAGCAATGGCTTAAGGCTCCACATTGCAGAATGGAGAGGTGGGTTGAGGTGCTTGTGTGTGTGTGTGTCTCTGTTTAGGCAGGGTCCTTTTCCTCAACGAAACCTTTTGCTCATGTTTACAATTCACTGAATAAAAGTTTAAAAGTCTAGGAACACACAATTCAAAGGACTTGATGACCTCATCAATTTCTCCTGCCTTAGTAGAGTTGAGTGTCTGGGGCTTCCAGGCAAGTTACTCGTGAATATGTGTAAGGAAATTTAAGGTATGTTTTAAATAAACATACCGGAGCTTATGTATCCCACATGAGTCTCTCCTTCAAAGCAATCTCTCTGGAAGATGAATTACTTATTCCAAAGATGCTGTTAAAAACACTCTGGATCGTTTCGTTTTCGACACTGAAGTGAATGGAATATCTTGATGAGGACAAATATTTATCCTTTAAAGGTGGATTTGATTTTTAACAGCTAAAATTCATTTAGATCAAAGTCTGGGGAGTAAGGTGCATGATCAAGTTAGGTAATACCATTTTAGATTAAAAGATGAAGATGATAAAATTGAGGCTGGTTTTCTCATGAGGATTGTGTATGGTTCTGAAGGCCAAAGAGCCGGAACAATAGCAGTATTGATTGAGTAAGCTCGCGTTTTCCAAAGAGGTTTCTTTAAAAGACAACATATTTGAAAGTGGCAATTTTTGGAATCTATTTTTTTAAGTCTATTATCTCAGAGAGGCACTGTAGAATAGTGATTAGAAGCACAGACTTTTGAGTCAGTCCTGGAATCGAAACTTGGCATCGCCATATATAATATTAACTGTGTGACTCCAGGCAAGTCACTTCACTTGTGTGAGTTCATTTTCTTCATCTGAAAGGGAAGATTATAATATTAACTACTGGCTGGGCGTGGTGGCTCATGCCTGTAATCCCAGCACTTTGGGAGGCCAAGGTGGGCAGATCACCTGAGGTCAGGAGTTCAAGACCAGCCTGGCCAACACGGTGAAACCCTGTCTCTATTAAAAAACACCAAAAAATTAGCCAGGCATGGTGGCGTATGCCTGTAGTCCCAGCTACTAAGGAGGTTGAGGCATGAAAATCACTTGAACCTGAGAGGTGGAGGTTGCAGTGACCCAAGATCGAGCCACTGCACTCCAGCCTGGGTGACAGAGCGAAACTTGGTCTCAAAAAAAAAAAAAATCCCAATAATAATGATACTAACTATTTCACAGGTGGTTATGAGGAATAAATCAGGTCATATATATAAAAAGCACGAGGTTATGTACACAAAGCCCCTAGTCTACTACCTGATATGTAATAAGTCCCTGATAAATTGTGGCTATTGTGTTTCTTCACTATCACATTGTGTTTCTTTACTACTCACAAACACATGCCTATTCACACCTAGATGGGAGTAAATCCATAATGTTGATTGTATTTGATGTGTATGACAATACTGGTAGGCTATCATTTATTATACAGTTGTCGTGAGTCAAACCTTTTCAAGCCTCATGATAGCCCCTCTACAGGTAGGTACTGTTGTTGAACCCATTCTTACAGATGAGGAAGTTGAGGCTTAATGAGGTTAAGTAACCTGCCCAAAGGCATTCAGCTGCCAAGCTGTGGAGTCAGGATTTGAACTCAGGCACTCTGGCACCTCTAACCCTTTCCCACACAGCAGCTTCTGAAGCCCTGTCAGTCCTCTTCACAATGACATGAAGACAACATAAATAGAGGCTCAAGTACGGACATTGAAACCTCAGGGGCTGGATTTGAATTTGAAGCCCAGCTTACTCATTTATCTGTCATGTGGCCCAGGAGGCTAATAAAGAGATGATTCCAGGGCAGCATCTAGCACAGTCTGGTCCTCGGGAGACAGGGACTGAAATTGAACATGCCTGAAGCCTCAATCAACTGAACATTCCATGCTCAGAGTGGCTTCGGTCCCTGACCCCCTACCCTTGAGACACATAAGCTCCCTTGGGCGATAGTGGTACCACTGTTCTGAAAGCCTTTGGTGATAGGCGAAGTATGAAAACACAGCCTTACTGATAGTGGAAAATTCTCCTGGAAGTGGGCAGAGTGTTTCCATCAGATTATGGCCAAATTCCAGCTGGAGTGGAGGAGGTGACAGACAAAACCACTTAGTGTTCCTACTCGGTCCACAAGCTGACACTCTGATCAAGCACTTTTCTTAGCACTCGTTCTTGGAGAGCAGCTTGTTATCTGGGGCTGGGGGCTGGGGCTGCTGGCCGATCCCTGGTCGGCAACAGTGCTTTCTCACAGAATTGCATTAAGTCTGAATGGTCACAGGGGAAACCTAACATTGCTTGAAGTTTAGTCTCTGGCTGGTCTGGAGCATGCATATATGCACGCATTCATTCATTTCTCTTCTGTATCTGGGAGACTTCACACCAGGCTGTCTTGAAAGTGGCTTTCAGACCTCCTGGGAGTAATTCCAATCTTGGGGACATGTGGTGATTCATTTTGAAAAAGAGGTTTATTTACATGACTACATTTGCTACACGCTTTTTTATCTGTTCTTTGCTGTTGCTTGGAATAACACCTGTTAAATGACCTAAATTGTGCCTTCTACCTGCCCTTTGAAAGGACAGAGTGACATAAATTTAAAGGCATGTTGGGTAGAAGGTGCTTTATTTTCCATGAGAGAAACTATATAATATGGAATTGACAATACTCAAAGATGCCTCCGATGATTTTTGCTAAAATTCTTCTCAACTGTGAGTTTCTCACCCCATGAAAAGCCAAGTGCTGTCCTAGTTAAGTATCACCCACCCAAGAACATTTGCAAATGTGAACTTGCTTCAGCATCCATTTGCAACCCGGAAATGTTATCCTCAATATTAAAATGAAAATGGCTCTCCTGGTTAGTTATCTCCCTTTTCTCCCCTGTAAATGAGAACCTTTAAAGATGATTTCTGAGACACCTTCCGGCAGCCAACCTTGTGATTCTCTGTTTTGTAAGATAGACAAATGTGAGTCTCTCTGTGCCCCAAACAGCAAGCCATCATTCTAACCCAAATATTATTCATTTCATTCATTAGCTTAATAAATGCTTGGTGAATGAGCGACTGAATTAATTAATGAATGCCTACTGTGTTCCCCGCCCCAGGGAACACACGGATAAATAAGACAGTTTCTGCCTTTCAGCAGCTCCCACTGAAGAGAGAGACAGATGTATAAACAGAAGTGCTGCTCAGTTTAACTTTCTTTTCAGTGAGTTTTATTTACTTATTATTATAATAAACATTTTAATTTATTTAGGGCCTACTCTGTGTCAGGCGTGCTGCTGGGTGTTACACAATGAATCTTCACACTCTACAAAATCGGCAATATCGACCTTATTTTAAAGATTAGAAAACAAAGCCCAGCAAGTGACAGACTTGATCTGGTTGGCTCCTAGTCCCGTGTATGTGGTGTGTGATGACTAAATCATATGTATATGATATGAGATATATGATCTTTACCAATTCTGGAAAGAAAAGCAAAATGGCACCATGATTTGATCTCAATGGAAGGCAGCAAGTGGTGTCGTTTCCAATTCTCTCATTTAACCAACACGGACTGAACATCTTCTCAATGTGCACCCTACACTAGACACTGGAAATAAAATTAAAAGCTAAGCATTTTTCTAATGTCCTAACGCTGTCAGTTTTTAAAAAGGAGAAAGAGGCCGGGCATGGTGGCTCACGCCTGTTATTCCAGCACTTTGGGAGGCAAAGGAGGGTGGATCACCTGAGGTCAGGAGTTTGAGACAAGCCTGGCCAACATGATGAAACCCTGTTTATACTAAAAATACAAAAATTAGCTGGGCATGGTGGCGGGCACTTGGAATTCCAGCTATTTGGGAGGCTGAGGCAGGAGAATCACTTGAACCCAGGAGGTGGAGGTTGCAGCGTACCGAGATCACGCCACTGCACTCCAGCCTGGGCAACAAGAGGGAAACTTCATCTCAAAGAAAAAAAAGGAGAAAAGAAGTGTCAATTAGTAATTAAATGAAATGGGATCAATACTATGATATACACAGCAACAGAGTGCTCTGGAATTCCAGAGGAGAGAGCAACTCACCCTGGGCTGGAGGAACTTTCAGCTGAGCATTGAAGGATAAGAGCATTCTCACCAGGCAGAGAGAATGGAGGAGGGCATTCTAAGCAGAGGGGAACAGAAAGTGCAAAAGGCTAGGGATGTGAACAGAACACTGCATTCAGAGAATAATGAGAAATTCCACGTGACTGGGTGTAGAGGAAGTGAGTGAGCCTGGAGGCTGGTGGAGCCAGCTGGAGCACTCATTTGGGGCTGTGCTGGTTCAGAATTTATCCTATGACTGATGGAGATTTTTTTTAAGGGGGGGATAGAGACATCATCTGATTTGTTTTTTTAAAAAGAGAACCCTGGCTTAGTGTGGAACAGTGATTATCAGCCCTGGCTACACATTAGAATAACATGGGGAGCTCAAAAAATCCTGTGCAGACCAGAGCAATGAAACAGGAATTCCCGGGAGTGGGACCCAGGCATCAGTATTTTCACGGTGATTCCAACATGCAGCCAAGGTTGGGAACTACTGGTATGGGGAATACTTCAGAGAAGAAATTGGTGGCTGGAAGGCTGGTTAGGAGACTACAGGGCAAGGCTTGCCTAATACAGCCAGGGCAGTGTTCTCACTTTAGTGAATGCAGATTTCCTAGGCTTTACCCTACCCAGTTCCCTATTCAGTAGGTCTGAGGTGAGCCCTAAGAATTTGCATTTCTAACTACTTCCCAGGGGATGCTGCTGTTGCTGGTACAGGGACCTCACTTTGAGAACCACATTGCCTGGCACTGGCCATAGAAGAAAATGGGCTGAAAGGTATTTAGGAGGCAGGGAGAGGGGGAATCAAGCAATTGGGTGGATGGTGATGCTATTGACCAAAATGGGAGTGGAGAAGACCTTTTTTGCTTTGTTTTTGATGTGGGGGAGAAGTTTGGACATGCAGAATTTGACAAAGTTATTAGAAACATCTAGGTGAAAGCACCTCATCAAGCAGCTGGAATTACTTTTCTAACTATCAGGAAAAAGTGAGGTGAATTCTGGGACAAATTAGGACCTTAAACTTACCCTAATTGAAGACAGGTATGAACCTATATATAGCTTGAGAATATATATTACTTATATTAGAAACCTTTGGACGAGTGTGGTAGCTCACGCCTGTAATCCCACTACTTTGGGAGGCTGAGGCGGGTGGATTGCTTGAGCCCAGGAGTTCGAGACCAGCCTGGGCAACATGATGAAACCCCATCTCTACTTAAAAAAAAAAAAAAAATTAGCTGAGTGTGGTGACGTGTGCCTGTAGTCCCAGCTACTAGGGAGGTTGAGGCTGCAGTGAGCCATTATTGTGCCTCTGCACTCCAGCCTGGGTGACAGAGGAGACCGTGTCTCAAAAAAACAAAAAAACCCACTTTTTTTCTGATGACTTTTTTTTTTCCTGATGACAAAAGACTAATGGTGTTCTTTTAGTCACTAGAAAAAAAGAGATTGTATATATATGTATAGTTAATCTTTGAATAACATGGGTTTGGGTTTGAAAGGCATAGGGCCACTTATAAGTGGATTTTCTTCTGCCCCTTACACCCCGAGACTCCAAGACCAGCCCTTCCTCCTCTTTCTCAGCCCTTTCAACATGAAGACACAAAGTTGAAGACCTTCATGATAAGCCGCTTCTGCTTAATGAACAGTAAATATATTTTCTTGTCCTTAGGATTTTCTAAGATTTTTTTCTCTAGCTTACTTTATTGTAAGAATATAGTATAAAATACATGCATAAAATATGTGTTAATTGGCTGTTTATCTTATTGGTAAGGCTTCTGGTCAACAGTAGATGATTAGTAGGCAAGTTTTTTTGAAGAGTCAAAAGTTATATGTGGTCCAGGTGTGCCGGCTGATGCCTGAAATCCCAGCACTTTGGGAGGCTGAGGTGGGAAGCTCACTTGAGACCAGGAGTTCAAGACCAGCCTGAACAACATAGCAAGATTCTGTGTTTACAAAAATTTAAAAATTAGCCAGGTGTAATTGCATATGCCTGTAGTCCTAACTGTTTGGGAGGCTGAGGTGGGAGGATGGCTTAAGCCCAGGAGGTTAAGGCTGCAATGAGCTATGATTGTACCACTGCACTCCAGCCCGGGTGCAAAGCTAGATCCTGTCTCAGAAAAAAAGAAAAGAAAAAGTTATGTGCAGATTTTCTTTCTTTCCTTTTTTTTCTTTTCTTTCTTTCTTTCTTTCCTTCCTTCCTTCCTTCTTTCTTTTCTCTCTCCCTCCCTCCCTCCCCCCTTCCTTCATTCCTTCCTTCCTTCCTTCTTTTTTTTTTTTTTTGAAATAGAGTCTTGCTCTGTTGCCAGGCTAGAGTGCATCTTGGCTCACTACAACCTCCACCTCCTGGGTTCAATTGATTCTCCTGCCTCAGCCTCCCGAGTAGCTGGGACTACAGGTGCCTGCCACCATACCCAGCTAATTTTTTGTATTTTTAGTCGAGACAGGGTTTCACCATGTTGACCAGGATGGTCTTGATTTCTTGACCTTGTGATTCGCCCACCTTGGCCTCCCAAAGTGCTGGGATTACAGGCATGAGCCACCGCGCCCGGCCACATGCAGATTTTCTACCACACACAGAGTGGGGAGTAGGGGTAGTGGGTGGAGTTGACACCGCCAATCCCTGTGTTGTTCAAGGTCAACTGTATATATCTATATGTGCATTAAACCTTGTTGAGTATACTTAGGTCAAAATGTTTAAACTGCTTCCAGTAGCTTTTAGCATTTGTCTTCCTGCATAAACAAAAATAAAACTTTTATTTGTTATATTGATAGTTGTTATACTTTCCTCTTATTTATGAGAAGAGTCCAAGGTACCCCCAGTGGTAAAACACAGGGGTTGGATTTCGTGCCTGCCAGGGACCCATCCATTTCCAGCATTCCATGAGTTTGCCTTTGATTCTCTGTCAGTTTTGCCGGAAGGATCTCCGAGAGCTGGTAATACTGGAAAAGTTTTTTTGCCCATTTTAATTTAGCTTTTTTAGAGTTCATTTCTATCAAAAACTAGTAAGGCCCTATTGTCACAGCCATGTCTTAAAGGTATTTCCAAACTCGTTTCTTATTCTTCACTTGACAAGGGCTGTCACAGGGGCTCCATCACTCCTAGAGTAACAGCTACCAATAAACAGAAAATTATTTCCAACCAGCTAACATGCTGTTTACTTTCCAGAAAAATTGCACTTTCCAATCTGACAGTTGATCAAGGCGTATCCCGCTGCTGTCAGCAGGAAGAAATGTTTAAACACAGAGATGGGAGTTTAAACATTTTCTCATTATCACAGAATAAGGGAAGAGACACAGATAAATAAATAAGTAAAAATGGCATCCAGACTCTCTAACCCCCTGCTGGGGAGCGTAATGAAGCTGGGTCATGTGACCTGAAGGAGTGGGCTTTTATCTCTGGCCCCAGTATCGTTACTCAAGTGACACCTGTCACATGACCCAACTTTGGTCTTTATCTGCCTTCCCAGGCACTTTTTGGGGAATTGTCTTTTCCAGAGATGTGTGGCCCATTGCAGCCATTGTAGTGGGCTCTGTTCGTGTGATCAGCCTGGCCTTTTGTGTTTCCTGCCTCGAATGGCCTAGATCTTGCTCTAAACATTGAAACATAAGAAATTACAAAATACCTACAAAACTAAAACAAAAACCAAAAAGATCTCAGAGCGGAAAAAATCAGTGCCATTATTTTATTCATACAAGTTTTCAGGAATTGGAATTAGTCTGTAGAGAAAAATATCTGTATTTTAAAACTCTGATCCTCAATTTTTAATCTGTTTATCAGAGTAGGAGGTTACTGAAACCCAGGGTGCCTACAGCAGCTTTAACTAGCCAGGCTCGCCAAACGGAACCGCAGTCACAGACAGAACCGGAATCAGGTGTTGTCGACTCTCCTCCCGACTTCATCCCCAAGCCCAAACTCACTGTTAAATCTATGTTGGTTCCATATTGTCCTCCTGCCTTCCCTTCCAGGTCAACCCCACGGATATTAGCATATTTAATTCCGCTGTTCCTTTTTTTTCACTTTACTATGACCACCATCACCAGCAGCAGCAGCAGCAGCTAATTTTTATAGTGCTTACTATGTGCCAGGCACTGTTTAAAATATTTATTCACTTAATTTTTTTTTTGAGACAGAGTTGCTCTGTCACTCAGACTGGAGTGCAGTGGTGCGATCTCAGCTCACTGCAACCTTCACTTCCTGGGTTCAAGCAATTCTCATGTCTCAGCCTCCAGAGTAGCTGGGATTACAGGCACCCACCACCACATCTGGCTAATTTTTGTATTTAGAGATGGGGTTTCACCATGTTGGCAAGGCTAGTCTTAAACTCCCAACCTCAGGTGATCCACCCACCTTGGCCTCCCAAAGTGCAGGGGTTACTGGCATGAGCCACTGTGCCTGGCCCTATTTATTTATTTATTCTGAGACAGGGTCTTGGTCTATCACCCAGGTTAGAGTCAAATGGCACAATCACAGCTCACAGCAGCCTCTGAACTCCTGGGCTCAAGTGATCTTCCCACCTCAGCCTGCCAAGCAGCTGGGTTTACAGGTGTGTGCCACCATGTCCAGCTAACTTTTTCATTTCTTGTAGAGATGAAGTCTCACTATGTTGTCCAGGCTAGTCTCAAACTCCTAGCCTCAAGTGATCCTCCCATTTTGACTTCTCAAAGTGCTGGGATTACAGGTGTGAGCCATAGTGCCTAGCTTCTTTAAAATATTTTAAATGTATTAATTTGTTTAATCCTCACAAGCAACTCTGTGAGTCAGATACTATTATCATTCCTGTCTCACAAAGGAGGAAGTGAAAGCACAGAGAAAGGAAGTAGCTTGCCCCCCAAATCACACAGTTATTAAGTGGTAGAGGCAGATTTGAACAAATGCCTGATTGTGTACACCTGTCTCCTGATTCTGTACACCTGCTCCATGGTTTGATTATATTTTATCTGTGTACTTTTCCTCTTCTCCAGTCTCAGAGGACACGCATCTCTTACCCTCTCCCAGGCAAACATAGATTCTTAATTTCATTTCCTTCAATCTCTGAATCTTCACTGATTCATGTATTTATTCCACAAGTGTTTCCTAAGCACCGACTATGTGTCATGCACACTTCTAGGTGCTTGGGATACATCAGTAACAACATATCAAAATCATTGTTCCTCTGGGGCTTGATTTCTACTGTGGGAGATAGAAAACATAATAAATGTAAAACATTGGTATGTCGTATATAAAAAAACAAAGCCAAAACAGAACAGGGCAAGGGAGAAAAATCATGCTGGGTTGCAGTTGAAAACATAGTAGAGTTCATTCATTCATTCAAAAAAGACATTTACTGAGACTGCTACATGCTAGAGAGTGTTCAAGGTGCTTGAGGTACATTAGTGAATAAAACAGGTTCCTAGGCCGGATGTGGTGGCTCACGCCTGTAATCCCAGCACTTTGGAAGGCTGAGGCGGGTGGATCACGAAGTCAGGAATTCGAGATCAGTCTGGCAACATGGTGAAACCCCATCTCCACTAAAAATACAAAGATTAGCCGGGCATGGTGGCATGCACCTGTAATCCCAGCTACTCAGGAGGCTGAGACAGGAGAATCACTTGAACCTGGGAGGCAGAGGTTGCAGTGAGCCGAGATCATGCCTCTGCACTGCAGCTTGGGTGACAGGAGCAAGACCCCATCTTTAAATAAAATAAAATAAAATAAAAACAGATTCTTATCATCTTGGAGCTTAGATTCCAGCTGGGGGAGATAGAGAAACAATAATTATCATAAATAGGTAAATCTAAGTTATGGAGCATGACAACAAGTGATGCTTTAGAAAAACAGGGCAGGTTAAGGGGGATTGGTGTGCAGGAGGCTTCCTAATTGGTGGCCCATTATATAGGGTGGCCAGGGTAGGCTTCACCAACTGGTGACATTTGGACAAAGGCTTGAGGTAGGCAAGGAAGTTGTCTGTGTGGACATTTGGAAGAAGGGTTCTAGGCAGAGGGATGAGCCAGGCAAAAACTCGAGAAGGAATCATGCCTGGTATTTTTGGATTATCCACTGATTCTTCAACTTCTTTCTTTCTTTTTCTTCAGCTCATAAAAATGTATAGTCTCTCTTATGCTAAACAAAACAGGAAACCTGTCAATCCTTCCACGCTCTAGCGAGTCCTCCATCTTTCCCATCCTTGTATGCAAGAACTTCTGAAAGATATTCCCTGCTTCTGCTTTCTTACCTGTCACTGTCTTTTTAATCCATCGTGCTTTTCTGTGACCGCCATGCCATGGAAGCTGCTCCCTTGGTTATCAAGAACTGGTCGCCTCCCAAATCCATGACCTTTCTTCATTTGCACCTTCCTGATCGTTTTCTCTGCAGGCTACTCGATCGTGGAATGCTCTTGTTAACTTCTGTCACACAGAACGGTTCTAGCTCCTTCCCTCTCCCCACCACACCTCCTCTTCCACCAGTTTCTAACCACTGGTGCTTTGTCTTCTTTGTTGATTCTTCTGTCTCCTACTCTCTAGATGTGGGCTTTTCCAAGATACAATTCTTGTGTTTCCTCTCTTCATATATGTTATCTTGGGCAGTCACATCCTGGGGACTTCAAGGACCATCAGTGTGTAGATGACACCTGCTTACAAACATCTCCACATCCTGTTCCCAGGCTGGCAGCTCTACTCATCTTATGCACACGAGTAACTCAAACTTAAGATGTCTAGAAGTGAGCTCATACCCGTCTCTCTCAAAGGAAGTACCCAACTGTGAATGATGTAACAAGCCATCCAGGCCCCCATATTGGACCTTATGCCCATTCTTCACCTCCCACTGCCCCTATACCACACGGCCCCAAAGTCAATTCATTGCTGTGGCAGATTCTCTTGGTTGTCTGCCCAACAGTCTGTCCCCACTTGTTCTTCAGTCATCTCTGTGATAGGGCAGACTGACAGGTTTTCATGACTATTTAGGAATTTGCCCCTCAGGAGAAGTGGTCCTAGCTTCAGATCAGGAGGAAATTCTGAACATTCTAAAGCAGCCATCAAATTCCCCTTGCTAGCATTTCAGAAGCAGGTATGTGACAGTCTGATCAGTAACATATAAAGACAACTGTGCTTTCTTTTAAAATGAAGCATACAGGAAGAGATGTTCTCTTCTTCAGCTGGATGTAGACATGTCTGCCTGTGATGCTGGGAATTGTGGCAGGATCTTGTGACCATGATAGGAACCAGCCTGAGGACTAAGGCAATGAAGGACACTGACGATGCAATGAAGAAAGACAAAGCCCCTACGTTCCTGTGATGTCATCAACCCATCAAATTAATCAATCTTGGAGCCACCTCCTTCTAGGCTTCTTATGTAAAATAAAACCCTTGTGGGCTAAGCCATTGAATTGGGGTTTTCAATCCCTTACAAGCCAAAACACCCTGTCCTTTCTTTTTTTATTAGTTTTATTATTTTTTTTTAAAGAAGGGGTCTTGCTCTATTGCCCAGGCAGCCTCACACTCCTAGGCTCAAGGGATCCTCCTGCCTCAGTCTCCTGAGTAGCTGGGAATACAGGTGCATGCCACCTCTCCCAGCTCCTGTCCTTTCTATAACACCCTCACATTGGGGATCTTCTTATGCCTTCAATTGCCTGCCTGGCACACTCCCTCTTCAAGACAAAGTCTACATCATCTCCTCTACGATAGGGCAGGTTGATATGTTGTCATTGGATCCTATATTTATTTACAGCTGACTCTCCATTAGATTATATGATCCTTGGGGAAACTGTTAATCTTTGTATTTCTATTGCCTGGATGTTTGTTGAATACATTAATGAGAAGGATTATTTTATAACTTGGTTCCATTTTGGTCTACTTACAAGATTTTCTTGTAATATTCAATGCTCTTAACAGTTCTCACAATAGAAACAATTGTGTTCAAGGATGATAATAAACTTGGCTGAATTCATTATTGAGACATGAGATCTTAGGTGCACATCACCCCATTTAGGAATAGAGAAGAGTTAGAACCAGAAAATGTGCAGAAAATCAGGGTGGATGGACTAAAATAAAACTACCCTTAGAATTAATTAAATTGATGAAAGATGTCAAAACTAACCAAAAGATGTTCATCTTCTCTGTCTATATAACCTTCAGGAAAAGACCTTTCGAGCTGTTTGGTTTTAAGAAATGTAACTTTTCAGAGTGATTTATTTTCTTCCAGCGTCCACTGGAGGCTCCCAGAGATTTCATTTTAAAAGGCAAAACCTTTTGAGACTAACTTCAAGGTGGTATTAAATGCACACTTAAAATATCAAGAAATGTTAGAAGACATCACTATCAACTCTCATATAAATCCTGACACTATGTCAACACCGTTCAACAGAACGTTCTGCAATAATAGCAATGTTCTGTATCTGCACCACGCAATATGGCAGCCACCAGCCTCTGAGCTATTGAACATTTGAAATGTGGTCAACGTGACTGAGAAACTGATTTTTAAATTTGATAATTAATTCAAATGTGAATATAGTCACCATGTAGCTAGTAGCTACCATGTTGGATAGTGCAGGTGTGTGTTTTATGTGTTCTGGTAGCAGTCAGGATAGACTAGGTTATTCTATAGTAAGAAATAAGCTCAAAATATTAGTGGCTTAAAACGATAAAGTTTTATTTCTCTCTTCCACTACACCTTCATCATATGTCATCCGAGAACTCTGTTCTACGTCTCCTCATTCCGGGATCATCTTAAACACTGCTGGTCACTGGAACCAAGGAGTAAAAAGAAATTTGAGTTGGATACGTGGTACACACCTGTAGTCCCGGCTACTTGGGAGGCTGAGGTAGGAGGATTGCTTAAGCCCTGGAGTTTGAGGCTGCAGTGTGTGATGATCACAACCTGTGAATAGTCAGTGCACTCCAGCCTAGGCCACATAGTGAGACCCATCTCAAAAACCAAAAACCAAACAAACAAACAAAAAAGAAATTTGGAGGGTCTTGCACTGGCAATAAATGAATGCTTGGCCCAAAAGTGACACATGTCGCTTCCACTCACAATTCATTGGCCAGAACTAACCGCATGGCCGTATCCATCCGCCAGAGAGCCAAGAAGTGCCACCCCATTATGGATGCCTGGAAGACAGAAATATTAGGTGAATAGCACTAGTGGATAAGTAAGCAAGCACCATTAAAATAACTAGTGCCTCGGGAGAAATGCCAGATACAGGTGATGGGGGAGGAAGGCAGCAAATCACACTGCCATGTGTGTACCTATGCAACAATCTTGCATGTTCTTCACATGTACCCCAAAACCTAAAATGCAATAAAAAATATATATATTAAAAAAAAGAAAAAAAAATAACTAGTGCCTCAAACTGAAGAAAAATAATTATGTTTTTAAAAGTGTGGTGCTTGTCTATACAAAAGAAACAACAAAAACACGGGATGAAAAAATATGCACAAATTCCAGGAATGTTTATTTTACAAAATTGAGAAATAATTTAAATGACATTTTAGAGTCTTATATATTTTTATTAAGCTTTTGAATAGGTAAATCTGTTAAAGAAGAAAAAAGAAGGAAGCACAAGCATAATGCATCTTCCATTATAAAGAGGATAATTCTGTCAACTTCCACTGAAAAAAATGAATTTTTTAAAAACAAAATTTGTCTATCCATTCCTGCAGCAATAGTGTCTTACCATAATTCCAAGTATAGCCTATCTACAGCTGTTCCAAAGTCATTATTGGAGAATCTTGGAATTAGATGGGACATTAGAGGTCAGCTGTTCTAACCTCCCAATATGGGAATTCCTCCTACAGCTCTATCTTCAGGGAGGCAGAGGAATTCCACTACTATTGTGGGAACTCAGTTTATCGGTGGACAGTTGAAACTGCTCCAGAACGCTTGCTGATGCATCAATGGTAGCATCCTGAGCTTCTGATTGGTACTAGCATTACCTCGGGGGGACAGCCAAATTGTACCATTAATTCATATTGCACTTAAAAGTGCCAATTTCCACTAAGTCACATGGCTTCTAGCAAGGTCTCCTTTGAATCATGATCCAATACTAAATAGCAGCTGCCTCTGCAAGAGTTATATATTCTTTAAATCTGACAGGTATCAGGAACATTGGAGAGCCAGACCTGAGGTTTGCATCTTAACTCTGGCACGCTACTATAAAGGAGTTATTTAACTTCGCTGAGCCTCAGTCTTCTCTTTTTGTAAAATGGAAGTCATAGATTAATAATAGTACTTACTCCAAGGAGTTGTATGAATAAGTTGGCCATCTATTCTGATTTATTCAAGTGATTAATAAGAATATTTGACTAGAATAGGACTCCAGACTCAACCTTGTACCACACCACAACTGGCCTTTCTCCAGGTTAAATAACCACCATTATTTGAGCACATATATCTGCTCCATCACCCAGCCCACACTGTTACATCTTTCAGGCATAGTTGGACAACCTTTGTCAAATTCCTTGCTAAAATCAAATACTTACTCAGGTAGTTTATTTGGGCTATCCATGTGTCTTTCCTTTCTCGATCTCAGATGTTGGGAGATAGTTACTATTTTTTAATTCTCTCTTAATTAGTTCCTCCTTGTTCTTCCAAAGGATATACAGAGGTCTCTGGTTTCTAGGCTACTGCATTTCCTGAGAAGATCCCTAGGCAGAAGTAATTTGAGTTTCCCTGGCTTCTTTTAGAAGGAGTCATTGTATAAAAACGGCACATGTGTAGCTAAGATAGATGTCTCATTTTACTTGAGGGGTGTGTGTGTGTCTGGTGGTGCAACAGAGCTTAAATTACATCTTTGGAACTCTGCTCCCATCTATTTATTCAATATCTCCACCATCAAACCAGTGCTTAGATTCCCCATCACTGTTGCCATTATCACAGACAATTAAGATTCAGA
Source organism: Ateles fusciceps (assembly GCA_036589455.1). Classification (NCBI taxonomy): domain Eukaryota; kingdom Metazoa; phylum Chordata; class Mammalia; order Primates; family Atelidae; genus Ateles; species Ateles fusciceps. Next base: position 1,377,886 of record JAZHEH010000889.1, read on the forward strand.
AGGAGGAGATAGCCTGAAATTTAATTCTAACCAGCAGCCAAATCCAAACTCCTAAAATCTGCATTGGGTGGTAATGTGTTCTGATAATCCAGTTTAGTGAGGGAGGAAGCACCCCCTGGGAAATAATAATAAATAGTTCTCAGCAAGTCCTTTTGTTGACAATGTTTTCCAAGAAACCATCTTCCCTAGAGACTTTTCTAAACTTTAGACTAGTTTTCTCCTTGCCACAGAAACCCTTTTGTTGAGAGAAATTGTAAGTACATACAGGAGTGGCAGGTCTCTGTTAAGCACCAACTCTGTCTCCAGATTCTTTCAATTGTCAGTCTCTTATCAGTCTTTTTGGGAAATCAACCTTCTGGCCCAGGAATCTCTCTATCAAATGACGAAATGAATGAAATTATTCAGAAGCCCTCTTCTCAGACTATCTTAGTTTATGTCTAATTTTTTAATCAATCACTTAAATTCTACGCAAATGACAATAGCAATAACCTTCCATTGTATTTTCTTCCAGCATTATGTACTGTCACCTTGGACATCATATTTAAAATATTCCAGGTCATAAGCGAGGGCATAAAACCCCTTGTTCAGTATGGAGTTAGATTTGAAGCTTCTTAGTAAGCTGAAGCAAATGAAACTCAAAACAGCAGAAATATAGCCCTGGAAGTAATGAAAAATAAACACAATCAAAATAATGCACAACAGAGTATTGATGAAGGAAAATCAGTTAAACATTGCAAAGTTATTGATGGCTATATATATACTGATGGAAAAGGTAATGAAAGTGTAAGAGAGGCAGCATCTTAACCCTGGTTGTAAGAACTAAGAAAGCTTTACAAATAATCAAAATCTATCTCCAGATAGATTTTATAAACTATCATTGTAACTCACCACCACTGACTGCTCAAAACATGCTAAGCTTTGAAAGAATATGTGTAAAGCCCTTACTGAAGTGCCTGTGTGTGGTATCTAGCCAGTAAATTTTAGTTCCCCTCGATTTCTCTGTTGTAGACATCAGTATACATTTTTTTCCCTGCCTGAAACCAATGTTTTGAAGATTTTTCAAGAATCTTAATTTTGAGGCATTGCTGCCAGTTACAAAGTCCTAATACCCCAATTTACATTTTGACTCTCCTGAAAAGTGAATATTTTAACATAAATTCAATTCGGTGGAAAAGATTTACAGGCCCCAAGTGTCCATGTGATTACTGCTTTTAGTCTCTTTAACTCTAGCACTCTAGATTTTGCTGATCCCAAGCCATTTATTAAACAGTTTAATTGCTCTAGCTTTTCCCTCTTGTGGCTCATCTCGGTTTTATCTTCTTACATTCGTACCAAGGCCTAGGGACATCATGAGATTACTCCAGCAGAGGCAAAATCTGCCTTTTCCCTTCTTCAGTTGCTGGCACAGGCCACAAGCTTGACATACTGCATTTAATTGATTTTCTATTGTGACCAGTTTATGTCTACACTACAAGTAACAATTCTTTGTGGAAGGTCACTGTAGATCAGAAAGCCAAGGTTATTTCCCTACCTTCCAGCTGCTTACGAAAATAACAATAGAAATAGTAATAACATTAATGGAGCACCACCATCTGAGCCCATTTTCATTAGTGTCTTGGATAATTTTATGAAGGGTAAGCCCTCCACGTCACAGAATGCAGCTAAAGTTCATTCTGTCTTTATAACTGGTAGATTTGAAATGGTATAATTATACAGTAAAAGCTCTGCTCTAGAAAATATTTTGCTTGGGAAATACCATATCGTATTGCCGATTGTAATTCTAAAGGTATATTGTCAAAATACAAACTTAGATATTTCATAAAATTCTCTGAGAATCAGCTATAATTTTAAAGTTCCCCTGCTCTTTGAAGACAAGACAATGATCTTAAAAGAGCCAGGAAGTAATCTTTAATGTGTATATGCCTTTAAATAGTGACAGCCAAAGATAGAGATCAAGAGAAAGAATGAAGAGTGAATCTGGTCACGTGAGTGATATTGTTGGGGGAGTTTGTAGGGGAATGCCAGTGGTTACCATCTAGGCTCCTGGGAAGCACGGCCAAGCTGTGGTTGTCAAATGGGTAGCCAAATCAGAGGACAATGCTTGTGGTTTGGGATATAGCCAGGGTCACCTAAAGGGCAGGCAGGCAGGCTGGCAGGTTCTGCATGTGGGCTCTACCTTGATTCCTCTATCTTGATTGCTGTCGCATCTACCACCATGGAAGCCCCAGATGGGAAGTGCTCTTGAGACATCTATAGGGTTGTCTATACTATGGTGACTTCTGGAGTTGTCCCACCTGGCTTGTGCCTGCTAGTAGTACTCATTTAAGGGTCTGGTGGCTTTGGGAAAATCCTTCATAGTACCCCTTTTTCCTCAAGATTACCCTGGAAGGTAATTTGTGCCATAAAAGTGACCAACTGTCCTGGTTTTTATCCAGGACTGTGCCAATTCTAGCACTGAGCATCCTGCATCCCGGGAAACCCCTTAGTTCCACCTGTGTCAGCGGAAAGTCTCACACTGATGTGGAAGTGTGGAAGTTCTGTCTTAGGAACTCCATCCCTGCTCTGGGAGCGGAAGAGACAAGCAATGCATGTTATTATTCTCTTTGCCCAGCCAGGCAAAGGAGGCCTGAAGAGGTGAAGCCACCTGTCCTAGAGCTGGTGAGGAAGAACTAGAAACAGCACAGAGGTGCTCTGAATCCCTGAGCAACATCTTCTCCACCTGGCAGCAATTGCTTTTCAATTTTGTCCATAAGGAGCCTCACTGCTGCGACCACTTACCTGGAAGAAACTTGGTGATCTCACCCTTTCTTTTCACCAGCATTTACTAAACTGGGCTGGGTGGTGACCTTTCTGGCAGGAGGCCAAAAGGTCACACATTTCTGGCTTAAGTGTCACTCCTGAAACTGTAAACAAAGACTCCTCTGCAGGAATGAAAAGAGAGAAGCACCAATATGTTATTTCCTGGGATCTTTTGTGGTATATTTCTGTCTGTTGTAATATTTGTCACCTGAAGAAATGTCAAAACATGAGCCAGACTTATTTACTAATAATTCATACTGACTCACGGATGACTCACTTTACTGAATCTACTAATAGTTGCAAGTGCCTTCTATTTAATTCAATTTAATGCATATTTACCAAGTGAACACTTGTGCAAGGCAGTATGCTTCGTGTTGAAGACGATAAAAATAGGAACAAAACTGGGAGGGACACACACATACACATATAAACAAGGACCAAAAGTGAGGCCCAAACAAAGGATTATCTTAACCCCCCTCCCTCCAAGTCTTCGGAGCACAAAGAGAGCATGGACAAGATGCCCTTTGAGACCTGAAGGATGACTCTGCTCTCAAGAGTGAATGACTTTCAAGGAGGATATTCCCGGAGAGGGGATCAGCATGAGCAAAGACATGAAGGAAGAAAAGTGCTTGAGAGAACTGCAAGTCATCTTGCATGGTTAGAACAAGACAGACTGGGAGATAACGTTGGAAAAACGGTTGGAACCAGATGGTGAAGGAAGCTAATGTTATGCCAAGACGTCTGGATGTTAGAGGGTGACGTTAGTTAGAGGGTGACGTTAGAGGGTGAGAGGCAATGAGCATCATGCTGGGCTAGATACGTTTTAGAAAGTTTCCATTCTTGTTAGATACTTTAGGCAATCCTTTTTTTTTTGAAGACGGTCTCGCCCTGTTGCCCAGACTAGAGGGCAGTGGTTCGATCTCAACTCACTACAACCTCCGTCTCCCGGGTTCAAGTGATTCTCCTGCCTCAGCCTCCCAGTAGCTGGGATTACAGGCAAGCACCACCACACCCGGCTAACTTTTGTATTTTTAGTAGAGATGGGGTTTCACCATGTTGGCCACGCTGGTCTTGATCTCCTGACCTCAGGTGATCCACCCGCCTTGGCCTCCCAAAGTGCTGGGATTATAGGCGTGAGCCACCGTGCCCGGCTGGCAATCTATTTATATAGACTGTAAGGTGCAACTTCTGCAAATTGAAAAAAATAAACTATTTGAAAATATATATACTACCTTTGAAGTCCAAATCAGGTATTTGGTTAGCTCAGAACACTGGCAGTTTGCATTTTCCCAAGTCCCGAGTTTGGTAAGTGCCTGCTGCTCCTGAATGCTCACTAAAGCTATGGGCCAGTTCCCCCCCAAAGGTGACACTGCAAGGGGCTTATCTGAAAAATGGGGAAAATAAAACTTCCTGGCAGATTGCTGTAAGTTTAAAGAAGATAATATATGCAAAACACCTTGGGTTAGTTTCTGATACACAATATGTTCTTAATAAATGGTAGCTATTGTTACAAGTATTAGCATAGATACCTGAGAAAAATAGCAACAGGCAGCAGCCACATTGTCGCCAAAGTACACCCACAAAACTGGCTCAGGGCCCCCTTCCACATGGGTATTGTTTTTCCCAGGTTCACAATCTGCTTAAACCTGGGTTGGTCAAAATACCTCACAATTTAACAAAAAGAGAGGCGTTGTTCTTAGTGCACCAAAAGCATAAAATGCCTTAATAATACTGTTCGCTGGAAGCTGCTCACACCCAAGGGGAAGAAATAAACTTGCCGGCTCTGCCTCTCCTGGCCTACAGTTCTGCCCTAAATGCGGTGGGTAGTCTGCAGTCTCATTTTCTTCTATTTGGAATCGCATATTGGCTAGGCTGGAAAGGGGGAACCATCATACTATTTGTTGATATGCATAAGACATTTTCACAAGGACATTATAATATGCAATTTTGTATTCTACTTTCTTTAAGCTCTTGTCATAGACAGTTAAACAGCTAAAATAAACTGCGTGTATTTTACCGATTATTCTCAAACCAACTCAAATCCAAACCATTTGGGGAACTTCTCTCATGGAGAAGTATCCTCTTGCCTTGGGGGACAGTGGCATGAAACGCTGGGATTTCCCCTCGGGCTTCCTTGCCCCTCAAAAGCAGCAGCTCCTCAAAAGCAGGGGAGGGAGAGAGCGAGAGAGACATTATCTGGCAGAACATGCTGGGAAGGCAACCGGTTAATCAAAAGGATTCCAATTGGGCTGTGGACTGCCAGACTCTCCTTCCCAACTCATAGAAAAAGAAAGAGGAGGAAGAAAGAAAGGGAAAGAAAAAACTAAAAAAGCTGCAGCGTGGCTCTCCTTCAGCAATCTCACAAATGCAAAACCTTCCACTCCGGTGACTCCTCATTAGCTTCCCGAGGCTGACAGCATAATTATCGCAGCTGCTTCGCGCTTAGAATAAATAAATATGAAAGCGGGTGTTTAAAAATTTTTTGAGAAGGGAAATTCAGTCATCTAGACAGTCGGCAGGACAAGTTTATTTAAAACTTTTAGATTCTTATGTATTTAGATCATTTCGGAATGAGATAATGAGATAGTTGTCTTTTTAGTCTAATTGAGTTCCTAAGCTCATGGCTGTTGGCTGTCACCCCTTTCAAACTTTGCTTTAACTTTCCTTCCTTTAGAAATCCGATCCTGGTGTCTCCAGTTACTCTTCCTGGGCTGATAACCTGGTGAAGGCTCTGTGCACTGGAGTGCAGAAAGTGACTTAATGGGATTGAGGGGCTAAATAACCTTTCACAGGAAACAAGATAATCAAATCTCTTTTACTTGCCCATAATGGCTAACAGAGAAAGCACAAGCAAAAAAAAAAAAAAAAGCTTGAAAATGAAGCTATCATTTCAAAATGTCTTGTAATCGCCCGTGTCACGTGGGTTTTGCACTGCTTTTCCACATCATCAATCCATCAGCTGGAGATGCTTAGTACACTTAATTATTCAAAGTGCACACATTCTGGTGATTACGTGGTAATTTTAGCTCATGTGTATGTATAGAGGCTTCATATCTTCAAAGCCCAGAGGATCACACAGTACTTTAAACTGAAGTTGCTAACTAACATGAAGTGCACTTAAAACTCTGACTAGGGGCACAGTACACATACATTTCCGATTAAAGCAGATGATCTTTCCTTTTAAAATTAATTATGCCTATTTATTTTTTCCTTTCTTTCCCTCCTGCCTTTCATTCTCCCAGGACCAAATTTGTATGAATGCTTGCATTCGGTGAGTTAAAAGCATTACAAAAATAAATATTCTGTCAATCTGGGGTAAAGAAAACTAGCGTTAACCCATTGTGCAGATGGAGAAATTGAGGTTTATGAAGGCCAATAGCACACATTATGTTGGGAAACAAGAAGAAAACTCAGATCCTTTAACTCTCAATCCACAGCGCAGACTGCCTGTGCCATTTTGTTTTAACTTGAACTAAGACAATATAACACCCCAGTTTAAAGAAAGCTCCGAGAAAGGAAAAGAAATGATCTACAACCGCCCTAAACCAGAAGAGCATTTTTATTTTGTATACTACCTTTCGGTTTTGTTCATGTGCATATTAATTTTCACAGGTACATTGCAATATACAATTTTGTATGCTAGTTTCTTATAGCTCATGTGATAGCATAAGCACTTTCATAATATCACACACTTCTATTAAAGATCATTTAAAATGGTTACATAGTACTGTTTGCTGAGTCAATATACCAACATTTGTCTAATTGGTTCTCTGGTGTTTAATATTTACATTGTTTCTTTTTATTTAAAAAATTTTAAAACAGTATAGACAACACTGCAATGAACATTTTCATTAATCTAGGTTTTTAGGTTTTCCCCGCTACTCAATTATTTCTTTAGATAATTTCCAGGGACAAAGGCATAGAGTTGAATGGTATGACCATTTTTATGACTTCTGATATGCATCCTGTAATGCTTTGCAAAAGTTTCACTACCATCAGCAGAGAATCATTTTACCACAATCTCACCAACACTGGGAGTTATTAGGTTACAGGAAAAAATAACTAATTTAATGGTTATTTGTAGTAAAGCAGTCGATTTATTCCATGTGTTGCTATGCTGTTTTTGTTTCCTCTTGCATAAATTGCTATTTTATGCCTTTGCCTCATTTTCCATTGGATTACTTGATGTTTTTCTTATAAAACTGAATGAGTCACAGGTGAAACAAAAACATTTATCACCATTGATTAAGACATCTTGGCCAGACACGGTGGCTCACGCCTGTAATCCCAGCACTTTGGGAGGCTGAGGCGGGTGGATTACCTGAGGTTAGGAGTTTGAGACTAGCCCGGCCAAGGTGGGGAAACCCTGTCTCCATTAAAAATACAAAAATTAGCTGGGTGTGGTAGTGCTTGCCTGTAATCCCAGCTACTTGGGGAGGCTGAGGCAGGAGAATCACTTGAACCCGGGAGGCACAGGTTACAGTGAGGCGAGATCATGCCACTGCACTCCAGCCTGGGAGACAAGAGTGAAACGCCATCTCAAAATCAATCAATCAATCTTAAAACCCAAGGGGGATTGCACATATTATTACAAAAAAAAGAAACTAAGATGGCATTGGAGAAGAAGTTGGTCCTGGGTCGTAAGTCTCTATTCAACATAAATTGAGGCCTCTTAATTGTGAGATATTAAACATGCTACCTGGGGACATGTGGAATCTTTCCCCAGAAAAGCTTTAAAATAAACACAGTGCCTGAGACAGTGGGAAGAGCACAGGACTGGGCCTCAAGATCTTGGTTCTAATTTCGGTTTTGCAGCTAATTTCCTATGAGATCTTTAGCAAGAACAATGAACAGTGGGAAAGGAGTAGCTCTGGCTCTACGTCTTCCTAAAGGATTGTAAGCTCTTTGAGGACAGGGTTCCATGACTAATTCATTTTTGTATACTTTAACATCACACCTCAGACACTCAGTAAACCTCCAGTGAAGGAAAGGAATATGATTCTCCCACTATGCAAGCAATTAGAATCTACGCTGCCTCCATGTTCTCAGAGATGAGCAAAATAATTGGAGCAGATTCAGAAGAGAACACAACAACATGACTAAAAAGTGGAAGAAACAGAGTTTGTATTCAGAAACAAAAGTTAAAGGAATTCAGCCTGAAGTGGCCTTTGGGAAGTGATATCATAGGGATCTTCAAATATATAAAGGAGGTAACACTCAAAGAAGGCCTGAAGTTCTTTTATTGGACCAAACCAAAATATGACTCAGATTTTAACAGGGCAATGAGGCATGCTGAAGAACTTTCAGAGTATAGATATCGGGGTGGTGTGATGAAAGGTAGAGGGGAAACACCATGTTTTTCTTCCATCCCTATGTGCACATAAGTATACGCTAACAATGGGGCCTGTGGTCTGGCATTTTTGCAAAATTACTTGTGAAACGAGCAAGCTTTTAAGTTTTAAGATTTTGTTCCCCTAAGATGCTAATACCCATTTTAAAGGAGAAGGGGATTTAGTCCAGGAAGGAATGGGAGACTCAAGTATGAGATTTGGCTAGCAAGCAAAATGGGACCGACCAACCCAGAGAAAGAGAGAGAGGGGGGGGGGGAGGGAGAGAGAGAGAGAGAGAGAGAGAGAGAGAGAGAGAGGGAGAGGGAGAGAGAGAGGGGGAGAGAGAGAGAGGGAGAGAGAGACACAGCCTTTGATGTCCTGACGAGATCAAGGACCAAGGCTTAAGGACCAGACTCCTAAATCACGTGTCATTTACTGCCTCAGATAAAAAATACTTTTCTGGATCAGTGTCTGTAGTTCAAAATGGCTAGGTTCCAAAATCAGTCTTAACTTTCCAAGGGTAACATTTGGAAGGCTTCCTGCAGGAACAGAGCGGAGCCAGTTTTGAGAAGGGGCAGCTTAATGATTTTCTACTCCCCCCAAATCATTAAACAGTGTTCCTCTCTCAGAGCCCAAGTTCATGCTAAGGGCAAAGGGAATTAAATGAAGAAGCTGAACCTGCAGCTAAGATTAGAGAGTCGCCAAGGGCCTAATTTTAGGTCCTCGCTGCCCCAGCTGACGTCCTGCCCTGCTGGCTCAGCCACGAGGACCACAAGTGTGGCCATAAGCCGGTGTCTGGGTGGGGAAGCGCGACTCCCTGGCCATCTGCAAAAGCAATTAGCTTGCTGTTGGCTATGTTTTGAGAGGGACTACCAATAATTTCTCCTTCAACAAGTGTTTCTTCAGGTGTTCACGAGTCAATAAGGGGAAATGTCAGAACTTGGCAGACATTCCCCACATGCTTGCCATTCTAATATTCACACTTTTCCACTTCAAGTGCTGTCCAAAAGGAAACTAATCCTGGAATTCCTGGTTTTCATGGCAAATAACCACTGATAAATGTCCTTTGGCTCTCAGCATACTGCCACAACCTAGGGAAAGCATTGTTCAGGATTTCTAGCTTCATGAAAATAGAGATGGACTGGAACAATTCTTTCATTTTGTGAGGAATTTCTATGCACTCCTGCACTGGGATTTAGGCTGTCCTTCCCCCTCTCCACGTATTTCCCTGTCCCAGGCTTTATGCTTTAATTGTCTTCTTTAGAGGGCAGACAATAAGAGCTGGCATCTTCCAGATCAAAGGGGAAACAGAATATTTTTTAAAGTGACAACTCTGTTATCCTGCAACCAGAGTAAAACCAGAATAATAAAATGATATAAAGATAAGCCCCTAAATAATTTTATACTGAAATGCCACCAGAGAGCATAATATCTTGCATAATGATGGCAGACAAACGCTCCATACAAATCACTCACAGGAGCATGCCGATTTTTGCACAATTCTCATGCCTGGGGCAGCCCTCCTCAGGGATGGCGTTCTATGTCCCTGCAGGTTGGGAACTGTGATTACCCACTGGTGTGCTCTGTCTGCAAAGGAGGCTCTTAGTAAAGGCTCATTGCCAGGGGCAATGAAAAGCAGGCTGGCACTGCCAGGCGCAGGGACTGCATCCCTTAGTAGAAAATGTGCCGGTGGTGAGGGTCACTGTCACGAAGGTGCGCAAACCAGCCCTGGCTGCTTCTGTCTCTTCCTCTATCTTTCTTTCCTGGTAGCTTTGCTTTTCCTATCTGTTTGTCCCTTGTTCCCAACTGTCCATCTGTTTCTATGCATATTCCTACACCACCCTGCCACACACATACACAAGCACACACACACATGCACATGCACATGAGTGCATGAGCACACACACACAGAGGCACACACACACCCAATCTTGCCCCCCCCTTCCCCTGTCTCTTGGCACCGGCCCTTTCATCTTCTCCCTCGGGGATTCGAGATGTCGCTGCAGGAAATGCTTGTCCGCCGAGGCAGCAGCAGCAGAGCCCTGTGGCTTTGACAAACCTCATTTAATTGGGAGGAAGCCAGGAGAATTTGAAAGAACTGAAACATCCACGAAACTCCTTTTATCAGGCATAATTTAAACTCTGCATGGAAAAACCCCTATGTGTATAAAGAAAAGTCAACTTCCCTCCTGCTGTGAGCACTCCTGGTCTCCCCCCCAGTGCAGGCAGCCTCCTGTAAGATTCCATCTTTTCATTTTTCTAAAAGTGTCAAAGTAGATTTGGGCTCTGTGACTGGGTGAACAGGGGAAGGAATACAGATCGTTCTCTCTCTCTCTCTCTCTCACACCCACGCACACACATATACACACACAACCCTAGATATCCATGCACCCCTCTGTTGGTGGCTTTGCTTTTGGATCAGCCAGGAAAATCAAAACCCAGGTTTCTAAGAACACATCAGTTTGACAGTGATTGTTTCTTCCTTATCACCCTGCATCAGGCAAAAGCTGGTCCCTAGAAAACTTTGAAGATCTCCAGCAATTCTCAGCGTGTGGAATAATAGATCCTAAAGGAGGGCCAATGGGGGGAAGTTTCTTTAAGTGAAGAGAAGGGAGTGTGTGTGTGTGTGTGTGTGTGTGTACATCCAAGTGTGTACACTTGCATGAAGTAGTACAGTTATAAGTCCCAAGCCTAAGAGGAGAAAGCTAAAAAGGAACAATCTAGAGGCTCGGACTGGGAAGAGGAGATTGGGATGGGAGTGGCTGGGAAGGAATGGGGCCAAAGTGGGGGCAGAGGTACCGGGAAGGGAGTGAGAGGTGTGGATGTGCCTGCAATGTCTTTTGTTCCACCCACACGCTAACCCCTGCCTCTCCCCCTCCTTCCAAATTCCACTTTAGATTCACCTCCAGTCTAATCCGTCTCATTTCAATTATTCTTGTTCCTCCAAAGAATTGCCTTTAACACACACAGTCTCTGCACATCTGCAGTTGATTACGCACAGATTTTCAGCTGTTTGGATATGATCTGTGCTGATATGTGTGTGAGGGGTGCCCTGTTTCCTCTTCCTCACCCTCTTTTCCTCCCACTTCATAAGAACCTGGAGGCCAAGGACAAGTCTCTTTTTTCTTCAACCTTTTATAGCACTTAATATGTTCTTGACACTTAATGGCAACTTAATAAATACTAATGACTGACTCTTTCTGCAGGGTTAAGTAAGACATTAACCCCAGTTGTATGCTTATGGTTATTTTTGGAGATCCTAAATGACTCACTTTAGTAATAAAATAGAATGCCTCAACAAGTCCCAAACTCAGTGCTTTGGACGGCTGCAGGACGATGTCCCAGACAGAAGGGAGCTGTCTGTGAACACTGGCAACACAGGCCAGGCTGTTTCCACACCTCATGGACAGTAGCTCCTCACCCTGTCCGCATCCGTAGCCCACTACACCCCATCACCAGTCCCCACGCCCCTTCCAGTGCCCTCATCCCAGTGCCAGCCCTCAGGCCCTCCCTTCTAAGCATTCTTTTCTCTGGCTTAGGACTTCTAAAACCAACCCCGGCTGCTTCTCTCTTCTATTTTTCCTTCCTGGTCGCTTTGCTTTTCCTGTCTACTTGTCTCTTGTTCCTAAGACTATTTTTAGCTGAATGGTGGATTTTTTCAAAGAAACCTCACCTAAGGATAGTCCCCATGACCCTGCCCACATCCTCCTGCAGCCCTTCCTGGCCACAGTCTGAGAAACATGAGGGGAGTTCCAACCACATGATCCCTCAGCAGATTTCAGATTTGGAAGAAGATTTCAGGCCCAGGCAGCAAAAGCTGATTTCAGGGTAACTTGTGTTTGTAGGGGTGGACAGCCTGGGAGGATGCTTCCCTTCCCCCAGCACCCCACCCCAGCACTGCCTTCCACAGCTTGGTATTACCAATCAAGAAAGGCCCAGCTCCCCTCTCAGGACATATCCACTTCAACTATCATCTTACTCTGGCAGAAAGAGAGAAGGGTCTTGATAGAAACACTGGTGTGGCTTCCTGGCAGATGGTAGCTAAAGCAAACAACTCAGAGACAACTTCCATCTCATCCAATTTCTGAGTGTAAGTGTATACCTGGGAACTGTTTGGACCATTACAAAGAGGTCCTTGTAACCTATCCCCATCAGTGCTTCAGAGTTTGAGAGAAGCTCATGCAAAACTCGGACAAGATTGGGTCCCATCTTGCTTCTCCCAGGCAAATGGATCTCTAACTTCACTCCTGGGTGCAAATGCTGTGATTCTCCGGTGCTAAGGCAAACTACTTAAGAACCAAGATGTACACACGCGCACTCACGCATATGCATGCACCCCCTGGCTCACCATCAGGAAGCTGGTACAGCTGGGATGGAAGGGCACTAAAATAATTATGCACGAGTGCTTCCTGGGCGGAGACACGGTCTCTGGGAAAGCCTTTCAGCATCTGGGAGGCCAGGTCTTCAGCTTCAGGAACTCTGCCCAGCCTGGAAAAGTGGGAGAGAAAAATAGAGTTTCTCCAGCAGCCTCCCTTCTGAAAAAAAAAAGGGAGAAAAACAAAAAGTAAAGAAAAGGAGGTGGCTAGACTTAGAAGAATGTTTTAAGTAGATTTTTCCTGGAATTGCTAAAGTTGATGGCAAATGGAAAAGTAACCCCATACTAAACTCTTCCTGACTGTCCTCTTCCTAAGTTGAAGGAGAAAAATCTTTGCGTTCTGTCACTCAGCTCCCTTGCCCTCCACCGTGTGTCTGGGCATCATGTACACATAAAAGATACAGAAATATAATTATAGAAACAGAAATATATAATCAAGGATTCTTTTTGGAGGAACACTGCAGCTCTAACCAAGCAGAAAGGCCTGATTCAAAATATGTTTGAACTCTGGGAGGCCAAGGCGGGCAGATCACTTGAGGCCAGGAGTTCAAGACCAGACTGGCCAACATGGTGAAACCCTGTCTCTGTAAAAACATAAAAATTAGCTTGGTGTGGTGGCATGCACCTGTAATCCCAGCTACTCAGGAGGCTGAGGCATGTGAATCCTTTCAGCCTGAGAGGCAGAGGCTGCAGTGAGCTAATATTGCACCACTACATGCCAGCCTGGGTGACAGAGCAAGACTCTGTCTCAAACAAACAAAATATGTTTGAGGCTCTGAACTCCAAGGGTGGCAAGCGCAGAATTCTGGAGGGGGGAAGAGCACAGAATTCTAAAGAGGTAATTCTGGAGGGTGAAGCTTGGGTAGAAAATACACTTGTTTGCAGCATTTCTGAAGCTCAGCCAGGCTTATTAGAAAGCTCTCTTGGTTCCCCTGAGATGGAGCAGAGGAAGAGAGATACTTACGTACCTAAACCACAGTAAGGACAAATCCTCAAGTTGACCTTATGTTGAAATATATGTCTGGAGATGAGCAAATTCATTTACTGAGCAACTACTATGTGCTAGTAAGTAACTGGCTCTGGGAGATATAGGACAAGACTTCTGGTAGCTTAGGTAGAGGAATCAGCTGTTTATCGAATTATCATACAGATGTCTAAATACAACTGTGAAGAAAAGAATCCTACTATGGTCTGACTATTTGTATCTCTCCAAAATTCAAATTTATGTCAAAACCTCATTTCCAGAGTGATAATATTAGAGAGCGGGACCTTTGGGAGGTAATTAGGTTGTAAAGGAGGCTTGAGAGAGCCTGTTTGCCCTTTCTGCCTTGTGAAGACACAGTGAGAAGATGCCGTCTGTGAAGCAGAGAGCCCTCGCCCAACACCTAAGTTGCTGCCACCTTGATCTTGGTTTTCCCAGGCTCCACAGCTGTGGGAAATATATTTCTATTGCTTGGCAATTACCAGTTAAGGTATTTAGTTATAGCAGCCCAGGTATAACATTTTGGTTCCCCTAAGATGGAGCAGAGGCAGAGAGATAATTAAGTACCTAAATCACAGTAAGGACAAATCCTCAAGTTTACCTTACGTTAAGGATTAAGCTAGCCTCAATACCTGACCTAGAATGGGAGTGGGTGGTCAGGAAAGGATTTCTTGAGGAAGTGGCATTTGAGGTGAGAGTTGAAGAATGGAGGGCAGGCAAGAGGCAGGCCTTGCTGACAGGGATCTGTGGTGCCCATACAGACCCTAGAGAGGGAGGGGAGAAGCAGGAGTTTAAAGAAGGGAATCAAGGCCAGTTGGCTGGCCCAGGACAAAAATGGAGAGAGAGGCCTGACGTGAAGCTGGGGAGGGTGGCTTGTGGGGCTTCATGTTTCCTATTTACTTACAATGCTCGAAGTCTTTGTTAATCTAATGCCAATCATTTACGTGCATCCAGCTCCACAACCCACACATAGGTTTACATCTGGAAAGCCATAAGAGGGAAAATTGTGCATATCCCAGAGGGATGCATCTATCAGCGGATCATGGGACTGATGACTGACATTCAGAATTAGGTTGTATGGCCATGAAACATCATTGCAAATCCCCAATTAAGCAGACATAGATGGACTTACTTAATGTCAAATATACCTACCGACTTAAAGCAAGAAAGATCAGATATTCTTTCCCTTCCAGGTGCCATGATGCAGGGGATGCTAGAGGTCCTGGCCCAGAATTGTAATTTACCTAATTTTTGCATAAGATTTGCATTAAAAAATTTGGAGCTATTTGATTCCCAAGACATGAAACTGTTTCTGCACACAGATAACTGTCTTCAAACTCAGGATTGCTTCATAGACAAGATAAGAAGAAATTTGCAAATTTCCAAATCCTTGCAAATTTCCAGGCTAGTTAGGAGAAAAAGGAATCGTGTAGAAGCCTACTCATTTGCTGTGGCCTGAAGAAGGACTGGCATATATTCCTCATCCAGGGTATCCTGTCCAGGCAGAGATTTTTAGGGCCTATGAAATGGAGATTTGAAGAGGATGTTAGTACAAATCACTAGAGCCTAGGATCTGTCTGGAAGGAGACTTAGGGGAAATCTCATGAAAAAATTTTAGCTGGTTCACCCATACTATTGGGTGATGAGGTGAAGCCTGTGACAAAATTGGGCCCTGAATCTACCTTCTGCAGCCTTCACGCTTTCTGGTTAAATATGAATTTCTGGGCAGGGGGAGAGCAGGTAGGTGGTGGGGGAGCAATGCATCTATCAACTTCCACCTCCAGAGTCCCACCCCAATGAGCGATTTGTTCTCTCTCACGCTCCCCTACATTAAACCATAACAGGTGGCTCCTGAACTGCCCTGTAGTGGGGGCCGAGGGACTGCTATCTGATTGGACAGGGAAGGCTAGGAAACCTGTTTTAAACTTGTGTTAGAATGGCAGGCATATTGTTTTTACTTAGACTATGTTTATGTAGAGTGTCTGCAAAAGCCAAGAAAGGCTAATGGAGCTTCTAGGGTATTAGAGGCACCCCTTTCTTATAAGAACAGGTTATTTGGGCAGGTGTCATGGCTAATGTCTGTAATCCCAACACTTTGGGAGGCCGAGGTGGGAGGATTGCTTAAGCCTAGAAGTTTGAGACCAGCCTGGGCAACATGGTGAAAACCCATCTCTACCAAGAAATACAAAAATTAGCTGGGTATGGTATCATGCGCCTGTAGTCCCAGCTACTCAGGGGGCTGAGGTGGGAGGATGACCTAAACCCAGGAGGTCGAGGCTGCAGTGAGCCATGATCGTGCTACTGCACTCTGTCTGGGTGACAGAGCCAGCCCCTGCCTCAAAAAAATAAAATAAGAACTTTTTTTTTTTAAAGCAGGCGAATGAGTAAAAGAAAAGTAGGTACTAATCAGTGATATATGAACCTCTTTTTTAGGACTTTCTATCTCAACCAACAGGGCCTACCCTTATCCTTGCCATAGGGTTGTTTCAGGGCTTCTGGTAGTTTCCAGGCTTGTTCCAGTCTCACAGTCTCTGAACTATGACTGCTGCACATCACTTCCCCTTTGCCGGCAGAGGTGGTTACCAGGGCAAGGTGGGCAGGCGAAGCCTCTTCCTCCCAGGAGCCAAGTGTGTGTCGGTTTCCCCTGTACAAGCCAACTCCACCCCACACGAATGCAAGCCTTCGCTGGCAGCACGGGTAGCAGGACCATTAGGATCTGGGCCTTTGCCAAGCGCCCCAGTGATCACCGCCTTGCTAGTGCTTATTATGCTCTTCTGCAGGCCTGAGAAAGAGTCCCGGGTAAACAAATGTTGCTTTTTGGGCACAAATGTTGATTTACTGACCTCTTCCGTGTTTGTATCGTTATGCTTTTTCCTATCATCTACGGCCCAATTGCCTCTACTGTCACAGTCCTACACGTCGCCACCACCACTAACTCCCACTGGAACAATTATCCACTGGTTACAAACCCTACTTTGAAAACAAACGTTGGCATAAAAAATGAACATCACAAATGTTAATTTGCCTACCAGCACCTTTCCGTGTAAGCTAAATGTAAATTCAAGCTGTTAGGTTTGTGACGTTAACTACCAAACGTGCCAGGAGTATCTTGCAGAGGTACGAAACCCACCCACCCAATTAATGAGAAGCTGCTATTAAAGGTAAAGAATCCTGTGATAAACCACTCCTTCTAGTAACATTTCCAGAGGTGAGAAGTGTTTCAATGCCAAAATAATTCATACTTATCGCAGAGCACTTAGAAAACGCAGAGAAGGAAAATTATGACTATCCCATCACTCTGAGATAATCCTCTTATACTCAGAGATAATCACCATTGCTTGAGGTCTTTGTTTTCTTCAGTCCTTTATTTTTAGACAGCTATAGTTTTTGTTTTACAAAAAAAAAAAAAAAAAGGGATCATACTATACATGCTCTTACAACCTACTGTTTCCATTTAACTCCCTTGATCACCTTCCCATAACTTTGAATCACCTTCTAGGACATAATTTTACTGGCTGTTAGCGTTCCATTATGTAGGCATACCATAAATTTACATAGCTAGACTCCTGTCTGAGTTGTTTCTTTTACTGTTGGGATGGAGATAGTACTGTTAAAATCATGCTGTAACAAATACTCTCAAAGAGAAATCTTTGTGTGTTTGTGTAATATTTCCTTAGGACAAATTCTTAGAGTTGATATTCCTCAGTTGGAAGGATATATCCCACGTGTTAAAGTATTTGATTCATACTATCCACTGGAAGAGCTGTAGATTCACACTATCAGCTAGAAGAGCTGTAGATTCACACTATCAATCAGCTAGAAGAGCTGCACCAATTCCCATTTCCACCAGTAGCGTAGGAGAGTGCTCATCCCTGTGGGCAAGGATAATAAATTCATTCCAGTCCACCTGCCACCTGAACTCCCATGGGCCCCATTGCTCATAAAAGTCATAAAAAGATTAAAATTTTATATCAATCCTAAAAGATGTGCTGGGGGCCAGGACAGCTACGTGTAATTTTAAAAGTCCAGAAAAGAAACACAAACAATAAGAAAAAATGAAAATCGAGCTTTGTGACTGTGAAAATCACCATCTACTAACCTCTCATGCCACACTTCTAAAATCTGGTTGTTCTCAGGGGTCTAGGACAGCAGTTTTGATTTCCTAGCACAGCCTGGCTCTGAATATAAAAGTCTCCCACTCACAGCACTGCCATTGATCTCTGAGGTGCAGGACAGGCTGGTCACCATGAGCTCAGCTGGGTTCTTTGTTTTTCCCCCTAGACCTACAGGAAGAGGAACAGGGCAGGGATAGAGTTGGTACTTTTTTTTTTTTTTAATTTTCTAAGATTGTTTAATCAATAAAGAATTTTTAAAAAGCACCATTACAAATGTATTCATCTTGGTAAAACAAAAGGACACAAATGACTTTTTATAACTTCTTGGATACTTTCCTTGTTTCCCTTATTCCAGAACATTTGGCATTCTTTATTAACTAGAATAGAAAAGAATAGAAAAGCAAACATCTCTCAAATTTCCTTTGGAGCTGGTACTTTTTAAATGTTCTCAGTTTGGGATGTAGTAGTAAGAAATACATCCAGTACTAGGAAGAAACACTGGAGAAGCTGTCCTACAATTTGCCAATCAATCTAAAAAGTGAGTGCCTACCTACTAGGCCCATACTAATGAGATCACCATCAAACCTCAAGCCAGCCCCTGGGATTCGTCTACAGGCCTGTGCACGGTCCCCCCCGCACCTCTGTAGGGACTGTGTAGAAAAGCCAGTGACACCTCGGCTACTCGTTACTCACCACAGCTGCAACCTGATTCAACAGACAAAAAAAGTCCTTAGAGACCTGGGTAACAGATGAATCCTGGCGCTAACACTTAGTTAGCTGGACTAATTTGGCCAAGTTACTTAACTTCTCTCAGCCTCAGTTTCCTCCTCTTTGACTTGGGAATGACATTTGTAAGGATTAAATGTAATAATATATGTAGCAACCTGCTAGGTACCTGGTATATATCGCATCTAATGTTAACCCTTTCACAGACCCCTTCCCAGAGCCAAGAATTTTCCCGTGTGATAATCTAGGCTAACGCTGGCCAGTGGAATTTTCCATGATGATGGAGATATTCTATTTTTGCTCTGTCCAGTATCATAGTCACTACTCGAATGTGGCTACTGAGTCCTTGGAATGCAGCTAGTGCAGAACTGAATTTTAAATTTAATTTAAGTAAATTAAAAGTTAAATAGACACATGTGGCTAGTGGCTACTGTTTTACACAACATACCTCTAGACGTTACTTCCTTTTTTTTTTTTTTTTTTGAGACGGAGTCTCACTCTGTCTCCCAGGCTGGAGTGCAGTGGCCCAACCTTGGCTCACTGCAACCTCTGCCTCCCGGGTTCAAGCGACTCTCCTGCCTCAGCCTCCCGAGTGGCAGGAATCACAAGCACGCACCACGACCCCTGGCTAATTTTTGTATTTTTAGTAGCGACAGGGTTTCACCATGTTGGCCAATCTGGTCTTGAACTGCTGACCTCAGGTGATCTGTCAGCTTCATCCTCCCAAAGTACTGGGATTACCGGCGTGAGCCACCAGGCCTGGCCTAGATATTACTTCCTGTGTTAAGGATCTGAGCAGAGAAGCCAGAAGTCCACGCAAAAGTGAATACATATTGCTGGGGTACAAGGGAAGGGGCAGAGGCCATGGGTGCTGGATGGTCAGAAAAGCCAGAGACATTCAGAGAATTCAAGCCTTGCTCAGCCCTAGAAAGAAAGGCTGGTGGGGTGATAGCAGGAGGCTGGTGGCACTATCTTCTGCTATGGGACAGTGGCAGCTGCAGGAGCAGCATGGAGTGTTAAGGTGGTTCTCAGGTTGGGAGTTACCATTTACTTTGGAAGCCGATAGTGACATGAAAGAAAGCCACAGGGCAGTGCTAAACTCCACAGATCTCTAGGTAGAGGGGGAGGGAGCCTGACCATACCGACAAAAGAACATTTGCACATCTTGAGTGAAGTGATAAACAGCAGTTCCCTAGAACCTGTCTCCAAAATAAGGGGCAGTTTCAGAGTCCCTTATATTCAAAAACCTGTCCCCTCCCAGTGAAAGATCCTCTGGTGGTCCATAGTTCTATATTCCCAACCTATTTTACTCTTTGTACCCTGATATTTACTCTACGTGGAGGCTTTTTAAGGGATATGAACATAAGAACGAAGAATTCATACAACTTTTGGTGAAGTTAAATTCTACCACATTTTCAGGGAAAAACAATGTCCAAATGTTCAGTCAGGATCTTGGCCGGTGAAACTCTTCCACTTCTCCCCCACCTGCAAGAGTGTGTTTTTCTTTGACATTTGAGCTCGTTTCCCCTGTCTCTGATGTTTTCCTCACTGCCCTTTTTGCCTCCTCACTGAAGCAAAAAGAACAGAGCCTTGGCTAATTACTCTCAGATCAAATAATACTGGTTATTGTAATTGGTCATTGTCCGAAAACACTGAGTTCTTCTTAGCCCGGAGGTTGCCTGGCACAGCTTAGTTAGCTAACTATTCCCGGAATGTCTCTATTATCTGTTTTACTTTGCAAAAGAAACTAGGGATTTGTTGAAAGCTGGTAATAAAAGTCTGCCCTGGTCTGAGCAGAGACTGCGTAGAGAGGGCCTGGGAAAGCATGACCCCCATGAATCAAGTTGCCCCCCCTCCAATAGCCACTCAATGATGTTATTTGGTTTCTCTATGTCAGAGAATAATAAACCCACTAGGTTTTCTTACAGGCCAACACTCCCTCGTTCTCAGGGCCTGGGGCATGGCTGAGGGACACAAAACAATTTTAATGACCAAACTCACTGAAAGTAAAACGGTTCATAGAGAAAAACTAACAGACTGGCAGGGGTCTGACTCTCCTAGAGGCATCTTCCTACAGCTTAGAGCCCCCACATGGAAGTGCTCGGGGGCTGCCATTCAGTGGACTGAGATCCAGGAAACGTCTCTCCAATCCTGCTTAAAGATGCCTTTGTAGGGACATGGATGAACCTGGAAACCATCATTCTCAGCAAACTGACACAAGAAGAGAAAATCAAACACTGCATGTTCTCACTTATAGGTGGGTGCTGAACAATGAGAACACATGGACACAGGGAAGGGAGCATCACACACTGGGGTCTGTCGAGTGAAGGGACAGCAGGGGAGGGACAGCCGGGGGGTGGGGAGTTGGGGGAGAGATAGCATGGGGAGAAAGGCAGCAAATCACACTGCCATGTGTGTACCTATGCAACAATCTTGCATGTTCTTCACATGTACCCCAAAACCTAAAATGCAATAAAAAAAAAAAAAAAGATGCATTCCCCGAGGTAGTACTCACCTGTTCCAGACAACGTGAAGGCTTGGAGGCTTAGGCAGCGGGAACCATTCTGGAATGCATACAGAGGGTGTGAAAAAATAAAATCAACCCGAAAACCCTGTTGCCAAATATATTGTTAAAATTCTAAATGCTCTTCTTGGCTTGGTGGAAAAAAAAGGATTCAGGTATCAGGTAGGGCTACCATGATTTTTAAAGCCTCATCTCCCGCTGAATTTTTATGATTTGGTGAAAGGTCACTATTACAGCTTGAATTATGTGCTTCCAAAATTGACAGGTTGCAGTCCTAACCCCAGCTACCTTAGAATATGAGCTTATATGGAAATAGGGTCGTTGCAGATTTAATTAGTTAAGATGAAATCATCAGGGTGGGCTCTAATGCAATTTGACTCACATCCTCCTAAAGAGGCAAAACGTGGGCCCAGAAATAGACGTACACCAGAGAAGGTGAGGTGAGGAGATGCAAGGGGAAGATGGCCGTCAAGCCGAGGAGAGGCACCTGGAGCAGGTTCTCCCTCACACCCCTCCCAAGGAAGCAGCCCTGCCAACACCTCAGTTTCAGACTTCCCCGTCTCCAGAACTGTAAGAGAATACATTTCTGTTGCTTAAGCCACCCAGTTTGTGACTTCGTTACAGCACTCTAGCAAACTAATACAGTCAACATATGTAGTAAAGTCAACAAACATTTGGTTAAAATATACTGTGTGCAGAGCATGACCAAGTGCCGGGAAGAATACAAAACAGATCAAAAGAAACCCCACTACCTCTGCAGAGGTTACAATTCATTTGGGAGAACAAGAATATGCACGTGAAATGTGATGAATAATGAGGCAGTCTTAAAGGCTCACAAGTGGTTAAAAAAAAGTCAGGGGAGCCAGGCGCGGTGGCTCATTCCTGTAATTCTAGCACTTTGGGAGGCCCAGGCTAGAGAATCAGTTGAGACCAGGAGTTCGAGACCAACCTGGACGACATAGTGAGACCCTGTCTCTACAACAACTACCGAGCCTGGTGGCACGTGCTCATAGTCGCAGCTACTTGAGACGGTGAGGTGGGAGGATCACCTGAGCCTGGGAGGGTGGGGCTGCAGTGAGCTGTTACTGTGCTACTGCTCAATCTGGGAGACAGAGTAAGACCCTGTCTCAAATAAATAAATAAAGCAAACTAATTTTATATGTCACTTGTAGTAAAAATGGAAGTGAATCCTGGCTTGACTATTCCAAAATAGGTGATGATGAAAATTGGAGCACTCTGTAACATTTATATTTGGGCATATGTGTTTCTATAATTCTTAGTATTGATACTATTTAACCCAAACCCAAACCATCCTAAAAGGGAATGATTTCTCATTCACCCATGAAATACTAATTGAATGCTTCTTCTATGTAAGGGCTGTAAGAGGAGCACAGGGGGAGACAAGCTGATGGACGCTCTTTATCAAATTTCCTCTATTGTCCACTCTAAATTGAGAAAAGGATATTTCAACTCTCATTCAAAATGATATTTCTGCCTTGTATTTTTCTTAGGCCTGAAATGTAATTATTGTGTTTGCTACTTTGTTTAGAGACAGGATCTCACCCAGGCTGGTGAATCTCACCCAGGCTCTGGCATGATCATGGCTCACTGCAGCCTAGAACTCCTGGCCTCAAGTGATCCTCCCACCTCAGCCTCCAGAGTAGCTGGGGTTACAGGCATGCACCACCACATCTGGCTTTTTTTTGAAAAAATTTTTATTTAGAGATGGGAGTCTCACTTTTTTTTTGTCCAGGCTGGTCTCGAACTCCTGGCCTCAAGTGATCCTCCCACCTCAGCCTCCCAAAGTGCTTGGATTACAGGCCTGGCCCAATATTCCCAGCTGTTATTTTGGTTTTAAAAATCTTTTCCTCCAGTTCCTATGTAAATGGAATAAACCAAGGCTGTTCATCACAACAAAGAATTTAATCATGGTTAGGCCAAAATTAATTTGATAATACTCATGTGTTCATGTTGGTATGCACGTAGAAAGACCTGGAAGACTACCCACTAGATAGTGGTGGTGGTTACAGGGGCTTATCCTTTTTCCTTCTTTACCCATTTTCTCAAACATTTTTGAAGTAAAGCATATACAGTATTATTTTGTAATTTCAAAAGGAAATTCAATGAAAAATTGAATTTATAGTGCTAAGAGTTGTAGAATGAAAGGAGTGATCAAAGAAAGTGACTTCAGGGTGAGTTTTCAAGGTCAGGTGCAATCAAATGTGAACCTCTCTGCTGGCATGTTACAGTCCCAGGTGGGCACTAAGGGAAACACTTGTCTATACAGGTTATTTACTCTCTGTTCAGTATGATTTTGCCTAAGTTCAAAATAGCCAGCAAAGATAAGAATGTCTGGCATTTGTTTAGTATGTTTCTCTTCAAACCACTTTCTGCTGCCTATTTACAGCTCTTCCCCCGGCCAAACAAAATCAAAATATTTCCTCATTCGGTCATCTCCCAATTTCAGTCCACATAATGAAATCCATTTCCATCCTTTCCCATTTTCTATTTTTCCCTTCTGAGAGGTCTATGTGCTGTGTTTTTGGCCTTCAATATTTTAATACTCTAACTTTAGTGGTGTTCTTGTGGTGCGTGGGTTGCTGACTTAGGGTTTGAACACTGACTCTGCTGCTTCAGTTTTGCTGAGACCTCATGTAAGACAGTTTGACCGTGCATGGCAACCCTCGGTTTTCTTAATGCAAATTGAAGGTGGTATTCATCTCACAAGGATCCTGAAGCGAACCAATGCGATAATCAGTCCAAAAATGCCTGCTCTGAACCATTAAACAAAATAAATCCTATCTGCTTTTCCTTCCTCTTTCCCTTCCTTTGAAAAGTGACGGGCAGTATAAACCATGCGTGGCCAGGCACTTGGACCCAGGACCTGAGTGAACCCACACTATGCCTCTTACCGGCTGTGTGACCTGAAGATACTGCTTAACCTCACTGGGCTTCCATTTTCCTACCTGCAGAAGGGGGGATAGTAACAGTTCCTACTGCATAGGGTTGTGAAACCAGAATGGTAAATATAATATAAATATTTCTTCACTCTTTGTCTCTTTTTTTCCTGCTTCCCTCCCTTTCTGACATAGCTTCCCTCTCTCCCCCTCAGGTATTTCTGCCTTCTTGTTAGTTCTCCGTGGGACCTTCTCCAAATGGCTTCCTCTACTAAAATTCTAACCCGCTCCGAGCCCCAGTTCTTCTAAGTCTGACCTGACTTTTTTTGAGTCCTCAGTGTGGGTGAGTGATGTGTTTCTTAGCTTGGTAGTACGGTAACATGAACACAAGCCCAAGCTCAAATCTCCTTTTCATCATTTAGGAGCTTTGAGACGTTAGGAAACTTGCTTAGCCTCTCTGGTTAAATAATTGAGAAGTTTCCGAATCTGTAAAACAGGAATCATTTTCCAGTTGCTGGGGGAATTACATAAGATGAAGCATGTGGTCTGCAGTAGGGGCTCAGTAAGTGTTCATTTCATTCCTTTTCTTCTTTTGGTTTTGATCTTTCATTTTGGAGAGGTAAGATGATGGTTCTCATGGGGAGCTACACACTGGCATCGCCTGGAAGCCTTTACAAGAAAGGAAGCCCTGAGGTTTGATTCAACTAGCCTGGAAAGGGTCCGGACATTGGTTACTTCTTGTACTGTTATTACAGTTTTGTTTTGTTGTTGTTGTTATTTTTGAAAGAGGCTCTCATTCTGTTGCCCCAGCTGGAGTGCAATGGCATGAGCAGGATTATGGCTCACTGCATCCTTGACCTCCCTGGCTCAAGCCATTCTCCTGCCTCGGCCTCCTGAGTACCTGGGATCATAGGTGCACACCATCACTTCCGGCTAATTTTTAAAATTTTTTGTAGAGACAGGGTCTCTCTCTGTTTCCCAGGATGGTCTCAAACTCTGGTATCCAGCAATCCTCCAGCCCCAGCCTCCCAAAGTGTTATGATTACAGGCATGAGCCACCGTGCCTGGCATGTTATTGTCTTCAGTGGTCTCCAGAATTTTCCAGTGAGGAACTAAGACAGAAAACCTCTAGTCTAGCAAAGAGGGCAGGGTCTATCACTCACTGGTAACTCAACACACACTCTCTGAGGCTCATTTCCTCATCTGTAACAACTCAAATGAGGTTGTTGTAAGAATTTAATTAATCAATGTATATAAACGTTGCAAAACATAGTATCTGACACATACTTAATATACTTGTTCAGGGATGTGAGAGAGAAAGCAGGACAAGGGAAAATTCAGCTCTCATAAATTCTGCCAGCAAAGGATGACCTGTAATAGTGTCGCCAGGACTCCAGGAGTAACAGCATTTTGTACTTGAGTCCATGTTTGGAGTAGATGGATTGTGCTGACTCCCTCCCCCCTCTATTGTGTAGCTACATTAGCTGAGACAGGAATGGATGTGTCCGGGGTGAGTCAGGGAGCTGCTATGAAGCAGAAGCAAAGCCCCACGCCTATTTGTGGCCTGCCCTCTCGCTCAGGCAGATAACCTGAGGCTGAATGACCCTGCCTCTCTCCCATTGATTTTTCCCAGTAGGTAAGCTGCAAGCAACCAGTGAGAGAACGATCCACAAACAGATAGGCATTTCACACAGCACCATTTCAAGAGGAGTCTGGTTTCTCTGGCTTCAGTCGCCTCTAAAAATAATAGGTCTGGAGGTAGCTTTTTTCCCTTCTCCTTCCAAAGACGAGAGTAAATCATTAGACCCGATTTTTCTCCTTCTTGTTCCTCTGCAGTTCTCTCTAAAAAGAGTTCTCATTTGAGTTTAATTGGAATTTGAAGCAGGAAAAGCAGAGGAAGTTGTAAAAGGAGAATAAAAAAGCAGAGCATTTAAATTTCCAAACTAAGTGCAGTGAAATTAAAATGAGGGCAGAACTGTTGCTACCATAGTAAAAATAGTCCATTTTTCATAAATATTTAATAAAGCTCATTTCACAACGAAATTCAAGTCTGGTAACCTTAGTCAACAGAGATTTGTTGATTGATTGGTAAAACATCTCTTCGCCATTTTGAGTCTCAGCTAAAGGTAAAACATTTTCTAGTTACTATAGTCTTGCCACAATCACCCTAAGGTTATCTATAGTGCTGTCTACTGAACTGCACCTCTGGAATTTCCTGAATACAATGCATTCTCGAGATATCGTATATTTAAATAGTTGATAATGTTGTTAGCCTTATTTCACTATCTTAAGCAGTAACTTGAAAACTGCACTGCCAAAATCTGTAACTCTTTTTCTCCTACCTGCCATTCACCCTCACTCCAAACACACATGCACACACACACACACGCCCTCACAACTGTTTGCTTCACTCTTCCTCAGGTAGCTGGCCTGGAAGCTTCCCAGGTCTTCAGCTCAAGGCTTCCCAAGCTCTTTTTTGTTTTTTTTGAGACAGAGTCTTGCTCTGTCACCCAGGCTGCAGTCCAGTGGCACGACCTTGTCTCACTGCAACCTCTGCCTCCCAGGTTCAAGCAATTCTCCTGCCTCCAGTCTCCCAAGTAGCTGGGACAATAAGTGTGCACCACCACACCTGGCTAATTTTTATATTTTTAGTAGAGACGGGGTTTCACCATGTTGGCCAGGCGTGTCTTGAACTCCTGATCTCAGGTGATCCACCAGCCTTGGCCTCCCAAAGTGCTGGGATTACAGGCGTGAGCCACCACACCCAGCCCTTACCAAGCTTTAGAGTCCCCTTTGAACATCATCAGGACTCTTTAAACACCAGTGTCCTCACTGAGGGTGCTCCTTGGCATCGTTCAAATTTTGCCCTCCAACTCATATATGTAGCGTGTTACTTTTCTAACCCTGAATCAAAACTTTCTGTGGATTCTGAGAAAATATCCCATCCTCAGACGCCTGTTCCTGAGGTTTCTGTAGAGGAAGGAGAGGCCAGGCCTTGCCCCTGGTGGATGGAGAAGGTGGAGGCAATGGGCATAGCCAGGACCCTCCCCTGTCTCAGAGAAAGGTTCATGATTGAATTCTGTCTGCCCCAACAAATGATTTTTGACCTATGGCTTGGTCATGCATTTTTGTGAGTGTTGTATGTAATGATGCATCATTTGACATTTACCACTCCCTGTGTGAGTCTCTACAAATACTGAAGGGCCACCACATGCAGCCATTGTGCTCAGCACTGAGAATACGCAGGTATGGAACCCAGCCTTCCCTCAGTGAGCATTGGTCATATGATTTCCATGGTATTGCTAGGATTACCTACTGGTCTCCTTCAGCTCCTCTCAGCTTCTAGACTCCCTTGCCTCTACCTAGTCCTATGGTACTGGCCCCACAGGGTTCCCTCATTGTCCTTTTTTCTTTCTCTACACACCCGCCTTTGGGCAACTGAATTCACACCTGGGGCTTTACATACCGATTTAAGCAGGTGACTTCTGTATTTCTAGACTGGACTTTTGTATTCCCAGTCTGTATTTCTATTTGCTTTTTAGATATCTCCATCTTGGGGTTCCATAGATATCTTAATCTCAAAATATTAAAACCTTATATTCATTAACTTCTCTATAAATCTGTTCCTTTTCCCTTTTGTTTCCTTTGAATAAAATAGCAGGAGTATCACTGTGACCGCCGTGAATGGCGCTATCGTGCTCTCACCCATTGGAGGTAGGCTTCTCCTTCACATCTCAGATCAATATAACCTCCCGTTTTCTCTACCTCCTAGACGCTTTTACATCTGTCTCCTCCTCTCCTCATCCCTTGCCACCGCTCCAGTGGAGACTTCCTGTGTGTCTTCCAGGATCAAGGGCATTGCTGCATTGCTTCTGGTCTGGCCTGCCACCAATTCAACTCTACAAACAGCCTTCCCAGCAGTTTTTCTAAAAGTTAAATCCTGTCATATCACTTGCCTGCTAAAAAAAAAAATCCAATGCCTTCTCTTTACTCATAGGCCAAAGTCCAAATTCTTAGAATGATTACCAGGTACTTTCTAATCTTGTCCCTGTCTACCTTTTCAGGTTAATCTCCAGTGATGGCCCACCTCAAAGCCAACATTCTAGCTGCCCGGAGCAATTTACTTGCTTGGTGTATTACCAAACATAGCAGCTTTCATATTCTTCTGTGTCCGTTTCCTCGGTCTGGAATGTCTTTCCCCTCGTGCTCACCTGGAGAAAGTCATCATCTTTCTCTAGTCGTCTTGGAGACCTAGTCCACATCTCTTTTAAAACCATCCCTAGACCAGGCAGGGTGGCTCACGCCTATAATCACAGCACTTTGGAAGGCCGAGGTGGGTGGATCACTTGAGGTCAGGAGTTCGAGACCAGCTTGACCAACATGGTGATCTCTGTCTCTACTAAAAATACAAAAAATAGCTGGGCATGGGGGGCACGCCTATAATTCCAGCTACTTGGGGGGCTGAGGCACGAGAATCGCTTGAATCCTGGAGGTGGAGGTTGCAGTGAGCTGAGACTGCCCCACTACACTCCACCTTGTGCAACAGAGACTTCATCTCAAAAATAAATAAATAAAACCATCCCTAAATTCCCCAAATTAAGAGGGCCATTTCCCTAGTTTCTTCTTTGCTTTCTTTTCCTATTCTTTCAAGTCCAAGACTTCCCTAGTTTCTTAAAGATCCCCACGCAATGCTGCTGTAGCACACTTCCCACTTCTCACAGTGTATTATTTATTTATTTCCCCCTCTAGACTATATTCCTTGAAGGCAGGTACCAGTGTCATATTTATTTTCTACTCTCTCAGTCCCTAGTACCTAGCATTCAATACATAGTTGCTGAATAAATAAGAAGTAGATGCTTGGATGAAGAATAAAAATGGAATAAATATATGAAGCCTCATTTTTAAAATGTTGAAGTAACTCAAGTGAGCCCATTTGTGTATCTAGCTCTGTTTTTGTTTTTGTTTTTTTTTTCCCTGACATGGAGTCTCATTCTATGGCCCAGGCTGGAGTGCAGTGGTGTGATCTTGGCTCACTGCAGCCTCTACCTCCTGGGTTTAAGTGATTCTCCTGCCTCAGCCTCCTGAGTAGCTGGGATTATAGGCGCTTACCACCACACCTGGCTAATTTTTGTATTTTTAGTAGAGATGGGGGTTTCACCATGTTGACCAGGCTGGTCTTGAACTCCTGACCTCAGATGATCCACCTGCCTGGGCCTCCCAAAGTGCTGGGATTACAGGTGTGAGCCACCACGCCTGACCCTGGCTCTGTGTTTTACAGAGCTTGATGGTGCAAGGCTCTGGTCATGAACATGAAGAAGGAGCCTCTGGTTTGAGCCATTTACATGGTATTTGAGCCATTTACATGAGACCTCTTCTCTTCTTCATCTTGGAAGGAACATGGCAGGGTTTTATTTTACTTTTATATCTTTTTAACATTAAGAAAATTTATCATTTTTTTAATTGATAAATTAAAATTTTATATGTTCTTGGGGTTTTACTTTAGAAAAATTACTTTTTACCTGCTTTCACTCATTTGCAATTTTTCCTAATCTTAATTATTTTAAGATCATCTACTCCCCGCTCAATAAAAACTAATAATTGATACCAAATAAATTAAAGATGAGAAAACTAAAAATAAATGTAGAAACTAGAAGCAACCATTAATGAAGATCAAAGTAGCTGTGTATCTAAATTAATTTCACTGAGTGATTTGGGGGACGGGTTAATAAAGATGTTAATAGTAACTCCCCAGGAGCTTTCGGCAGCGCTCCAGAAGTGGGACAGTAATGAGCCCAGTCGAGGTTCATAGATTCAGTGAACGCCAGTGGCTTCATTAGCTGTAGCGAGGGAGGCTGCTGGAGTCCCAGGGTAGGAACTCCACTCAGATTACATTCCTGAAATATGTCGCCAGGCTCACAGATTCTTAAGTCAAGTCTAGGGGGAAAGACATAATCATTTGGAAATGAACCTGGAAGAGTGTTATGGCCGGTCCCCAGTCAACGGCATTGTTTTAATTACCAGATCATCACATCTGCCCTTTGATAGTTAAAGTGGCATACTGCTATGAGAACTCCCCTGGAGTCTAACAGGTGTGGATGTTCTGGGTCCCCCCCCTTCCTGGCTAGGTGACCCTAGGCAAGTCACCTCTCTCAAAGCCTTAGCTCTCTCATCAATAAAGTAGGGATTACAACATTGTCTCTATCTAATAGGGCTGTTGTGAATCAAAGTAAAATAAAATATGTAAAGTGTCTAGCTCATAGTACTCAATAAATCATAACTATTAGGATTAATAAGGTGAATAATGACTTACATGTTCTTCTATGCAAAGCAGACAATAAGAATTATTTGGAGTCCAAGAGGGTGCAATTGGAGCTAGAACTAAGGTTTTCTAACTCTTAGTCATTGATTTTATTTCACAAATATCTACTGACTACCCATTATGTGCCAGTTAGGGGGCTTGTGTAAAATATTAGAAGCACTAGAAGTGGTCAGGTGTGTTCTGTAGAAAATTCAGCACTCTTTCCACTATACCATGTTTGGGTGAAATTAATAAAGGTAACACTGAGACTGTCTGTGATTTAGCAGCCCTTACTGGATACCCATTATGTGATGTGAAGATGACAAGGATTCTCCCAGGGAAGGGCCCTGTGGGCATAGAGGGGGAAAACACATCACTGCAGTCCAGGTGTGGGGGAGCAGAATGGACCCATCACCAAATAAGAACAGCCTTAATGGGCGCACAACTGACTTTGGTAGGCATTTGCAAACTGAGAGTCAGCTCTTAGGATATGCAGATTCAGGCAAGGTTTAGGCCAAGTCAGTAAAAACAAAAGTCAGTTCTGGTGCCTGGAGGTATGTCTGACCTCTAGAAGGAGGCCAAGATTTCTAAGGGCCATAAAGAAGCAGAGATAGCATCATTTCTCACACCTGTCACTGGGTCTGAACCATGGCAAGTCACTGAGCAGCTGAACTTCTACACTGTATAAAAAACTGAATAGGAACTTTTATTGAGCACCTACTAACAGGCACTATAGCAGATGCAATTCAGTAACATCATTTATTTCTCAGACTCATCCTGCAAAATGAGACAGAGGGATACAACATGATTAATGAAAGGAGAACAAGGTTTGGATGCAGCTTTCACCCATTTCCAATAAGTAAATATGCCTCTGTGTGGGCCTAGGAGAAAGCCTCTATTTCCTCATCTGTAGAATGGGGCTACTCCATCCAGCATCCTTCTCGGCAGGCAATAACAGGGATCAGCAATTGTGTATGTTCTGTGTCTGGCACACAGGAAACGCTTTTAAAATGATAGGAATGGCCGGGCGTGGTGGCTCACGCCTGTAATCCAAGCACTTTGGAGGCCAAGGCGGGCAGATCACCTGAGGCCGGGAGTTCCAGACCAGCCTGACCAACATGGTGAAACCCCATCTTAAAAAATAAAAATAATAAAAAATAAAATGATGGGATTTCTCCCACTTTGCAGATTAGGGAATGAGGAAATAAGCAACTTCCTCAAGTTACACCAGATAGTAAAAGGGGGAGCTTGGACTTACAGTTCCATATGAGTTGATGCCTATAGTTCAAGCCTCTCTTATCAGTATCTTTCCCCTTAGTTCAGCCCACTGAATAGCCCCTTTGGCTAAATAGCTCATGCAACCAAGCTGATACCCACCCAAATACAGACCTTAGCTTGTGTTCACAGCTAACACAGAGACTTGCTCAGAACCCAGTGAACCCAAAGCAGCATAGCTCTTTATCATCCCAGTGGGAACAAGGATCATTTTAATCATCATCTGTCCCATCGTGGTGTCAGATGCAGTGAAGCTCTCACACTGGATTTAAGGTCAAAATAAGCCATTCCAAGAACAAGGCTGCATTGCTGCGGTACATGTTCTGAGTCAGTGTGCCATCCATGCTGTTTCGTGCTTCCACCTGGTGGTCAGAAGTTGATAAAGCAAGCGTACTGAAAAGCAACTGGGCATCCCTTGACCTATTGCTTATAGTACATCTGATTCTGGTCCCTGCAGGGCTTTTAGTACTGCTTTCCTGCCTTTTGATTTTCATTACGTTCTTCTAGTGGAAAAACTTCCCCGCGTGCAGTGTTCTTTTCTGGGACTAAAAGAACCAGGATAATCCCGGATGCTTCCCTGCAGCTGAGCTCATGTCACAAATCAGGCATGATTTTCAGCAGATATTTCTTTAAAAGTTTGAAGGCCTCTATGGACTCTATTCCCTTCTCTATGGGAACAAGCATCAAAGAGACAGGAATAAAATGCTTTGCACGCACATCAGGAACTAATTGCCAATTTGGCAAATGCATTGACTAATGTCATGCACTGTTATTTCTAAATCCTCTCCTGTCCTTGACCCCCAGTATCTAGATGTAAACTTGGAACCATTAGTGGAGAAGGATAAAGTCTTCTGGTGCCTCAAATGGAATTGAGAGGGATTTAAACTCAGTGCTTTTGAGTGTGGTGAAATGAACCCAGCAGTACATTAATGCTAGGATTTGAGCTCACACAGCATGAGCGCTTTCAAAAACCGTGTTTAAGGAAGCAAACAGAGCTATGACAGACCCTTTCAGTGGAGCAAAAGGAGTTGGATGAAACAATCAATGACACATTAGAAACCACAACTGGGCTGCAATCGTGTAGGCAGGAAAAGAAAGTTTCTCTTTATCGCAGGATCTTTGCATCTAATGAGATGGTGACTGGACAACCTCCAGAGGAGTAAGGCCTCCGTTTACTTTAGTTGAGAAATGTCTAAATATTTAGTTGATTCTCTTAAAAGCCCTACATGATTCTGTAGCAAACTGGTCTCTAAGGTATGATCTTATCAGCTCTGTATTGCCATTGGAACATCTATTTAAAGGGAATTTGAAAAAAGAAAAATCAGAAAATATTATTAAAAGTACAAATGTTAATTTTTCTCTCTGGAAAGTAACTATTTTGAATATCCTTCAGATACTTAGTTAGGACCAATATCTTCCCAGGGACTACTTTCTCTTAATTGGTTCTAAATTGAGAGAACCCTCAACAGGGCTCCCAGTTGGGCTCCCTCAAATTGTACTGGCTGAATTCAAAGTTTGGGGGTGCTTATCACTACTTTGAATGAAATAGAAAGGAATGGGAATCTCATCCAGAATGGTGTTCTCTGCTTCTTGTATATTCTTCATTTCTATTGGTTCTGATGGTGAAACCTACACGGCAAGGTTTGGCATAGCCACTGCCCAGTGCTTTAGTCTCCAAAGGGGGGTGTTGGCTCCTGAGTGCATTTTCGTGAGAGTGGTAGGGGAGCTAAGAAGGCTAAAAGAACTTTGTAAAAATGTCTATGGGGGTTCACCATATGAATGCATAGTACTGCCTTCTGTTAGCAGATTTTATCCAAGACCAGCATTCAGTTTGCTCTAAGTTTCTGGGATCTTCAGCACCACAACTCCTGTCCATTCCAGCTACAGCATCTATTGAGGCTTCAAACTCTTCCGACTTTCTGATAGCAGAATCCTGTCCAGCTTGCTGTTCTTTACTATAGCTTCCTGTGGAGTATTATTAAGGCTCACCAAACTCTCTCCCCTCCCCCACAGCAGGAGGCCCTCGCAGCCCCGTCCTGCCAGCTTGATTAATGTGTCTTGGCTAATTGTGTGAAAGACGGCAGCCCTTTAGCAAGTGTGACCAGTTTATTGTTCAACCAATCACGGACGCCTCAGTTAGCATGTGAAAAGGGGGTGTGCTGCTGGAGGAGGGTGAGTGTTCTGGCGGCTGAGTCAAAGGAGCATTTTGGGGGGTCACAGAGCAACACCCACTTCTTTGAGGGGGATGTTACTATGCTCTACTAAACCTGTAAACCTCTTACTCAAAGCACTTTTTTTCTCCTCCCTCTTTTTTCAAGATTTTTTTTTCCCATGGTGCAAGCAGGCAAGACACTGGGTACTGTGCAGATGGAGTTCACGTTCCAGGGTTTTTAATATTTCACTTTTATATTTCTGTTAGAGAATGATCCTGCTGAGAGTCTGGGAATCCATGCTCGTCAGAACCCCCTCACTGACACTTGGATATATTGCTCTGAAAGCTATCCCAGGAGAAAAGATTAAACAAAAAAAGCGCCTACTTTTCAAAGCCTACTTTTCAATCTGCCCACATCAAAATAAGACAACTGGCCCTTTGAAGTGGAGGACACAGAGTTCTCAGCCAGCTTGTTTAAAACGGGGAGTGGGTGAGACAGGAAGGAAGGGAGGGAGGGAGGAAGGAAGGAAGGATGGAAGGAAGGGAGGGAGGGAGGGGAAGGAATGAAAGAGGGAGGGAGGGAGGGAGGAAGGAAGGAAGGGTGGAAGGAAGGGAGGGAGGGAGGGAAAGACAGAAAAGGAAGGAAAGGAGGGAGGGAAAGAGAGAAGGAAGGGAGGGAGGGAGGAAGGGAGAGAGAGAGGGAGGGAAGGAAGGGAGGGAGGGAGAGAGAGGGAAGGAAGGGAGGGAGGGGAGGGAGAGGAATGAAAGAAGGGAGGGAGAGAGGAAGGAAGGAAGGAAGGAAAGGAAAAGCAAGTTTCCAAAATTATACAACTCTCTTACCTTGCCCAGATTTAATCAGGGACTAGAATCTGAACTGATGGCTACAAAACTTACAACCCTGCTCATCAAAGCTCCAAGAAAACAGTTAACTGTCAGAGAAACCTGTCTGGCTGGGGCAGCATTAGGAGACTTTTTACAAGCTGTGCAAACAGAAACTCTGCTGTCCTGCTAAAGGTGTCCAGATAAGGCCTAGAATTGGCGGCATGAGTGTAGATGGACACTGATGGTTCCCTCAAGTTCCCGAGAATTGGACTCCCTCAAAATTGTACTGACCAATTCAAAGTTTGGGGGCTCCTAGGACTACTTAGAATGAAAAGAAAAGGAATGGGAAGCTCATCCAGAATGCTGCGGACACAGTGCTCATCTGTGACACTTTTCTGGCTCCCAGCTTGTCTTCTGCTCCCCCAATAATTGGTGTTCAAGTGTGTAGAAGCGACGCAGCTCAGGGATGAGGATGGGTAGGGTGTGGCTCAAAAGGAACTTATTGACTCACATAAGGGGATGTTCCTGAAACACAGATGCTGAAGACCCTTTTAAAACGCAGTCCTTAGGATTGAGTTGTTGATAGTACTGACCCCATGCACAAAATAGGCTGGACTTTTAAGAGTTCCAAATCCAGGTTTAGACATCTTGGCTAAGGCTGAGATTCCAACTCCCTTTATGCCATAAGCTCAGCCTGGCCCACAGCCAGAACTCCCCAAGCCATGGAAGCAGGGCTCACAAATTAGCACCCCAGCAACAAAGAGAACTGGCGACAGAGTGTGGATGGATGAATCCAAACCCAAACACTAGAGATCCGAGAGCGCACCCTCTCCCTCTGGGTAGCCCCAGCGCATGGCACAGCACCTGGCAGGGAGTAGGTGCTTGAAAATCTTTGACTTATTTGAATTAAATTGAAAACTTACAAGAAAAACGATTGTTTTATGAGCCCATGGATGTTGGGCCTGGAGAATTTTCTTCTAACATAAAAAAACTGCACATTGTTTTGAAACAACAGAAAATTGAAAAAAAAATGCAACATATTTTCTCTGTTTTGTTGGAAGCTAGTTATCTTATTAAGCACATAATCTGGCAGGGTGGCACTTTGGCCAAGTTTCTATAATTATTGCTCTCACCAAGACATTTCGTATTAAGGCTCACTGTTGTTTGCCTGGACCAACCTGAAACCCAAATGCCTGAAGTTTGGGGGAGCAGCATATGCCCACCACAGTAGCTTTGTATTGGCATCATCCAAATTGTTTCCTGTAATCCATCTGTGACTCTACACTTCGGCTGGCATCCTCAGTTAGGAAGCTGAGGGAAAAGAGAACAGAGCGGACAGGGAGAAGTACAGGCAGGGTAGGAAAAGGTGAGACCCAAGTTCTCCTGGAAACCATGGCAACTGGAGATAGGAGCAATTTGCAGGCTGGACCATGGCTCTACAAGAAGCTTGTTCTTTTTTCTCTATCTCAGACCAATGGTAACAGGCTATTCCAAGCCCTGTGACCAGAGAGTGGCATTTTTCTCAGATGTTAAACTCTAGCAAAATGGTTAGAAATCATAAACCATTTGCAAATGATTTTAAGGCCTTTTAGCAATGGATATGGTCATTCACAAAGCAGCTGAAAGGACTTTACAGTTAGTCTTTAGCTTGCTGTAGGGCTTCCATAATCCTGATGGTTCAAGATGCCTGATCCCTATGGATAGCTGTTTGAACAAAAGTATTGGATGCTGAAAAAAAGAAGAAAAAAAAGTCCCCGTCTCCCTGTGTCTTCTGTCTTCTTCTTAATCACATTTTAACTCTAGCTACAATCTCTTGCTCTCATGAAACCCTTTTAGGATAATATCATTCTAAATTTAGCAAGGACAACAGGCTGGGTGCGGAAGCTGAAGCAGGTGGATCACCCGAGGTCAGGAATTCGAGACTAGCCTGGCCAACATAGTGAAACCCCATCTCTACTAAAAATACAAAAAATTAGTTGGGTGTGGTGGCAGGTGCTCGCAGGGCTGAGGCAGGAGAATTGCTTGAACCCAGGACGCAGAGGTTGCAGTGAGCCAAGATCCCGCCAAAAATCTAGTTTGGAGCATGTCCACCCTAATCTCGTCCTTATCTTTACCTATCTACCTCCTCTTTCATCCTGCCAATGAGAGCTCAGCTTTGGCATAGTCTTTATTTGTTTCTCCAGCTTCTGATGTGATCCTTCATTCTGTAGTTCAGTGTCTGTCTCCTCCCTTCTGTCTCAACATCCTTGAGGTGACTAACCTGATTTCTCTGATGTGGCCTTGCAACAACTTCTCAAAGAATTCCCCCATGGATGACTTCTAAATTCATCCCAGAAGCCAGTCTTGAAAGACCAAATGTGTGAGAGAAAATGACCAAGTGTCAGGTTTAGAGGCAATGAATGAACCCTTAATAAATATGACCTAGAGACAGCTTACCTGGCATGTCCTAGGCCTAATGAGCCTCTACCTCTATTCTGTTGCATTAGTTTTCTTTTTAAATGTATGAAATTAAACAATCTAATCAATAAACTTATGACAGTCAGGGGCCCAATGGTGAGTCATCTTTTGAGTTGTTCTTTTGAGCCATTGGGTATTTGACAATGGATGTGGAATCTGCAGTAATAGTCATTTCAAATTCTATTCCGCTTGCTGCTTGTGTTTTCTAGAGCTGGGGAACTGCTCTAACATCAACTACTATTTCAGTGTCTTCCTCATACAAAGATTAATCAGGGGATATACGAATGTAGAAATTCATCAAGACCCATCTGTGCTGCCAGGTTCATAATATAAGAAGAACACCCTGTTAGCATGGCCAGTGCTCTCCTTACATTACTAATTCTCAGAGTCTTCAGAAGCTCCGATCAATATTACCTGGATTGTAGTTGGGTAGCTTGGAGACTCCCGGCCAAGTGTCCTCTGTAGGGACTCCCAACACCTATATAGAGCCAAACAAAGAAAAAGAAAGGTGAGGGGGGGAGAAGAGGGGGGATGGAGGAGGTATGGAGACATGCAGGACAGATCAGGGAAGAACAGGGAAGAGTCAGATATCTGTCCCATTGCATGAAACCAGCTGATGTATATGAGAAAGAAACTTTAGTGTTTCCAACATTTGTGGTTTCTTGGGCAAAACTGTAATACATTTCTATGGTCCAAGGCCTGCCTTCTTACTGACTCACTTGCTCTGAGGCAGATCCTACAGCCTTGCTTAAAGTCGTGTTCTCATCACTAAACATTTACTGCATGATCATCATTCATTGGGACACCATGTTGGGAGTCAGGAATATAAAGAAGCAGGAGTGACTGTCTCTTTGCCTTATATTAGATGACCATATGTATATTGACAGGAGACACTTGACAGCTTAAATTATGCCTCATCCTGGGTATTCAGCTGTTCCCTGATGTGCTCAAATTAAAAAAGATTCAGATTACTGACCTTCAGGCAATGGAATGTTGGCTAAAGATGACCCCAAAACTAACTCTAGTCCTTTCTATCACGTTCATCTCATCTGCTTGTTTTCTCTGTGACCAGCAGCTTGGAATATGGTATTTGGTTTCTCACTGATGGATTGTCATGGGAAGAACATCACTTGAAAAAGAGCTGTCCCTATGCTTTGGATTACCAATTTAAAGCTCTAGTTTTTAGTTAAGATTTATGAAAATAAAGTCTTTTGGCGTACAAAGCCAAAACAGCTCAGACTTTGGATGGAGCTATCACCATGAGTTCCCCTGTAGGCATTACCTTACTATTCTTTTAAAATAATCATAAAAGCCCATAGGTAGTTATATATGGGAGTCAGAGTAACATTGTTTTTGTGAAATATTAGTAAAACACTAGAGTTTTTATTATACTACTATAATATATCTTTTCTCAGAAGCATATCTCACTATAACTCTTTTTAGAAACATCTCTTACAGAAAGAGTCTAGCAAATCCATCTGTAAAACGCTGGTTACAGATACTGGCGCAATTATTATGGGAGGGAGTCAACTGCCCAACAATGACTGAATATAATCAATGAAGAATTCAGAATCTTAATATCTGTCAGCTTGTTGACTAGGACTCTGGCTAAGAGGTATACTTTTTGGAGTCTGTTAAGCTTGTCTTCAAACAAAAGACACTGAAGTGCTATTTTCCCTCATATAATAAAAAAATCATGCCACCCAGTAAAATCTTCCTTCTTTGATCCATTCCCTAAACAAACTGAAAAGCGACAGAAAGGATTATAGGCTTTTCCTATCAACCACTCCGAGCCCGAGGGAACACTAAGAATCCTGGAATCCATTTTGAAAAACCAACTGGACTAATTCTTCTTTTGTGGGAGAGGGCCAGGGGACAGGAAGCTAATTCTTCTTTTTTAACCTACCATCTAATGTATTTGCACAGATGCATGTGTAAACAAGTGGGTGTGAGTCACATGTACCTATACATCCTCTGTTGGCTGGCAAAGTGCAATGAAAAGAAAGCAAAGATAATGAAGAGAAAACAATACAGGAAATACATAACAACCACTATCATGTTTTCTCTAAGGTGAAAGTTACCAGACTATTGGTTACTTTGTGTGATGTTAAAAGCCAACAAAATGGATACTAAAAAAATTTTTTAAATCTTATGTTCAAAGCTTTAAGCTTGAGATTTTAAAAGTTTAAACAAAAATTCAACATACTTTATTTGGAAATTTGATCTCAGTTTCTATTTGAAAGTTATTGAATTCTTTTTCACTTGAGCAAATTACTAAATCTCTCCTTCAGTGTCTGGGAAACTGAAAACCAAAAATTGTTGTTTTACTCCCTCCCTGAAGGCTCTTAAAAGGCAGCCAGTGAGTGCTATGTTTCAAACCACAGTGGTCTGAAGGGGCTGTTTATCTGCCTTTGTTGGAATGGAAACTAAAAGCATTTTGATTAATGGATTCAAAGTTTGCATAGTTTATTCTGATTTTAGAACTACATCCAGGATTTTTTGTGAAAAACACTTACTGAAATAATTAGTTTTTAAAATTGATCAGAAAGTGGTGACGGCCGTTATTTAGAAGTAGATACACACACTCAAAGGCATTTCAGAAAAAGAGTAAAATAAAGATTCAGGACTTCTCAATGTGTTTTTATTCCTAAGAGTGAGATCTCAGGATAAATAGAACAAATTATGGTTAGAGGTTGGGAGATTTAGAATGGATCCACTGCTTTCAAAGATGCACTTCGGACATCAAATATTGCAGATTCTGAAGTAGCTTTCCTATATTCATCTGTGTAGGCTATGTTTAGTAAAACACAAATGCAGGAATTATTCATAATCTGTTTAATTTTCTAAACTGCTTACAGAAAACAAATATGAAAATAGACAAATGGGAATAAATCAAAGTAAAAAGTGTCTTCACAGCAAACAATCAACAGAATGAAGAGGCAACCTATATGGAAGAAAATATTTGCAAGCCACACATTTGATAAGGGGTTAATATCAAAAATATATAAGGAACTCAATAGCAAGAAAACAAACAACCCCACTAAAAAGTAGGCAAAGGATTTGTCATGGTTTAAATGTTTGTGTTCTCTTCAAAAGTCATGTTGAAACTTTATCTCCAGTGCAACAGTAGTAAGAGGTGGGACCTTCAGCGGGAGATTAGGACACAAGGACAGAGATTAATGCCCTTATAAAGGAGCTGGCGCGAATTAGCCAGGCCCTTTTGCTCTTCTGCCCTTCCACCAGGTAAGGACAGAGCATGCTTCAGCCCTCTGGAGCACGCAGCAACAAGGCACTATCTTGGAGACCAAGTCTTTCACTGGACATTGAGCCTGTCACCTGTTGGTGCCTTGATCTTGGACTTTCCAGTCTCTAGAACAGTGAAAAATAAATTTCTGGGGTTTTTGTTTGTTTGTTTTTTTGAGATGGAGTCTTACTGTGTTGCTCAGGCTG
This sequence comes from Ateles fusciceps, assembly GCA_036589455.1. NCBI lineage: Eukaryota > Metazoa > Chordata > Mammalia > Primates > Atelidae > Ateles > Ateles fusciceps. The sequence continues at coordinate 1,418,088 of JAZHEH010000889.1, forward strand.
GAGTGCAGTGGCAAGATCTTGGCTCACTGCAACCTCCGCCTCCTCGGTTCAAGCAATTCTCCTGTCTCAGCCTCCTGAGTAGCTGGGACTACAGGCACATGCCACCACGCTCGGCTAATTTTTGCATTTTTAGTAGAGACAGGGTTTCACCATATTGGTCAGCCTGGTCTTGAACTCCTGATCTCAAGTGATCCACCTGCCTCAGCCTCCCGAAGTGCTGGGATTACAGGCGTGATCCACCATGGCTGGCCGATTTCTGTTCTTTATAAAATATCCACCTTAAGGTATTTTGTTATAGTAGCAGGAATGACCTAAGCACCTCAATACACATTTCTTAAAAGAAGACCTACAAATGGCCAAGAGGTATATGAAAAAATGTTCAATGTCATTAATCATCAGACAAATGCAGGCGAGGGCCATGGTGAGATATCGCCTCACAACTATTATCAAAAAAACGAAAGAGGTGTTGGCAAGAATGTGGAGAAAAGGGAACATGTGCGTACTGATAGTGGGCATGTAAATTACTACAGCCATTACGGAAGATGGTATGGAGGTTCCTCAAAAAATTAAAACTGGAACTACCAGTGAGCTGGATTCATGGGCTACTATGGGACAACAGGGAGTTTCCTGACCAAGTATTCCCAGGGTGCTTATGCCTGTGGCAAATGCTACAGTTTCTACATTTGTAATATATGGCTTAATATCTCAAAGCAGATGAACTGCTTCATTAGTCTGCAAGGCAACTTTGGTTCAAAACTTAAAATGCAGATATTTCATTTTCTTTAGAAGAAGAATTCTCTTACCTCCCAGATTTTCTCCAGCTGTTCAAGGATGTTGGAAACTCCAGGAAACAAAGGTTGACCCTGGAACATTTCAATAAAGATGCAGCCTGCACCCCTAGCAAAGGAAACAAGAGTAAGCCGACACTTTCAAAGAAATCATACAAGCGAAACTGAACTACTAGAATTTCTCCTCCCAAGACATATTTTTAGGGAGAGTTAAATAGAGACCACATGATATTAAAAGTCTTGGGCCAAAAAAAAAGTCCCTGTGTCAAACAAAAATAAGAACAGCCCACAGCTTTTTGTTAAAATGGAAACTAATGAGCAGCAGTTAGGAAAACAGTATAGTTAGCAAACATTGTAGATCATTCAAGCTCATTAGTTATCTATTTTAGGAGAAGAAGGGAAAGTACTGTATCCCCAAATTTCATTTCATCCCCACTTTTCATTGAATCTAAGATGCTATCATTGTAAGAAGCATCATTAACTTTTTGCCATTAAGAAAAAAAAGCAACTTAAACTATGACATGATCGGAATGTTCATTTTATACTTATTAGAAAGGCTGTTATAAATTTAATTAAATATAGATTCTTTTCTCATGTAGCATGCTTGCATATGAAAAAAAAGAAACATCAAGCAAAATAAATTGGTTTAGGTATTCCTAAAACTTTTTCACATTCAGCATTTGACTCAGACTCTTTGATGTCTACATTTACCCATGTATCATCCTCTATATTAAGAATTTGATGATGCAGCATTTCTTAAAATAATCTATAAAATAACCGAGAGTCATTGGTCCTGGGCTCCTAAGCTGGACTTGTTGTTATGTAGTGTTAACTTACTTTTGACTCCTGCTTAAAGAATGTTGCTAAACATGTCTGATTCATTCCTTCTGCACAACCATTTATTTGGTTCCTGGGAGTTTAAAAAAAAAAGCATTTTTGTTTGCAGAGTTTTCTTCCAAGTCACTTACCGCCACTCTGCAAGTTTGTTTGTTTGTTTAGGTGGAGTCTTACTCTGTTGCCCAGGCTGGAGTGTAGTGGTATAATCTCAGCCCTCTGCAACCTTCACCTCCCAGCTTCAAGCAATTCTCCTGCCTCAGCCTACCAAGTAGCTGGCATTACAGGCACCTGCCACCATGCCTAGCTAATTTTTGTATTTTTAGTAGAAATGGGGTTTCACCATCTTGGCCAGGCTGGTCTTGAACTCCTGACCTCAAGCAATCCACCCACCTAGGCCTCCCAAAGTGCTGGGATTACAGGTGTGAGACACCGTGACTGGCCATTCTGTAAATTTTGATGCTGGCTCATTTGATGTTCACACATGTGCAATTCTAACTACCCTCACAACTGTAGCCTGACTGACTTCTACTGTTAGATCCTACTGATTATGAGGTGCATCCTAATTTAACAAGAAATATTCATCTTTAAATAGATTAAATAGTGAAATGTAAATTCTCTTTCATACATGGTCAAACTGAAGGATAATTACAGAGGGACAGGAAGGAAGTAAGGTTTATTTTGCTAATAATACATATTTTTATTCTCATAAGTCTTCTGAGTGTTATGAGTGGTTTAGGTGACTGATTACAGAGACTATCCCCATGGTCCCATACCTCTCTCTCTCTCTTTCTTCTTACTGCAAACCTCTTTCACTATACCACATAATGTTGCAAACTCCCTTAATCATTTTGCCATTTTTGAGTCGCATGATAGAGAAGGAAATTTAAGTAAAACATTTTATCATAGATAACAATATTATTAAAAAATTATTATGTTTATTTTAAAATATGGTTTTAATATTTATATGTGTTTATTACATATGATGTGTTTATTACAAATTTTTACTTTTTCCATCTGACTGCAGATATACGCTCTCTTTTTTTTTTTTTTTAAATACAGATGGCGTTTCGCCATGTTGCCCAGGCTGGTCTTGAAATTCTGGGCTCAAGCAGTCCACCTTCCTAGGCCTCCCCAGATGCTAGGATTACAGATGTGAGCCACCGTGCCTGGCCTGACATACACTGTTTAGATTACTTTTCATTGATTATGTAGGAGAAAGCAGATTTCTTGACAATCAAGTTTAAAATTGCTTTGTGTCTGGTTTGGGGACAGAATACATATTAAAAGAAAGATTGAAATTACCTTGTATCTAATCATGTGAAAATAGACAAAAACTCTTTTCATAATCTAATATTTGGTTTTAACCTAACTGACTGGCTTGTTCTTAGAGTTTTGTTTAAAAAAATGTTATCGGACTGAGCTTTGCAAGGAGGTTTTTCCTCCATCCAGCAACAGGTTGTTTTTATTGCCTTTTTTAAAAATTATTTTTATATTTTTGAGACAAGGTCTCACTCTGTTGGCCAGGCTGGAGTATTGTGGCACGATCTCGGCTCACTGCAACCTCCACCTCCCAGGTTCAAGCAATTCTCCTGCCTCAGCCTCCGAGTAACTGGGATTACATCGAGTTACTGGGATTATAGACATGCACCACCATGCCTGGCTAATTTTTGCATTATTAGTAGAGACAGGACTTCACCACGTTGGCCAGGCTGGTCTCAAACTCCTGGCCTCAAGTGATCCGCCTGCCTCAGCCTCCCAAAGTGCTGGGGTTATAGGAGTGAGCCACCACACCTGGCCTTATTGCCGATTTTTAAAAAGCCAATTTGGATATAACAGCCCCATTTTATTCTTTTTCTTTTCTAATGTTATTTATAGAGATGGGATCTCACTATGTTGCCCAAGCTGGTCTTGAACTCCTGGGCTAAAACAATCATTCTGCCTTGGCCTCCCAAAGTGCTGGGATTACAGGTGTGAGCCACCACGTGCCTGGACTATTTTTTCCTTTGCCACTGATTTTTGCTGTATAAGAAACATCTTGATATGTGATACAAGAATTTTGATCAGACAAATGTAACTTATGAATCTGGCAGAGTATCTTGAGGTAAATTTGTAGAATTATTGTTATTTTAAAACTCCTCATTAACCTGTATTTAAATATCCATGTTCTTTTTGTCTCCTGTCTTTAAAACAAGAGATATTAAGGATATAAATGAAACACCATATGAAGGAGAATAAAAGTGATGAAAAACTGTCAAACGGTTAAAAACATCCAGGTTGCTAGCAATGGTCCACTAAGAGATAAGCCAACTGAGAAACCTAGTTAGTGGGCACCACCAAATGGTTTCCAACCTGCCCCCGTGACTACTCCACATGCCCTTCTTGAAAGGCCTCAGACCATTTTGTTTTGAAGTGAAAATAAATACGTGTCTGTGTATATAAAACATATATATAATCAGCTTATTACTTGGTTATAAAATAGAAGTGGAAATGTATTGGCTTTTAAAGACATGAACTAACCCTCTACCCAGTTCCCAAACACCTTCCAGAAACCCCAGTAGCTCACAAACCACCAGAAGGATTGAAAGCATTTTATACAAGGTTCAGAAAATGACATTCCTAGGTTTAAACCTGTAGGTCATTTTCTTTTCTCCCGCAAAAGGCTTCCATTGCCTAGAAGAAGCTTGTTGCCTTTTCATGGTGTCTTTTCATACTTAGGGCTATAGGGAACCAAGAAGTCATTTTGTTGCACTATTCTTTAGTGTCCTTTACCTTCTATGCCACTAAAATGGCATACAAAATTATTTAAAATATATTGGCAAAAATTAGAGCATTCAGGCCATTATGTAAGTACTATGAAGTAACACAAGGTATTTGTGTTCCAGAGATAAAAATGCTAATATTTGGTTTATATGGTTGAAATTCTCCATCTGCATTTTGGGGAAGGTTGAAACCTTCCTTATCTAACAAATCAAAGGTTACTCATTTCACACACACACACACACACACACACACACACACTATATATATATACACATATATATGATAAAAGCAGAATATATATGTGTATATATATATATATATATGTGTGTGTGCATGTGTGTGTGTGTGTGCACGCATATTCATGTCTTTAGAACACTTACAAGACAGACAAAATTCCTAAATCAATTTTATTTCAGTACCTGGACTATCCATAGGTACTGTAAATATCAATGCATTGATAACAAAATAAGTCCACACTGTAAGTTTGAAAGGTGACAGATCTGTTCTAGGTGTAAGCACTGTTCTTTAAAAACTATGCAGTTTATCTTATTTTTTCATTTCTGTTCAGAACTGTTTTGTTTTTTTTTTAAATTTGCTTCTTACCCTTAAGAATACAAGTCATATGGCTATTATCTATTTTGCCCACCCTAGACTAGTCTTAAAGCAAACATTTTAAATATTCTGAACATTCAAGTCCAGACGGGGAACCAGTTTCTATTTCCTTTTATTTTTCTGTTTTGTTCTTAAATCTTCATTCCTGGGGCTCTTCTTACCCTACGTATCTTTAAGCTTCTCTGAGGATTGCTGCTCCGTGGAGATACCCTTGGGGCAGCCTGTTAGATGAAGGGAACTTCAGATGCAGGGGGAGAAAAGACCCGGTGACATCAAACATTAAATCCTTCCAGAAGGGAGAGATGCGCTGGGTCATTTTATTGTTCCAACTGTGGTTCTTCAGTCAAGTCAGAGGAAACTGCTTACATGTTTTCTCCTTTTTCTGGTTCTCTCTCCTACCTGTTCTCTATTCTAAGCATGAACAAATTCTTCCATAAGAGGGGCAAAGATTCCTCAGATTACTTAGGCAATCCCTGGAGAAAAAATACCATCTCAGGAGTTTTAGGCTTTTTGGAGGTGCAAGGAGTATATCAAAATGTTGTTGGGAGAAATGAATCAGTATTTCATTTTTTACTGTTGAAGTTAATTCAGAACAACGTAATATATGGCAGTGACATGACATTCTCACTTGCTTTTCTCTAGCCCACTCTTTTTATATTTGGAAGTTTGCAGTTAGAAATGTGACAGTAAAGGATCTGTTAGGCAGAGACAACTTTCTCTAGTCCTAAAACCAGCAGCTGCCTGAAACTCATACTGAATAGAGGACGTTGTATACTGAAATAAATGCTTCTTGAAAACTCAGTGTACTACGACATGGATGAACCTTGAAAACGTTATGCTAAGCAAAACAAGCTGGACACAGAAGTATTGTATAATTCCACTTATATCAGGTCCTAAGAATAGTCAAATTTGTAAAGATAAAAAGCAGAAGAGTGGTTACCAGGGGCTAAGGAGAGTGGGGGGGTAATGGGAAATTATTGTTTAAGAGGTGCAGAGTTTGAGTTTGGGATGACGAAAAGTTCTGGAGATGGACAGTGGTGATGGTGACACAACAGTGTGAACGTACTGAATGCCACTGAATTGTAAACCTGAAAATGGCTATGAACAGTAAATTTTATGTGTTTTAACACAATACAAAAAAGTAAAAAACCACAACCATTTAATAAACCTAAAATATTGCATTTTTCTCACTAAAGTCCCTAACGGAATCTTTTAAGGCCTGAAAAGGTAGCAGAAGAGAAGAAAAGATGTTGGAAGATGAGAGAATATTGGCTGGGAGCATTGGGGATAACCAATATATCCTACTTGCAAGTTTTCCATAATTAACTAGAGCTCCTTTTTATTTGCTCTGCCCTCCTACTGACACTGCTGCCACCAGGCCTCATTGTGAAGGAGAGGCTCTGCACTACATGTTATAATTTAAGACAAAGGCACTAATGCTCACCCAGTGTCATCTGTCTCCTACAAAGGCATTCACTTTGGACCCTATGGGGTTGCATGGCCTAGCAGAATAGGATTATTTTTCTTTTTTTTTCATTCTTTGTCAACTGGAAATATTCTCCCTTCTCATTTCCTCTCTTGTCACTCTGAAATGAAAAAGAAAAAAATGGGAGGACAGGGATCTCAGTGTAAACACCCAAGGTCTAGCAATTACTTTGCGGGTAAACAAATACAGTAAACTCAATGGAAGATGCATATTGTTCTATTTCTACAGTACATTTTTAGTCTTACCAGGCAAACAACTATCGAATGGAATGAATAAGAGTAATAATACTTTTGACTTATAATCGCATTTTTATATTGTAAGTGTCATTGTTGCTCATGGTTAAATTCATGAAACACTTATCAATGGAATAACATACATTTCTGTATATGCAGCAAAAAGGTGAGAGATATAGGTTGGGGCAAAAGTAATTGTGGTTTTGCCATTGCTTTAAATGGCAAAAACCATAATTACTTTTGCCCCAACCCACTACATAGTTTAAGGGAAACTTAAAGAACAGTAGATGAGCTGAAGAAATTACCCAGAATGCAACGCAGAAAGTTAAGGAAATGGAAATTATGAAGGAGAGAAGAGAAATGGATAACAGAAGAATATGGTCTAATAGTCTTTCATTGAAGCTCTAGAGAGAGAGAATACAAGAGTCAATATTCAAAAAGAAAATGGCTGATGAAAGACATGAATTCATAAATGGAAGAAGCACAAGATATCCCAAGCAGGGTAAGTAAAAAGAAATCCACACTAGACACCTCCTAGAGAAAACTGCATAATTACAAAGGCAAAGAAAAAAGTCTTTAAAACATCCAGAGAAAATGAGATCACCTGCAAAAGGAAGATAATAAGGCTAAAAGCAAACTCCTCGACAGCAACGGTGGAAGACAAAGCAAGGGATGACATCTTCAAAGTTCTGAGAGAAAGTAACTGTCAGTCTAGAATCACATCCCCAGCAAAACTACCTTTCAATAATTAGGGTTTATCTTCTAAAGACAAAAACAGAGAATTTGCCACCAGCAGGCTTACACACACAAAAACTCTAAAAGATGTATTTGAGAAGAAAGAAAAATTATAAAAGTGATAACTGAAGTGCATAAATGAATAATGTACAGTTTTGAATTTATTTGCACTTAATGAAAATAGCTTCAAAGCATATAAAGCAAAAGTGGATAGAATTCTGACGTCAACGATATGGTGAGTGACTTCAGTGCACCTTTCATTCGTAGGTTAAAAAGACAAAAATAATGTAAAGAAGATTTGGATAACACAATTAGCAACCTTGAATTTTTGAACACATGTAAAAACTGGTACTCAACAATTTGGGGGGATACACATGAAGTAATTAGAAACACTGATCACATATTAGACTAGTGCGTCTTACACTATCTTTGATGAAACAGGAAAGTTTTCACAATTTGGAGACAACTTTTAATCTTGAAATAATTTCAAACTTATAGAAAAGGTGCAGCAGTATAAAGAACTCTCTTATATCCTCCAAACACGTTCATCCATTGCCAATATTTTGCCACTTTTGTTTATTATTTTATCTAACTATCTGTCTGTCTGTCTGTCTGTCTATCATCTATCTATCTGTCTATATCTTTTCTGAAGCATTAGGGAGTTAATTGTAGATATCATGACTCTTCATCCCTAAATAATTATGTTGGTATTTTGTGAGAACCAAAGTATCTTCTTACATAACAACAGTACAAGTATCAAAATCAGGAAATTTAACAGTCATTCAATACCCCTATCTAATCCACAGTCCCTACTGAAATTTCACCTAATGTCTTTAGAGCACTGTCTCCCCCAAGATCCAATCTAGGATCATGGATTGCATTTAGTTGGCATGTTTCTGGAGTCTCCTTTGATCTGGAACAGTTCCTCAGTCTTTACCTTTTAAAATCTTGACACTTCTAATGAGTACAGGCCAGTTACTCTGTAGAATGTCCCTTCAACTAGGTTTATCTGATATATCCTCATGATTAGATTCTGAGTATGCTTTCCTCCCCAACAGAAATCCCATATAAATGATATTATATCCTTCTCAGTGCATCATATGAGGAGACACATGATACCAGTCAGTCCCATTATCCATAATATTAACTTTAATCAGTTGGGCAAGATGTCTGCCAAGTTTCTCTACTATAAAGTTACTATTTTTTTCCTTTGTGATTAACAAGTAATTTGTGAAGAGGTACTCTGAGACTATGTAAATATCTTATACCTCATCAAACTTTCCCCTTCTACTTTAGCATGAATTATTCTTGTTTCAACCAAATACTGCTATACTGGTTATACAATAGTAATTTTCTAACTGTCATTTTCAATCCAGTTATTAGTTGGCATTCTTATGTCAGGAGAAGCTTTCTTTCTTTTTTTTTTTTTTTGAGACAGATTCTCACTCTGTTGCCCAGGCAGGTTGTAGTGCACTGGAGCGATCTTAGCTCCTCAGCTCACTGCAGCCTCCTAAGAAGCTGGGATTGTAGGCATGCACCACCATGCCCAACTAATATTTTGTATTTGTAGTAGAGATGGTGTTTCGCCATGTTGGCCAGAGTGGTTTTGAATTGCTGGCCTCAAGTGATCCCCCGCCTTTGCCTCCCAAAGTGCTGGGATTAGAGGTGTGAGCCACTGTACCCAGTGAGCTTCCTCTTTATCTAGCCAGCTAGCTGGGCAGCTAGCTAACCAACTTATTGTATTCCATTACTCTCATTATTTACTTTGATGCTCAAATTGTCCCAGATTTGACCAGCAGAAGCCTCTTCAAGTTGCTTCCCACGTCCTTTTGACATACTCCTATTATTTTATGATTACTTTGTAAGGAAATTTTTTAGCCCAACAAGGTGCTCCAGGCTCATTGTGTACATTCCCTGCCCCAGCTTTAGAATCAGCCATTTCTTCAAAGAATCCAAGTTCCTTTTAACAGAAAACAGTATTAAGAAATAAAGGTCTGGGTGGTAGACCAACATTTATGTAAAATATAATAATACATTTCTTTTAAAATGTATACTACATCTGGCAGCTGGGCCTGGTGGCTTATGCCTGTAATCCCAGCACACTGGGAGGCTGAGGTGGGTGGATTACAAGGTCAGGTGTTCCAGACCAGCCTGGCCAAAATGATGAAACCCCGTCTCTACTAAAAATACAAAAATTAGCTGGGTGCAGTGGTGCATGCCTGTAACCCCAGCTACTCCATCCTGGGTGACAGAGCAAGAACTCTGTCTCAGGAAAAAAAAAAAAAAATATATATATATATATATACACACACACACACACACACACACACACACACTATATCTGGCATTATTAAATGCAAATCCTCTCTGAGGAAACACACCTCATTCAAGGCCTCAAAGAAATCTCACAAATAAAATTCTAAGGCAAACTGGCATATCACTGTCAAACACAACCGAACATGCATGGAAAAAGAAGATATCATATGCAAGAACCAAAAGAAACAATAAACAATGAAACAGACTTACAAGAACCTTTGTTTATGTCAGACCTTTGAGAGAAAGTTATAAAACTTTACTACAAATCATTAAAAAACAACTTAAACAGATAGAGCAATATGCTATGTTAAAAAAATTGGAGGACAGCCGGGCACGGTGGCTCATGCCTGTAATCTCAGCACATTGTGAGGCCAAGGTGGACAGATCATCTGAGGTTGGGAGTTTGAGACCAACCTGACTAAAAATACAAAATTAGCCGGGCTTTGTGGCACATGCCTGTAATCCAGCTACTTGGGAGGCTGAGGCAGGAGAACCACTTGAAACCGGGAGGCGGAGGTTGAAGTGAGCCAAGATTGCGCCATGGCACTCCAGCTTGGGCAACAAATGAAACTCTGTCTCAAAAAAAAAAAAAAAAAAAAATTGGAGGATAATACTGTATTATAAAGATGTAAATTATCTAAAAATTGTTCTATAATTGCTATGTAATTCCAATGAAAATCCCAGAAGGATTTTTCACGAAACTAGAAACATTAAATCTAAAATTTATATGAAAAATCAGAAGAGAAATATAGCCAAAACACTCTTGAAGAAGATGAAATAGGTTGGGAGACTCGGCCTACAAGATATCGAGTGCTGTTACAGAGCTATAGACATTAATAGTGTGGCACTGGTACAAAAACAGGCAAATTGGCAGAACAGAGAGCCCAGAAACAGACCTATATATTTATGAAAATTTGATATAAAAGAGATTTGGCATAGCACATCATTGAAGAAATTGGCGTGAAACAACTATTTAGCAAATACAAGTCAATTTCAATATATTAAAAATTTAAAGTGAAAGAAGAAACTTTACAATCTTTAAAAGAATGTATTGGATAGGCCAGGCATGGTGGCTCATGCCTGTAATCCCCGCACTTTGGGAGGCTAAGGTGGGAGGATCACTTGAGGTCAGCAGTTCGAGACCAGCCTGGCCAACATGGTGAAACCCTGTCTCCACTAAAATTACAAAAAAATTAGCCAGGCATGGTGGAGCATGCCTGTAATCCTAGCTACTCAGGAGGCTGAGGTGGGGGATTGCTTGAACCTGGGAAATGGAGGTTGCACAGTGAGACGAGATTCTGCCACTGCACTCCAGCCTGGGCGACAGAGCAAGACTTCTTCTCCAAAAAAAAAAAAAAAAAAAAGACAATGTATTGGACAAAATCATTCTGACCTCAGAGAAGGAAGAAATTTTTAAACAGGAAACAAAAAGAACAAACTGTAAAAGAAAAGATTGATAAGGTCAGTAATATTATAATAAGGAACTTTGTTCAAAAAGACAACATAGGTCAGGCACGGTGGCTCACACCTATAATCCTAACACTTCGAGAGGTCAAGGAGGGCAGATCACCTGAGGTCAGGAGTTTATGACCAATCTGGCCAACATGGTGAAACCCCATCTCTACTAAAAATACAAAAATTAGCCGGGTATAGTGGGGCGCGCCTATAATCCCAGCTACTCTTGAGGCTGAGGCAGGAGAATCGCTTGAACCCAGGAGGCAGAGGTTGTAGTGAGCTGAGATCAAGCCAGTGAACTCCAGCCTGGGCAACACAGCAAGACTCCATCTCAAAAAAAAAAAAAAAAAAAAAACATAAAGATATGAAAACATAAACCCTGAACTGCCAGAGGCTCCTTGCAACATACAAAACTGCTAAAAGATTAATGTCTAGATTATATGAAGAACTCTACAAATCAAGAAGGAAAGGGAGGGAGAGAGACAGACAGACCAAGCAAAAATAAACAAGACACACATGATTACGTCATAGAAAACACAAATGGCAAATAATGCATGAAACAATGTCCAGCCTGATTAGTGATTGTGAAAATGCAAATTTAGATCACAACATGATATTCTACCTTAGCAAAAATTAAGAAATCTGGTATTACAAAATTGGTGTAGATGTAGATAAAAGACTATGACACCCTGCTGGTGTATCAACTATTGCAACCACTTTGGAAAACAATTTGGTGCTATTTTACGAGGTTGCACATTCACATACCCTGTGACATGGCAAATCCATCCCTAGGTAAGTACCCTAGAGAAATCCTTAAATATAAATACCAAGTCTGTTCAAAGTCACAGAAACAAACAAAACAAAAAGCAAACTAAATAATTGAAATAGTCACTAACAGCCTGGGTGCGGTGGCTCATGCCTGTAATACCAGCACTTTGGGAGGCTGAGGTGGGCGGATCACTTGAGGTCAGGAGTCCCAGACCAGCCTGGCCAATATGGCGAAATCCTTTCTCTATTAAAAATACAAAGATTAGCTGGACTTGGTGGCACATGCCTGTAATCCCAGCTACTTGGGAGGCTGAGGCAGGAGAGTCACTTGAACCTGGGAGGCAGAGGTTGCAGTGAGTCAAGATCATGCCACTGCAGCAGAGCAAGACTCCATCTAAAAAAAAAAATCTGAAATATTCACTAACAGAAAATAAAGTATAGCTAAACAGATCAACATGGGTGAATCTTAGAAACATATTGAATGAAACAAAACCAAGTCACAGAAAACTAAAAGCAATATAATATCATTTTTATAAAACCTCAAAATCAAGTAAAACAAAATAATAGTTTTTAGAATATCTCTAAAATGTAAAAGGATTATTTTTAAAAGATGTAAGAGAATGCGGACCAAAAAAAAAAAGAAAAATGAAATCAGGTGGAAACTCTTCTAGTGGAGGGGCAGGTTGACGGGAAGGGGACACAGTTGATGGGACAGTATGGATTATGTTCTAGTTGTTACACTGGGTAGCAGGTTCGTGGAGTTCACATCATTAAGCTTCTTAATTGGTCGGGCAGGGTGGCTCATACTTGTAATCCCAGCACTTTGGGAGGCCAAGGCAGGAGGATCCCTTGAAGCCAGGAGTCTGAGATCAGCCTGGGCAACAAAGTGAGACTCTGTAGTACAATTTTTTTTTTTTTTTAGTTAGCCAGGTGTGGTGGCACACACCTGTAGTCCCAGCTACTCAGGAGGCTGTGGCAGGAGGATCACTTGACCCCAGGAGTTGGAGGCTGCAGTGAGACAATGTCACTTCTGTACCCAGCCTGGGCAACCAAGGGAGACTCTGTCTCTAAAAGTAAATAAATGAATAAAAATAAGCTTCTTAATCTACATCAGTTTTCTTAACGTTGCCACTACAGACGTTTTGGGTTGGGTAAGTCTCTGTTGCAGGGGGCTGTCCTCTGCACTGTAGGATGTTTAGCAGCATCCCTGGTCTCTACCCACTAGATGCCAGTGCTATCCCCCTGTCCCCCACCCCCCAGCTGTGAAAACAAAAAATGTTTCCAGACATTGCCAATGTCCCCTGCAGAGCAAAATTGCTCCCTGGTTGAGAATCACTGATCTACATATATGTTACATATACTTTTGAATGTTAAATATTCCATAATAAAATATAGTTTAAAATTGATGGGTAGAAGTTTCACTCTGTGAAACATAACCAGGAAGCCATCATTAAGAGCTGAGGAAGCCATCATTAAGAGCTGAGGAAGCCAGAGCCTGCCGGAGTCCTTTGAAGTGACAGTGCTCAGCTATATGAGCTGACAGTTTCAGGAAGGTTTTGACTAGCAGATGATATTTCTAGAAATTGTACCAGGTATCAGAAATCAATGACTCTACACTGGAGAAAAATGTCTGCAACCCTTCTTAATTCTTTGGGAGATCTAAAAGCTTAGTTTAGCCTTTAGGACTACCATTTAATTTTATAAATAATCAATTATTGATTTTTGAAAATAGGGCTTTGTGTTTTTATACAAACCCTTTCTTCCAAGGTATTGAAAGAGATTCATATATTTTATTACCTTTGGGGGTTTGGCGTCTGTAAAGTCATCACATATCCAACAGTGGCCCCCAAATGACTGGGAGATCTCCAGGAATATGATCCAGAGAAAATAACACTGCTGTTCTAGGATGATGAGTGTCTGAGAGCCCATGCTGACTACTGTACCCCATTAACCTTAGAGCCTACACAACTCTGTGGCTCTACTTGATAGCACCTGTCTGGATTCCTTCCTTCCTCCCTCCCTCCCTTCTTCCCTCCCTCCCTCTTGCCCTCTCTCATTCTCCCCCTCCCCCTCTCCTTTCTCTCTCTCTCTCTCTCTCTCTCTCTCTCTCTCTCTCTCTCTCCCTCCCTCTCCCTCTCTCTCCCTCTCTCTTTCAGACAGTGTCTTGCTCTGTAACCCAGGCTGGATTGCAGGGGTACCATCAAGACTCACTGCTGCAGCCTCAATTTCTCAGGCTTAGGCAATCCTCCTACTTCAGCCTCCTGAAGCGTTTACTTAGGCATCACAGCTGGCTAATTAAAAAAAAAAAAAATTACAGAGACAGGATCTCACTGTGCTACCCAGGCTAGTATTAACAAACTGGGCTCAAGTGATTGACCCTCCAGCCTTGGTCTCCCAAAGTGCTGGGATTACAGGCATGAGCTGGCATGCCCAGCCACCTATTTGGTTCTCATACTTGTACTACAGTTCCATTTAACTCAGATGGGGGAGATTTTATTACCTTCATTTTTTTAAATGGAGAAACATAGACACGGAGAGTATACATGACTTTTTCGAGATAAAAGAATCCAGAGTTAATTGATTAGAAATCCTAATTTGACATGAAAATCAGGTCTCTTGAACCTTGGTCTTTATGCTTTTTTAAAACCAGGCTCTGAACTGTGTTTGGACATGTGTGAGTATGCTCATGCAGATGTGTGTGTGTGCATGTGTGCCTCTGTGTGTCTGTGGTTTGGGGGATGTATGTCTGTTTCTCTAAGGATAAGGTGTCAAGGAGGAGACAAGGCAAAGGATTAAAGAGAGGAGCTAGGAGGAAAGTCATGAAAGAAAGACTATGAGATTACCAGTGTGCAGTTGTGGAAGCCTACAGTCCCAGCTACTCAAGAGGCTGAAGTGGGAGGATTGCTTCAGCCCAGGAGCTCAAGACCAGCCTGGACAATATAGTGAGACCCCAATCTCAAAAAATAAAATAAAATAAAAAGAAAGAATGTCGGATTCAGAAGATGCTTTGGGCAAGACCTCTGGAGGTCTCAGTTCAACTGTAAAAGCTTACAATGATTGCAAGAATCAAATGAGATGTGTCTTTGAAAATATTTTATGTTTCTGTATATAAATATTTGTGTGTGTGTGTGTGTGTGTGTGTGTGTGTGTGTGTGTGTGTGTGTTTTAGTAGAGCTACTCAGGAGGCTGAGGCAGGAGAACTGTTTGAATCCAGGAGGTGGAGGTTGCAGTGAGCCGAGATAGCGCTACTGCACTCCAGCCTGGGCAACGGAGCGAGACTCCATCTCAAAAAAAAAAAAAAATGTGATTGCCATTATTAGAATTATTATTAAAATATAATTAGATGCTAAAGCAACCCTCATGAGTAGGATGACTCACATTTTCTTCCTTTTCTTGGCATTCACTCTTACCATATGTCCAGCTCAGAGGAATATTCAGTGGCTCCCAGCAAAGCATCGGGAGGCCGGTACCACAGGGTCACGACTTCTGAAGAGTATGTCTGGCTGGGAACAGACTTGGCCCGAGCAAGACCTGTCCAAAGAGGAAAAGCATAAAACCCATTGTTCTAGACTCTGGCTTGCACCATGATGCACTGGACCAGGGAGAGTATAACTGACAGGGTAAACATCATTAAAAAAAACAACACACGAACTTTAGGTGCTTCTAATAGAACTTATCACTATCTTGACTCTATCTATCACTTCATCAAGTGAATTTCTCAAATTTTGTCCTGCTTTGCAGCTAGATGTGGCCTTCTTGGCAGCTGAGTGTGGTCAGGTGACTAAGTTCTTGCCTATATGATAAGAACAGAGGTGATGTGTGAACTTCCAGATCATGCCTTAGTGGAGGGGTTAAGTGTTCTGCTTCCCTTTTCTCCTTCCTCTGGGCTGTGATGAGCAGGAGGTGGCAGCCATCTTGAAACAAGCAATTGGGGGAAAATCCTAGGGATGGTGGAGTCACGTGACAGAAGCAGCCTGGGCCAAGACACGACGGGGCCACCATACATGCTCTGCCTGCTTAGCTCAGGACTGTGATGTGAGAGAAAGTTAAGTTTCTCGCGTATTATACCTCTGTAATTTTGGGTCTCTGTAACAGCAACTGAACTGAGTTCATGACTAACGTTGCCACCTTCCATTTCGGCACTCCAGGAAAGCCCAGTTTAAAGATACAGGGTAGGGACTACTCATCCAAATTAATTAGTTTGGTAGGATCTTACATGAATTACTAAGTGCTGTTCTGCAAAATGAGAGTCCGTCAGTCAGCTGTTTATCTCACAGAATTGCATGATCTATTGTTGGGAAAAACTTCCATAGATGAGTTGGCTGTTGTGGAGAATTGATAAATAAATATCTGTTAAATGCTTACATGTCAGGACAAAAGCTGCCATCTCAGGATAAATACTGCAGCTATAGTGTCATCATTTGAATCTGCCAGAGAAGAGTGGTTCCTTAGCTCACATAGAGCCAGTTTTTCAACAAGTATTTATTAAGCACCTACTATGGTACCAGGCACTAGGGATACAATGATAAGCGAAAACAGACCCAGGCTGCCCTCATGATGCTTATAGTCCAATTGGGACAAAATCATCATGCAAATATATGTGTGCTCACACATGTGTATATATTTATGTGTATGCATGTATGTATCTATATATGTGTGTGTGAATATAATTATAAACTGTGATAAGTGCTAAAATGGAAAGATGCTGTGATACTTGGAGGAAATCTGCTTCACTTTAATGGGAATAAAACTTCGCATACCCATACAGTCACACCTATATAAATACGTAGGAGAGCTGGAACAAGTGTCCTGGAGTCTCCATCCTGACAGGAGTCCATGCCACAGTCTGTGGTTAACCTCTTTATCACCTTGGGATAATCTCGATCTATTCCAACATGATTTGTATATCCACTTAGATTTAGAAAAACTTACTAAGTACAGTTTACTCTACGAATGTCTCTCTATCAAAAATGGCAGTGGGGCAATAGGGGTGCCCAGCTTTTGGCCATTTGACTAAACTGGGACTTGGTGGAATCCTAGGAAGCTACCAATCCTTCCCCTGTTTCGTGCCTCACACTTCCTTTATGGTAGTTTGATATCCTCACAAAGCATCATGTTCTCGGGCCTCTAGTTTTCAAAGGCCAGGCCCCGTCAATGCTTAAACAAGTGCATACAAAAGCATCATTGTTCACAGCCCAGAAGGAGACCTGAGGGGCGACTTACCAAAATCAGCCAGTTTGAGCTCTCCCAGGTGACTGATGAGTAAGTTCTGAGGTTTCAGGTCCCTGTGAAGAACATGTTGGTGGTGGATGTACGCCAGGCCCCGCAAAAGTTGAAACATGAAAAGCTGGAAGGAAGAAACACTATCCATAAGGAGATTTGAGCCACCATGTGCTGATTTCTCCTCTAAATCAAAAACAGTCATCTGAAAGAATATAGTAAAAGTGTCTCTTGAGAGACCAAAAAAAAGAAGATTTTTACATTCAGAGGGGGAAGAAAAAGGCCAAGGAAAGTCAAGTAACTAGATTGTGTCCTAAACAAAGGGATTCTGGCTTTTCCTGACATCTCATTTCTTTGATACTGAAGGAATTACCCTTCCTTAAAAATCTAAAGTGAAACTTTGAAGTTTCCTTTGGAACACTAGTTACTGATTTAGAGGTGAAAGATTTAATTTTTTTCCCCACCAATGAACTTGGCATATAAGATCAAAGTTGACCTGGAAATGGTATTCTAAAGTTTACAACTGCTTAAGTTTTCTAGGCACTCTGATGTGAAACCCTTTTAAAAACACAACACAAGGAGACCAGGCTAAAAATATATCTTTAGATGATATTAGAAAATAAAGAAATCTTTATCATTTTAAACCTATTTTTAAAGTCTTAAATTCAAAGTTGAAAACAAGGGAAATACACAGTACAGATTAAAAGGGATGAGAGACCAAACGAAGTTAGACCTCCCTCAAAAAAAAAAAAAAATTCAAAAAAGAATAAGGGATAAATCATAGCAAGAAGAAGGGAGAAAGGGTAAATGGTAGTGGTGGAGAAATAAAAGGAAAAAACACATTCTGAGCCCCAATTTAAAAATGTTTCATGTGATTATGAGGCACAGAAACCAAAGCCATTACTAGGTTCCCATCATTATGGAAACTTATGGGAAAAAAAGAATGCTTAGTATTCCAAGTGTCTTTTGCTATTTTCCAGTGCCACTGGCAATTGAGAATTCAAACACCGACTTTGGTGTTTACAAAGACCTACGTCAACTGAGAACATGTTCTAGCAGTTCAGAAAGGAAAGGGCCAGGCCCAGCATTCCTGGGACACGCGCAAATGGGAGACACACAGTTATGTGGATTAATCCACTTTTTCAACAGCATCCTAGAAAACTAGGACCTTCAGAGATGCTAGGACCAGCACTGACCTAACAATGACCTGGAGACATTGGAGCCAAATTAATGGGCAGCATAGTCCAGTGGAAGCAGGAGCATGGGGAGTTTACCTGCTGCTGCCGCACACCTGATGTAGCTGCCACATCAGGTTCATCAACCATTTACGAATTTTGAATGTTTCTTACGAATCCTAGTTCAAATGTTAACTGGTTCTGTGACTCTTCCCAGCATGTTCTCTTCCTGGTGCTTCAAATACACACACAGTATTCATCTTACCTTCACCAAGCCACAAAGCTTCCACAGCAAAACATTCCTATACTGACATTTAAACCCTCTGATTGGTTATAAATATAAATGTTCATGGCAAAGACAATACAAAGAGCCAGCTTAAATTCCAGGTAAAAGACAAGAAAATACCATAGTATATGCTCAAAAATATGTTTTTCAGCCACACGCAGTGGCTCATGCCTGTAATCCCAGCACTTTGGGAGGCCGAGGTGAAAGGATCACCTGAGGTCAGGAGTTCGAGACAAGCCTGGCCAACATGCTGAAACTCCGTCTCTACTAAAAATACAAAAGATTAGCCGGGTGTGGTGGCACATGCCTGTAATCTCAGCTGTTCGGGAGGCTGAGGCAGGAGAATCGCTTGAACTTGGGAGGTGGAGGTTGCAATGAGCTGGGATTGCACCACTGCACTCCAGCCTGGGTGACAGAGCAAGACTCTGTCTTGAAAAAAAAAAAAAAAGTTCTTCAATATGCAGGACTAGGGAAAGAGGAAGCTGAAGACAGGTAGGTAGAAGACAGGAAGTTGGTGACCAGTGAGGGATACAGCCTTTGGGAAGGCGTGCTTGTCCTCAGTTTACAGAGAAGAAAACCAGGGCTTGATGTAACTTTAAAAACATGTCTAGGAAGAGTCAGAGCCAATACTCAAATTCAGACTTGTCTGACTCCACTATACCATCCTGAGAAACTAGAGAAAAGACAGAAAATGAAAACACGAGCGGGAAGGAGAGAGTCAGCTGGCTGAATCAGAGAGCTTCTTAGTAGGTCAGCTTGAAACGCCTTTTATGTCCCAAGTGTAGACTGTTCTCACTAATTAGGCACAGTCACTTCCCACCTTCTTGCCATTCAACCTCTTTCCTCTCTGCCAGATATGTCTACGGGCATCTGTACATGGTAAAGCACTGCGGCATTAAGGTATGGTATTTTATAAGCACATTTCTCAACACTGCAGTGTGTGCTGACAGCCCTCACCACCCACTCACCCTGTCATCCCTCCCAACCTGGATTCTTCTTTCAACGCTGCAGAAGCTTCACCAATTACTGCATCATAACCAGATATCATGGTGTCTGCACAGTTCAACATCAGCCAGACTGTGGGTGACTCTCCAGAAAGGCTTCCCAGATCCCAGGGTTTAGACCTGTTTCCAACTCAATAAGGTTTGGGGGAACAAAATAATTCCCCTGAATTAGTGCCATCTGGGCTAGGAGTTACTTGAAAACCAATGATATCTGTTAGCCAGCTCCTTACAGGGAAGCCTGAGTCCTTCCATCCACCTGGAATCCCTGGGACTCATTCTACTAGAAATCCGAAACAAGATAACCTCACTAGGATTCCCACCTTGTCTTCCTTGGTCATGACTCAGAACATAAGCCTCCGACTATTCCTTTCCCCCCAACATGCTCATCTCCATTCTGCTCTGTGCTTCCTCTGTTTAGCCTCCTATCTATTGCTCCTCTCTCTCCCAAACCTTTTCGCTGTTTTACTCTCCACTCCTCAATCCTGCTTTAAAAACTACCTAAAAGCTAACCTCTGGTGAATTTCCTTCTGGCTCCTTTCCTTAAATGAGACCATGAGCTCACTTCTTCTCTATAGTATTCTCAAGTGGGTGTTAGTTTTTCTTTAACTTCCTCATACCTTTGACCACTGGTGAGTGTCATAGCTGCCTCCCTTTTCCGCACTACCACTTCAAAACCATGACTTCTCTACTCTTAAGTAAAAACCCCTGACCCTTGGATTTTAATGCCATCCAGCCACATCTTCCATTACCCTTCTTTTAGCTGTCATCCACTGAACTCCCAATCACTTTCTGTCATTCATGGAAGATGTGGGCACTTGGATCACAGCTGTTGCCTCCATGACATTAGTGCCCATGAGAATAGCTCTAGCCAAACTCAGCTGCAATAATCTGCTTCTCCAATCCACTTCAGACACTAACTCCCGTGGTCACACACTAGATCGTGCCATTGTATGGAACTGGTTGTTCTCTGAAATACAAAATTCATCCCCCCAGTAAAAATGCTTTTGCAATGATTATGCTATTCACAATTTTTTTTTTTTTTAACCATGGTTGCCCATGACTTTTGCCGTGAAACCCAATGGATATCTCTTATTCTTTATCTTTGCAGCATCTGGCGCATAGACCATGCCTTCCTTCCTGAGGCGCTCTCTTTTTTTGGTTCCACAATCTCCTAGTTTTTCTTCTACCTCTCTGGCTGTTCTTTCTATAGGTTCTACTTCTACTGCTATCTAATATCTATGGATATTCTGGCCAGGTGCAGTGACTCACACGTGTAATCCCAGAACTTTGGGAGGCCAAGGCAGGAGGATTGCTTGAGTCCAGGAGTTGGAGACCAGCCTGAGCAACATTGTAAGACCCCATCTCTACAAAAAATAAAAATAGGCCAGGCGCAGTGGCTCATGCCTGTAATCCCAGCACTTTGGAAGGCAAAGGCAGGTGGATCACTTGAGGTCAGAAATTCAATAGCAGCCTGGCCAACATGGTGAAACCCCGTCTTTACTAAAAGTACAAAAATAAGCCAGGCAAAGTGGCACACACCTATAGTCCCAGCTACTCGAGAGGCTGAGGCAGGAGAATCGCCTGAACCCAGGAAGTAGAGGTTGCAGTGAGCTGAGATTGCACCACTGCACTCCAGCCTGGGCAACAGAGCAAGACTCCATCTAAAAAATTATATAAATAAAATTTAAAAAATAAAAAATAACATATTGATATTCTTAGGGTTCCATCTTTGATCTTCTTCTGTTATCACTCTACACATGCTCCCTTAGCTATCTTACCCACTGACATGACTTTAATGAACAACTGTAACCTGATGATTTCAAAATCTTTCTCTCCAATTCAGATTGCCTTTCTACTTTAGGCCCACATAGTCTAGAGTTCACCTCTACATCCCATAATCACCTCAAACTCAGCATGTCTAAAACACAGTTCACAGTATCTCTCCAAAATTAATTTTTCTTTCTGATTCTCTATCACAGTGAATGGCACCATCATCCATCTTAATAGTCAAACTCAGAAAAAAAAGTATTGCTGACTCTTGTTTTTCTCATCAGTTTCCACTAAGTAATTAGTCTCCTATCTGTCCGCTTTCTACCACCATCATCTCACATCTGTACCACCGTTGTTCTGATTAGCCCCACTGTCAAGGCTGGAATCCTAGCGAATGTCAGCATTCAGGGAATGAGTAGGGGGAGAGAAGTTTTCTATGTGAGTAGGGTGAGAGCGGGAGAAGAAAAACAGGAGAAAAGTAGGGTCAGGGGAATATAACCTTTCAAAAAAAAGTATTGCCCCCATTCCAGTCTATTCACCACACTGTCATCAGAGTGAGCTTTATAAAAAGAAAATCTGAATTTATCACCTCTTTGTTTAAAACCGTTTAATGGCTCCTGATATAAAATAGCATGACTGTGATATTGTGAAATATATATTTGGTCTTCAAGTAGATTCCTGGCAGCCAACTCCTAAAATCTTTAGAAACCCCAAAGTGATGTCTTTTTGTAGAGTTGACTGATAGCTGGAAGACCCTTGGGTAACTTTAGGATAGGGGCCGGTCACTGGAAAGATAAAGGCATGATTAGGGGAGGGGGAAAGGGGCTAAAGGTTAAGTTGATCACCAGTGGCCAATAGTTTAATAAATCATGCCTACACAATGAAAACTCCACAAAACCCTGTAAGGTTAGGGTACAGAGACCTTCTGGATAGCAGAACTCTCATGGAGGCTTCTGGAGGGTGGCTTGCATGGGACAGGCATGGATGCTCTGTGCCCCTTCCCATATACCTTGCCCTATTCATCTCTTCATCTTTGTAATATCCTTTATAATAACCCAGTGAGTGTAAGTGTTTCCCTGAGTTCTGTGAGCCACTCTAGCAAATTAATCAAACCCAAGGAGGGGTTAATGGGAACCCCAATTCATTAGCCAGGCAGTCAGAGGCCCAGGTGAAACAACAGGGAGGTTGTGATTGGCATCTAAAGGGGGAGTGGCAGTCTTGGCGACTAAGCCGTCAGTCTGTGAGATCTCATGCCATCTGCAGTTAGATAATATCAGAGTTGAATTTGATTAGAGGGTGCCCAATTGGTGTCCATTGCAGAACTGCTTGCTTACCTGGTGTGTGGGGGGGAGAATCTCCCACACATTGGTCACAGAAGTGTTTTGTGTTGACTGTTGTGGTGTGAGAGCAGAGGAAAACCAGTTTGTGTTTTTTTCACTCAGAATGACACAGATGGGCCCTTCATGCCCTGGCTTGCTCCTAACCTGTTGAGTTTCGTCTTTAACCACCCCTAACAGCTAATTTTAAGCCTCCAGCCTTACTGAATTTCTTTCAGTTCTTGGAACCTACCATGCCTTCTCTGGCATTCCAACATTTTCACTGATGCCTCCACCGTGGAGAACTATCCCTACTCCCACCTGCTTTGATTTGGATAACCTCTTCCTTTGTGCCTCCATATACCCACAATAAATTCTTTCATTTATTAGCGTGTCCCTCACAAATCCACAAATCCTTGCAGTCAAGAGTATGACTTTTAGCTGTATTCCTGATGCCTGCAATACTGTCCACCATGCCCTTTCTTGAAATTGCTTCTTCCCTTGACTTCCATGACACTGTGTATTTTTTTCCAGATGCTCTACATTCCTACAAGCTGCTTCCCTTTGTTCCTTGATCTCCTGTTCCTCTTCTCATCCCAAAAGGCAAAAGTCCTACCATAGTCTTCCTGTCTTTGTGTATTTGCTCTTTCAGTTGCTGACTCCTTGTCTTCTGAACTCTTTGTGCTGATGACTCTCAGATCTATACTTCCAGCTCACAGCTCCCTCCTGAGGATGGATTTCCTTTAAGGATGCCTACTACTCATTTCCCTTTGGAGATCCTGCCTCACCTGGGACCTCAGCATGTCTGAAACAGGACTCCTCCTCTTTCTCTCCAAACCAACTTCTTCTATTTCTGTTAGTAGAGCTACAAATCTCCTCATCAGTCAAACTCAAAACCAGTCATGTTTGGCCGGATTCTTTCCCTCCTCATGCCCGGGTTACCAAGAGGTGAACTCTTCTTTGCTACTGACTTTTCCCCATTCCTCTCCATTCTTCCTGTTGCTACCACAGTGTGGGCCTTGATTACTAACTGCTGACTAGATCCTTGCTGCTCACTGCTTGGCTCTTGACCAGCACCACCTGCATCACCTTGGCTCATGTTAGAGTGCAGAGGCTCAGGCTTAACCCCAGACTTGCTGAGTCAGGTCCCCAGTCATTTTGTCAGCTCATTGAAGTTTGAGAAGCACTAGGCCAGTCCACATCAATAAACTCTTTGGCTCACACCTGTAATTCCAGCACTTTAGGAGGCCGAGGTGGGAAGATCCCTTGAGGCCGGGAGTTTGAGGCTGCGGTGAGCCATGACTGCTCCACTGCACTCTAGCCTGGGTAACAAAATGAGACTCTGTCTCAAAAAAACAAACAAACAAACTAACTAACTCTTAAGTGGAATTCCTGGCTCTAGTCTCTTCTTTCCTTTCATATATCCTATAGACCACAGTGATGTAAATTTCCTCTAATCATATTGTTTTCTCTTAACTCAAATTTAATGACTAATGACTGTACTGTGTAAGGAATAAAATCCACATTTCTTTCTTTTTAAGGGACACGGTCTTCCTCTGTCACCCAAGCTGGAGTGCAGTTGTGAGATCATGGCTCACTTCAGCCTCAAACTCCTGGGCTCAAGTGATCCACCCAATTCAGCTTCCCAGGTAGCTGCGACTACAGGTGTATGCCACCACACCCAGCTGATTTTTTAATTTTTTATAGAGATGAAGTCTTGCTATGTTGCCCATGCTAGTCTTGAACTCTTGGGCTCAAGTTATCGTCTTGACTTGGCCTCCTAAAGTGCTTGGATTATAGGTGTGAGCCACCACACCCTGCCAAAGGTCCACATTTCTCAGAAAGTGAGGCTCTTAGCCACCTACCCAATCTATTTCCCCCAAGAATTGTGTATGCTGTTTCACTGATACATTCCATATTTCAGGCCAACAGAACTAGAAGTGCACTATGGCACTAGTGGGAAAGAATCTTAACTAAGAATC
Source organism: Ateles fusciceps (assembly GCA_036589455.1). Classification (NCBI taxonomy): domain Eukaryota; kingdom Metazoa; phylum Chordata; class Mammalia; order Primates; family Atelidae; genus Ateles; species Ateles fusciceps. Next base: position 1,442,831 of record JAZHEH010000889.1, read on the forward strand.
ACTTTTAGCAATGGCATAAGCTGGTTCTATAACCTCAGGCAAAATGTGTGTCCTCTCAAATCCTGGATTCCTCCTCTGCAAAATAAGGAAGTTAGACCAGGCCAGTGCTTTAAAGACTTTTTGGCTGCAGTCTACAGTAAGAAATATATGTGTATCCGGTATTCACATCCATGCATAAATATAAGTACAGTTACAACTGGAGCAAAAGTTGGACAAAATAATACTTACTCTTTCTAAATGTAGTGCCCTCTAACATTTTCTATTCTCCTCATCAATTTATTTCATTTTTTAAAATGCAGGTTGCTAACCACCGTATTGATTTTATAACACACTACTGGATCAGAACCTAGAGATTGTAAAATACTGTGTTTCCTCTGATCCTGACAAGCCATGACTCTGGGGTCCTCTTCTTTGAATGTATCCTCTATTTCCCTACCCTGTACCTTTGCTGAAAACATTTTCTCTCCCTGTAACATGCTCTCCTATTCCAGACTCTTGAAACGCAGTGTGTTTAAGGTCTGAGACTTCTTGAGACTAGAAGATATCTTTGATGCCCTTGCACATGTACAGTACTAGATTATATTCTTTCTTGACATTCTACACAAGTGTCCTATAATCGTATTGGCGCAGGACCAGGCACAGTGCCTCAAGCCTGTAATCCCAGCACTTTGGGAGGCCAAGGCGGGTGGATCACGGGGTCAGGAGATCGAGACCATTCTGACTAACACGGTGAAAACCCGCCTGTACTAAAAATACAAAAAATTAGCCAAGTGTAGTGGCACACGCCTGTGGTCCCAGCTGCTCAGGAGGCTGAGGCAGGAGAATTGCTTGAACCCGGGAGGCGGAGGCTGCAGTGAGCTGAGATGGCGATGTTGCACTCCAGCCCCGGTGACAGTGTGAGACTCCGTCTCAAAAAAAAGTATTGGTGCATATCTCTTGTCTCTTGTTTTTGGCTATAAGTTCCTTGAGGGGAGGGATCATGTCTTTTATGTCTACTTTTATGTCCTTCTAAGCATTTAGCACAGTGTCTGGTATGTGAGAGTCACTCAGCCTGAAAATCTCACTCTCTCACAGTTATTCTTTCTCCAACCATTATTCTATTTAATCAACACCTCTAGGTCCTTGAACTCTTCCACTCTCTTCATAACTATTAGCAAGCTGCTTATCTTCACTTTCTTCCTCAGATTAGACTCAGTCTAGAAGCCACTGGCCAGCACCTAACTTCTCTCTTGATAATCTCTTCACCTCTCTTGCCCACCTGTCTCTTCCTTTCACATGTCTGGCAGAACTTCAGCGCTGACTCAATCCAACTGTCTACATTCTCTGCTCCTCTATTCAAATTGCCAAGCATTACCATAAAGAAACCCATGATCATGCAGATAATGTAATGGTCTTCTCCCTTACCAGAGTCCTTCACACACCATGAAACATTCCTATTTGGTTTCTCTAGTTGGATCTCTATCCCATTCTCCACACAGGTAACTGGTATTTTAATTTTTGTTTCACTCTCCTCAAGCCTTTGTCCTCAAACATTCCTTTCCAAAACCTTACTTCCAACTCTGGGTTAGTTCCCCTTATTCTGTGTTCCCACAGTATTCCTAGTTACCATGGCCGTAGGCTTTAACACTGCTTCTCACTGTCTATTTATTTATTTGTTATAGCACAACTTATGTATTTCTTTCTTTTCTTTTCTTTTTTTTTTGACATGGAGTCTAACCCTGTCACCCAGGCTGGAGTGCAATGGCATGGTCTCGGCTCACTGCAATATTTGCCTCCTAGGTTCAAGCAATTCTCCTGCTTCAACCTCCTGAGTAGCTGGGATTACAGGTGCGCGACACCACACCCAGCTAATTTTTTTTGTATCTTTAGTAAAGACAGGGTTTCACAATGTTGGCCAGGCTGGTCTTGAACTCCTGATCTCATGATCTGCCCACGACGGCCTCCCAAAGTGCTGGGATTACAGGCATGAGCTACTGTGCCCGGCCAACAACTTATATATTTCAAATGGGCAAAAATTAGTACCATTAACAGTATCTTAAGATAAATTTCCTTTGAATGGGAGCTTCCTTTCCAGTAGTTTGAGGTCTACAAGATGTATCTAGAAAATTTACTATTATGGAAAATGAAGACTGCTTACATCGAATGTGGGGGAAGGGGAAGGGCCTGTGGTTTTTCTTTTTGATCAGTTGCTGTAACACTGTCCTTCTGGTGGCTCAGGTAGTTTCATATTTTCTTTAGATATCATTAGGCACCAAAGCTCTTACAGGACCACTTTGATGCTATATGAATTCTGCCCTTTTGCTAGTGCTAATATGGCTCCTGGGTCCACCATCCCATTAGAACTACTAACTCAATTCATAGTATTTTTTGTTACAGATCTTACAAAGGGGAGTGCTTCTAGGTATTTAGGTTAGGTCCACATTCTACTTTAAGACTGCATATTCAGTTTTCATAAATTGTCTGAGCCCATGGCAGCTGATATCTTGTGTTGCTGTCGCTTGAAAGCTGGCCCTCACAGCCTATTTAAGTTCATATATCTTACTGGACTTAAAGCTCATTGAAAATAAGAAATATAACTTATTCATTATTGAAACTGCAGAACTTATTACAGCACTAAGTACTCAATAGATATTTCTTAAATGAATGAGTAAATGAATATGTAAATAAATATTAGTTAAATGAGTAAATATATCACATACAAACTTTATATGGTTATTTTAAGAGCCAATCAATTAATTAATGCCAATAAAACCTTAGGGAATGAAAAGTATGAAATATAAATGGTTTTAAAAATTTATAACAGATATAGAATTATAGCTAGTTAAGAGTTTATTATTATTTCTATTCTATGACTGGAAAAATGGAAGTTAGGGCCACATAAATAATAGGATCTTCTAGAACAGGTATTGCAGACTTCACCATAGACCACAGTAATCTGATACAAAGAAGGCATTAATTTTATGATGGCCTAGCTTGATACTTTTTACCTTGTAGTGTAATTCTCCACTGGTTTATTCATCTAAAGATACATCTGCATGTGGCTGTGACTGAAAGCATTAGGTTGCTCAGGAAACATTGCTCCGTATCTTAAGGGGCAACTCAGCCACTCTTTTTCTTTCTTCTTTCTTTCTTTCCTTTTATTTCTTTTTTTAAAGTTAAAAAAAAACTTTTCTCTGGAATATCAGTAATGTTTATTCTCTTATTTAGTATCATAGGACTTTGCTTTGTGATATAGTCTGTTTCAGAATTCTCCTTCTGTGGGCAAGCCAGGAGAAGGTCCTGACCCTTAATGTACTCACTCTGACATTGTGAGGATGAAGCCCTCCCGGATGCTGAGACATATACTGGGCCAGGTCTGTGTGCTAAACAAAACAGCGGAGAAAGAGAACAGAGTGAATTTAGTGGTGCTTGGATAGCGTCCTAAAGCAGAACATAGACTTTACTGTAAGAAGGCATTACGAAGTATGGAATTTTAAGAATAAGGTGCAAAGGAACATAACCAGGTTTCCTGAGAACCCACTGTTAAGGTCAAATACAGTGCGTCTTTCTAACTGGCTGCCGTTAGAACAAAGCCTGTTTCTCAGCACAGAGATGCTCATTTTAAATGACTGGCACTGAACACAACGATGCAGGAATTTTTCACTCTCCAAGTGTCTTTGGAGGCAAGTCAAGTACACATACCTCAGGAGTTCTTTCTGCTTATTTAAATATTTTTTTCTTCCAAAAATTCAACATGAGTTATTCTTCAGCAAGCTTGCATACAATTTTTAAACATCTTGTGATTTTTACCTTTATTGTCAATGAAAAAATGCTGGATTCTGCTCAGATCGTGATTAAACTAGATTCAAAATGAATGCCAAAGTTTTATTTAGGAAGTAAACTCAAGATCCTCATTTATTATCGCTGATGAGGGGAAAGGGACAGCAAAAGTCATGGGTAAGGAAACAGGACCAAAGACGGATGTGGGGAACAATAACGTTCTACTAATCACAATAATGAAAATTTCCATGATACGTTCCACATTGTAATGAAAGTTTTATCACGCCATAAAATATTAACAGATTCATTATACAAGCAACAGGCTCTTTTTCTCATGTGTTGTAAAATGCTCGAACAACTTACCATGTATTCAAAAACGAATGTCAGTGTCTCTTTGGTGTGGATTATGTCATGCAGGAGCACAATATTGGCATGTTTCAAGCCCTTCAGGAGAGAAGCTAGAAAAATTGAACAAAATGTTAAATCCCTCGTTGATAATGGAAGTGCTGCTCTAAAGGTCTCAGGCAGTATATATTTTTTAAACATTTCAATCAAATCAAGCATTCTGGTTATTTTACTGCTGGAAAACAATCTCTTGTGGCAAAAGAATATTTAAAATTACAGAGAACCTTCATTATTTCAAAAATGGCAAATCATTGCATTTACACAACTTATTGTTCCTATAGGCTAGAGTGGTTGCCAAAAATACGTTTCCATTTACCTAATCAATTTCATCAAAGCACTCAGAGCACTAAATGCTCCCCTCTGGGAATCTCATCATCCCAGCTTTAGACCTCCAGGAGGAGAGGCCTGGAGAGATGAAAGGCCTTTGGAGGAGCAGGAAATGGAGTGTTCTGCCTTCTAGAGCAGGACTTTGCCTCATATGACCAGTCTCCAAAATCCCAAGTCCTACAAGGTGTCAATAGGGCCAGTGGATATGTTTGGTGGGAGGCAGGGATAAGAGCATGGGGTTGAAACATGGTAGAGACTGGAGAAGACTGCTTAAAGTAATGTTGCAAACCTGCGGAAAGGAGAAAATGTGAACTTGAAAAGAGGAGTCTGCCAAAGCTGGGGAGCCCAGGGAGGTGAAAGTGGAGAAGGCTGAGGGCTTTCTCTTGCCTCTTCCATAATAGGTTACTAAAGACAGCCTTGAAGGGAAGAAGTCATCACAAAAGGCCAGGAGTGCCTGGGAGGGGCGTTGAATGGCTGTCTTTGGAGGTTCCGGAGATAGAAAGACCTCCGGCTTCAGGAAGGCAGAGGCTAGAAAAGGTACAATAAAGAGACGATGAGGCCGGGTGCGGTGGCTCAGGCCTATAATCCTACCACTTTGGGAGGCTGAGGCGGGCGGATCACGAGGTCAAGAGATCGAGACCTTGGTGAAACCCTGTCTCTACTAAAAAATACAAAAATTAGCTGGGTGTGGTGGCGCGCACCTGTGGTCCCAGCTACTCGGGAGGCTGAGACAGGAGAATTGCTTGAACCTGGGAAGCGGAGGTTGCAGTGAGCCGAGATTGTGCCGCTGCACTCCAGCCTGGCGCCTGGCGACAGAGCAAGATTCTATCTCAAAAAAAAAAAAAAAAAAAAAAAAAAAGAGATGATGAGGCCAGAGGTGGTGACTCACACCTGTGATCCCAGTAGTCTGGTGACAGCATGCCTGGGAATAAAATGAAGGCACAGCAAACCAGTGGTGGGTAACAAAAGAACATGGCTTCCTGGTGATATTGCTTATGCCCTACCAGCCTGTAGGTATCAGATCTACAAGCCAGTGAATTTCTCTCTTTACTTGTCAGTTTAAGCTGACTTATACCAAAGGAAGGAGCTCCATCACACCTGTTAACCCTATTTGCTCTAACGACTAATGCTCCAATTTTTACTTTTTGCCCCCAGAGTCCCTATGGGCTAAATTCATTATTTCACTTTGACAAATGTGTTGCTTTGTAAATGTAATAAATAGCTTCCCAGGCATCTGTTTAATCTCCCTAGTCTCAGACTGAAGGCCACATGGAAATTGAGGGAGTGACTTTCCCTCTTTTTGAGATGCTACCACACCACCTAGTACCACACTCAGCCAAGAGTAAGCACTTAATTTGTCAAACATATTTATTGAGTGTCTTAAGGGAGAACTGTCTGTGGAGCCAGAAGCCCTAATATGAATCCTGGCCCTGTCACTTCATATCTGAGTAAGCTCTGGAGAGTGTCTCAACCCAAGTCTCAATTCATTCCTTAGGAAAAGAGACATCGTCTTTTCTGACTCACTTCATAGGGTTGATATGAGGATGGAATCAGATATCATTTGTGGAACCCTGGCAAATGTAAAGCATTACAAAGAGGTAAATTAGAAATAATGTCCCTTCCCTCAGCTTCTTGCCACTGCCTTTCACCTTGAACCCCACTAAACCCCTTCTCTTAGTCTTAAAATCTTGTTTATGGTATGTTTCTGCTAGAGTTTTTAACACCTTCCATATTTTCTGACCATCAGTTGAGAATGCTTGTACTTTATGTATATTTTTATTTATAAATTATCTCATAAATTTCTCTTTCCCTCAGCCCTATATTACAAAGCATATAGCAAAATTAGATTTTAAAAGGATGCAGTAAAGCTGAAATTGCTAAGAATACTGTTAAGATATTTTAATTTTATGTTTAATATAATTGTAGTCTCACCTAATTATATTACTGAAACTCCCGATGCTTCTTTTGAAATCCTGATGGCATGTTTTGTTCATTATGATGGCCTCATGCTCTCATTTGCTAAAAAGGCCAAGGAACAATATCTACCTAGGATGAGGCTTCCTGCTAACAACAGTGGGTATAAACTTCATGTAGTTTTCTTGATAGTTTCAGTTTCTGCAGGAGTAGGAAAAGTGTCTGTTTTGTTTTTCTCTGTTGTTCACTTACATTTGAATTGTTAGTCTTACCTTCAACCCACAGTTTCTTTGCAGAAATCTTTTTAAACCATTCACTCATTTTATGAAGATTAGCCACTTGTACATGACAAGCCCTTTCAACTCTTTTTATCACATACAAATCTATTGGGATTACCTTCCAAATTGTCCCGGACCCCTCCCTTCTTGCCATATCTTCTGCCACCACCCTGGACCAAGCCACTGTCATATGTTGGCTGAATGATTGCAAATGCCTCCCATCTGCCTGCTTCCCTGCTTTCTTCCTGTAGGCACTTCACAGGACAGCCAGACTCTGCTATCCTTCTCAAATGAGTTAGGGCATGTCCCTCCTGCTTCCAAACCCTCTGGTGGCCTCTCATCTTGCTTAGCGTAAATTCAAAGGACTTGCAGTGGCCTGCCCACCCAGCTGAGGGCTGTGCCCATGGTGACCTGCATCTCCTCACACTCCTATCTTTGCTCACTTGGCTTTAGCCTCATTGGCCTCCTAACTGTTCTTTAGACACACTTGCAAACACATTTCCACCCTGGGGTCTTGCCCTTGCTGTTGTCTTTTCCTGTAACCCTCTCTTCTCACCTCTCCGCCTTTGTCCTCTGTCACTTTCTTCAGGGCCTCTGCTCAAATAATACATACAGGTACACACTTCCTTGATCATTCTAGGTGAAACAGCAGCCTTCTACCCCATCCCACCTCAGCAGCCCTCCACCCCATCCCATGTCTACCCCCCTCCTACCCTCTCTCTTGGGGCCTTGCTTTATTCTTTTCCATAGCACCTGTCACCACCACCTGACATATTATATATAAATATTTGTTTATTGTCTGTCTCGCAGTTGAGAATATAAACTCCATTGAGAGCGAGGACTTTTGGGTTTTTTGCTTATTGCTATATACTCAGTGCCTAGAATAATATCTGGCACTTAATAAATATTTATATTTAAATTAGTGGTCACTAATTAGCTAATATCATTTATATACCTCTAGTGGGTTAGTAAAGGGTGTTTCTGTTGAAGATGCTTTTATTCCTTTTTTCTTTTGGTTGTCTCCCTCATTAGATTATAAATATTTTATGCTTTATGGCCATGTCTATTACTGCTTTTCTAGTGCCCCAGAACTAATGAAATAGTTACATGAAAACTGTGAATTTTGCTGAATAATGAATAGGGAATTCAGATGAAAGAACAGATGATGTTTAAAGCATTTATCTCACAGTATTGTTTATCATTTTGGTCCATGCACCAGAGGGATCTGAAATGCCTACAACCTCAGATGTGTGGGTCTTAAACCCAGGAAGAAAAGATCTTCTAATTTTAAGGACATTTTATAAACTTCACAGCAGGATGTGACATCTGTCCTGCAGACTAAGCAGTTGAGGGACATAAAAGTCAACTGAGAAGGGGAAAGATCCTAAAATTAGCATTCTGATTCTCATAGAACAGTGTTTTTATGATTCACATATCCTATGTATACTTATTTTTGTTTTTCTTCAAAGAAAAGACACGAAAATAAATAGGGATATCTTTTTTTTTTTTAGTAAGATGGGGTTTCACCATGTTGGTCAGGCTGGTCTTGAACTCCCGGCCTCAGGTGATCCGCCCGCCTTGGCCTCCAAAGTGCTTGGATTACAGGCATGAGCCACCACGCCTGGCCATAAATAGGAATATCTTTAAGGCTCCAGAGGAAAGGTGATTCTCCAAGTCCTAAGATGTGGCTATATGTCATAAAGTCCTGGTAGTCAAAGTCATCTCTCAGCTGTCAGCTCATTGAGGGCACAGATTGAACTTCTCCTGCTCTTTGCATCTCCAGCGCTAGCACAGGCCTGGCATGTGGTGCTCAAGAAGTGCTCATGAATTAATGAAAGCCAGACCAGTTGTAATGAGTTTATGAGGAATCATATAATGAGTCAATGATGTATTTGCTGCACCAGAGTAAATGGACCATTAACTAGGGCCCACCTTTAGCAGAACACTCCTTTGAAAGTTTTATAAGTATGAAATATATGTAGATATTTGTAAAGGGTTTTAATTTTTTTGATGGGGTGCTATGTAAATCTTGTATTTATAAATGTAATGAAGGTATTGACAGAAAACAATATATACAACTTTGATAAAGGATGGTGTACTGACTGAATACATTTTAAAAATACACATTTTTAAACCTGTTCTGCTATGAACAGAGATAACATATCTTTTCACTATGCTATTGGCTTTTAGGTTAAGCTTTCTAATGCATAAAAAATTTACAATGGATACATTAAAAAAAAAACTTCACCCCCAACCCTCATTGGACATTGAATAAAAAAGTGTTTCTAGTCCCTGTTGTTACATTTTCTCTGAACTGAGAATCACGAATCAAGTAAATGAATCAAGTTATGAATTCCAAGAAAAGAAAGAGTTGAAATAATTTTAGATAAATGTTAGAGAAATATTAAGACAAGTATCAGATAAGTAGTTGTCCTGGTATCTGTGGAATTGTAATGCTGATCACATACCATTATCCTGGCATTATTTTGTTTTATAAAGATGTAACTGTGCACAGTGAATTTGCTATGTTTGTGATGTGATTGATTGTGTTCAATGGCAGACTTTCTGTCAACCAGGCCTACCCTAGACTGTTTGTGGTCATTGGCGGTTCAGAGGTTCTAATCAGCCTCCTCCCCTGCTTCATTGCATGACCTTAGGGAGGCTTCTTAGCCTATTTTTGGCTCAGTTTTATCATATATGGATTGGGAGTCATTACTTTGCAATGTTTTTCTACTAGAGAATGATCTTAAAAGATTCTTAGCTGACACTGTTTCTAATTTAAACACTGCAATTACCGGCACTATAGAATCAATGATGGAATCAGAATTGATGAATATACAACATGATATGGTATTTTCTTTAAAATACTTTTTCTGGACACACAAGTGACCAATAAACATGTGAAAAAAATGCTCAACATCACAAATCATCAGAGAAATGCAAAAAAACCAATGAGATACCATTTTGCACCAGTCAAAAAGGCTATTACTTAAAAGTAAAAAATTAAAGGATGTTGGTAAGCTTCAGAAGAAAAGGGAATGCTTATACACTGTGGGTGGGAACATTAATCAGTTCAGCCACTGTGGAAAACAGTTTGGAAATTTCTTAAAGTGAGGCAGGACAGGCAAGCCCCAAGACTTGCTCTTAGCTTGGGGAGGGTTCTTGGCTTCACCCGGGAAATAATTCAAGGGTGAGCCAGTGGTGTTAGACAGCAGCTTTTATTGGAGTAGCAATGTGCAGCAGCAGCAGCAAGTGTATGGCTCCTTGCAGAGCAGGGCTCCCCCATAGGCAGTGTGCCCAGAGTAGCAGCTTAGAGGTAGCTCTGCAGTCAAATTTATACCCACTTTTACATATATGCAAATTAAGGGGCAGTTTATGCAGAAAGTTTTAGGAACAGAGTGGTATTTCTGGGTTGTTGGGTTGTTGCCATGGGAATGGGTGGTAACTTTCAGGTGTTGCCATGGCAATGGTAAACTGACATAGCACACTGGTGGGTGTGTCTTTGGAAAGCTGCCTCCACCCAGGCCCTGTTTTGGCTAGTCCTAAATTTGGTTTAGTGTTCAAGCCTGCCTCTGGAGTCAAGTCCCACCTCCTGCCTCAAAAAAACTAAAAACAAAATTACCATTTCAACCAGCAATTCCATTACTGGGTATATACCCAAAGGAAAATAAATTGTTCTGCCAAAAAGACACCTGGATTTGTATGTTCGTCACAGCACTATTCACAACAATAGCAAAGACATGGAACCAACCTACGTGCCCTTTAGTGGTGGATTGGATAAAGAAAACTTGGTACACTGGCGCCATAAAAATACTATATAGCCAAAAAAAAAAAAAAAAAAAGAACAAAATCATGTCCTTAGCAACAACATGGGTGCAGATGGAGACCATTATCCTGAGTGAATTAACACAGGAACAGAAAACCAAATACCACATGTTCTCACTTACAAGTGGGAGCTAATAAGTAGGGGTATTGGGTACACACAGACATAAGATGGGAATAATAGACACCACACTGGAGACTCCAAAAGGGGAGAGGGGAGGCAGAGGGACACGGGTTGGAAAATTACCTATCAGGTACTATAGTCACTATCTGGGTGATTGGACACCTCAGTATTATGCAATATACTCATGTAACAAACCTAGACATGTACCCCTTGAATCTAAAATTAAAGATTAAGAAAATACTTCTGCATTTTCCTTAATGTTTATACAAAATGTATAATAAGAAATGGATTTCTATTTTTATTTTTGCCATTGCTAAACAATAAATACTTTAATTGAGCATTTCCAAACTCATCATAATAAAGTAGAAAGGATTTAAAATAGAATAGATACGGATTCTAACAACTCTGATTACTATCTCTGTGACCTCAGACAAGTTACTTAACCTCTCTGAGGCTGGAATTCCTTGATCTCTACAACAAAAATAGCACATTTTACTTCCTAGGGTTGGTATAAAGGTTTTTAAAAAGTATTATGTAGGGGGAGGGGGAGATTATGTCATATGCCTGACCCTCAAAAAAGATTAGTTATAGGACTCCTTCCTAAGAAAAATGCTATTAACAGGCTGAAAGTCTTCAGTTTAAACCAAAAGTTGACCACTTAAACAAAAATATTTTAAAAATGCACATTTTAAAGATATGGCTATATAGTTTCATAAAACTAAGAAATGTTGTTCTATGTAAAAACATAACACATTAGCCTATTCAAATGAAAGTGTTTTCTCCTAGTTGTAAAAATAAACAATTAAAATACAATTCTAGAGTCAATTATGAGAGATTTCTAGGGTACTATGAAGGCTTCTGCTTTTCTTAATTAGCAAAGTAACGAGGACAGTAGGGAACATGTCTATTTTGTGTATTGCTGTGTATCTAGCAGTAAGCAGAGTGCCTGGTCTCAGTGGGCGCTAAAAAATGATTTCTAGAGTAGATATATAGAAAGCATATGAATTTTTGAATCAGAGAGATTTGGTTTGAATCACCATCACCACCATATAGTGGAATAATGTTAATAATATCTATCTCTAAAGGTTGCTAAGAGGATTAAAATAAGTATGAATAGCACCTGACACATGTATTAAGATATATTTCCCTTAGTGCTGTTTATACTTTTGCTAATTTCATATCACATGTTAAGTTCAAATGAAAATAATATTCCAAATGGCCAGACTAGTAAATTGCTGCATGTATTCTACCTGTATAAGAAAGAGACCGTGTATGTAGTAAAATCATACTTAATAAATCTTTGGCTGCTATACCATCAGGGCAGCCAAATTGTTCAGGAAAAGTAATTCCAGCTTCAAGGCTTTTTAAAGAAGGCTGCATTACTTGTTCAGTTTTCCTGCACGTGCCTTTAGGTTGCCTTTTCAGCTAGTGACCGTGGATTTTAACTAATAAACTTCAGCTGTTCTTATTTTGCCTTCCAGGCCTTCTCATTTAACCTCCTGTCTCCCTGGTCTCACATGCTTAAAGTTCTTACAGGAAAAATGGGACAGTGCCAAAGTTTTCAAATGAAGCCTCATATCTTCTTGAGGGGGAGAGGGCTTTTTTTTTTTTTTTTTTTTAACAAGGGCTCCAAGCTTTTACACTGGTGTAAAAAGGAACATTCCTTGCTGGAAATTGGATGCCTAACAACCTCCAATGTGTCAGAAATCCTTTTGTGGTTTTTAATATTACACAAGCAAAGCATTGGGTAAGGTAAGTCCATAAAACAAACCAAGAAAGCCCACAGTTGAATACTAAATATAATTGTAAACACCTGTGATGGAGAAGGCACTTCTCCGCAAATATGCAATGAAAGAAACATTTAGCATACAGAACAAAACGGATGCAGCTTTTCTGAACCATGCTGAGGACCATCTGTTAGCAAACCTGGCAAAAGGTTTCACTGTTACAGTTAAATGTCAGCCTGAAAAACTTGACTGTGGGCAGTATCTGAGCAAAGCCAGTCTTAAGCAATTGGCAAACTCAAGCTCACGAAGGAGACCTTCCCCTTATGCGGGTGACCTGGGAATTTCTATTATGTTCACAAATACTCTTTAACCTATCCATACATCTCTTTCCAAATCTGATCATCCTTTAATGGAGACCATTAATAAGTGCATTAGTAAATGCACTTTCCATTATATTAAACACTTAAAACCATGCCTTCTCCCAGAATGCACCTGATCCTACCAGGATGAATCTCTGGCTAAACTAATAGCCCATTTGGCCCTTCCAGTTAAATTCAAAATGATGTATTTCCCAGGGGCTCTGAAAGACTTTTGAAAAGGGTATCAAATTCAGTTATAAACTCATTTTCAGAATTGCTTTTTCCATGCCTGTTTGCATAACCCATCCTTCCAAGCTCAGATCAAAATCAACTGACTCCATCAGTCACACTGAGACTAACTTGTTCTCATCTTAGTTTATAATGTCTTTTCTGCACTTGTAACTTGAATCATGTGCTCTGTTCAGACTGCAAATGACAGAACAAGGATACGGGTTTCTCTTCTCATCCTTCACAGCATCTAGCAGCATACTCTGCATACAGTATGTGCCAGGAAAGAAGAGTAAGCGAAGTAGTTAAAAGCGGGAGAAAGTAAGTCCAGGGAAGTGCCATTTCTCCGGAATTTTGCTGAAATGCATAGCAATCCTGTCATCATCTTATTTCAAATGGCTCATGCAATAAAGGTTGATAAACTATATTTTTTCATGATTCATTTTCACTATGTTGGCTTCTTGATGACTATATTATAAAGTATTCCTTATCTTAATGGTGAATAAGACATTAGCCAGGGGAAAGAAGTAATAATGGAATAATAATAGCCAACATTTGTTGAACTCTGAAAAATAGACCCTGTGATAAGTGCTTTATATACATATTCTCATTGAATCCTCATAACAACTCCATTAAATAGGTACTATTATTATCCACTTTCTGCAATAAACTGAGTCATAGTTAGGTAATCTACCCAACATCATACCACTAGTGATTGGTGGACCTATGCTGCAAACCCAAGTCCTTTTGAAACCAGGTTCCTTGTACAAATGTCCAGTGTAAAAAAAAAAAAAAAGAAAAAAAAAATAAACCAGGTTCCTCACCCACTTTGCAGGGCACGGAGAAATACAGGCAGAACAATAAAAATGCATCCCTTCTGGAAATTCTCCAAGCGCTAGCTAAATAACACATTATGTTCAGACAAATTTCCCAGTAAGAATTTGTGTGATTATATATTTTCTCTTTTATAGGAATTTTCTGAGTTATATAGGTATAGCCTTAGCACCTAGATGAGGCCAAACACATGGAAAGTATTAGTCATTGCTCAGTGAATTCATAGTTTTCATCAAGTGATATAATAGTTTTAAATCTCAATTTCTTTAAAATTAAGTAATAAAATAGCAGTGTAAATGCTCCTGAAAAACTTGTATGAAAAGTAAAAATGTAATTACAGTATTCTAGAAGAATCAAAAATAGATGCTGAACGGATCAATGCAATGCATTTTTTACTAAATCAAGGACTCAAAAGAGACCTATTGGGTTCATTTCTGCTGTTCTTACCTTCTCGGATAGCTGTAAATGGGACTCCTTCCTCTGCATTCATGCTGATGACTTTTAAAGCCACTAGTTGTCCATTTATTCTAGAAGAGAGGGATTGAGGGGTACACATTTATTGAGGTGGTTCAAAGCAGCAACTTATACCAAAGATGGTTTAATAAAAGCAATTTTACTTCAAAATATATTGTAGCATATAAATCTATAATTTTCTCAAAATAAAAAGTTTAATATCTATAAATACATATGTAACATACATATATCTAAGCATTTTCCCTCTTTACTAAAGTGAGATATATATATGTTTATTATAGAAAATTTGGAGCATATTATTATTTTTCATCTGACTTATTTGTAGTGGTCTTCTTCTTCTTCTTTTTTTTTTTTCCTTTTTTGAGACAGAGTCTCACTCTCTTGCCCAGGCTGGAGTGCAGTGGCATGATTTCAGCTCACTGCAACCTCTGCCTCCCGGGTTCTAGGGATTTTCCTGCCTCAGCTTTCTGAGTAGCTGGGACTACAGGCATGTGCCACCATGCTGTTAATTTTTTGTATTTTAGTAGGCATGGGGTTTCACCATGTGGCCAGGATGGTCTCGATCTCCTGACCTCATGATCCACCCACCTCAGCCTCCCAAAGTGCTGGGATTACAGGCGTGAGCCACTGCGCCTGGCTGAGGCATGCTTTTTAAATGACAATCAGGACAAGTCACTTTTCTGTTCAAAAGCCATCACATCCCCACACTTTACTCAGAAAAAAGCCAGATTCTTGCAGTAGCCTTCTAAGTGCTACCTGATCTTCCCAGGCCACACCATCATCTCTCTCTTTCTCTTCATTTCCTCCTACTATCCCCGTATTCATCATTTTATTCATGATATAAGCTAAGTGCTGAGAACAGAGAAGATTTCAATGCAGGTATAAATCCATTGTTTTTAATACAGTGGGATTAAAATCATATTGTTAGTAACCTTTTTTCCTCCATGTAACTTTTCTCTTACAGTTCATTCTTGTATAATCCGATATAGAATAATGATGTAACATTTCATCATATAAATATACTACAATGTATTTAGCCAATTTCAAATGCCTTTCAATTGTTTCTAGCTTTGGGCTATCATAAAAATACTGTGATGAACATACTTGTTGACAAATCTTTTCACAAAGCCCCAATTGTTTCCTTAAAGTAGAGGCAGAATTGCTGAATCCAAGAGTACACAGCGCACTTGTTTGTGTTGATTTGCCCTCGTGTTCCCAAACTGTCTCATGGAGTAATGGCACACTCACTGGTCATGAGAGTGGCCATTTTCCCAGTCCCTCACCAACACGGGGCAGGTTTTGTTATGGGGGCTTTGGACTTCACCTTTTAGAACAGTTTTAGATTTCTAGAAAAATTGAGAATGCAGTACAGAAAGTTCCCATATATCTCCCGTCTAGTTTCTTCTATTGTTAACATCTTACATTAATACGGTACATTTGTTATAATTAATGAACAAATATTGGCCCATTATTACTAACTAAAGTCCATAGTTTATTAGGATTTCTTTAGTTTTTACCTAATGTCTTTTTTACTTTTTGGTTCAGGATCCCATTCAGGATTACACTTAGCCGTCCTGTCTCCTTAGGCTCCTCTTGACTGTGGTAGTTTCCCAGACTTTGTTTTTGATGACCTTGACAGTTTTGAGGAGTACTAGTCAAGTATTGGGTAGGACACCCCTCTCTTGGAACTTTTCTGACATTTTTCTTATGATTAGACTGGGTTATGGGTTTGGGGGAGGTAAAGTACCATCTTTATCACATCATATTAAGAGTGCATACCATCATCATGATTTATGACTTTTGATGTTGAGCTTAGTCACCTGTCTGAGAGAGTGTTGGTCAGGTTTCTCCATTATAAACTTACTCTTTCTCCCTGCTTTACATACAGTACTTTTAGAGAAATGCCGCTATGAATGGCCCACACTTAAGCAGTAGAGAGTTATGGTGCACCTCTTTGAAGGTGTCCTATCTACATAAATTATTTGTATTTATGGCATAAATTATTTGGCATGAGAGATTTGTTTCTTCTCTCCCATTTGTTAATTTATTGAATCATTTATCTATATCAGTATGGACTCATAGATATTTATTTTATACATTGGGTTATAATTTAATACACTTTATTTTGTTGCTCAAATGTTTGCAGCTTTGTCCTTTGGAAACTCAGTTGGCTCCTGTGTCCCTTTGACATAGCCCTATCGTGTGGGTTTGCTTTTTGCTTTTATCTTCATTTGTTTGGCCTACTTGAAAGGTAAAAAGGTTTATCACATTTTAATTTATATTTCTTTAATCATATGTGAAACTGACTTTTCATAAGTTTATGGATCTTTTCTGTTTTTCTTGTGATTTGCCGATTTGCCCATCTTTTTTATTGAACTATTTTGTATATGCTTTCCCCGTTTCTTTTCTTTGCCTTATCATGTCTTTGAAATTTTGTTTAAAAGTTGTATGATGTAAGTATTTTCCTCAGAACATGGTTCTGTGAAATTCTGCCCCAACTCCTGCAAAAAGTTTTTTGGTAAATATAATAGAAAATACTTTATACTTTCTTTTTTCTTTTTCTTTTTTTCTTTTCTTTCTTTCTTTTCTTTTTCTTTTCTTTTTTCTTTTTTTTTTTTTTTGAGACAGAGTCTCACTCTGTTGCCCAGGCTGGAGTGCAGTGTCACTGATCTTAGCTCACTGCAACCTCTGCCTCCAAGGTTCAAGCGATTCTCCTGCCTCAGCCTCCTGAGTAGCTGGGACTACAGTTTCATAAATAAGGTAACACTTGAACCAGGAACCCGACGTAGGGTAGGAGTCAGCTGTGTGCATGAACAGTGGAGGGCAGCTCCAGGCAGAGGGGAACAGCAAGTAAAAAGTCCTTGACTGAGGCAGGAGCAGCCCTGGCATTGGAGTGGGAGAGTGGAAGGAGATGAGGACAGGGAGGAGCTAAGTGTGTGCTGGGGGGATGGAGGGTAGGGATTGTATAGGGTCTTGTACAATGACCTTTCCAGGGACTGTTGTATTAACTATTTACAGGATATTTGTATTAGAAAATAGGCTGGGTGCAGTGGCTTATGCCTGCAATCCCAGCACTTTGGGAGGCTAAGGCAGATGGAACACCTGAGGTTGAGAGTTCGAGACCAGTCTGGCCAACATGGAGAAACCCTGTCTCTACTAAAAATACAAAACTAGCCAGGCGTGGTGGTGCATGCCTGTAATCCCAGCTATTCAGGAGGCTGAGGCAGGAGAATCACTTGAATCTGGGAGGTGGAGGTTGTGGCGAGCTGAGATTGCACCATTGCACTCCAGCTTGGACAACAAGAGCGAAACTCCATCTCAAAAAAAAAAAAAAAAAAAAGAAAATCTAATAGTGCAAAGATGTCAATAATTCTCTAATTTAGAGTTTTGATGTATTCTAAAAATATTCTAAAGCCACAATAATTAAAATCATACAGCACAAATATAAGAAAAGATAGATCAAAGAAACATGATTTTTTAAAGATTAGAACAGTAACAATTTCAAGTATTCATGAGATCTAATATATAATCATGGCGGCATTTCAAACTATCAGAGAAAAGAAAATCTAATAAATGGAGCTGGGATGATTGTGAATATACAATATAAATTCCCAACAGATAAAGAGTTAAATGAAAAAGAAAATATACAGTAACTAGAAGAAAAGAGAAGTGAATTCTGTGTAAACATTGGGCTGGAAATGTCTATTTGTGTGTAACAATCAAGTGAGAACTCAGAAGGGAAGATCAGAAGTGTCCATGGTGCCCATGTATTGGAGTATGTTCTAGGGTGCCCCAGTTCTGAGCCACCTTGAAACAGTTACCATGGCCAAATTGATATAAGGAACCTCAGAATAAAATGAAATGTGGTCCTTTATTGCAGATATTCTCAGCATTAAAAAAAAAAAAGTTAAAGTACACCACGACTAAAAAAGATTAAGAAAGTATAAAGGACCGGGGGCAGGAGAATCACTTGCACCCAGGAGGCAGAGGTTGCAGTGAGCTGAGATGACGCCACTGCACTCCAGGCTGGGTGACAGAGTGAGACTCCATCTCAAAATAAATAAATAAATAAAATAAAATAAAATTGTATTTCCCCTGCAATCTTGTTTTAACAAGTAAAAATAATAACAACATAAATATTAAGATAAATAATGAATATTTAGTCTTGTAGTAGTTATGTAAAATTTTTCTTTTCTTTTTTTTTTTTTGGCCAGTTAAGTGAAGCAGTGGGAGAAGTGGTTGTGACAAGCAGTTGTAGACACCGCTGCATTTGGATCAGCTACATTATGTTTCTAAAATTAATATTTAACCACTAGTGAGCCATTATTTTTCTCTATTGGAGTAACAGAAATTAAAGAAACAACCTTCCAACGTTCCCACCTTAACTGAAAGAGGAGTTCATGGATCTTTTATATATATTTAACAAAGTTTGTTATTTACCAAAATGAGTACTTAGCTTTTGGATAAGCAGTCTTTTTATTCTCTAGACATTTTGTATATTTTGCAAATGTAGAAAATCTAGGATTTATCATTTTTTGCATGTACCATAATTTGCAGAAACCAACTTCAATTTCTTCTACAAAGGGCAGGTGGAGGAGGTAGCTGCAAACTCCAGGTTGCCACTGCAAACTCCAGGTTGCCATTGCAAACCTCTGTCATTGTGATTTAGGGAGGGATATAAAAAACCTGTTAGAGACACTTTACCAACTGTGCTTCCCACCAGCCTGAAGAGTGGTAACTGTTCTTTGGGTCAGTAGTAGAGAAAGTGCATTTTCTTTGAATTGAATACAAGAGAGGAAAGGCTGATAAACATTTAAGAGGGCTGATTTTAATTAAGGCAGGGCAGGTTTGTTTTTCTTTCAAGGCTATTTAAGTCATCGTGTCTCTCTCCCTATCGGCCATGGTGTCTTGCACAGGTCCTCAATGCTATGAACGTCTATGATGTCTCACTTGGCTTCATAATGTGAAATGATGGGGCGGCACCCTCATCTCTAGAGTCTCTCCCAGCTATGTGTCACTCACCTGCTAATCCCCTTGTAAACTGTAGCATAAGAACCTTCACCCAGCTTCTCCAAGTTCAAGTAAGATGAGGCTGCCCCAAAAGGGAGGCTCTTCCTCTGCTTAAGGGGAATGGGGAAAGGGGCGGGTGAGAGGGAAGACAGAAAGAGCACTTTTTTTAGTGTTGACTTTTTTCCCCCCAGGGAAGTTAGACAGCATTGCCAGAGCTGACTTGGGAAGGCTCACTCAATAATTGCCCTGGAAGTAGGGCCGGCCTCCCTAGACAAGCACACATTAAATTCTTGATCAACATCAGCTGCTCACTCACCCACTGAAAACCCTGCCTCAGATCCTCTTCCTGAAAAGAATCACTGTTACTCCGTGGCCTTTTACTCTTGAACTTCTGGGCACGGACAGCCTGAAGTCCCCTGGGGTGAAATGAAGTCATGGAACATGATGCTTCTTTTAGGTCTGTTAGCTAGAGAAAACAGAAAGAGCAGAAATAAAATTTATGCAAAGTAAAGATGCAGTGCCTGGCAAAACCATATTTTCTTCATTTGCCTCATTTTCACTCTTGAAATGTTTTCTAAGCTTTCTACACCCCCAAAAGGCACTTTTCTTGAAAGATCCCTGAAAAAGACGATAATGGTATCAACTGCTGAAATATTACATTCTTTCTTTACCTAAAAATATGTCTTTAACTTTTAGGTTAACCTAAACCTCTTGGATGGATGTTTTTCAAGTTTTTTCTGTTTAACTTGGGCTTTTTTTTTTTCATGTGCATTTAATTTATTGCTATAGGGCAATAATCCAGTATGGCATTGCTAATAATCATGAACTAATTATGACAGTTTCGAATCCATAGCAGACCAACCAATACTGCAGCTTGCCTTTTAAGTTTCAGCTTTGTAATTTAGGACCTTAGAGATTTTGAGAGAACTACTTTCTCGACTTCAAGCCAAGTGAGTTTTGTGCAGCCCAAAGCCAAGGATTATTTTTCCCTTTTGGTTTACAAGAAATTCCCCCCAAATTTGATAACTACAGCCATAAATTTTCTGTGACTTTAATAGAATTTTCATTTTATTGGTTTAGACCTACCGCAGAAGAATCAAACCCTGCTAACAAAAAGGGAGTGCCTGAACTCCTCGGTTTATCAATAGAGAAAGATGCTCTCCTCCTGGGATACAAATACCTTGAACGCAGACTCCATGGTCTCAGGCTGACTCCTCCGACAGCTGCGTGCCTCACCTCCCTCTGAACAATGATAGCAGCTGCATCCAGGCTGTACAGTCTTTGCACACAGCTCTTGACCCATAATCTTCTAGGTTCAAGAGAAAACTCGCACTTGAACCTCTCCCCCTCTGCCTCTCCTATCCTCGTTCTCTCCCTTTTTGCCAGAGGTCAGCAGTGTGGAGCTTTCATATGACTCACATGAGGGCTCTTGCCTGGAGCAGCCTCATGACTTCAGCAGTTTTTCCTTATCAGTGCAAGAAACTCTACATCAGAAAGGGATTGCTTGCAGTCAGATGTGCACCACTGAAAACGAGGCAGCTGATATTGAATAGAATAAAATTTGGCACAGTTAAGGTTGTTGTTCTGGCCACAAGTTAGTGCTATTGGTATACATAGTTTTTAGGGATTGACATTGCTTATCTATGTAATGATATTTATATGATATCATTGATAGTGATATTAGATTTAATATTAGGTTTTCCTGGTGCTAAGCTGGACACATTGAGGAGTATTTTCTCCCTGCCATTTATCTGCATGCATTTTGGTTTTCAGACTTTAGAACAAATTTGCTACCTAGCTAACTTTTAGTAGTCAAAGAAACCACGGAATCATAAAACAGGAAGAAAGTTGAAGATATCTACTCCATCTCTTTGCCTTGACCAATAATATATCTAATAGTCTTAGAAGTGTTGCCATTCATTCATTTATTCAAAAACTATGTGGTGAGCACCTGTGTTCTTCTTAAACATACAGATGATGATATTAGCCAATGGTGATGGAGAGAAAGGGGTTTGAATGAAATACTTTCTTCCTTCAACATATATGTAATTAATGTTTACTATATGTAAAGTACAATATTAATAGCAGACATGTCAAGGAATCTGGCTCAAATTGGTTTGCAGTCTGTAGTCTTCAAACACAGCATTTTTCCCTGCTAGACTCCTAAGATTATTGCCACTATAATGTACTAATCACAGAGTGAGACAGAATGGAGAATATATAAACAATCATTATTAAGGGAAAAAAGAGTCATGTCTATTATCACAATAATATTTATGAATATTTGATATTTGAACCTCATGATGGTTTTTTAAAAATGTTTAATTTAATTAGGAGCATGTATTTTTTCATTTCAAAATTGCCTCAAGAGACTTTAGCCAATTCCAAGATTCAATCAAATTAGAGATGTTTTGTGAAAAAAAAAAGAAAAGGAAGAATACTTGTCTTAAAGACCATTACACTGACAACTGAGTGAGAAGCTAGTTTCTCAGAATATTTAATAACATTCAAATTTATAATGACATAACTATAATACATTTTATCTTAAATGCTAATTTCTTCCTAAAAGATTGTGAATTTCATCACATAAAATTTATGTTCCAGATCAAGTTTACAATGACTTTTCTTGCATTTTTTTTTTTTTTTGAAAACAGAGTCTCACTCTGTCTCTCAGGCTCGAATCCAGCCGGGTGATCATGGCTCACTGCAGCTTCAGCCTCCTGGGCTCAAGTGATCCTCCCATCTCAGCCTTCCGAGTAGGTAGGACTGCAGGCCTGTGCCATGGCACCCAGCTCATTATTTTTCATAGTCACAGGGTCTCACTATGTTGCCCAGACTGGTCTCCAACTCCTGGCTTCAAGCCTTCCTCCTACAGCTTCTCAAGTAGCTGGAACTGGGGGTACATGCCCTGATTCCTGGATAATTTTTTTAATTGTTTGTACAGACAGAGGTTTCACTATGTTTCCCAGCCTGGTCTCCAACTCCTAGGGTGAAGTGATCCTCCTGCCTCCCAAAGTGCTGGGAATTCAGGCATGAGCCACAGCACTACCCTGTAGCCTGATTATTATTTTTATTATTATTATCATTTTGGATGACAGAGTCTCACTCTGTCACAGTCTCAGCTCACTGCAACCTCCGCCTCCCGGGTTCAAGCAATTCTCCTGCCTCAGCCTCCCCAGTACCTGGGACTACAGGTGTATGCCACCACACCTGGCTAATTTTTGTATTTTTAGTAGAGACAGGGTTTCACTATGTTGGCCAAGATGGTCTTGATCTCCTGACCTTGTGATCTGCCCGCCTCGGCCTCTCAAAGTGCTGAGATTACAGGCATGAGCCACTGCACCCTGCCTAGCCTGATTATTAAAGGTATAAATTGCTATGTTTAGGTACTAGAATGAGCTACTTTTTTTTCTTTTCTTCCAGAGACAGGGTCTTGCTTCTGGCTCAGGCTGGAGTGCAGGAGCTATTCACAGGCATGTACTGTGTACCTGCTTAGAACTCCTGGGCTCAAGCAATTATCCCACCTCTGCCTCCCAAATAGATGGGACTACAGGTGTGTGCCACCACACTGGCTTTATGGTCTTGTTTAAGTCAAGGAAAAATATCTGATGACTTCTTAAGATGCTTTCTTGCTCTGTGTCAGAAATAACTTTTGTTCTGAAAGACTTCTGAAGGACAGAAGACTTAGACAATTTCATTTAGCATTGTACGTTAGGCTCGGTTTGTGAACCACTCCAGGTTGACTTGGCTGCACCAACTTTAGCAGCCTGGTCACCATCATAGCAAGAGAGGCCATTTCTGGGGTCTTGAAGCACACTCATTGTTGCTGCTACCTCCCCCCATCATAGGACAAGGAGCCCCTACATGTGAAGCTGACTAACCAGGAGAGACCCTTGTGCTTCCCCATTAGCCTAAATAGACCAAGAGCCCAAGAGGCTCAGGCTTCTGTAGCAACTGCTTGCAAGGGTCAGGGGACACAATCCAGAATTGCAGGAAGATCGGTGGAGTGCACTTCCATAATTGGGAAACCAGAGATATTTGTTGTGGAGCTGAGATCAGCTCAGAAACGTGATCCATTGTGGGAGTGTTGCTTGAGCCTGGGAATTTGAGGTTGCAGTGAGCTATGATTGCATCACTGCACTCTATCCTGGGCAAAAGAGTGAGACCCTGTCTCTTAAAAAAAAAAAAAGAAAGAAAGAGGGAGAGAGAGAGAGAGCAAGAGAAAGAGAGAGAGATAAGTAAAGGAAAAAAGATCTTCCATTTATAAGTCTGATGCAAAAGTAATTACAGTTTTGTCATTATTTTCAATGGCGAAAACCACAGTTACTCTTGCACCAACCTAATAATCTCAGTAATTTGCTTTCTCCTTCTCTTCATTTCTACTTCCCTAGGATTGTACAAACTGCCCCCTACAACCCCACCCCTTTTTGCTCCAGGCTTTGTTTTAGGGAAATCGTATGACGACAAATGGTAGGCAGTTTTTAAATTGGCAGTAAAAATTTTAGGTTACTGATCATTTCAGGCTAGCTTCTCCACCCACCACATTTTTGGAGTTCTTTTTCCTTTTTCAAGTGGTGTGAATTCAAACTTCTATGTTTAGTGAAGCGTTGGCCATTTTTTTCCAATCTTTGCAATCTGTCTTTATTAAATTTAGCCAAATATAACATTTCTAGAACATGTTGATTATCACAGCATTCAACAGATATGAGAAATAATGTAAAATCTATGTCATAAACATTGAAAATAATTCATATATTATTTAATGGCATTAGATAATTCATATATGTCCACACAATGGAGTAATATGCAGCTGTTAAAAGAAAGATCTATATATAATGACATGGAGTGATCACCAAAATATATTAAGTTAAAAAAGCAAAATGCAGAACAATATTTATGGTATATTACCTTTGGTGGCAAAGAAATGAAGGTAAATAAGGTGTAGCCAGGGCCAGGCATGTTGGCTCACACCTGTAATCTCAACATTCTGAGAGGCCAAGGTGGGAGGATTGCTTGAGCCCAGGAGTTGGAGGCCAGGGTGGGCAACATAGAGACCCCCATCCCAAAAAATAAAAATAACAAATGAAAAAGTGTAGTAGTAGTAACCTTACCAATAGTAGCAGTATTATTGCTATTATTTTAAATCTGTTGTAGAGAAAAAAAGATTTCTCACCCATCTCTAGCTTCATGGATGACATTCATATAGCAACAGACAGATTAACAAGAGAAAAGCATACAAATTTACTTAATGCAAGTTTACACAACACGGGAGCCTTCAGAAATGAAGACCCAAAGAAACAGGGAAATCTGTATTTTTATGCTAAGCTTGATGAAGAAAAGTGGATAATTGTGAAGAAACATGATTGGAGGACAAAAGGGTCTAATCTAATGGCAAGAAACTGGGGAGAACCTAGTGAGACCTGTTTGTTCAGATTATTCTTGGTGTCTCTGTGTCTTCAAGGATAAGGATATTCCTTTCTATTGGGTATAGGAAACTTATTTCTGGAGTTGAGGTCTTATGACCTACTTTAGAGGGAAGTCAGCTAGATTTTATGACCTGCTTTAAGGGAGAAGGGATGAGAGGAAGATGGGAAGATGAGAATGACTTTCCTGCTTCTGCTGTTTTCTCAAATATCAAGGCACCAGATTTGAGGGTAGCATATTCTGAACCCCATCATTATTATAGGCATATATCAGGTTAAAACTAGTGAGTAATTATGCTAATGTCATTGGAAACCAAACTTTTCAGCATGAGAGAAAATAGACATAAATATTAAATCAAAGAAATCAAGTAAAAATTATGTGATCTTAAATTTGATTTAGAAATATAAACTTATGGTTTTTATTTGTTTAAAAAAAAGTGCTGTCAACCAAAAAGACCTGGAAGCAATGACAACCAAAAAGACCTAGAAGCAATGACAACTCAATAGCAATGAGCAGCCCTACTGCTCCAATTTTGGTCTCTTAATACCATTTTCCACTAAAAAGAAAGAGCTATACATCTGTGGAGAAAGGGTGGCTTCCAGATTCCAGGTCTGGAGTATGAACTCTACAAATGAGCCTGGGATATCTTTCTTGCCAGAAAGCCAGGTGGTTATCAAGAAAGATGTCCTAGGCTCATCTTAAGCCAACTGGAGTCATGTTAGAAGGATATGAAAGCCAACCTGAAAGGGACTCCCATTGGTCTAAGAATGGGAAATTTGAGTAGCAAAAAAATAAAAAATAATAATAATGATGGCAATGGATTGAAACACATAGAATGTGTAAAATCTACAACTTTATAGTAATTTTAAACAAAAACAGTCACTTGAAGGTTTCTAGTTTACAAACTTATTACTCTGAATATTAATAAAGGAGAAAAATCAAGTATTTTTTGTATTTCCTTTATAAATTATTTTTCCAAGATTATCAAACACTTAACGAGGTGAAATTTTTTTCTTGTAGAAGAATTCCAGCTAATGAATGCAGAAGAAGGGATAGACATAGAAAATCACTGTCATGCAATCTCTAATGCAATGATCTAAGAAAACAATCATTAATGGATGGTAAAATCACTAGGTGGAGGATTGATGAGGAACTTTCCAATGAAAAGGTCAGGCCAACACTATCTGAGCTCACTGATCAATCTTAGCTTTACTAAATTTGAGTCATCCAGATATTATGTGCCTCCTGTTATAATGCAACAGGACATACAGCACCACCTGTGATGCATTTTTGACTAAAGAAAACAAATAAACCTGAATCTAATAAAGTTTCTCGCTCTAAAACAAAATTACAAGAAACACAGAGGACGCAGAAGTTAAATAACACCACAAGGAATCAAATAATCAAATCAGGAAGTACAAAAAACTCTAACAAATTTCTCTAACAAATCAATGGCGTTAAATAAGAAGAAAATGAAGAGAAATTAAAAGACTTAAGGGCCAGGCATGGTGACTCACGCCTGTAATACCAATACTTTGACAGGTCAAAGCAGGACAATTGCTTGATCTAGGAGTTCAAGACCAACCTGGGTAACATAGTGAGACTCCATCTCTACAAAAACTAAAAAAGATTAGCCATGTGTGGTGGCATGTACCTGTGGCCCTAGCAGCTCGGAATACTGAGGTGGGAGGATTGCTTCAGTTCAGGAGGTTAAGGCTGCAGTGAGCCATGGTTGTGTCATAGCACTTCAGACTGGGTGACAGTGCAAGTCCCTCTCTCTCAAAAAAAAAAAAAAAAAAATGTGGGGGGGGGGGCAAAAGATAAACAAATGCAATATGTAGATGTTGTTTGGATCCTGATCTGAACAACTTAACTGTAAATGACATTCCTGAAAGAAGTATTGAAATTCAAATATGGTATCAGATAATTTTAAGAATTTTATTTATTTATTTATTTTATTTATTGCATTTTAGGTTTTGGGGTACATGTGAAGAACATGCAAGATTGTTGCTTAGGCACACACATGGCAGTGTGATTTGCTGCCTTCCTCCCCATCACCTATATCTGGCATTTCTCCCCATGCTATCTCTCTCCCAACTCCCCACCCCCTGCTGTCCCTCCCCTGTTTATCCCTGACAGACCCCAGTGTGTGATGCTCCCCCTCCCTGTGTCCACATGTTCTCATTGTTCAACACCCGCCTATGAGTGAGAACATGTGGTGTTTGATTTTCTGTTCTTGTGTCAGTTTGCTGAGAATGATGGTTTCCAGGTTCATCCATGTCCCTACAAAGGACACGAACTCATCGTTTTTGATGGCTGCATAATATTCCATGGTGTATATGTGCCACATTTTTCCTGTCCAGTCTATCATCAATGGGCATTTGGGTTAGTTCCAGGTCTTTGCTATTGTAAACAGTGCTGCAGTGAACATTCGTGTGCATGTGTCCTTATAGTAGAACGATTTATAATCCTTTGGATATATACCCAGTAATGGGATTGCTGGGTCAAATGGAATTTCTATTTCTAGGTCCTTGAGGAATCACCACACTGTCTTCCACAATGGTTGAACTAATTTACACTCCCACCAACAGTGTAAAAGTATTCCTGTTTCTCCACATCCTCTCCAGCATCTGTTGTCTCCAGATTTTTTAATGATTGCCATTCTAACTGGCGTGAGATGGTATCTCAATGTAGTTTTGATTTGCATTTCTCTAATGACCAGTGATAATGAGCATTTTTTCATATGTTTGTTGTCCTCATGTATGTCTTCTTTTGTAAAGTGTCTGTTCATATCCTTCGCCCACTTTTGAATGGGCTTGTTTGTTTTTTTCTTGTAAATCTGTTTTAGTTCTTTGTAGATTCTGGATATCAGCCCTTTGTCAGATGGGTAGACTGCAAACATTTTTTCCCGTTCTATTGGTCGCCAATTCACTCTAATGACTGTTTCTTTTGCCATGTAGAAGCTGTGGAGTTTGATTAGGTCCCATTTGTCTGTTTTGGCTTTTGTTGCCAATGCTTTTGGTGTTTTGGTCATGAAGTCCTTGCCTATGCCTATGTCCTGAATGGTTTTGCCTAGATTTTCTTCTAGGGTTTTTATGGTGTTAGGTCTTATGTTTAAGTCTTTAATCCATCTGGAGTTAATTGTAGTGTAAGGTGTCAGGAAGGGGTCCAGTTTCTGCTTTCTGCACATGGCTAGCCAGTTTTCCCAACACTATTTATTAAACAGGGAATCCTTTCCCCATTGCTTGTTTTTGTCAGGTTTGTGAAAGATCGGATGGTTGTAGATGTGTTGTGTTGCCTCCAAGGCCTCTGTTCTGTTCCATTGGTCTATATCTCTGTTTTGGTACCAGTACCATGCTGTTTTAATTACTGTAGCCTTGTAGTATAGTTTGAAGTCCAGTAGTGTGATGCCTCCTGCTTTGTTCTTTTTGTTTAGAATTGACTTGGCTATGCGGGCTCTCTTTTGGTTCCATATGAAGTTTGAGGTGGTTTTTTCCAGTTCTGTGAAGAAGGTCATTGGTAGCTTGATGGGGGATAGCGTTGAATCTGTAAATGACTTTGGGCAGCATGGCCATTTTCACGATATTGATTCTTCCTAACCATGAACATGGAATGTTTCTCCATCTGTTTGTGTCCTCTCTTATTTTGTTGAGCAGTGGTTTGTAGTTCTCCTTGAAGAGGTCCTTTACGTTCCTTGTTAGTTTTATTCCTAAGTATTTTATTCTCTTTGTAGCAATTGGGAATGGCAGTTTGTTCTTGATTTGGCTCTCTTTAAGTCAAATTGTCTCTATTTGCCGATGACATGATTGTATATCTAGAAGACCCCATCGTCTCAGCCCAAAATCTCCTGAAACTGATAAGCAACTTCAGCAAAGTCTCAGGATACAAAATCAATGTGCAAAAATCACAAGCATTCCTATACATCAATAACAGACTTAAAGAATTTATTTTTAATTTTGCATGATGATTACGTTTCAAAACAATCTTGCCATCAGAGGTGTATACTAAAGTAATTATAGGTAGAATGACATAATTTCCAGGCTTCCTTTAAAATATTCCAGACATATAATTCTGGGGATGAGAAAACACAAAAGTGGTAAAAATATTGATCATCATTTAAGCTGAGTGATAGCTATATGGAGGCTCATTTTTTGTGTATTTAAGACTTCTGGATAAAAATGCAGAAAAAAGTATTTTTAAAAAAACACATTTATACAAAATCTGTACATTTCAATAATGTATTTCTTTTTTTATGTTCATGGCTATTTTCATCAAGGGTGGTGGAGGCTTTTGATAAAAGCATAGCAATCATTATCATCATCATAGCAACAGCTACCATGTCAGTGCTTGCTCTGCACCAGGCTCCATGCAGGCAGAGATTAATCCTCACAATGCCATGACAGTGAGGTAGGTACCTTTATTAACCACACTTAATCATTGAGGGAACTGAGTTCACGGAGTTTAAGTAACTTTCCCACAAGGTTATTAAACTAGCAAATAGGCTGGACATGGTGGCTCATGCCTGTAACCCCAGCACTTTGGGAGGCCAAGGCGGGTGGATCACCTGAGGTCAGGAGTTTGATACTAGCCTGGACAACATGGTGAAAACCCATCTCTACTAAAAATACAAAAATTAGCCAGGTGTGGTGGCACGTACCTGAAATCCCAGCTACCTGGGAGGCTGAGGAACAAGAATCGCTTAAACCTGGGAGGTGGAGGTTGCAGTGAGCCAAGATCTCACCACTGCACTCCAGCCTGGGTGAGACTTTGTCTCAAAATAAATAAATAATAAAATAAACTTGCAAATAGTATAAAATATTTATAAAACTCCCCAAAAACTATATACCAAATTTCACAAATTTTATTTAATGAGGAGACACTAATAACTTGTATTTGCAAAAGAGCATGAACTCTCAGTGTGGTCACATTTCTCACTAATTATAAGGCTTAAGTTTAAATGAGTTGTTATATTTGGAATAAACCAGTAATAGGTAAACTAAATTAGCAATAAGTGACTCTAGTTCATTAATCAGGAGGCATGTAACATTATCCTTGGTAAAGAGATGGTATGTCTTTTGGTAAAAAAGAAAAGCAACAGAGTACAATTCTTTTTTTTTTTTTTTGAGATGGAGTTTTGCTCTTGTTGCCCAGGCTGGAGTGCTGTGGTGCAATCTCAGCTCACTGCAACTTCTACCTCCTGGGTTCAAGCGGTTCTTCTGCCTCAGCCTCCTGACTAGCTAGACATACAGGCACGCACCAGCACACCTGGCTAATTTTGTATTTTTAGTAGAGATGGGGTTTCACCATGTTGGCCAGGCCAGTCTCAAACTCCTGACGTTAGGTGATCCACTTACCTCGGCCTCCCAAAGTGCTGGGGTTACAGGTGTGAGCCACTGCACCGGCCAATTCTTAAGTCACATTTCTTCCTTCCTCAAGTACCCTAACATGAGACTGACATGCTGAGTGCTGTCTGCTGAGTCAGCCAAACTGCAGGCACATGGTATCTAGGTCTCCTTTGTAACCTTACACACATATTTGTTCCTTCTTTATATCATACTATTATTACATAATAGTATGCTATTTGTTTACTTGTACTTACTTTCCACAATGAAGTTGATGTTGCGAATTCCAGTGTTATCTTCTATTTCCACTGTTTTTAATAAAGAGTAAGGTTCGAAACTTGTGAGTTACTGAATTTTTATCTGACTTTAAAAGACAATTCCTGGGGCCCTGGGAATACCATGCTTAGGTTTCTAGCCTTAAATTCCGTGGTTCTTGCCTTGATATTAGATTCCTGCCTCTCATTCAGGCTTTCTCTACATCCTGGACTCCATTCCTGAAACAGAAGATTACTGGTTGTGGGTCAAAACTGTTTCAACTACAAATGGAATGCTCAAGAATGCTGAGTGATTCCATATGTGTAGGTCCACATTCTTAATCTACTGGAAAGCATTGACGTGCTAAAAGAAAAAAAAAGAAAGCCATTGCACAGGCAGGTAAGGAAATCTCACTGCAAGGTGTTCCTGTGACAGAATGGCTTAGCTTGTGAAGCACTGGAATTCCAGTAGTCCTCCCCTAATCCATGGTCCTGCTTCCGTGGTTTCAGTTACCCATGGTCAGCCACAGTTTGAAAATATTTAATGAAAGATTCCAGAAATAAACACCACATAAGTTTTAAATTGCACGCCATCCTGAGTAGTGTGATAAAAATCTCACACTAATCCACCCAGGATGTGAATCATGTCTTGTCCAGCGCATTCACCCTGGGTATTCTTCCCTCCTATTCATTACTTTGTAGCCCTCTAGGTTATCAGATCAACTGTATCTCAGTGTTTGTATTCAATAGCCCTTGTTTTATCTAATGGCCCCAAAGTGCAAGACTAGTGATGCTGATATATTGTTACAATTGTTCTATTTTATTATTAGTTTTTGTTGTTGAACTCATATTGTGCCCAATATAAATTAAACTTTATCATAGGTATGTATGTATAGGGAAAAACAGTGTATATAGAGGTTCGGTACTAGCTTTGGTTTCAGGAGTCCACTATAGGTCTTGGAACATATTCCTCACCCCTTGTAGATAAAGGGGGACTCCTGTATACTGAGCACCGTACCCTAAAAAAGGACTCATCATCTCAAACTGTAGTGATACAGTTTAGATAGGAACACTTGTGATAGCTGTAGAAGCAGGGAAAGTGGAAGACTTCTTATTTTCAGTCTAAGCAAAAAAGAAAATTATGCTTCTACAGATCAGATACTTTCTGTTTTTCTTTGCATTTGTATGGTTGATAGGTTTCTTGAGTCTGAATGGACTAAGGGAAAATTCCAGAAAGGACTTGAACTGATGATGTGATTCCTCTGAAATGGAGGACAACTTTATATTTAATTTTCCACTTTCAATATAACAGCATGAATTTTTAAAAGAATGACTCAATGTTCTTTTTATAAAGAACAGGTTGCAAATATAGCACAATCAGGTTCCAGAGTAAGGCAACTTGTCATGACTTTAGTCCAGGTCTTCTGGCTCTAGGAAGTGGCAATAATAAGAAGGCAAACACATGGTTTACTTATATTTACTCATAACCATTCTGTGGCAAAATTATTAAATAATTTGCCCAAGACAAAACAAGCAGCTTATCCTAGAACTAGGATCCTAGATACAAATCCTAGAACTAGGATTTGGACCAAGGTGGATCAGCCGCAGAAGGCCATACTTTTACCCCACTTGACTATTTTCCTTCTTCATACAAATTAAAAACGTAGAGATGATGAGTCATACCAAAGAGTTTTTATGCCTGTGCTTGCTTCTGCCTTCCTTCAGTAGGCATTATTACCAAATAAAACTACAAATTGTTCAAAGTTTTTTAAAGCCCAGAATTTAAACTCACTGGGACTGGGAGCGGTGGCTCACGCATGTAATCCCAGCACTTTGGGAGGCCGAGGCAGGTGGATCACCTGAGGTCAGGAGTTTGGAGACCAGCCTGGCCAACATGATGAAACCCTGCCTCTACTAAAAGTACAAAAATTAGCTGGGCGTGGTGGTGCACACCTGTAGTCCCAGCTACTCGGGAGGCTGAGGCAGGACAATTGCTTAAACCTGGGAGGCAGAGGTTGCGGTGAACCAAGATTGCACCATTGCACTCCAGTCTGGGTGACAAGAGCAAAACTCTGTCTTGAAAACTTAATAAAATAAATAAATAAATAAATAAATAAAAAAAATAAACTCACTGATATTGACGGTAGGGTCTTAGCCACATCTCCACACAATGAGGACTCGAGTACTGTGAGTAAGCACCCTTTCCCAGACACA
Organism: Ateles fusciceps; assembly: GCA_036589455.1. Lineage (NCBI taxonomy): Eukaryota > Metazoa > Chordata > Mammalia > Primates > Atelidae > Ateles > Ateles fusciceps. The sequence continues at coordinate 1,475,326 of JAZHEH010000889.1, forward strand.
GTGGGGTCCAATGGCTCAGCACATCATTTCTTGTATGTGGGATTTGCTTTCTGGTACTCATGTGAAGAAACCTCCTCTCTGACAGGAAACATGCACTACTAAAATAGAGGCTGAGGTGAGCTTCCTCCACCTGCTGTCTTCAATTCCACGCCTCTCTTTCTAGCAGTCCCTCACAGTCAGTGTACACACAGAACAATCAGTCCACTACAGAAGTGCCCGGCCTGCTGACTAATGAATGATATCTTGGTACAACTTGTCCTTGTTAATTCCTGCGGAGTGCATTAAAACACTCCCATTAACTTCTTTAACATTATCCTGAAGTTTCTTGCTCTGTCAGAATAAAGTGGTCTGGCCTGGAAACCCTCCTTTTCATGAAGTTCAGCACGCTCCGCAGTGCTAAAAACAGTAGTTTTAGAACTGTTTGAAAACATCTTCTGCAAGTTATTATTGCTTTAAAATATGCATATTTTGTGGGGGTATAAATGCAAATAAATGCAAGTTACAAAAACCTGATTTGTAAATTTCTGATATTCACAAATCGTGTGGGAGACCCTCTAAGACTCCCTCTCCCCATCTCAATCCCAGGGTGCCTGGACCCCTTCTGGCCCTCATTTCAGAAAAAAGACAGCCTTGTACCAACAGCGCCACTCGGTGGCCAGGATGGAGAACTGATCAAGTCAACTTTTCTTCCTCCCCAACTTCTTTTTTCTTGAGACGATGATGCCCTTCCAAACCCCCAACCTCTCCACCTACCCCAATTTTCCTTGGACTTTGCTACTCACAGCAAAGTTGGTTCCACCACCGGCACTCTTTCTCAAATGTACACACATCCTTTGTTTAAAAAATCTTTTTCCTTCGCCCTACCCAGTTACTTCATATTTCTCACTCCTCCAACTGCCTTTATCACATACATAAGCCTAGAAGTTGCTAGGGCTGGACAAGCAGGACTTGGCCCCAAGGCTCTGAAATGTAGAAAGGCTACCACGTTTTTAAAAAATTCAGTATTTTAAAGCTTTGTGCAAATTGATTTGGCCATTCACCCCTCAGAAATTCTGTCCTCCTTCCAGATCCCAGCCCCTGGTATCCGGTTGGCTCCTGCCCATAGCAGAGTCTCCTGCAGCAGCCAGGGGTGGAGGTGGAAATGAAAAGTAAGAAAAGAAAAGAAAATGGAAAAGATAAAAGGAAGAGAGAGAGGGAGGGAGAGGGGGAAGTAAGAGAGAGGAAGAAAGAAAAGAAAGAATGGAGAAAGAGAAAGAAAAAGAAAGAGGGAATCTTTTCACCAGGAGGACCCCTTATACAGCTTCCTTCCTCACTGTTTCCCATGGGTGCTGGGATTCAGAAGAAGCATAAGGGGACCCCAAAACACTCAGTAATTAAATGCATAAGAATAATGAAGAAATAATCTTGTAATGCAATATTTCTGAAACAAACTTTAAAATTAAAATGAACTGGGTGCAGTGGCTCATGCCTGTACTCTTAGCACTTTGGGAAGCCGAGGTGGGTGGATCACCTGAGGTCAGGAATTTGAGACCAGCCTGGCCAAAATGGTGAAACCCCATCTCTACTAAAAATACAAATATTAACCAGGCGTGGTGGTGGACGCCTGTAATCCCAGCTACTTGGGAGGCTGAGGCAGGAGAATCACTTGAACCCGGGAGGTGGAGGTTGTAGTGAGCCGAGATCATGCCACTGCACTCCAGCCTGGGCAACAGAGTGCGACTTTGTGTTAAAAAAAAAAAAAAAATTTAAATAAACATTAATGCACAAAATCCATGATGATCCAAATAATCAGTATCAGAATTTTAAAAAGAAAATAGTGGTTTTCAATCAGTCCACAGGTCCCAAGTCAGTGGGCTGCCAGGAGGGTCCCCTGCCCCATCCTCCTCTCTGCCCCAGACCCTAAAGGGCAGGTTTATGAAAGCTGATCTCGATGTGAGAACAGATTGACAACACAGGGCTTTATATATGGGTGTTTCTCAAATTATAGGAATTGTATTAATTTTTCCTACTTGATTCAATATGTGGGAGGATATTTTGATATCCATAAGTAAAAAGCACACGTTGTTCCTTCTGCCTCGGGCTCCCATATGGCTGGGCAGGGTGCTGCTTTCTGCTCATCAACCCCTTCTTCGCTGTGCCCCACAAATCCACAGTTTGTGTGTATTTCCTCCTTTCTGGTGCCCTGAAACATGCTTTTCTTTAAGCACTGATATTCATGAAAAATGACTCACTCTACAGCAAGGGTTTTTTAAAAAAATATTGCAAAAGCATTGCTTTCAGCTAAGAACGACATCAAAATCAGTAATTGTAAGTTAGCCCAGGAACTAAACCATTATTTACCTCATTGTGTCTATGGGAAAACAACTCACTTGCAAATAAATATCTGAGGCATGATTTTTTGGTAGATGGGGAGACTAATGCTTTTTTTAAAAAAAAGTTTATGGAAATGTATGTCTTGTGCATTGTAATACATGAAAAAAGAGGCTCTTTAGCCCTAAACTGTTGTCCTTAATTTTTAGGAAAAAAAAAAAAGAAAGAAGAAAGAAATTTTAAGAAGAAACAAACCAGGGTGCGTGTAATGCCCAGCTTGAGATTAGAATGCTAGACACATTGCATAAAAATATTCAGATATAGAAGGACATTTTATTTAAATATAGATATTTATATTTTATACTAAAATATTCTTGCTCTGATGTCTACTTATAAGTCAATATAGGATTTATGAATATGTGTCTCAACAAGTCTCAAACAGCATGTGCTTCCATTCTAAAAATAGCAAGCTAGCATCTGCTTACCTGCAGCTGCTGATTAGTCATTCAATCCACTAATTATTTTTTGGTAGAAGATGAGTAGAAGCATTGCTATTTAAATAATTCCTCCAAATTACCACATGTCATCAGCAGGTCTTTGCTCTTCATTTTGGACATTATCTTCTTGCATGAAGTTTAGCCACATAGTAAAATACTCCCAGATGTCAATGAGTGCCCCTTTTCTAAGGTCTCATCTACTTCGTATATATTTTTTAAAAACAAAAGCCTCGCTTTGGGAGGCCGAGGTGGGTGGATCATGAGGTCAGGAGTTCAAGACCAGCCTGGCCAACATAGTGAAACCCCGTCTCTACAAAAATACAAAAATCAGCCTAGCATGGTGGCGGACACCTGTAATCCCAGCTACTCAGAAGGCTGAAGCAGGATAATCACTTGAACCTGGGAGGCGGAGGTTGCAGTGAGCAGAGATTGTGCCATTGCACTCCAGCCTGGGTGACAGAGTGAGATTCCGTCTCAAAAAATAGTCTAAGTTGTTCTTAACTACTTTGTTTAACTTGAGAGAGGAAATGTAATCTATTTCAGTAAAAATAAAAAATGTAACATGAACACACACACACAGCCCCTATTTTAATAGTTAAATAGAATAAGGTACCCAGACTACAACTGTACTTTGAAAACACAGATCTTTCTGTGGTTTATTTTTTAAATGCCTCTTTGACCATTTCTGATTAAACATCCTCAAAGATCCCTTACGGACCTATGGAATCAAATGTCGATTCCTCAGCTTGGCTTCTAACTGCCTGACTACCGTGCCCTACCTACCTCTGCTCACAGGAGCCACACCAGTAGCTCCTCTTTCTAACCAACCTTCCATGCTCGTCGGACTGAACCTTCAGTTGTTATTCATCAGACATGATGAAACCCTGTCACTACTAAAAATACAAAAATTAGCCAGGTGTGATGGTAGACTCCTATAATCCCAGCTACCAAGAGAATCCCAGTGATTCTCTCCCAGGTGGGAGAATCACTTGAACCTGAGAGGCAAAAATTGCAGTTAGCAAAGATCGCACCACTGCACTCCAGCTTGGGTGACAGAGCAAGACTCCATCTCAAAAAAAAAAAAGAATGCACAAAACAGAAAATCCGTGATCCAGAGCTCAGCCTTGGAGGAAGTCAGTGTTTGGGAGGAGAGGGCAAAGACTCAAGGAAAAGTTTAAAGCAGAGATGGCACCTCAATCTGGACTTGAAGGAGGGGCTAGGCACAGAGGAAGGGGAACATGTCATCCTCTGTCATCTCTGTCTTGAATCGTACTTTTTGTATTAGTCCTGAACTCTACTTAACACCTTGATTTGTCAGGGAGCGGTAGTTCATACCTGTAATCCCAGCACTTTGGGTAGGCTGAGATGGGAGGATAACTTGAGGCCAGGAGTTCAAGACCAGTGTGGGCAACATAGGGAAGCCCTGTCTCTACAAAAAAAATTTTTTTTAATTGGCTGGATATAGTGGTACTTGCCTGTGGTCCCAGATACACAGGAGGCTGAGGGGGAAGGATCACTTGAGCTCAAGGGGTCAAGGCTGGAGTGAGCCATGATAGTACCACTGCACTCCAGCCTGTGTGACAAGCGTGAGACCCTATATCAAAAAATAAACAATAAACAATTGTCTGGGTGTGGTGGCAAGCAACTGTAGTCCCAGCTACTCAGGATGCTGAAGCAGGAGGATTGTTTGAGCCTAGGAGTTAGAGATTGCAGTAAGCCATGGTTGCCCCCACTGTACTCCAGCCTGGGTGACAGAGTAAGACCCTGTCTCAAAAAATGAAAAATAAAATAAAAGCACCTTGATTCAGTGGGGATTGAAGTAGGGAGAAAGCAGAGGATTTGGAGTTTGGACACCTGGATTTGAGTCCCTCTCCCACTTAGAATAGTTGAATTAACTTAGGTCACTGGGCCTCAGTTTCTTCATCTGTATTTTAGGAATAATTATGCCTACTGTGGGATTGTTTTGAGGATAAAATGCACACACAATTTTGCAAATAGTACATTAGAAGTATACCATATTGCAACATTATTAAAATTCGCCCAAATATCATCACCTCCCAGAGGCTGCATCACATACCACTCCACACTTGTGGATCACTCTGGGGCAGAAAAGCCATTGCATTCAGTTTTTTTGCCCTTTGAGATCAGGAAGATCCTTGTCTTGTATAACTTTTAAGGATAGGGAAGTGGGAAGAACTCTCTTCAATTCTTCCCAGTGGGCAGCCAATCAGAGGATGCAAACTATAACCAATGGCAGCTGGGCAGGTGACAGAAAAGGCAATGTTTATTTCAATGAATTGCATTTCAACACATTGTTAAATTGCTGAATCTCAATAAATGAAATCATTGAATAGTCAGTAAAGTATAAAGCACTGTGCAAGACTCGAGAATTTAAAAATGGGTAAAATTGTCTGAGAGCTTAGGCTCTAATAAGACACACAGATAGATTTATAAATTAGTGTTATATATGCCATGATAAAAGAACTTATAAGTAGATTTGACCCAGATTGTGCACTCACAGTATTAAGTCTGTGACAATATAGAGATATATTTAGATATATTTTCTGTTTTCCTTTTAAGATCAGATTCTGTCTAATAGGAAATCTAGCTTTGCTGTCTTACTATCTATCTGTCATCATAGTCATTTTTAAAAGCTTGGGTTTGGGGTATCTACTCTATACTTTGACCTCACATCCTCTCTAGCTACTGCTCCAGATTTTGACTCCACAGCAAACCTTGAAGATGTCTTCACTTCCTCACCTCCTATTCTGTCTTTAACTGACCCCAGCAAAGTGTTTGTGTTTACTGCTTTAACAAACCTGCTTTTTCCAAGTCACCAGAGATTCCATGTTATCAAAATCCAAAGGCTACTTCTCAGATCTTATCTTGCTTTACTCTTCGGTGGCATTTAATGCCATAATCATGCCACCCTTCTTGAGAGCCTCCTTGGTTCTGTGGAGTGGGCACTTCCTTGGTTTTCCTCCTACCTCTCTGGGGACTCTTCCACAACCATCTTTGCTGATTCCTCTTCCCCTGCTCAACTTCCTAATTTGAGTGGACCCAGTGCTCAGTCTGGGCCTGATTAACACTTGCTTATCTGTACTCTGCTTCTAGGTAACTTCATCTAGTCCCTTGGCTTTGAATGGCACCTACCTGCAAATAATTCTCAAATCTCTATCTCCAGCCCTGACTTCTCTCTACAACACTGTCAATTTGACATTTCTACTTGACTGCCTAAAAGGTATTCCAACGTTTAATAATATGTCAAAAACAGATTCTCAAACCGGTCTGAGATGGCTTCTCCTTAGTATTCTCCAGTTCAGAAAATGATATTCCCATTGATGAGTTACTCAGGAAAATAAACCCAGGCAGCATACAAATAAAATCTCATATCAAATCCACCAGTAAATCATGTCAATTCTACTTCCAGAAAATAACTCAAATCTATGTAATTCTCTATTCATACAGCTGTCTTTCCCTAGTCCAAGCATCACCATCCCTCATCTGGCCTAATGCAATCCCTTCTACTAAGTTTTCCTGCTTCTGAAACCACCTTTGCAAAAATTGTAACTGAGGAAATTATGACAGTGAAAGCGATCAGACCTAACTGACTCCATCTTGCTTCTATCCTTTGAGCTGTCCTTGTTCATTCCTGGGTGAAGGCTGAACTAACTTTGGAAGGAATTCAGTTCATGATTTGACTCTGAAACAGGGGTTGATAATAGCCCTTTCATGAAAAAGAGCTCCTTCTTGCCTGGGGGACCAGTTTGCCTTTGCAGGACTAACAAATTCGTTATAAGACTAGAAATTACGATTTAGGGTCATGCAGCCTCTGGCTCCAAGAATCTGAACCTCCCCAAATTGCTCCTGGGGATATCATTACTATAAAACCTAAGATCAGTGCTTGGGATATTTTGCAGACCTTTTGCTGGATGGATCAACTAACACCACCCGGACCCATAATCTGGCTCAACCAGTTCTGCCAGCCCACCCAGGAACAGAAAACAGAAAGAAAACCTTACTTCTACCCCTAAGGATTCCATTTCCAACCTGACCAATCAGAACTCTCCACTTCCCAAGCCTGTACCTGCCACTTTATCTTTAAAGGTTCCGAGTAATAATAAAACTCTGGTCTCCTGCATGACTCTTTCTCCATTACAATTTCCCTATCTTGATAAACCAGCTCTGTCTAGGCAGCAGGCAAGGTGAAGGCATTGGGCAGTTACTTTCTTTCTAAATTTCCAGTCTATTCAGTCTGAATGAATCTAAAAAATAATATTAATTTTATGAAATCCTAACTCTTAAGTAAACATCTTTTTAACATTCTGTGTAATGAAATGGGAAGTACATGTAAAGCACACGCTAGAATGAACTTTCAAAAATACAAATCAGGTCAGGTCATTTCCCCACTTAAAACTTTCTGATGCATTTAGGATAAAATACAAAGTCATACCCTGGCCTACCAACCCTACATGATCATTGCAGCCACACTTTGTGCCACTCTTCCCTCTCACCCCTTCTCTGTTAGCTATTTTTGCCTTCTTTGTGTTTCTCAAACACAAATAATTTCTCCCTTCAGAGAACCCTGCAGGATCTTGGACTAGATGCTTTCCATCTTTGCAATCTCTAAATAGTGTGAGTGTCCCAGGGCTCAGGTTTCAGACTACTTCTCTTTCTATCAGTGACTTCCAATGTTATATCTCCAGCCCTGATCATTCTCCTCCACACCAGACTCCTATACACAACTGTCTACTTGACACCTCCATTCAATGCATAGTAGCCATATAAAATAATGCCATTTTCCGAACATGAAAACCGAATACTTCCTTCCCATATTCCCAGAGCCTCCAACATACTCTTTTCCCAGTCTTTCCTATCTTAGTAAATAACAGTGCATCTTTTTTTTTTTTTTTTTGAGATGGAGTTTCACTCTTGTTGCCCAGGCTGGAGTGCAATTGCACGATCTCGGCTCACCACAGTCTCCGCCTCCTGGGTTCAAGTGATTCTCCTGCCTCAGTCTCCCTAGTAGCTGGGATTACAGGCGGATGCCACAACACTCAGTTAATTTTTGTATTTTTAGTAGATATGGGGTTTCACCATGTTGGTCAGGCTGGTTTCGAACTCCTGACCTCAGGTGATCCACCTGCCTCAGCCTTCCAAAGTGCTGGGATTACAGGCGTGAGCCACTGAGCCTGGCCAGCTTATGTTTATTGATAACTCAGGCCTTAATTATTCTTTCTTTCAAAGCTCATGTCTAATCAACAAGCAAATATGGCAGGGTCTACCTTCAAAATACATCCAGAGCCAAACTGCTTTTTACCTTCTCCTCCATTGCTGCTTTGGGCTAAGCCATCATACTATTTCCACCTATTACAGTAGCCTCTTACAGATCTTTCTGCTTCCTCTCTTCCTCTCCTACATTCTGCTCTCTACTCTCCACACAGCAGAAGAATCATCCCTTGAAAAAGGGAAGCTAGATTACAAAACCCTCTGAGAAAAGCCCTCCAACGGTTGCCTGTATCACTCAGTTAAACCCGTAGTTTTTTTCCTGGCCCTATTACCAGATCATTATCTACTGACACTTGTCTTATTTCTCACCTTCCCCACCCTTTTCTCAGCTCTAACAGCACCGCCCTCCTTGCCTTTGCAGTTATGTCCATGTGATTTATGTCCTCACTTCTTTACAGGTCTCTGTTCAGATGTCTTCTTCAAAGAGAGGCTTTTCCTGTCCAGTTAATATAAAATTAGACCCTTTCCCTTCTATTTCCTTACCTTTCTTTGTTCTAAAAAATAATAGTAGTAATAATAATAACATGCATAACATTTACTATGTACCAGGTACCATAGCACTTTACATATAGTAGGTCATTTAAACCTCACATCACTCCATAAAGTAGGTGACATACCTATCCCGTTTTCTGGATGATGAAATTGAGGCACAGGGAGGTTAAACAAATTATGCCAAAGTCACAAAGCTGGAGTTGCAATGTGAATGCAGGCTGTCTGGCTCCAACAGCTTTTAGCTACTGCACTATTTTGCCTCCTTATAGCCCTGGTCATTACCGTATTTTAGATTTGTTTATTATCTCCCACTCTTCCCACTTGTTTCACTTATGGCTGCATAACCAACCACCTCAAAACTGGCGTAAAGCGACAGTGTATTATTTCTCAGGAATTTAGGTCAGGAATTCAGGAAGTGCTTGACTAGGCTGTTGTTCTGCTTCCCTTGGCATTGGCTGGTGTCAGACTCATTCAGCTGCATTCAGATGGTGACCGGCCTGGCCTGGAAGGTCCTGGAAGGCTTTATTCACATGTCTGGCACCTCAGTGTTTATCCATGTGACCTCTCTCTTCATGTGGTCAATCTGGAGTATACCATCGAAGCTGGCTTTTCAGAGAGAAACATGGAAGCTTCCAGTTCTCTTTAAGGCCTTGATTCAGAACTTCATTTCTGCCACATTCTATTACTTAAAAAAAAATCACAAGGCTAGCCTATATTTGTTGGGAGAGGACACAGATTCCATCTCTTGATGTCAGCAGTGACATCTGTATCCATGGGGGGAGGAAGTGATGACTTCCATGTTGAGATTCTCTCAACACCAGAGTGTTCGTTTCATGAGAACAGGGACTTGTGTCTATTTTATTCATTATTATGTTGTTTCAGCACCTAGAACAATTCCTGACACATAAGTATGCAAGAAATATTTATTTTGTCCCTGAATTTAAGGGGCATTTGAGAGAAAGAGTCTGCAAAGGTAAAGGAAAGGTCTGAAGCAGTAGGGGGAAAACTGCTATGAATCCTAGAAGGAGTGTGTTCCAGCAGTTGAGGAAGAAAAAAGTAAAAGGAAGATATGATTGAGAACTAGACCCTTTTAAAAACAATGTTTAGACTGGGTGTGGTGGCTCACACCTATTATCCCACCACTTTGGGAGGCCAAGGCAGGCAGATTGCTTGAGATCAGGAGTTTGAGACCAGCCTGGGCTACATGGTGAAACTCCTTTTCTACTAAAAATACAAAAATTAGCCAGGCATAGTGGTGTGCATCTGAAATCCAGCTACTTGGGAGGCTGAGGTGGGAGGATCACTTGACCCTGGGAAGTCAAGGCTGCAGTGAGCCATCATGCCACTGCACTTCAGCCTGGGTGATGGAGAAAGACCCTGCCTAAAATGAAATAATGTTTAAAAGTTTTAAAAATAAGTAAACAGCATATGATTAAAAACTTAAACAACTCAAAATGGCATAGAGGGAAAAGTTAATTTTCCTCTCCCTCTTGCTCCCAATTCCCCTCCCCAGTGGTAGCCACTCTTTGATGTATCTTTCAGAGCTAATATATGCATATACAAGGATAAGGATATATGTTACATCCATCTATTTGTTGATAACTAAAATTAAAATCCTGAGCCCCCCACCCAACTGAATGGACCTCTCTTGGCCAATGGGACCCCTGAGAGACCTTAAAACCTGTGTTCCTGGCCACGGCAGAGTCAGACATGCCTCATTATAACCCCTCCCTTCTGTGGCTGAGACACAACTGACCACCTGTTAAAATCGAGATCACAAAACTGATGGAACAGATTCTTTGTGATAATAAAATAATACCAATTTATAAATAGGCTCTAAGGCCATGCAGGAAAGGGTTATGTCACGCATGCCTACACTTAAAGAATAACCTGTGTTTTGGGCCAGGCACAGTGGCTCACACCTGTAATCCCAGTACTTTGGGAGGCCAAAGTGGGAGGACTGTTTGAGCCCATGAGTTTGAGACCAGGCTGGGCAACAGAGAGAGACCTTAACTCTACAAAAAATTTTTTACATTACCCAAGTGTGGTGGCATGCACCTATAGTCCCAGCTACTTGGAAGGCTGAGGTGGGAGGATCACCTGAGCCCTGGAGGTTGAGGCTGCAGTGAGCCATGTTCATCCCATTGCACTCCAGCCTGGGTGTCAGAGTAAGATGCCATCTCAAAAATGAATGAATGAATGACCTATGTTCTAACTGCCATAGTTTTTTCTTTTTTCCTAGCAGCTAAACAAGCATTGACATTGAAATAAGCAATATTAAAACAGTTGCAGCTCATTTACCACCAGATGCTGACTAACTGAGCCTCTGTTCCACAAGCCATAACTACAGCTTTGATTGGACAAGAGACTGATTTCAGTAACTTTCTCCTGATAAGAGACCACTGACCATGGGCTGGTTCTGGCTAGTTCACAGAGGCTGAGGACTTGAACACCTTTGTATTCCTGCTTCACCTTCAACATTAAATGCATTACATAATTATAATTGCCCTCTATATCAAAATATTATAATTATGTAATGCAATTAATGTTAAGTTTCTACCCCAAAGTGAACATGGGATGCATGTAACACGTATGTTATTTAGTATACATGTGTCAGGACCCCCCTTCATGAATATTCAATCTGTTGAATGTATATGTTTAGCCAACCTGTTCAGCATAAAGCTCCTGCCTCAATCCCTCCTTCAAAGTGCCTGCATTATAATGATCTCTACAGTAGGCTATACTTCCCAGCCTGTCAGTATGACCACCTTGCAGGTTGTAACTCTTTATAAGAAAAGAAGTCTCGGTTGAGTGCAGTGGCTCACACCTACAATCTCAGCACTTTGGGAGGCCGATGCAGGAGGATCACGAGGTCAGAAGTTTGAGACCAGCCTGGCTAACATGGTGAAATCCTGTCTCTACTAAAAATACAAAAATTAGCTGGGTGTGGTGGTGTACACCTGCAATCCCAGCTACTTGGGAGGCTGAGGCAGGAGAATCACTTGAACCTGGGAGGCAGAGGTTTCAGTGAGCCAAGATCACACCACTACACTCCAGCCTAGGCGTTAGAGCAAAATTCCATCTCAGGAAAAAGAAAAGAAGTTTTCTTTGTAAATTTGTATATCTCAAATTTAGAAAAGTGTTTCTTCAGTTTGCACTATCTTCCAACCTACCTATCTCTCTCCTGAAAAGACACATACATAACACACAATTGGTAGAATACTATGCACTGGACTTAGCATCTAGTTGTTTTTCTCTTAACTCCTAATTTCCAGATCATTCCATATCAGTATATATTGATCTTCCTCTTTCTTTTAGATGGTTGCATAGAATACTTCCATTGTACGGTAGTATCATTAGATTACAAAATGAGAAGGTGACTATTGATTTCAGTAGACCTAAGGAAAGTGTGAGAAAAACTGGGAAATCAGAAAGTAGAGGTAGAAAATTAGGTTGCAAAGGAAAGAAGGCAGAAGGTAAAAAATTAAAGATGAGATAGATAGCAGGTTTATACACTATAAGTATCTAGGAATAAGAAGACAGGCAGAGGTTGAAAATACATGAAAGAGAAGGGATAAGTAATGAAAATGTAAATAAATGTAAATGAAAAATAAAATTCTTAGCTCTCCAACCAACTGAATAGATCTCCCCACACCCTCCTTGGCCAAGGGGATTTTAAAGAAAACCTGAAAAACTAGTTAAGGCCATGATGGGAAGGCAGGTTGGACATACCTCATTACACCCCCTCCCTTTGGAGTTTAAACCAGCATTAAACTGGTCTAAAGCATTTTCGTGAAATGCAAATAGACATCATAAGACTGACAAAACAGACTCTTGTAGCAATAAGATACCCAACTCCAACCTGACTACGGTATAGCATTACAAGACAGATAGTAGGCCCCAAAGAAAATAAAAATATTTTACCCCAAAATATATTTCTTAGACATATTTTGAAATGACCCTACAAAGTTGTCTCTTGAGTGAAAGTTTGCATTGTGTAGAGAATCTCTTTCCTTTTTCAGGTATTTTCCTGATCCAGGAGAGATTTAACTACGAGTCTGACACTTTTTGAGGTCCTATAACATATGCTACCTGGAGGCCTCATCTACATAGCAAGAACCTTGGCTTCCACAACTCCCCTTATTTTAACACAAACATTTATTTCTGCTAACTTCAACTCTTTAGAAAAAGCTTAGCTTTTCAACCAATAATAAAATCTCTGAATCCACCTATGATTTGTGAGCACCACCCCACGTTACATGTATTGATCTATGTCTTTGCCTATAACTTCTCTCTCCCTAAAATGTATAAAACCAAGCTGTAACCCAACTACCTTGGGCACATGTTCTCAGGACTTCTTGAGGCTGTGTTCCAGGCCATGGTCACTCATGTTGGGCTCAGACTATATTCATCCTCTTCAAATATTTTACAGTTTGTCTTTTTTTATCAACAGAACAGTCTTTCCTTTGGGGTGACTGGAGGGATCCTGAGTTCAGGTGGGGGAGATTAACCTTGAGAAGACAGAACATCTCTTCTAAGAAGAAAGAGGAAGAAAAGGACTCAGTGAAAAGGAGCCAGACTTGGTGAAAAGGAGCTGGACTCGGTGAAAAGGACCTGGGCTCGGTGGCTCACACCTGTAATCCCAGCACCTTGGGAGGCTGAGGCGGGTGGATTACTTGAGGTCAGGAGTTGGAGACCAGCCTGGCCAACATGGTGAAACCCCATATCTACTACAAATACAAACATCAGCTGGGTGTGGTGGTGGGCACCTGTAATCCCCGCTACTCTGGAGGCTGAGGAAGGAGAATCTCTTGAACCTGGGAGGTGGAAGTTGCAGTGAGCCGAGATCACGCCATTGCACTCCAGCCTGGGTGACAGAGCAAGAGACTCCGTCTGAAAAAAAACAAAACAAAATAAAATAAAACTGGTTGCAGGGAGGTTTTGTGGTAGTGGCTGGTGGGATTTGGGATTTAAGGAAATTCACCTCTGGTGGTCTCACTTTCCTCAGAGATGTTAGAGACCAAGTTTTTTTATTTTATTTTTACGAAAGCAGGTGAGTGAATAGAGTTCATTAAGAGGTTAGGAGAGTGTGAGGGCTGGGAACAGCAGGGAAGGGGAATAGGAGATAATCTGAGTAGCAATGTGTAAACGTGACTATCTTAGGCTCAGCAATATTGCTTAGCTGCAAGTGGAAGTCCCGACCTAAGTTGGACTCTTGGTTCGCAGTGTTGCCAATTCTCAGGGTTGTGTGATTTTCTGCACCGATGCAGGAGTGAGGAAGGTTGGTTGAACCGTTGCAGACAAACAGTTTTGCAGGTGGGCGAAGGATGGGGGGGGGGGGGGGGGGGGGGCGGGGAAATTGAGTTGAGGGTGTTGGTGAGTATGATGTAGGAGCTTGAGAACCTTACTACACATCTGTCGTTGACAGTCTAAATATTTGCAGGTTTGCAGGTCCAGCGATGGCACGATGCCTAGGGCCAGAAGGTTCGCACCCACTGTGCGACACGAGTGGCGGCTCTGGAAAATCATAAAATCGTGGGAGGACTTGGGAGTGCAGGCTGGATGGGGTGCGATTGTGGCTGCGACAATGTTATGAAACTGCGCGCGGGACAGGAAAACTGATTTACTGACTGCATATTGGGGAATCCTACGAGAATCACTGGAGAGGCCAATTCGTTTTCTCCTATCCCACCCCATCTTCTGGGGTTGCAACCAAGCAGTATGTTTACACATTGGGAACACAATGGCAAAACGGGGCGGCGAGGCGATGACGTCATTCGCGGGGAGCGAGCAGCGACCACCGTTAGGGTACAGTTCATAGAGGCAGTTTGAAAATATTTCAGCCTTTTTACTTTTATACTTCTGGCCCTTGAGGTTTGAAGTGGTAACAAACGACCGCAGCTCCCAACCACTCTCACCGTCGCCTGTTACCATGGAAGCGCTCGGGTAGCTAGGCTCGGACGAGTCTTTTCTACATCATCGTCAAAACGTGTCCCAGGACTGATAGCTCCGCCCTAACCGAAGGGGAGGGGCAGTGCGCCCAAGAGCGTAGTCTGCAGTGCCTAACGCATTCTCAGTAATTTTGACCTCCAACAGACGCCGTCGACAGTCTCCCAGGAGCAATTCCCAAGAGCGCCTATTCCAAGAGCTACCCCACCCGCCTTCACCTTCGCTAGTAGCCCTGCAGCCCCGCCCTGTCCGGAGGCCCCGCCCCCCATGAATCAGCTGATCCAGCGGACCCACGGGGTTGCCAGTCTCGCGCCGGATGCTGAGCGCGTTGCAGCTGGTGGAGCTTCAGGTGAGCGAGCGCGGGTCCCGGGTTGGCTCTTGGCTTCGGCGGGCTCATCGGCTGGGACCCCTTGTAGGCCGAAGGCCGGGGCCAGGGGAGCGAGGCGGAGGCTCTGGGCGAGGCCGGAGAGCGCGCTGTAGGGGCCTGTGGAGAAGGTGCCCGCATCTTCCCAGCCCTGCGTGCGACCGACTGCGCCTACCTGTCCAGCAGCGCCAGAGGTGGCCCCTGCCTTGGCCCCAGGTTCTCCCACTTGCCCGAGTCTCTCCCTCCCCAGACTGGGCGCCGCTGCAGTGGTCTCAGCCGCGTGAAATTCCTTCAGGCCCCCTCTTCCCGCCTCCACCCACACTGCCATCCACCTATTCATTCATGAGAATTTCTTGAATGCCCTCACTAGGCGCTGAGCAGATAAACCGGGGTCCCTGGCTGGGAACCCTGCTGAGTGTCCCAGGTGGCCTTGCCACAGGGTGCAAATCGCGATGAAGAGTGGAGCAAGGGTTTTTCGGTTGCTTGAAAAGGCGGTTGCGGAGAAAGAAAATGGCATTTATTATAAAGAATTAGTAGGTTGGGCAAGTCTTTGAGCGTACCAAGTGATTCATCAAGAGAAGATAGTTCTTTTGAGAAGTGAAGCCCAGGAAAATAACACAGGTCCTTGACCCTGATGTTGGTCCTCGGGTAGTGGGGCTACTTTGGAGACAGGCAACAGTAGATTGGTAGAATCATGCTATTGCTTAGGGCTTTGATGGTGGAAGAGGAAAAGCACTCTTGTTGAAGGGGCATATCCAAGTACAGTGTTTTCTTTCTGGTTTAGGATGGAGAAAGAACTAACTACTGTACCCAAATGAAGATCTTTACTCAGTTACCCTTGTATTTGGCTGTACGGAGTAGAAATGTGTGATGTGTTTATTCTGAGCGGGTACAAAACTTCAGGAAACCTATTGGTCCCACATCCCCCCCCCCCCCCGCCGCATTTATCATATGATTTGGAGTGACCGCTTGACCTTCGAGTTAATGAATAATTTAAAGCAGTGGAAGATTTGCTTTTGCAGTAAACTGCAGTGTTTTCACCTTAATAACATGAACATCGTGGTTAAGATTCTAGGCTTTGTATCTGAACATACCCAGAGTCACATCTATTTACATCTTTGACTTGGGGGCAAGTTATTTAATCTCTCTGCCTCAGTTCTCTTGTCTCTAAATTTGGGATTAAAATGTTTTCCTGGTAACAATACCTTTTCATGTAATGGTTCATATATTTATTACAGTGCCTATTTTATGATAACTATTCAATACATATTAGCTATTTTCATAATCGTTAATTCCTCCCACTACATCATGATCCAAACTCTTTTCCTAAGAGATGGGGAAGGGAACTGAATATTTTAAGGAAGTAGCTATAAAATATGATTTCAAATTATTCTGTAGTAATTTTGGTATTCCATAAGGACATATTAATGTGGAAAAGATAATGACAGAATCCATACGTGGCTTGAATTTATTAGTTTCTAAACTATGACCAGTATTGGCAGGTTTAAAATTCATAGTAATAACAAGAAAACATCAGAGCAGTTTAATAGTATTAAAATTTGAAAGTATAATGAGTCAGAAAAATCAAATACCGAACAGGTAATTTGGGGAAAAACAAAACTTGAGTGGCATTATACAGGCTACTTAGTTTTTAAATGTACACAATATAAACAGGAATCCCTTCTCTACAAATTTTAGTTTTTAGAATTTGGGCTGTCATTTGAAACACTTACTTTGAGCCCTTTGTTAAAGAAGCAAAGGGTATGCAAAGAACTTCATCGAGTCTTGATTTTAGTGTTTTGTAATTAGGAGGACTCTCCTACCTTTTCATGAAAAATGTGGATTTGAAGCAGTAGATGCTGGGTCCATTCTAATGATATTCCCCAAGAATGTGACTGATTTGTAAAAATCTACAATTATGTGTTAATGTGAGACTAGGTAAAGTTTGAGTTGAAAAACTAGGAAGAAAGGTAGAGTGGTGATTTTTAAGCTTGTGTAAAAGAAGGCCTGCTTTGATGTACTGTGGGGTTGAACCCCTTTCTCACTTAGAGGCATGCTGTGAGGATTTGTGACTTTTAAATCATTTAGCTCTTTTTAACTTTGTGAAATTAAATCTACCACCTATTTCAAGTGTATTCAGGATGTGAATTTTCCGGGTAGAGTTTTAACAGGTTGTTTTCTCTTAACCCTTCATTGATGACCAAACAATTTTGTTATCAGTAATAAGAATGTACTTGGTTTTATAGGGTGTCAGTCCTTAAGAAAATGTTAGGTAACAATCAATAAAATAGCAATAAACTCTGACTTGTTTCTTTATAGTATTGCATTTAATTCTCCCTTCCCTATCTCTTGTTGCTCTGTTTATGTGATGGTACTTTCTTTAGCTTCTGTCTTGTTGTTTGCCTGCATGTAGCTGAACTGATTGATCTGGGTGGGTGTAGGAAAAATATTTAAATTGGTGATGTAGTGAGTAGTTTTTGGAGCTATTGTATATTTCTTTTAAATTTGAAAAACATTTACAGTTTTTTTCAACACCTATGAGAAAAAGACTGGGGCTTGTTGGTAGAGGTTCACTTAGCTGCTAGTGAATTGTGTCCAGAGAGAAGATAAGCTTTTGTCTCATTAATTCCACAAATTGATCATCTCGTGCTTCCCGTAATTATCACATTTTAAATATTTTTCTTTTGAGTTATCACACAGTTCTTCAGTTCTCATGGCCTCCCTATTAGGAAGGGAGCAGTTTAGACCCAATAATGGCATCTGGGTGGGCTGACATTCACTCCATGATTTTTTTATTCCACAGTCTAAATTTTCATTGAGCCAAGATCTTAACTAAACTTGGGGCAGTTGCCCAAGCAAGCATATAACAAGGATGATTATAGCAGCTCTTTAAAAGAGCAATAAAGTAGAGCAATCCAACTGTAAAGATTAGTGGGGAAATGGATAAACTAGTTTATTCATGTGATTCAATACTATCCCCCTCATAAAAATGAATAAGCTAGATCTATACTTACCAACATACATACATCTCAAGTATGTAATACTGAGTGAAAAAAGCAAAATGCTAAAGGATTTATACAGTAAGATACATTTATTTACACTTCAAAAGGAATATAATAGCATGCGTTATTTATTGAAATGTGTATGTCTAATGAAAGTACATAAAAGTAAATATAAAAATGTTGGAATGGGATACATTAACTTTGAAATAGTAACTAATTCTGAGTGGGGCTTTTTACTGCTATAATTTATTTTTTCCTGTATTTTGAAGAAAGAGCTGAACCCAGTATGGAAATGTGTTAATATGTATTAAAGCTGGATGATGAGTACATAGATTTGTTATTTATTTTTACAGTTTTATGTATAGTTAAGATAGTTTGTGAAATTATCACTTTAACATTTTAAATTTATGATCAGGAGTGTTCCCTAATATGCTTTCTTTATTTTACTGTGTACCCTCAAATTAAAAGACTGTGGAAAAAGAACTCTTCTCTCCTTGCAATAAGAAAGGAATGTGCCAGTGCAGCTCTACTACGTGTAAAGCTTTTCTAAGGAGAGGAGACAGACCAATTATTTGGTCAGTTTCCTTTGCTGTTTGTGCTCCTGGGAAAATGCTTTCTTTAGGACATGAAGCCTTCAGGGGAATTAAAATTCTAGAGATGCTTGGGAAATGTAGGCATATACCAATCATGAACTCTGGAAGTATAGGGGAGCAAGTTGTATAATAAGGCCCTGAAAGGAATTTGGACATAGAGCGTCTCAGATACAAAATTACTACAGATTTGTGTAGTATTAACATTAACACTTTAAAAAGCTTAGGTTGGTTACATCTTATTACAGTGTAGTTATCTTGAGTTTATACTGTGAATGCAAGTGCCCTAGTTACTGCTGAAAGAAAATAATTCTCTCTATAGATATTAATAAGTAACCTGATGTCAATGTGTTAAATGGTTGACTAATGAATAAATTTAGTAGCCGATCCCTCATGTAACCTCACTATTTAAAGTTGTGAGGTAAACAATGTTTTCATTTCTAATCAAGAATACCTGTTACTAGCATTTTTAAAGTGAGTGAAACTTGTATCACCATAGTAGTATTTTTTTAGTCTGTATATTTCCTGTTTAGTTATGTGGCCCCTGAATGATCCTGAGCACTAAGTGTCAGTTAGTAAAAAAAGTCATCATACTTGGAACTGTAAGTATAATACTGCCTTTAAAAAAATTGTGACCATTTTAATAAGAGAGTAGTTGCAAATATTAAGGGAATAAATAATTTGTATGAGGACTTCCCAGGACATTCACTGTACCATGTAATAACAGGCACAGATAGTTGCAGTACCTGGGAATTTGAAATTCAGTTGTTAGTATTATAATATTCATCACAGTGCATCATGGGAGTTTTAATAATCCTGAACAATGTGTTTAAAAAACATGCAGTGGGTACAAAAAGAGCTAAATGGTCATTGCTGGGAACTTATTGTACCATGTTTACACACTCACTCCCACTCCACCATGGATAATTTCCTATAACCAGAAGTGTGTAGTTTCAGCATGAGATTAGCAAGACATTAAAAAAAGACTGTAAAGTCTTCCTGTTTCTGATTGCACCAAAAGCTGTCTGTGTACTAAGTAGAAAGGGAGAAAGGAACACTTCTCTGAGTTGTCTAACCCTTTTTAAAGTGACGTGAGATAAAAGTGTCTTCATTGTTAGGATATACCTTTAGCAAATTATACATCAGAGTTTCTATTAGGAGTAGACACTTTTTTCTTTTGTATCTGATACTGACTTTTATTAGAGGCACTAGAAATCTGTAGCATAGAAGTCTGTGGATTGGAACTGAAAATCAGGGGCTGTGTCTTCCACTCAAGCACTCACTTAAAAGTAACGAGCTTGTTCAGAATGGTTATTGTGGGTACAAGAGTACACCAATGAATAAGTCATAGTCTTTGACTTCCAGGAGCTTAAAATATATTTTGAATCAATGACTTAATAAGTGCGTGTCCTGTTAGTAACAACATTATAAATAATAAGTAGCTTTCTAGGCCAGCCTACTGAATTTATTCAGTGCCTTAATTCTGAATTCCCTTACTCTGAGTCAAGATTTAAAGGCTCATCAGCTCCCACAGTTGTATCAGGCAATACTTTATGTACAACAGTTAAGGCTGAGAGGCCTGGGCTTTGAAGTGGCCTTCTTGGTGGTTGGTTGGTCAAGGCTTCAGTGCAAGGTGAGTTTTCCTCAACCTTCTGCAGTGGTTGGTGAAGGCTTCAGTGGCAGGATATTCAGGAAGCAGCAGTTGTTCATATATAGATTATTTGTAAGTCAGGTGTTTGAGTCAAATGTTGCTGTAATCCATGTGTAAACATTGACGTAGCCTCTAAAAACAAATTATTTATTAAGCACGTACCATGTGTAAAATATCAGACTGTGTTGTTCACTGCATTCAAAGTGTAAACTCAGAGCCAGGTGTGGTGGCTCACGCCTGTAATCCCAGCACTTTGGGAGGCTGAGGTGGGCAGATCACCAGGTGAGGAGTTCGATACTAACCTGGCCAATATGGTGAAACCCCTTCTCTACTAGTAATACAAAAAAATCAGCTGGGTGTGATGGATGGCACACGCCTGTAGTCCCAGCTACTTGGGTGGCTGAGGCAGAAGAATCACTTGAACCCGGGAAGTAGAGGTTGCAATGAGCCGAGATTGCGCCACTGCACTCCAGCCTGGGGACAGAGCGAGACTCCATCTCAAAAAAAAAAAAAAAAAAAAAAAAAAAAAGTGTAAACTCTGGTTTACTACATTGTAATAAAATGTAATCAACTCAGACTTTATAAAGGAAGTGTTAATGGCTACATGAAATCTAGTAATTTTGTATCCAAGTTACCCCTTTACTACATTGTAATAAAATGTAACCAACTCAGATTTTAAAAAGGAAGTGTGAATAGCTACATGAAATCTGTGGTAATTTTGTATCCAAGTCACTCTTCACTCTCTGTCTATATTCCATTCAGGGCATTGTGGTACAGTTTACTCCCCCTGTTATTTTTATTGCCTTTCTATCTGAATGTCTTGTCATTCTAGTCACTGATTATCATTACTCTTATACCTACAATTATTACTGTTGTTTTGCTATTTTAAACCAGCACTTGAGGCAGGAGAATAAGACTAGGAAGGCCCAGCTTTGCTAGTATAAATTAGTTTTCTTATGCTTTAAAGATGCCATCTACTCTATAGAGAATCATTATTCTAGTGAGAAAGAGAACATACTAGTATGGGCAGAAACTCATGTATTTACAGATATTTATTGAATACCTGTTATATATTAGGACTAAGCTGCTGGGATGTACTAGGGAATAAGGTATTTGTCATTCCGCTTCCATGGAAATTTTAGGTTAGCATAGTACCTGGAACATAGATGAAAAAAATACGTGTGGTTTTAGTGGTTGAAATTTAAGTATTTGAAAGTTGTCATTATACTTATGACTCACAAATTTACGTTTCGCTGAATTAAGGCAAAAATACTTTATCCAGAAAATAGTTTAGTAGAGATGAATACATAGGATCCTGCATGATTTAACTTTCTCTTTGCATTCGGGATAATAGACCCAACACATTTCTGTACCACATTTAAAATTTTTATTTATATCCTGCCTTGTTCCCAAAAGGATTTAAAGCTTACAAAAATGTATAGCAGGGTGGGATAAAATAAAGAAACAGAATGAGTAGAGCCAGGAGTGAGATTAGACTATACAACATGCATACTGTGAAGTCCTCGTCATTTACAGGTACCATCATATGGGACTTTTATCCTCCCACAACAAAATTTATAATCCTGCTTATATCTGTACCTGTCATCTCTCTTTTTTCAAAAACATAGACCTTTCTTCTTATGAAAAAAAAAATGCCTCCACATATATTCTGGATGGCATCCTCCTTGACTTTGTCTAAGACTTTGGCTCTGTCCACTGTCCTCATCATCCTTGTATCCAGCATCACAGCCTTTGTCATGCAGACATGTTCAGCTTCCTGTCATCTCCCCAACCTCCAGCAGAAGAAAATCCTTCATTTTCACTCTCCTCTAGCTACTGCTCCATTTCAACATTTTTCAAAAGAATCACCCATTGAAAATAAAGATATTTCCATTCGGCTTACTTCAATCTGGTTTTCAGTGCCCAAACAAACCACTGAGATTGTGACCACGCTCAGCGGTTACCTGTATTGGCAAATCCAATGGACACTTTAGTTATCTTACAAGACCCCAGCTGTCTTGACCTAATTGACCTCCTCCCTGAAGTGATTTGCTTTGCTTTCATGTGCTCACACTACACTCAAGTTTCTTCTTCCTGCAGACCACTGCTAAATCTCAGACCTCTTTGGTCCTCCTCCTATCCAACTTCCAGGTGCAGGAGCTCCTTAAAGCTTGATCCTGTGCCTTCCTTTCTCTTTTCATATACCCCAATGACATTATCCATTGTCTTGATTTCAAACCTTATCCATAAGCCCTCCCAAGTTTAGCAGTAGCTGAGACTTTTCTCTTGAAATCCACGCTCATATATTCAGCTGCTCACTTGATATGTACTCTTGGGTTTCTCACAGACATCTTGAACTTAAAAATAAATTTTATCTTACCAGAATCTTATCTTTGCTTCAGAATCCTATCTCCCTTGCTCGTCCCCATTTCAGGAAGTGGAACCACCGAACCACCGACACACAACTGTTTGAGGCAGAACCTGGAGATCATTTCTGATACCTCCTTCTCCTTTATCCCCCACCTATGTCTAGTCACCAAGTACTAGTTTTTCTGCCCCCCAAAGCTTCTCTCATTTATTCACCTCTTCTTCACCAAACTGGCAGCATTGTATGAAACTTCAGAACCCAGGCTTCCTCCCTCCATTGAGAAGATGAGCCAATTGAGTATCTGCAGGCAGGATATTCCTTGCAAAAATTCATTTTGGTGCTCTGTGAGTGTTCACCATAAAATTGGTTTAAAACTTTTGAAACAAATGTAAATCATTGTCATTAAAATAAACCATTAAAGCATCCATAGACTGTCCCACTGGAAGCAGTGCAACGCCCTAATGTACTCTCCAAGATGAAGTCAATGTTGAAAGTACATAAAAGAAACCAAGTTAAGTATAAAATAGTATAAAAGTTTTGAGACTTCTACTAAAAAATGATAGTTATTGTTTTGGAATATAGGTTCCTGGTCCTTTATTCAAAACCCTCGGGGCAAGATGCATTTTGGAATTCAGATTTACTTTTTGTTCTTTACAATAAGGTGCATAAACCATACATTGTATAATACTTCCATATCCCCCCTAGAAGAATTCTCTGGCTTCTGCTACATATTGTTGAAATTCAATCAAGGGCATAGTAACTCCATGATCTCTGATCCCGTGGGATCTGTGGTGCTACCTTATTATATTCATATTGATATGTCTACAAAATGATGTATGAATATTCACACTAAAGGGGTAAAAGTAATGAACTCATAGTTCACGGTCAGATTTTGCTGTCAGATGAGTTCAGTTCAGATTAGATTTTGCCACCAAAAACGTTATTGAAAAAACTTTTAGTTTTCAGAGCTATAAATTTCTGGTTAAGGTACTGTGGACCTGTAGATGGTTTGTAGCTCATATTTCTAATGATAATTGGGACATCTAGACTAGATTTTGTTGTTGTTGTTGTTGTTGTTAAGGGCACTTCCAGGTCATGGTATTAAAATGATATCCTTGGCTTGTACAAGACAACTTATTTCTCTGTTATATGTAACAGAAGGGTGTGTATCCAGTGGAGTCTAAAAGTGGCACCAGTTTATTAAGAAGCAAGGTTTGCTTTTTGTTTAAAGGGCCACCTGGGGTTTAATTACTTTACATATCACTGAGAGGGAGATAATAATTTGAAGGATAGTGTGGTATACTTTCAAGTGAATGTAGCTGTGTCCTGTGGCTCAGAAGGCTGAAGTCTGGTTTGCTCATTTTACAGAGGTGCCATTTATCTGTAGAGAGGCCATGCAAGGTAAGAGAGGGTCCCACAGTCAATGCTGTTTATATAGCATCACACAGCTTCTTTATCAGAGCTGGTTAACAGGTCTATGCAGGAAAGTTACTGTAACAGAGGAAAAGCAGCAGAGTACAAGGATCTTGCCCTCTTAAGGAATGTAGAGTAAGGACCTTAAAGCTCCTCTGGAAGAAATATCCCCAGAGGAAGTCTTATGATTAGGCAATTTTATAAAAACTCAAAATATTAAAGCAATGAAATAACATACAGAAATTTGGATACTATTTGACTAGTTGAGGTGAGTCTTAATAGATTTCCTGGAGAGGCAATCATAAAAACGTTAGAAAGACAAAAGTTTTTCATTTACTTTCTTTTCCTGGATGGATACATAATTGAGAAAGAATTTCAGATTAAATAGATCTGGTAAATACCACCCTTATTTAAGTATCCGAGTATGTTAATAACATAAGTTTCCGACATTTAGTTGCAATAATCCTTTTTAGATATGTTTCCTCAGCAATCAGTTTTCTTCATTGCCCTATTTGAGTTTCAGGCAGATATATCTTGTTGGAAGATGTCAAACTTATTAAACACCGTTAAAACAAAATGAGATGGATCTGTAAATACTGATGTAAAAAGTTGTCTGTGAAATAGTATATTATTTTTTACTGCAGCTACAACAAATTGTTACAAACTTAATGGCTTAAAATAACACAAATAGGGCCAGTTGTGGTGGCTCATGCCTGTAATCCCACGTACTTTGGGAGGCTGAGGCGGGTGAATCACCTGAGGTCAGGAGTTTGAGACAAACGTGGCCAACATGATGAAACCCCATCTCTACTAAAAATACAAAAAAATTACCTGGGCATGGTGGCGTGCACCTGTAGTCCCAGCTACTCAGGAAGCTGAGGCAGAAGAATTGCTTGAACCCAGGAGATGGAGTTTGCAGTGAGCCCAGATTGCGCCACTGCACTCCAGCCTGGGAGACAAGAGTGAAACTCCATCTCAAAGAAACACACACACACACACACACACACACACACACACACACACACACACACACATATATTATCTGAGTTCTGTAGACTGAAAGTCTTTCTGACCCGGGTCTTGTAAGCTAAAGTTAACATGTCTGCATGGCTGCTTTTTCTGGACACTCTTGGAGAGAATCCTTTTCCTTGCCTTTTCAGCTGCTGCCTGTCACCTGCATTCCTTGGCTCATGGCCGCCTTCTCCCATTTTCAGCCAGCAATGTAGCATCATCTCTGACCCTGCCTCCATCATCATGTCTCTTTCTTTGATTCTCCTCCTACTTCCCTCTTCCACTTTTAAGGATGCTTATGATTACATTGGGTCCACTTGGATAACCAGGATAATCTTTCTATCTTAAGGACAGTTGATTAGTATCACACAACCTAACATAGTCACAGGTTCTGGGCATTAGGGCCTGGACATCTTTGGAGACCATGGTTTAGCTTGCCCTATATAGTAAGTAAGAAAAGAGAGTTGTAAAAACAGTGTATAGAGTTTTAATTCCATTTGGGATTTTTTAAAAAAGAGTGGTGATGATAAATAATATTGAGTAAGGTGTAACCAACTTTAAGAAACCTGTACTCAAAAATCTGACACTAAGAATAAAGGTCAACTTTATTCACTTTATCAAAAGATTCTCAACATTTTTTATTGTTAGGCAGTAGGACAAAATTCCATTTACATACAGTGTGTCAGTTGTGTGAAGTGAGGTGTGCTTGTGTACTTCCACATCCTCCCAGAAGAATTCTCTGGCTTCCGATACCTATTGTTGAAATTTAATCAAGGGCATAGTAACTCTGTGATCTCTGATAAGATAAGCACAGATTAGATCTGGCCTCAGAATTTCTCTGTACACCATGAAATGTACATTTTATAAAAGGCTAATTACTATCATGGACAAAGCATAGTAGCACTTAATTGTATTTATTAAATTAATAGCATTTATTAAATTTATTCAGATATATCTCTTGTTAACATAGTACCCTTCTTCCAACTTTGAATGATTCATAATCTTTCTAAAATAAGCATTAGGTAGGTAGAAAGTAATTTTCTTCAGATGTACAGATGGGAAATGGTAAGAATTCACAGGCAACCTGGAGGAAACAGATGGACCGTAGATCCTGCCAGTATGGGCTGTTTCCAGAACACAGTGACCATTCCATATCCTTTTGCAGAAAAACCACAAGTTTGGCCCCAAAATTTTTATGGTTTACACAAATAAGACCTAATTGCTTTTGTTTTCATGTGTTTTGGTACAGAAATGTGGATTTCTGTTTTTTTCTCTTATTTTATTAAATATTGAGTTTCTAAAATGATGGGTCTTGATATATGTAACATAATTTTTATGCAGCTATTTTCTATTGAAGATAAATTTTAAAACAGCTGATTTAAAATTTAGACTTCTTTCTTTCAACACTTTGGGTTATGAGGTATGTTGGTCTGAATTGAAGGTGATTTGGGGAAAAATGCTCCTTTTTCCAATAAGTGGAAAACTTTCTATTTTAATGACATAAATTTTTTTGTGCACTACTGAAAATTATAAATTAAAATTACTTGAATCCGATACATTACTGAAGAGATTTTCGAAAATCTGAGTTAATTGGTGTTTAAGTCTTCATACATTCCAGACAGAACATTTTAAAAGTAACCTTAATACCTTAATGTATATGTACTTTTTGTATTTAACACATTGATTTTTCAGATTGAACTTTTTTATTTGTAGTAAAAAAATCTGTTGCCTGGAAGAGTGCGTCTTAACTGTGGGTAGTCTTTTCTTCCTTTGACTTTACATTTGACAGTCTACAGGGATTGTTAATAAGCTTAGTGGGCAGGCTCAGTCTATGTTTGACTTTGGCAGGCAAGATATGAAATAGTTTAAATAGTTTTACTGCATATTTATTTCCTAGTGAATGTGCACTTGTTAGAGGACTGCTTTTTTTTTTAATGTCTGAGGGATAAAATATTCTTTTACTGCTCTTTTCCTTACTTGTATTGTACTGTTTAGGTCTTGATAGACTTTCTGTAAAGAAGGAATGATTTGGTGATGGAGTGTTCCCACTGACCGATGGACTCAAAGAAGAGAAGGTAAACCCATTTCTTCCTTTTCTCTTATCCTTCTAGGAAAACATAGCAAACAGCTTCACATATGTGTAGCTTCTCTTCAGTTTAATCTTCTTGTTGATGGTTGTTAAGTGGGAATAGTGACGTTTGTAGTTAGTTGATTGGTAAAGATAGAAAAATATTAAAATAGAGCTAGTTAATTGTAAGCTTTGTAAGAAGCACTAAATGTCTTCATCATTTTAAAGCTCTTGTAGCCATTTTTCCCTCAAAAATAATTTCAGGTTTTCAGAAGTAGCCTTGCTAGTCTTAATCATCTTCCATCCTTAAAGAACTAGTTATGGAAGATATTTAAAAGGAAGGTTAAATTTGTGGTGTTCCTCCTATAAAACCATGGTTATGTCCAGTTATAATTTAAGGGAATATTATTTAGCAAACGTAGATAAATTCCTAGGTATTCAGAAGAGTTTCTGTGCCTCATTAAAATTTTGGCATCAGGCCAGGCATGGTGACTCACGCCTGTAATTCCAGCACTTTGGAAGGCGGAGGTGGGCGGATCACCTGAGGTAAGGAGTTTGAGACCAGCCTCACCAACATGTAGAAACCCCATCTCTACTAAAAATACAAAATTATCCGGGTGTGGTGGCACATGCCTGTAATCCCAGCTACTCGGGAGGCTGAGGCAGGAGAATCACTTGAACCTGGGAGTCGGAGGTTGCAGTGAGCCAAGATTGCACTCCAGCCTGGGAAACAAGAGCAAAACTCCATCTCACAAAGAAAAAAGAAAAAAAATATAGTATCAGTGTTCTAGAAAAAAGAAAATGAAAAAATGTATTATCAGTGGTGGCACATATCTTAATGCGGCCTTTTCTTAGAAGAAGGCAGTTAGGATATGGTCATTACTGTGCAGCTGTGTGTTTTATATTCCTTATACCAAAATCATCAGATGTGTAGAATTCTTCAGCTCGAACTTGAGCAAAGCATGAAGAAGTTTACTGATATCTATTTGTAAACTTGATTCCTAAAAATTTGGCAATTCTACCTTTAAATTCAACATAAAGTGAAATATGAATTCCTGTTTTTCATAGTGTTCTCATCAAATATTTTTTACTTACTATAAGCTAAACTTTTATAAGACTTCCACTTGGGGCATATTGTAGCTTTGATATCTAAACAAGGAGTGAATATATTGAGAAGTTAGATTCTTGGAATTTTATGCTACCAAATGCTAAAACTTCCAAAAATAGCCCAAGTTTTGTTTGCTTCTTAGATGGAGAAAAGTAATTTGTGGATTTAGAGTATCCTTCAGTCTTTTTTATAAATAGTTGTGTTACTTTGGCTCCTGTGACATAACCAAAGCATAAAATAAGTGCTAATTCAGTTGTCTGATCCAGTCATCCATGTGCTGGTAAAACATACAATCTCATGAAAAGTATTAAGAACAAAAGATACCATTTTGAAATATAGAAACAATTAAGCTATGTTTCTTGATGTTTGTAGCTCAACAGAGGCAGAAGGATCCAAAGAAAGAGGCCTGGTCCATATCTGGCAGGCAGGATCCTTTCCCATAACACCAGAGAGATTGCCAGGCTGGGGAGGAAAGACTGTTTTGCAGGCAGCCCTTGGCATGAAACATGGAGTTCTTCTGACTGAAGGTAATAAAAAGAATACTAACTGAAATGCTGACAAATGCCTGGGTGGGAAAGATCAGGTATGGGAGTCGTTGGATACTATGGCTTCTTAATGAACTCTTTTTGTTTCAAGATACATATTCTTACTCCCTTATCGGAAATCAGATTAGTTCTTAAATTTAAAATATACCATTAGCCGGGCATGGTGGCTTATGCCTGTAATCCCAGCACTTTGGGAGGCCAAGGTGGGTGGATCATGAGGTCAGGAGTTTGAGGCTAGCCTGACCAACATGGTGAAACTCTGTCTTTATTTAAAATACAAAAATTAGCTGGTCATAGTGGCACATGCCTGTAGTCCCAGCTACTCAGGAAGCTGAGGCAGGAGAATCGCTTGAACCTGGGATGCAGAGGTTGGAGTGGGCCGAGATTGTGCCACTGCACTCCAGCCTGGGTGGCAGAGACTCCCATTCAAAAGTGGGCAAAGGATATGAACAGACACTTTACAAAAGAAGACATATATGAGGCCAGTAAACATATGAAAAAATGCTTATCACCGGTCATTAGAGAAATGCAAATCAAAACTACATTGAGATACTATTTCACGCCAGTTAGAATGGCGATCATTAAAAAATCTGTAGACAACAGATGCTGGAGAGGATGTGGAGAAATAGGAACACTTTTACACTGTTGGTGGGAGTGTAAATTAGTTTAACCATTGTGGAAGACAGTGTGGTGGCGATTCCTCAAGGACCTAGAAATAGAAATTCCATTTGACCCAGCAATCCCATTACGGGGTATATATCCAAAGGATTATAAATTGTTCTGTTATAAGGACACATGCACATGAATGTTCATTGCAGCACTGTTTACAATAGCAAAGACTTGGAACCAACCCAAATGCCCATCGATGATAGACTGGACAGGGAAAATGTGACACATATACACCATAGAATACCATGCAGCCATCAAAAACGATGAGTTCGTGTCCTTTGTAGGGACATGGATGAACCTGGAAACCATCATTCTCAGCAAACTGACACAAGAACAGAAAATCAAACACCACATGTTCTCACTCATAGGCGGGTGTTGAACAATGAGAACACGTGGACACAGGGAGGGGAGTATCACACACTGGGGTCTGTCGGGGGGGAACTAGGGGAGGGACAGCGGGGGGGTGGGGAGTTGGGGAGGGGATAACATGGGGAGAAATGCCAGATCTAGGTGATGGGGTGGAAGGCAGCAAACCCTATTGCCATGTATGTACCTATGCAACAATCTTGCATGTTCTTCACATGTACCCCAGAACCTAAAATGCAATAAGATATATATTAAAAAAACAAACAAAAAACCAAAATGATTAAAAAATAGTCAATGGACTTGAACAGGCATTTATCCAAAGAAGATCTACAAATGGTCAATAAGCACATGAAAAGATGCTCAAGGTTACTAATGATTAGGAGAATACAAATCAAAACCACAATGAGATAAGAATTTATACACATTAGGATGGCTACTATGAAAACACCAAAAAATAACAAGTGTTAATGAGGATGTGGAGAAATTAAATTCTTGAGAACTGTTGGTGGAAATATAAAATGGTGCAGCTGCTATGAAAGCATTATAGTGGCTCCTCAAAAACTTAAAAAGAATTGCCATAAGATCCAGAAACTTTACTCTGTGAATATGTCTCACAAAATTGAAAGCAGAGTCTCAAAGAGATATTTGTATATCCATGTTCATAGCAGCATTGTTTACAGTCATCAAAATGTGGAAGCAACACTAGAGTCCTTCAATGGATGAAAGGATAAACAAGATATATACATGCAATGAAATATTACTCTGCCTTGTAAAGGAAGGAAACTGACCTGTGCTACAACATGGATGGATCTTGACATTGTGCTACGTCATATAAGGCAGTCACAAAAAGACAAATACTGTATGATTCCACTTAAATGCAGTACTTAGAAGTAGTCAAATTTGTAGAGACAGAAAGAATGGCAGTTTCCAGATGTTGAGGAGAGTGTGGAGTGGGGAGTTATTGCTTAATGAATACAGAATTTCAGTTTTGCAAGATAAAAAGAGTTCTGGAGATAGACATTGGTGATGGTTCCACAATAATGTAAATGTACTTAATACTACTGAAGTGTACACTTAAAAATGGTTAAGGTGATTAAAAAAAAAGAAAAGAAAAGAAAAATAAAACAAAATACCATTAACTAGAATAAGAGGGAGAATTATAGTTTTAAATTTTTATAGTAATAAATACATGAAAAATTAACTTTTTAAAGAGGTTACCTATTAAGAGACTCTTTTGCTGTAACTTTTGTTCATGAAATCTGTCAGAATAGTACTAGCTAATATTTGGTAAGCAGTTGTGTGCCAGACACTATACTAAACCCTTTCCAAGTGTTATCTCACTGAATCTGTACTACTGTCTTGTGAAGTAGGTAGCTTCTTTTATTATTCACAGATAAGGAAACTGAAAGTCAGGGAGATTAAATTTTCCCAAGTACACACAGCTATTAAAATGCCAGAGTCAGGACTGGAACTCAGTCTGATTTCAAAGCCTGCTTTTAAAGCCACTTGGCTGAACTTTGTCAGTGTAATTTTTTTTTCAGGCATAAATATCAGCTCACAAAGCATATTATAATATCTACGAGTCTATTACAGAAACATGTGCTTTGATTTATAGAGATGCCTTTAATCTCAGTGGCACTTTATCAACTCAATCATTATGAACTTAATCACGGCAGATTTGATTTGGACACCAATTGCCATCAACTTCACTAATTTATGAATTTCTGCTCTGTAAGCATTTATTAAGGTATTAAATAATGCTTTGGTATTTTCTTTCTAGGAACTAAGAGAAGACAAATTCTAAGAAACAAGGATTAAATCTGGTCCTGGTGGTTGTACGGGATAAACATGGATTTCTTTCTAGTTTCTCTTATATCAGTTTTATTTTAATATTACTATATTATTCAGGACTTTAAAAACAATCTTTAAAAATGTGAACTATATTCCATACCTGTCCTATGAGATTCCAAATATATAGTTCTCAAGCAAATATAAGTGGAATTCTGTTGTTTTCAATAAGATATCTGGAATATTTTTATTAAGATAATGAAACTGGCTGGGCGCTATTCCCCATGCCTGTAATCCCAGCACTTTGGGAGACCAAGGCAGAGGATCCCTTGATCCCAGGGCTTCAAGGTCAGCCTGGGCAACATAGGGAGACCATGTCTCTGCAAGAAATATTTTAAAAATTAGGCATGGAGGCGCACACCTGTAGTCCCAGCTATTTCAGAG
Organism: Ateles fusciceps; assembly: GCA_036589455.1. Lineage (NCBI taxonomy): Eukaryota > Metazoa > Chordata > Mammalia > Primates > Atelidae > Ateles > Ateles fusciceps. The sequence continues at coordinate 1,507,250 of JAZHEH010000889.1, forward strand.
GCTGAGGTAGGAGGATAGCTTGAGCCTGGGAGGCCAAAGCTGTATTCGGTGAGCTGTGATTGTGCCACTGCACTCTAGTGTAGGTGACAAAGCAAGATCCTGTCTCAAAAAAAAAAAGTTATTTGACTATAAACATGGTATCTTTAGAATCATATCTTCAAGGCTAAGACAACTGAGGGAAAACTTTTCAAAAATATTTAAATAAACTGTCATTGTTTATGTTTAAGCAGTGTCCTGGTATTAAGTGTCACAGTTACCAAAAAAATGCTTTCTAACACAAGTGTGTGTTTGACATTCCATACAGATCTCGAGTATTATCTTTTCCAGCTGAAGAAATGGTTGAGTGCTAGAAATTTTCAAGGTTCTTCATCTCTATTAAATTTAGCCATTAGCTCATAATTCAGTGAAGATACTTCATTGATTCACTATTTTTGATATGCTCCAGTTTTTGTTGTTGTTGTTGTTGTTTTTTAGAGGAGTGGGATCTAAATATCTGTTTCTTTGCAATGTTGTCTTTCTAGTGGAATAATGTTAATTGAAAGACTTGGTGAGCTTTTTCAAGTATATTGTTGTATTTCTTAGGAAACAAAGTTGAAAAGAGGTTAACCAGTGAGCTTATTTTCTCATCTCAGTATTTTTGATTCAGACTATACGTTTCCTAATAGATGCACTTATCTTCCCTCTAGCCACTGTTGAGTCCCTCCTTACATGGATGATGTGATGAGTTAACTTGAGTGTATACGTGTATCTGCCATGTATAATAGGTCAAAGATAAAGTTTGTATGTTTTCATCATCAACTCAATTGCTGCCTTGTGAGAGAAAAATAGTGCTTATTTCCTCATTAATTTAAAAAAATCGTAAGTCTCTGGTCACATAGAAAAGAAAGGATAGTGGGCTTGGTTCAGTATTTTTCAAAATCTATAGCCAAGTCTTTGTTCCATTGAATTTTTAGCCAGCGTAGATTATGTGCACCTGCTCCCAAACTCCCACAATACTACAATAAAATTAAGACTTGGTAGCATACCTGGACATATGTAAGTTATGTATATACCCAACTCACTAGTGCCTTTCATTAATTCTGAAGCTAGCCAGTTATTCTGACAGCTTCATTTGCTTTTTTGCTGTTTTGTTGTGATGATTTGCTTTTAATTTTTTAATTTATTTTTTTAGGCTTAATTCACTTTATTTTTCTTGTATAAAAACCCTATGTTGTAGCCACAGCTGGAGCCTGGGTCCTCTGCCTGGAGACTCTGGTGTAGGTCTTGACGAGGTGGTCCGTGAATTCCTGATAGGGAGACTTAGTGAATACAGTCTCCTTCCAGAGGTTGGGGGCCAGTCAGCTGTTGGTCTTGGAGATGGCATCAAAGGTGGCCTTGGTGAAGTTGCCCAGGGTGGCAGTGCAGCCCCCTGGCTGAGGAGTAACAGTCATCAATACTGGCTGTCAGCAGCAGCTTCTTGGACATCAGGGCTAAGAGGATGCCAATGCCTCTGGGAGCAGTGATGAGACACACCAGCACAGAGCCACAGCAGCCTGTCACCTTGCAAGGGACCGTATGGTGCTTGCTCATCTTATTCCCCAGTAGCCTCTACGCATGGGGATAATGGGAGATCTTGGCCAGGATGATAGTCCCTTGGATGTGGCCACCTCCTTGGAGCCACTGGCTATTGTAGTCCCCCGATGGCAACAAACACCTGGAACCTGGTGTGCTGGCCATTGCGGGTCTGCATCTGCGCCAGAATAATCTTCAAAACCTCATGCTTGAGAGAGGCCCCCAGGAAAAAGTGATCTCAGATTCCTTGATGGGCAGGGAGAAGAGAGAAATTTCCTCCAGGGACTTGATCTTCCTGCCCTTGACCAGGCAGCGCAGCTTTGTGACAGGCATCAACTCCTTATCCTCAGCCTTGCCTCCTCGAGCTCTGCAGCCCTAACCCTGGCCCCAGATGCCACTGCCCAAGCTTCCATGGAAGTTGCTGTGGTTCCCCATCCTAGGGCTCCTGGGGCTTCTGGGCCCTCCCGCTGTACTGGTGTCATCTGCCATTTGATGGTTTCTTGGAGAAGAAGCTGATTTGCTTTTTAAACAACTCTCACCTCAGAAAGACTAGCCAGTATCCAATACGTAAAGTCCAGGGTGAGCATTGCACATTAAAAAATCTGAAATCTAAAATGATCCAAAATCCAGAATTTTCTGAATGCTGATAATGATGATGCTCAAAGGAGATGCTCATTGGAACATTTAAGATTTGGGATGCTCAGTCAGTAAGTATAAGGCAAATATTCCAAAACCTGGACCTGAAATCCAAAACACCTCTGGTCCCAAGCATTTTGGATAAGTGATACTCAACCTGTATACTTATTTGTGTAACATCTGAAAACTATACATAACGTGACATACAGTGCGAAGACAGCCATGTCTTGTTAAGAACTGGTGCTTTCTGTACAGCCTAGAGGCATGAAGTTAATTTCGTAGTTTTGGCCAAAATGAATCTCTAATATTTTTAAGCCGTGACATAATTTTCTGCTGTTCCAACTTGTTTAATAGTGAATTATAGATATTAGTGAATGTGTCTGTTTTGTCTTACCTTTGCTTAATTTATCATAACATTGTTATTATTTTGCCTTTGAACACTTGGAATCTGCTTATGTAATAGCCTGCGATGATAGCCATGAGGAGTGGATTAATGTGAGGAGTTTGTAGAATGAGGCTGAAGGAAAGGAGTAGCCTCTTGCAATTTGTGGAAATTCTTGCTATAGTGCAGAATATTAAAATGAGTCATTTTAAAAAAGATGAATTAATGTGAAATACTGCGTGCTTGAACCAGATCTCTACAACTGCTTTTGAAAATTTAAAAAGAAAATCCAATTTTGTTAAATCTAGATGGGACTGAAAGTTTGCTGATAAAATTTGTAGTTAATTCACTAACCCTCTTTTTTTTTCCTTTTTTAATTTTTCATTTTTTTTTTTTAACCTTTAGATGGTGAGGTCTACAGCTTTGGGACCCTTCCCTGGAGAAGTGGACCAGCGGGAGATTTGTCCAAGTAGCCCTATTCTAGAAAATGCCCTGGTTGGGCAATATGTTGTTACTGTGGCAACAGGAAGCTTCCATAGTGGAGCAGTGACAGACAGTGGTGTCGCGTACATGTGGGGGAGAGAATTCTGCCGGCCAGTGTGCAGTAGCCAACCAGCAGTATGTGCCGAAGCCGAACCCTGTCAGCATTGCTGATTCTGAGGCCAGCCCTTTGTTAGCAGTCAGGATTTTGCAGTTGGCGTGTGGTGAAGAGCATACTCTGGCATTGTCAATAAGCAGAGAGATCTGGGCATGGGGTACCGGTTGTCAGTTGGGTCTCATGACCACTGCCTTCCCAGTGACAAAGCCGCAAAAGGTAGAACATCTTGCTGGTCGAGTGGTGCTTCAGGTTGCCTGTGGTGCTTTCCACAGCTTAGCCCTTGTACAATGCCTCCCTTCCCAGGATCTGAAACCAGTCCCAGAACGATGCAACCAGTGCAGCCAGCTCTTGATTACTATGACTGACAAAGAAGACCATGTGATTATATCCGACAGTCATTGTTGCCCATTAGGTGTGACACTATCAGAATCTCAGGCAGAAAACCATGCCAGCACTGCTCTCAGCCCCTCCACTGAAACCCTTGACAGGCAGGAAGAAGTATTTGAGAACACTCTTGTAGCAAATGATCAGTCTGTTGATACAGAACTGAATGCAATAAGTGCTCAGACCACGAGTGGCGATGCTGTATCCTCTCAACAAAACGTCATGGGAACTACTGAAATTTCTTCTGCCAGAAACATACCATCATACCCTGACACCCAGGCAGTAAATGAATACCTGCGGAAACTGTCAGATCATTCAGTAAGAGAGGACTCAGAGCATGGTGAAAAGCCAATGCCATCTCAGGTACTTGCCAACTTTTATATATAAAGGTGTTTCTAGAGTTGAACCATGTGAACTTTTCTTTAGAAACTTTGAAATGAGGAAGGCTTGGTAGCATTTTTTATTTTTTGAGTTTGACTACAATTTTGTTTATCAGGAGACCCTAGATAAGGAAAGAACCTAGAATAATTCAAAATCACTCTTTATGTTTATGTTCTGGCCCTTTATGATGCTGAAAGATGTCATGTTGGGCTTGTTCTGTAAGTAGCAACATTTCTTTTTTTTTTCTTGGTAGTACTTTTTTTCTGGGGCTAAGATACTGAATTTTGGTGGGCCCTGAATAGTTTAATATAACTATAGATTCACAGAGGTATTATTCTTACTTTTGTTTGTAACACTCTTCAGAATTCTTTAAAGTCCTTTCCTTCTTTAACAGGGAAGGTTGCTATGTGGCAGATCCTTCAATTGTAGGCAGATTTAAAATTTATAGGCAGTGAGATGTTTGAATTTTTTTCAGTTACAGCTGTGGTCCTTACTGGGCTTTATTTGAAGAAGTGTTTTTCTTTGTTTTTGTGTTTGTTTTTGAGATGGGTCTTGCTCTGTCACCCAGGCGGGAGTGCAGTAGTGAGATCGTAGCTTACTACAGCCTTCATCTCCCAGGCTTAAGCGATCCTCCCAGTTTAGCCTTCCCAGTAGCTGGGACTACGCACATGTGCTACCACACCTGCTGATTTTATTTTATTTTATTTTTAAGTAGAGAGGAGGTTGACCTTTGTTGCCCAGGCTTGTCTCAAACTACTGAGCTCAAGCAATCCTCCCACCTCAACCTCCCAAAGTGTTGGGATTATAGGCATGAGCCATCATGCCCAGATTATTTTATGTATCTTACTAAAACTATTTTCATTTTGAAGATTTGTGGTAGAATGAACAAAAGCCATTTGCCAGTAGCACATGGTAGTTTGAGTTCCTGCTTAAAACAAATTGTTTTAGAAGGATATTTCTATGTTTTACTTTTAGTGTGGCCTGTTGATTTTGCTTTACCAAAACTCTAAGAAAACAAAACGAAAGATCATAATCGTAAAGATCTGTCCTGCGGTGTTGCTTTTTAGGTTTTTGAAACCAGATAACCTCTTGATTCTTGATTCTTACTGTTTACTCTGTCAGAATGTGAACATGTGAAGATATTTTTAGAAATAGTTTTTATTTCACAGTGTATTCACTGAAACTTGTGGGTATTTGAATTTTTTAAAAAAATCAAGGATAAGCTGTTTGGAGAAAGGTATTACAAAATCTGAATAAAACAAAGGTAGTAATTTAACAAGAATGCATGTAAAAAGTTCTTAGACTGTACATGTTTATTATATTTAACTTTGTTAAACATTGGAAGTTTTTGTTATTTAGGCTAGTAACAATGTGTGTGTTTCTATTAAATTGAATAAATGTGTGTTTCTATGACATTTAATTTATTCTTTGTAAGTAACATCTCAATCATACAGCTAATTCATGAGGAATTTATGTGTTTTAGGGCAAGTTTTTTCTCTTCTGGCAAGGTATAACTGAGACTTTCTCACTTGGGAAATAAACCAAAGTATTATTGGTTGACTGGAACTCCTAAAATTATATCTTTCATCAAAATTGCTAATTATGTGTTTAGTAGGAGAGGGCTTGTTTATACACTTACTATATTTTTTAATTCAATTAAGTAGAAGGAGCCAGTTAGGACAGTAGTTCAAGGTTTGTATAAGGTAGGGTTTTGTGACTTTCCTCTACGTAATGGTTAAGAACCCCCTAAAATAGTCACCTCTAAATACCATCACTGCTTCTGTAAGGAGCCTTTGTAAACAAAAAGTGGAGATAGTGACAGTAGTGCTGCTGAACACACTATCATGGGAGCTGTGTCACCAAAGAATTAATAGGCTTTGTATTTATTTTTGTTGTATTAAGTATATTTGTTTATTTTATTTGCTGTTTTGTTTACAGACTACTCACTTGAGTGGAGATAGCTCTTCTGAATTTAGCATTTAATTCAACAAAACGTGTTGCGTATTTACATGTCAGATACTTTGCTAGGTACCAGGAATTATTTCCTTTAAGAAATCAGAAGCTAGTGTTAAAAAAAATATATGTATACATAGGTTTGGTTTTTAATTTAGGAGAAATGAAGGAATGTATATATTCCCTTTGAGAGCTTTGCGTAGAATAAGAAGCAAATTTTTCAACATAAGCTATGCTGACAAGCCAACAGCTTTTTGTGTGTTTGGTAGGTGCATTTCATGACTTTCCTTTTTAGGGAACAATGATGTTGGACAGCTTAGAGTAAATTTCAACTGATTTTTCATTAAGGTATCAGAAAACGTTAGTGTGATTTTCTAGTACACCTCTGGAATCAGGTTCCAAATGTTTAATTATTAACCTCCCACATTTACCCTCTGTGGTAGCAAGAGCAAAGGTAATCCTGCAGCTAGTCTAGCCCCTGGGTCATAGAAAATAACTCATTGATGAGCCAGTAAAGGCATTCAAACTTAACATAATTTGGGAGATGATAGGTTATAGGTATAACTTATTTTTCTGTCCCTGTATAAATTTCAATTTATAACGCATTTCAGGGAAAGTTTTTTTTCATAAATCTAATATTTTTCCTGCTACTTGTAGTTAGTAGTAGTATAAATTTTCCTGAAAGTGTTCAGTAATGAATTTTGCATTTTTTCAACCCTCTCTCCAAGGCTGTCACAGTGCACATGGTATTAAAGACAGTGTTTTCCATGCCTTTTTTTCCCCCTCTCCTTTTACCATGTTTAATTTTATAAAAGCAGCTGGGGCTTATTTTTTATTACCATGGAAAAACACAACATACAGACAAAAGGAAGTACTTTGGAAAAGGAACTGTATTTTGAGTACTTATTTCCATATACTGTGTTAACACCATGATCAAGAAGAGGATACCCTTAGCTGAAGATGAAGAGAACTTCTGTCATTTAGATTCTTATATGCAAATAGAGGTGGATATTACACTTTCTTTTTATTGATTACTTATTGTATAAGGGATTATATTTTTATATAATTTTTTATGTGTGTATATTTTAGCCTCTTGTGGAAGAAGCAATTCCTAATCTCCACAGCCCGCCTACCACAAGCACCTCAGCCCTAAACAGCCTGGTGGTCTCTTGTGCATCTGCTGTTGGTGTGAGAGTGGCTGCTACTTATGAAGCTGGTGCCTTGTCACTGAAGAAAGTTATGAACTTTTATAGTACAACCCCTTGTGAAACTGGAGCTCAGGCAGGCAGTAGTGCCATTGGCCCAGAAGGTTTGAAAGATAGCAGGGAAGAACAGGTTAAACAGGAATCAATGCAAGGAAAGAAAAGTTCAAGTCTTGTGGATATCAGAGAAGAAGAAACAGAGGGAGGCAGTCGAAGACTCTCCCTCCCTGGATTGTTGTCACAAGGTAAGGAGATAACCAGGTTTTGCGAATTGACTTTTGGTGAATCCAGGATTCTCCTGACATCACATGCTGTATTATGAAAAAAGCTTTGCTAATTATGAAGCTGACATATTCAAATGTCAAAATTTATTTAATGGTGGTTTAAAATAAAGTTACATGTTTACCTGCTTTAGAAATCACTAAAAAGTTAGAACGTAACTTTTTCTTGGTGTTTGCTCCTGCTTATGAACCTTATTATGAATCTGATTTTATTGTTCTGGGAATGTTACAATAGCCTTCTTATTTCCTAATTGGGACTTATACTTCAGATTGTTGAGGTTGCTGATGTGACCATTGGGTAAGTGAGGAATTACTGTACTTGACTTGAAAGAGGAGATAATTTTTAAGCTTCAAAGAAGAGAAGAGTTCATTTTCTGAAACCATAGGTGATAAAGTTTTTAGACTATTAAGAATATTACACAGTTGGTTCTTCTCCTTTTCTCAATCGGTTCAGCAATCTCAGCCAACTGGACTTGTGCTTCTCAAGAGTGGCCTGCAGACCAGCAGCATCAGCAGCATCTGGGAACTTAGAAATGCACTCTCAGGTTCCACTCTCAGCTTACTCAATCAAAACATGCATTATAGCAAGATTCCCCAGGTGATTAGTATGCACATTAAAGTTTGAGAATCATTTAATGAGACCAGAAGTTGGCAGAGTTTTTCTGTAAAGAGCCAAAGAGAATATTTTAAGGTTTGTAGGCCATCCAGTCTCTGTGACAACTACTCAGCTATGGTGTGGTCATATAAAAGCAGCCAGAGACAATATATAATGAATGAGTGAAACTATATCTCAATAAAACTTTATTTACAAAAACAGATGGTAGGCCCTGTTTGGCCCAAGGGCGATAATTGACCATCCTGGTTTACATGATTTTGTGCAAAGCTCAAAAGTTAGGAATTCTAGACTGTTCTAAAACTTATTTCTACTCTGCACCTCTTTCTCCCCTTGTTCTACTTACTGAACACTCTTGTGCTGCTGAGCACTTCTCTTATTCTGCCTCCTAGTTCTTATTACCACCAGATTTTCCTCTACATAAATAAAACTTTAGTCCTGATTAATTTGAAAAAATATATATGTGTATTACATTTAACTTTGTTAAACACTGGAAGTTTTTGTTACTTAGGCTAGTAACAATGTGTTTCTATTACATTAAATTTATTTAAATTAAATAACTGTCTGTTTCTATTACATTTAATTTATTCTTTGTAAATAACATCTCAATTATACAGTTAATTCCTGAGGAATTTATGTGTTTTAGGGCAAGTTGTTTCTCTTCTGGCAAGATATAACCGAGACTCTCTCACTTGGGAAATAAACCAAAGTATTATTGGTTGACTGGAACTCCTAAAATTTTATCTTTCATCAAAATTGCAAATTATGTTTTTTTGTAGGGGAGAGGGCTTGTTTATTTACTTACTGTATTTTTAAATATAATTAAGTAGAAGGAGCCAGTTATCTTACACATATATGTGATGTGTAAGAAGGCCTATGTTCTCTATTAAGTCTGAAGGAGACTCTTGCACCAAACTTTTCTTATTCTTAAATGTCTTTTAACATTTTAAGTATATAAATGTATTTGCAATCTCTTTGAAATGCGGAAATTGATTTTTTTCATGTCATTAGATCATGAATCCCACTGGTAAGACTTACATCCTAAGGTTAAATTTTACTTAATAACCTAAGGTCTCTTTAGAAAAATTTTCCATATACTTTTACCCTCTCTCTTTAAGAATTATCTGGAGTACATCTGTAGAAATCCTCAAGTAGTTTTGAGTCTCTGTATGCATAGAAATGATACATTCATGAGAAAAGATGTTGATCTTAGGCAGTGATGATCACTTTATTGTGGCCCACAAGTTGATGACTGAATGACTAAGTCTCTACTGAGTGACATTTGATGATTTTCTTCAAAACTTATCCTGGCATCAAGCACTATTCACATAGTGTTGTGTATGTTTGATGTAATTTTGAACACTATAAAAGATGGCAGTGTTCTTTTACAACATTATTTAACATCTCTGTAAAATAATTTCAAATAGGCAAATCAAAAGCTTTTTGGTATTTCCCTTTCAAATCTTTTTCCTGCCTTAGAAATTTATACATTTTATAGCTAAAATTAATTCTTTGTTACAATTATTCATAATATATTTGAACTTAGACCTTGACTTAGAAAGGCTTTTTGTTTTTTAAGAGATGGGGGCCAGGCGTGGTGGCTCATACCTGTAATCCTAGCACTTTGAGAGGCTGAGGCGGGCAGATCGCTTGAGGTCGGGAGTTTGAAACCAGCCTGGCCAACGTGGCAAAACCCTGTCTCTACTAAAAATACAAAAATTAGCCAGGTTTGGTGTTGCATGCCTGTAATCCCAGCTATTCAGGAGTCTGAGGCAGGAGAATTGCTTGAACCCAGGAAGCAGAGGTTGCAGTGAGCCGAGATCATGCCACTGCACTCCAGTCTGAATGACAGGAGTGAAACGCCATTTCAAAAAAAAAAAAAAAAAAAAAAGAGATGGTGTCTCACTATGTTGCCCAGGCTGGAGTAGCTATTCTATTCAGCATATTCTTTAGAATACAAGTTCTATAGGATGTCACTAGATGTTATACAGAAAAGGATTCTGTGGCTGAATGTTTGGATGTCTGGCTAGGTTAAACATATTTAAACAGGGCTTTTATTTGCAGGATTTGTCAGCACCTTCTCTGTACTAATGTGTGTGTGTGAATCTCTGCAGAGGAGGGAGTGGGAGGATAGATTGTAGAAGTGAGTATTTACCAATCTCATTTGACTAATAGGTCCCCTTTTCTACAGAGAACCTCTAGAATATGCTTCAATGAGGGGTGTATGTTTTTGAAAATCTTAAATTTGTCCAAATGATACGTTTTCTTCACCTCTGGACCCCCACTCCTTCACCCCATGTCTTGTTGGTTTTCAGTTTCCCCCAGGCTCTTAAGAAAGGCTGCACGAGTGAAAACGAGGACGGTGGTTCTGACCCCCACATACAGTGGAGAAGCAGATGCGCTCCTGCCTTCTCTGAGAACAGAAGTGTGGACCTGGGGAAAAGGGAAGGAAGGGCAGCTGGGGCACGGTGATGTTCTGCCTAGGTAAGCGCTACCAGTATTCACTGATAGGAGTTGGCTTAAACAAATAACCTCTCTCCTGTGATTGTCTGTAAATCTTACTTTTCTCCTAGAGGAAATCTGGATTCTTCTAGCTTCAGATTATTATGCACCGTTAACTCTGATAAAAAGCTGTCACTTTAGTCTTGAATTTTTTCTCAACAGTAAAGGACTTGGCTGGGTGCAGTGGCTCACCCCTTTAATCCTAGCTCTTTGGAAGACTGAGGCAGGTGGATCACCTGAGGTCAGGAGTTCAAGACCAGACTGGCCAACATGGCAAAACCGTGTCTCTACTAAAAATACAAAATACAAAAATTAGCTGGGCATGGTGGTGGGTGCCTGTAACCCCAGCTACTCAGGAGGCTGAGGCAGGAGAATCACTTGAAGCTGGGGAGGGTGGAGGTTGCAGTAGGCTGAGATCGCACCACTTAACTGCAGCCTGAGTGAAAGAGTGAAGCTCCGTTCAAAAAAAAAAAGCAGTGAAGGACTTAAGTATACACGGTACACTTTTCCACATCATACTTTGATGTGTTCATCTTGGAGTACAGAAATGGGTGTTGGGGATAAGATCATATTTCACTGGAAGACAGGAATGACTTACATTTTTAATTGATAAAAAGAGGCCCCGCCTATCACATAGGAGAGAAAAAGAGCCAACAGGTTGTTTTTTAACCTGAAAGATGTATCTCTGCCATTGCCAAAACAACTATAATTGAAACATTAAACTATATCTATTCATGTATATTAGGGCAAAACTGACATTCTGTCTATTAGAAATTGTTATGATATTAACAAATTAGATATTGGGAAATTTTTAAGTGGGTAATTGGAATCATTATCTAAAGTAATGAGCTAATATAAATGTCTCTATTCGCAGCAGAGTGAAGGCAACTGGAATTAATTTAAAAATTACCTTCCTTCTATGGTTATTTTTTATTGTATCCTAAGTATACTTTCTGCTATAAAGAATCATTTGTAGTTTTATGATTCTTAACAGATTCTAAATTATGGGGATTAATTAGTGATTGATAGGCAAAGATTAAAACCTTCCAAAAATTATTTATGATATTTAGGAGTAGATTGAGCATGTATCTGCTAGTTTATTTTAATGTTTTCTTTAGAAATATTTATTTTTACATGAAAGCACTTTATAATTTAGGGAAGGACATGATTCTTGCTGAGAATACTTTGTATACATATATGTTTCTCTTTAAGGCTTCAACCGTTGTGTGTAAAATGTTTGGATGGCAAAGAAGTAATCCATCTGGAGGCAGGTGGTTACCATTCTCTTGCACTTACTGCAAAATCCCAGGTAGGAGGCAAACTGTTTAATGCTTACCTTATTTTCATGGAAGGCCGACGTGACATTAGTGGACCGTCATTTGTTGAGTATCTGCTATATGTCAGGCAATGATACTGTATCTCATTTTAGCTTTCCAATATTTTACATGGTATTATTTCCACTTCACAGACGAGGGAAGTGGAGTAAGAGAAAGTAAATTATGTAGCTTGTCTAAAGCCACACATACGTAACAGTAGAGCTTGGATTTAAACACTGGTCTCCCTGATTTAGAAGTTTTCTATAATGTATTCTCATCTAAAAAGAGAACCCCAGATTTTCCAGGGTATTGGTGAATTTTTATTTGTTACTTGACAAAGAAAATACATAATAAAACACTAAGAAAAGAAACAAAGGCATTTTTCTTTAAAACTGTGGGAACTGAAAGTGACCTCTAGGATTACTAAAAACCATCCCCATGTCTACATAAACTCTCTTAAGAAAATAAGTTATTGTAAGTTATTCTTTTTATTTTTTTTTATTTTTAGTAGAGACAGGTTTTCACTGTGTTAGGCAGGATGGTTTTGATCTCCTGACCTCGTGATCCACCCGCCTCAGCCTCCCAAAGTGCTGGGATTACAGGCGTGAGCCACCATGCCCAGACATTTTTTTTTTTTAACCCAGACTGCTCATCTGTAGTAAGTTATTCTTAAATATATTCATATATTCAGATAGTAATTCTTCACCAATTCCTTTATCATTTTAAGATTCCAATAAAAGATTCTAAACCCTTTTAATATTTGATTTGATTGCAAATTTCACATACTAGGATAGCCAAAAAACTAACATAACCTGTATAAATATTAATATTAGGAAAGATAAAGGAGAATTTACTGTTTTTAACATGATTCATTCAAAAGACTTAAAAATGAGAGATTAGGAAGGTGGTCAGTTACAAAATAAAAATTACTGGCTTTATTGTATACATACAATAAAACAAAACATACTTGAGGAAATTCTGTTCACAATTACACCAAAAACATTAAGGAAGTAGGAATAAGTAGAAAATACTTGGAATCCATATGATGCAAACTTTAAAACTCTTTTGAAGGGTCATAAAAGAAAGCAGTAGTAAAGGGAGAGATTTTATTTTTGGATGAGATGTGTCAGTTGCAAAAAATGTCATTTTTCTCTAAATCATTTAACAGCACAGTGAAAATTCAGTACAATCCCCAAAATATTTCGTTATAATATTTACAATTTGATAAAATAATCCCAAAATTACTTTAGAAGAATAAAGAGCCAGGTAAATTCTGAAAAAGAAGAGAAAGGAAGAGAGATTTATCCTTATATATTATAAAATTAAATAGATCAATGACAGAAATGTGCCTATAGGCTAGAAATAATCAAAGCATATATGAGAATTTAAGATATAAAGAGAGTGTTTTAATTCAGTTGGGAAAACAAGACTTGAGTATCTGGTAAATGTAGTAAATGTTTACTGACCTCCTATTTGTAGAAGAAAACTTAAGATAGCTATACATAGTCCAATTCTGGGTGTATTAATGATGTCATTAAAAACTAGAACCTCGTGTGTGCGTGTGTGTGTAAAAATTAAGATGAGTCTTTCAGGCATAGAAAAAGACATAACATCAAGCTGGAAATTAGAAAGTAAAGATATGTTTGTCAACATGAATTCAGCAGTCCCAAACAGCAAATAAAACACTGTAAACAAAATGAAAATACCACTGGGTAAAAATATCTGCAACATACGAGATAAAATGTTGCTATGTCATATATAAAGTAGCAACTGTCAAAGGATAAACATTGTCAAAGGATATTTCTATTTTAGTCATAAAAAAGTAGAAATGGCCAGCAATAAATGAAAAGATGATCATTTAGCAAATACATTTAACTTAAAACCACAGTACAATGTTTTTCTCACCTATGAGATTAACATACGCAAACATAAGGATTGCATTTAATGCTGAGCATTGGTTAGGCTGTGGGAGAAAACGTGCATGCAGTGCAGGCAGGAATGTAAATTGGACCTTGCTGAAGACAGTTTGTCAATATGTATCAAAAATCAGAATGGCATAGTCTTTGCCCAGGAATTTATCCTAAGCAAATAGGTGCATGAATATATGTATTCAAGGATTTTTTTTTCTATCTTTTTAAATATTAAATAATTGGAGGCTGGGTGTAGTGGCTTATACCTGTAATCCTAGCACTTTGGGAGGCTGAGGTGGGTGGATCACCTGAGGTCAGGAGTTTGAGACCAGCCTGGCCAACATGGTGAAACCCTGTCTCTAACTAAAAATACAAAAGTTAGCCGGGCATGGTGACAGGTGCCTGTAATCCTAGCTACTTGGAAGGCCGAGGCAGGAGAATTGCTTGAACCCAGGACGCGGCGGTTGCAGCGAGCTGAGATCATGCCATTGCACTCCAGTCTGGGTGACAAGAGCAAGACTCTGTCTCAGAAAAAAAAAAAAATAAATAATTGAAAATAACTTAATAATTCAGTAGGTAATTTGTTAAAGTATATGCCTAGTAGAGTTTTAGATAGTTATTAAAAATGATGTTTATAGATCTATACTTACTGATGTACAAAAGAGTAGGTGCCACCAAGTGGTTGATCAGTGATTTTCACTTTTATTTTTGTACTGTCACAGTCTTGTACAATGACCATGAATTACTTTCATAATCAGAATAAACAAACGTTTTAATTAAACATAGTCATTGTAATGTAGTTTATTTTGTCTGTAGTGGTGCATAGGTACTTGTGTTTCTCTTACACTAACTTCGTATATGAAAGGTTTTCTGTTCGTTCCATATTACTTTTATCTACAGAGTAGGAAATTATGATTACTCTTACTCTATCACTTAATGTTTTTATTACTTTCTCTAAAAGAGGCAGTATACGGTAATTCCTGGGAGTAAATCCTGCCTCTTACACTCTTACATATGAATTTGTGACCACAGGTAAATTAATTAACCTCTCTGGGTTTCCTTATTTTATTTTATTTTAGGATTGTTGTGAGAATGAATCATCAATTAATAGAAAGTGTTAAGAACAATGTGAGGCAGTTAGTAAGCACCCGAAAAGTGTTAGTTATTGGTTATTGTTACTGTGACCCTTCAACTCTGTGTCTTCTTTTTTTTTTTTTTGAGACAGAGTTTTCCTCATGTTGCCTAGGCTGGAATGCAGTGGCGCAATCTTGGCTCACTGCAACCTCCACCTGCCGTGTTCAAGCGATTCTCCTGCCTCAGCCTCCCAAGTAGCTGGGATTACAGGCGCACACCACCATGCCTGGCTAATTTTTGGACTTTGTGTCTCTTGTGTACCAGGACTGTATTTGCCCGTTATCTCTAGTCTTGTTTAAAAATGAATTTCCTGAATATCTGTTAAAGAGTGAAAGACTGATATAAGTAATTTATATGTAACTGTTTGTGTATATATGTTAATTATTATGAAGTTTCAGAGTTGATGTGCAAAATCAGATTCACAACTCTTACCCACTTTTCTGTTTTTTGATAGGTTTACTCATGGGGTAGCAATACCTTTGGTCAGCTTGGGCATTCCGATTTTCCAACAACAGTTCCTCGTCTTGCAAAGGTACTTTTGTGAACTTGATAGTAACTTACTCCACAGTTCTTAGCTGTAACACCTTATATTTCTCCATTTCTTATTTTTAAAAATCAGGGCAATTTTATATGTACAACTTAAATTTGTTTTGGTTTTCATAAGAAAATTTTTAAAAACAGGAAGCCACGTGTTTTCAAGCCAAACATCCATTTTTCTATGTAATTTATATTTCTTAGCTTCAACTATTCATTAGTCATAGTTCTTTTTTTTTTAAGTAAAAAAATGAAAAAGTGCTTTCTTTTAAAACATGTTTCTAGACTGTGCTGTGTTCTTGCGTTACCAGATAATGTCTACTCTGAATTCTCCATTGTTTGACTTTTACATAACATTATTTGGTGGTGTAATTTTTTGTGTGTGTCTAAAAATAACATGCAGAGTAGTAACACCTTTTTGTAAGCCTTTCATTTTCTGTATTAAAGCTAAAAGTAGAGGTGTTTTTTTCTTTTCTTTTTTACTGTTAGATGGATGGGTTTTAGTTTATATAATGCTGATTGGTAGCTTCTAGTCTCTTTGGTGCAGTTCTGTAGCAGTGTTTCTCTACCTTGTTTTCTGCCTCATTACCCTCTGGAAATACCAAATTCTCATCAGTTGTATCAGTTCCTTACACAAAAGTTTTAGGGTTTTTTGGTAGAGATGTTCCCCACAAGACAGAATGGAATATGGAGGTCATAGATAATGTAGTTCGATTCTTATGTCTCCCCCTACCCCAAGACATGCTCCCTCGGGAGTAATAGAGACTAAAGAAGGGCAGTTACCTTAATTTCAGGAACAGGATTTGAATGTAAGTGACAGTTAGTAAATATTCCAGTAATTCATACATGCAGTGTGCACCGTGCATCTATCACTGCCTAAGACTTTTACATGCTGCCTTTCTTTTGGTGAACTTAATTTTACTGGAAAGAAAAGGCTTAATAAAACATTAGGGAACAATTATTACTTCTAGCTCCAATCCGAAATGTTTTCAGTATAAAACATCTTAGTAGTAAGCTCTTCAGTTTCTGATACATTATCACAAAGATACTGCAAATCATTGTTCCTTATTTTTGTTTATTTGAATAAAGTGTGCACTTATTCATACTAAGGAAAGTTTTATAATGTAGTATGGAGACCTGAAAATCAAACTTCTTTTTAACATTGTAGAGTCATACAAGAGAATAGTTTGTTACAAGGTTTTAGTTTCATAACTCCTTGACGTCATCAAGAGGTTGGGTTTTTATTTGGGAAAGGGTGAGAAAAACATTTTTGAAGTCATTCTGATTAATCTCTGAGAATTAAAAGTGAAGGCAGAATGAGATTTGAATTGGTTTTGAGGCTAGGAAGAAGACTCTTTCCTCCTGCACATTTTGTTTTTGTTTTTGTTTTTGTTTTTTGAGACAGAGTTTCACTGTTGTTGCCCAGGCTGGAGTGCAATGGCGCAGTCTCAGCTCACCACAACCTCTGCCTCCTGTGTTCAAGCAATTCTCCTGCCTCAGCCTCCTGAGTAGCTGGGATTACAGGCATGCGCCGCCACGCCCGGCTAACTTTGTATTTTTAGTAGAGAAGGGGTTTCTCCATGTTGGTCAGACTGGTCTCGATCTCCCGACCTCAGATGATCCACCCGCCTTGGCCTCCCAAAGTGCTGGGATTACAGGCGTGAACCACCACGCCCAGCCTCCTGCAAACATTTTAATACATCCTTTGCAAAATGAATGGGAAGTTCGTTATTTGGATAGGCTGAATTTGAGAACCTAGTGTCATGCCAGAAGAAGATAGCTATAAAATTAGTAGTAGACACACCACACGTGCGCGCGCACACACACACACATGCACACACACACACACAAAATCACCTATGATTTGGAGCCTAGCTAGATCTAATAGATTAGAGGTTATTTGTTCATTAATCCAGGAGTCAGTGCTGAAACTGTCTAAACACAAAGAATCTGACAGATTAGAGAGTGTGTTTGTGTTTGTTTGTTTTGCCTATCAGTCTAGGAGCTGAAGCTAGGTCTAAGGTTAGGAGCAGTAGTTTTTGCAGTAACACACTTTCTCTAAATGAAATCTTATGAGGAGTCCCACATAAAACACATGAATGAGGAATTACTTTGGTTAAGGATGCAGTGGGGGCCTAGAGCCCTGGCACCTGCCTTTGCATGGTGGCTACTGAATCACTATGTGGAATTCTGAGGTTAGAAAATTATTGATTTAAAGGCAATGGTTCTCAAACTTTTGCATACATCAGAATCACCTGTGGAATGCTTGTTAAAACAGAGTGCTGGACCCTTTTCCCCTTCCCTCAGTAGCCCTGGGGCCTGGGAATTTGTGTTTCTAACTTGTTCCAATCCTAGGTGATGACTGCTGCTGCAAAGACCACTGAGAACCACTGGTCTAAGGAATCCATGTAGATGGGCTTCTAAGGGGCCCTGCCTGTTTTAACATCCGGGGAGTAGGCAGAGTAAAGTCACATAAGACCAGTAGAGTTCCAAGTGGGAAAACTGAATTTCAAAACCCAAGAGTTTAGTTGGCCAGAATAGAATTTAGCCTTATTAGATTGTTTTCTTTTACATCAGTTTTTGTGCACACAGCCAAATGTGGAAGGACAAAGGTATGTCCTAATTGTCACTTCTAGAGTAGGGCTTTGGAAGTTTCTGGGTCTCTTCATTATAATACAGTCTGTGCAGACTTCCAAAAGTAACAATAAAAAATTGGGTGTCTGGTTTTTCCTTTTTAAATTCCAATTTTTCAGATTTTTATAAAAACAGTTCTAATTTAAAAGCTGAACAAGGGATTCAGTCTTACTCCTGCACCTGCTCTGCATTTGGTTGGGAAATTGCTGGGTGAGCTTGCTCTCAGATATGACTGACTTAGCACCATGCTTATTTAAGCAACCTAATGTTTCAGCTCCTGTGGATCCAAAGTTCTCTCTGATTGCCTTCACCTTGGGCAGACACTATCTTTCTGTCATTGCAGATCAGCAGTGAAAATGGAGTCTGGAGCATAGCTGCAGGCCAGGATTATTCCCTGTTTTTAGTGGATACAGAAGACTTCCAGCCTGGGTTATATTACGGTGGCCGACAGGACCCTACAGAAGGTGACAACCTTCCAGAGAATCACAGTGGTTCTAAGACTCCAGTACTTCTCTCCTGTAGTAAGGTGAACAGGAATTGGTTCCTAAGGCCCACATTCAGTAACACATGAGAAGTCCTTTGTTTTTGTTTTTATTTGTATGTATGCCTAATTATTACTAAGCATCTCTAACTACCTTAGTTAAAATTACAAACTCCTTTCAATCCCCCTTCATTCCTTATCATTTCTCTCCTTATTCTCTCCATAGGGCCTATCACCATCGAATACACAGTATAATTTACTGATTTTGTCTATTGTCTGTCCTCTTTACTGTAATGTGAGATTCAGAAGGCTAGGGATTTTAGGCTATCTCATTTACCGCTGTAGCCTCATACTACATACTTTATAAATATTTGTTGAATTAACACCCTCATGTATGAATATTGGAAAGTACAATTTACTGTGAAGTTTCTTGACTGCAGCCATAGAGCCCTCGAGGTGAATTAGAACAGAAATAGAATAGATGAATTTCTAACTGTAAGTGGGGGAGTAACAATGCAAGAGCCCGAGATAGGCTCATGGCAGACCATGAAAGATCCAACAGACAACCAACGGTGTTCTGTTTCCCCTGCTTCACTTCTTGGCTTTTAATTAAATTAATTAATTAATTATTTTGAGGCAGAGTCTTGCTCTTTACCCAGGCTGGAGTGCAGTAGTGCAGTCTTGGCTCACTGAAACCTCTGCCTCCTGGGTTTGAACAATTCTCCTGCCTGAGCCTCCCAAGTAGCTGAGATTACAGGTGCCCGCCACCATGCCCAGGTAATTTTTGTATTTTTAGTAGAGACCGGGTTTCACCATGTTGGCCAAGCTGGTCTTAAACTCTTGACCTCAAGTAATCCGCCTGCCTCGGCCTCCCGTAGTGCTAGGATTGCAGGCCTGAGCCACCTTTCTCGACCTGAATTTTATTTCCTATTGTTTATCCCCTTTTCATTTGCTCTGCTTTCCTACTCTGTTTTCCCTTCTTCCTCTTTTTTGTAAACTGAACCCATTGGCTTATTTCTAGATTCCTTTTCCCCGTAAAGTAACTTAACATCCTCAAAGTGACATGCTGCAGGGAAATTAACCCCCAAAACTAGTATATTCTGGATTTCTTGTTTTTATTGAGTAATATAGCATGTGGACTTTTTTGTAAGTCTTTGTTTTTCTGGCTAGTAAGTTCTGGGGACAAGGTCTTTCTTGCTAAAGGTAACATTGGGGCCAAGTTCCGTGGCTCATCCCTATAATCCCAGAAATTTGGGAGGCCGAGACTAGAGGAGCACTTGAGGCCAGGAGTGCAAGACCAGCCTGGGCAACATAGCAAGACCCCATCTCTACCAAAACAAAGAAATATTTTAAAATTAAAGGCAACATTGGCCAAGATTGGTCTGTAGTTGCTGGCCCTGGCTTCACATTCCCCATGAATGATACCACAGTTTGGTTAAAGGATCAAATAGACTGATAAGGGATGAAGCTCTCTTCTGTGTCTTTGGTTACCATGGGATGTTAAATAGTCCATTGGGTCTGTAGCTTGCCTGCTTGATTTAATGGGATATGTGAATAGTGACATGGAATGCTTTTTATATAGTGGTATCTTGGGTAAATGACAAAAAGTCCCTTTTAAAGAAAATCTCTTTTCATTGTACAAAGGCAGGTCAACGCTTAGATCCTTGATTATTTTGGTGTATAGCATAGAGATCCTGTCTGATCTCATTAATCTTATTTTACTCAGAAAGGGGTATTCCTATCATTTGGATCTTTATCCAGGATGTCGGTTTCCAAACATTTATAATGTGAAATGAAAGGTATCTTGGAGATAATTGAAAGTAGGTTTGTATAGTTATATATAGATCCAGATATGCATACAAAACAATGATGTACTGGTGAACCAGCTCTAAAAAAAAAGAAGCAACCCCCCCCCCCAAAAAAAAAAAAACCCTAGTCTGCAGTGTTTGCAGATTTTCACTGTGGCCAATTTTCAAGCTACCAATGGTTTAATTACTTGCTTGCAAATTTTC
The DNA here is from genome assembly GCA_036589455.1 of Ateles fusciceps. NCBI lineage: Eukaryota > Metazoa > Chordata > Mammalia > Primates > Atelidae > Ateles > Ateles fusciceps. The sequence goes on from JAZHEH010000889.1 coordinate 1,527,754, forward strand.
TGAATATTTAGCAGTTAGCTGTTGTCAGCTGATAAAAGCCAGCTTCAGTATACGAAATTACTAACATAATTATATGTTATATTTAATGCTTTTATTTTCTTCTGTTTCAGCTTGGATATATAAGCAGAGTGACAGCAGGAAAAGATAGCTGTCTAGCCTTGGTGGATAAAAACATTATGGGGTATATTGCCAGTCTCCATGAGTTAGCTACTACAGAAAGACGATTCTATTCAAAACTAAGTGATATCAAATCTCAGATTCTCAGGCCTCTTCTCAGTTTAGGTAAGTTGAAACCCCCTCTCTCCCACCCCTAAATCAGCAGGGCTTTGTTTTATCTCTTCCTCCTATATTACAAATAATGAAAACCTTTTAGTTTATGGTTTACTTCTTTCTATGCATTGTCTTTGTGTCTGTGTGTACACAGGCAGTCAACAGTTTACAAACTGTTTCCAATTTGTCAATAGCCCAGCTGCCTCTGCCCTCTCCTACCACTCTCAGAGCTCCGTCTGCTTGCAGAAATAGAAAATGGTACTTATAGGATATTCATCGCAGAGAAGCAAAAACAACTTCGGGAAAGTTGACCCCATATAAAGTTAGACTTCCAAACAACACTTCTCACACTGCTGGTCCTAAGAGATCTTCCAATATACTATCTGAATTTTTTATTTTTCTCATTGTAGTTCTTAGAATTATATCAAGTAGAGATTTATTTGGATTTACAAGTAGTCTCTTAAAATTGTGGATAACTATAAGAGTGTTAAAGATCTGATCTGGCCGGGTGCGGTGGCTCACGCCTGTAGTCTTAGCACTTTGGGAGGCCAAGGCAGGCGGATCACAAGGTCAGGAGTTCGAGACCAGCCTGGCCAACATGGTAAAACCCTGTCTTTACTAAAAATACAAAAATTAGCCAGGTGCAGTGGCAGGGGTCTATAATTCCAGCTACTCAGGAGGCTGAGGCAGGAGAATTGCTTGAACCAAGGAGGCAGAGGTTGCAGTGAGCTGACATTGCACTACTGCACTCCAGCCTGGGTGACAGAGTACGACTCATCTCGGGGGGGGGGAAAAAAAAAGATCTTATTCCTCAGCATGAGTTGATTAAGTCTGATTCTTTTTCTTAGCTATGCCCAGCTACAAAGAGAGATTGGAAGTGAGGAGGTAATACAGAGGGAATGGGTTACAGTAGTACTAAATGGGATGCCACGGTCCAGATATACGGGGTACTTGGGGTCTCTAGGAGAATAGCAGGGAATACAGAATTGAAGTTGAGGGGACTGTTGCAGATAAACTTTACCTGTTTCAAATATTTTTTTCTGGGTTTGGCCATACAGTCAGAAAGCAGAAAAGGAAGGTTTCTTTCTCTTTCTCTCTCCAGCACTCCTTGGTCCCCTGTGTTGACCCAGAATTCAGGCTAATACTCTAGTACATCAGTTTCGCCACGTTGAAGACATTGTCTTGTGTGGGTCAGCTCATTTTTTTTCTTTTTTTGAGAAAGAGTCTTGCTCTGCCACCCAGGCTGGAGTGCAGTGGCACAGTCTTGGCTCATTGCAACCTTCACCTCCTGGGTTCAAGCAATTTTCATGCCTCAGCCACCCGAGTAGCTGGGACTACAGGCGTGCACCACCACGCTTGCTAATTTTTGTATTTTTAGTAGAGATGGGGTTTTGCCATGTTTCCCAGCCTGGTCTCGAACTCCTGGCCTCAAGTGATCTGCCTGCCTTGGCTTCCCGAAGTGGTGGGATTACAGGTGTGAGCCATTGTGCCTGGCCTGCCCATTGTTTATAATGGAAAAACATCTTTTCAGACAACTATTTTGCAGTCTTTGTGAATATAATCCCTTTGTAAGCTGACAACTGTCTGCATTTGTGTTTTTGTTTTTATTATCTTTCGCCTTTTAAGTGTTGTGGAGTCTCTGTTCTATAAATTCCCCTCCTCTAGGTAGGCTGAACACTCTAGGACTTTGCCAAGGGAAAGGAAGCAATCTAAGCTGGAGGCTTCCTGGATTGCTCTGAAAGGAGAGTTAAATCTGCCTCTTTCCTGTCCTGGTTGCTGATTTCTTTGTTGGTCTTCCGGATTTGCTTTCCTAATTGCTTGAAAAGAAGTCCTAGAAATGAGGAACTTTAGACAGGCCAAAAGCAAATAATGTCCTGATGCCCTCTCTGAAATTCAGAGCATCATCAGCAGTCCAATGTTTGGATTGCCTTCTCTGCACTGAAGGGTTGGGCTTGTCAAAGAGGCAAGTAGAGCAGAAGTCAGGACCAAAAGCTGAAAATGTTAACAAAGATAACTCCCAAAATGAGTTTAATTCCTGACTGTGACTTATCAGTGACTTAAATTAGATGATTTACTTCCCTTCTCTTGGCTTCAGATTACTTATCTTCAAAATGACCAGGAGTTGCATTAGCTCAGTGGTTCTCAAATTTTGCTGATCTTTAAAATCACCTGGAGAGCCTTTTAAAAGAAAAAGCCATCCTGGAATCTATAAGGTTCCTGTGAATGTGTTTTTAACAAGTTCCTCAAATGACTGGATACTGCGATCTTTGAGGTTGTTTTAATACTGTAATCATTTGGGTTCCTTAGATGAGAGCACATGGCAACAAGTTTAGTCTTAGAGGAATTCATAATTGTAATCATATGATCATAATAAAATGATCGGCTTTCAATTTATGTCGTCATCATCATCATCATCATCATCATTTTGTTATAGAAAATTTGGGCACCACAACTACAGTCCAGCTGTTGCAGGAGGTGGCTAGCCGATTCAGCAAGCTGTGTTACCTCATTGGTCAGCATGGAGCCTCATTGAGCAGCTTCCTTCATGGGATAAAGGAAGCCAGGAGTTTGGTCATCCTGAAGCATGCAAGTCTCTTCTTGGATAGTTATACAGAGCAAGTATCCAGTCCCGTGTCATGTTCAATCTCTGCAGGGTTATTCTGCCAAGGAGAACAGCTCCTTAATCAGAAGAGACTAGATTAGGGAGAGTGATATAAGGTAATAGAAATTGCAAAGAGTATTTTAATCTTAAGCCAGTTATAGTTCTGCATTGCTAAAATTTAGTCTTCTCTAAATGAAAAAAAAGGTTTAAAAGTAATAAATTATCATGTTTCCTTCTATATTCTTGCAGAGTGATAGTGTAATTTATATAAAATTTACTATAATCTGGTTCTTTAGAAAAAAATTTTGTTGACTAAATTGTACTAAAACTTGAGGAAATAAGTAACTAAACAAATTATTTTAAGACCAACTGCTGATTGTAAATATGGAGCTGTTCTGATATCTATTTTTTACTTTTGTGTAAATGGAAGTTTTAAAAGACCCAACTATTTTTAGTGTGAAAATGTTTTTTCTTAATAAAACCTAAAATAGTTATTCAAGGTTCTTTGCATATTTTCAAGTAAAATATCCCGTGTACTTGAAAATATAACTTAAAATGTTTCTCACTTTTTCTTAATTTGTATTTTGATATAATGATGGGAGGCATAATTTAAGTGTTATTTTAATGTATGTTAGGTTATGCTTTGATCTGAAGTATGTATAGGTTTTGTTCTTTATTCATTCACACCTCAGCCATCCAACAAACACTGACTGAGTGTCCACTCAGTGCCAGGCATTTGCAGGGAGCTCCAAGCCCTGCAGCATGCATGGGGCCTGCAAAAAGCACCAACCCTCAGGGACTTCATGTTTTGTTGGCGTTTTGTTTTGATTATTTAAACATAAATAATGTGTGTTTATTACTAAAAAATTCACAAATAAAGATAATAAAAAATAACCCATAATCCTACTACCAGAACTAACCACTGTTTATCATCTTCATGTATTTCCTTTCCAAATAATGTAATATGTGCAGATAGTTGAATGCTATTTTAATTCTAAGCAAAATCGAAAATATTTGAAGCTGTTATCTAAGAGGAAATACCCTGGTTTGAGTCTTTTAACTCATCATCTTTCAGATATGAAAAATGAAAATAATAGAACTCGATACTAGTTTACTTTTTTAAAACTTGATTTTGTTGTTTCTGTGATTCCAGCTTTTACTGGTATAATTTTCCTTTTTTGACTTGAATTCATCTCATAATACCTCTATTTCACTTCTTTTTCTTCTCTGGTACTTTATGCCTTATGCTTAAAAATGCTTTTGTTTTGATACTTTGGGCTTTTTTTTAACATAACATTTTATTCCTATAAATGGGCAAGTCAAATATTTGGGTATATGTGTGAATCTTTAAAATTACTTTTATGATAATTTTAAAGTTATTAAAGGCTGGAGTGCAGTGGCATTATTACAGCTCACTGTAGCCTTGACCTCCCCAGACTCAAGTGATCCTCCCACCTTAGCCTCCCAAGTAGGTAGGACTACAGGTGCATGCCAGCATGCCCAGCTAATTTTTTAAATTTTTGTAGAGATGGGGGTCTTACTATTTTGCCCAGGCTGGCCTCAAACTCCTGAACTTAAGTAGTCTCCTGCCTCAGCCTCTCAAAGTGCTAGGACTACAAGTGTGAGCCACTGTGCCTGGCCAAAATTATTTTTAATTGTGATAAAATACACATCATATAAAATTAACCATCATAACTATATTTAATTGTACAGTATCGAGGGCTAATTTTAGTAGGAGTTTCCCTTCTTCCTCAAAGTCAGTTGATTATATTTGCCAGCTCGGGTGTGTACAAGAAATGTACAAGGCTCAAAGCAGCATAACTAGACCTGTGTTTAGCAGTGTATCAATATTTAATCAACATTTTCTAAAACTGTCTCACTCAAGCACTTTTAACATATTTTCTTACCTTAACTATCATTTCATTTCTTTTTTTTTTTTTTTGAGCCAGAGTTTCGCTCTTGTCACCCAGGCTGGAGTGCAAGTGGCATGGTCTTGGTTCACTGCAACCTCCACCTCCCAGGTTTAAGTGATTCTCTTGCCTCAGCTTCCCAAGTATCTGGGATTACAGGTGCCTGCCACCATGCCTGGCTAATTTTGTATTTTTAGTAGAGATGGAATTTCACCAGGTTGACCAGGCCGGTCTTGAACTCCTGACCACAGGTGATCTGCATGCCTTGGCCTCCCAAAGAGCTGGGATTACAGGAGTGAGCCACCGCCCCAGCCTTCCCTGTCATTTCTTAATTGGGAAACCTGAAGTGAAGATTAGAGAAAATGTTCATTAAAAATTCAACTATTTTAATTATGTTTTCTCAAGTTCGTTAATTAAGTTACCAAGTAATATCTACCAAGTAAATTATTGCATCTTCTGCATAGTGTTAGGTGTTTTTAAAATTTCCTTTGTATTACCATCTTTTTTTTTTTTTTTTTTTTTTTGGGAGACAGAGTCCCACACTGTCTCCCAGGCTGGAGTGCAGTATCGGAATCACAGCTCACTGCAGCCTCAACCTCCCAGGCTCAAGGGGTCCTCCACCTCAGCCTCCCAAGTAGTTGAGACTACAGGCATGTGCCACCATGCCTGTCTGATTTTTCTATTTTTTGTAGTGTCCGGTTTCCCCATGTTTTCAAACTCCTGGGCTCAAGCGATCCTCCCACTGTAGCCTCCCAAAGTGCTGGGATTACAGATGTGAGTCAATGTGCCCAGCCTTATATTACCATCTAAGCTGGAATTCCCCTGCCCCTCCCTTCACCTCCATTATTGTGCCTATTATACAACCTGCCCTTCACAAATGTTGACATCACAAAACTTCTTAAACTCATAGGTGAGAGATAATGAAGAATTATCTGTTCCAGGTGTGTGTTTGGAAACGGAAGAACTAGCTTACATTTTAACTAATGTACACGTGTTTTCTTTTCTGCTTAAGGTATTGCACATCTATTACAAATTTCCTGGTTATGGGAGGATTCCAGCTTCTTGCTAAGCCTGCCATGTAAGCAAACCCGTACCTTCCAGTTATCATTCTCTTGGCCGAAGATCACGTTTTATAGTGTTCTGTGTTTCTGAGTGCCCAGGGAAAGCTTTGACTTCATCATTTTACCAAACAAATCAAAATGTAAACTTTCAGTAAGTCTTATAAAGAACAGGTACTATTAGCCCTTGGTTATCATTGTAAGTAGTATGCTATTGAAAAAGCACTGAACAGATAGGATCAGGTTCTGGGTCCTTCTGTACTATGCCTGAGACTTTGGACAGCTCTCTTTGCCTCAGTAGGCCTACTTTTTTTCATCTGAAAAATGGGAATTTTCTCTCCCATTGGTGAGGAACAAATAATGTATGCGATGACACACAGAAAAACTACAAAGTGTACAGATAGAAAGTATCTGCATTGAGCTTCTGGGTAAATAATTTAGAGGCTCCTCACACAAGGCAGTAGTTCTGAACAGATAGTTTTTCAACAAGTGTTCACCCAGCAACAAAGGCAAGGTTTTAAAAATTCTGTATTTAATTTAACTTTTTTTTTTTTAAATAGAGACAGGGTCTCACCATGTTACCCAGGCTGGTTAGGAACTCCCGGGCTCAAGTGGTTCTTCTATCTTGCCTTCCCAAAGTACCAGGATTATAGGCATGCACCACTGTGCCAGGCCAAAAATTCTGTATTTTAATAGAAAATATTAGCAGGTGTTATGCCATGTTTTTTTTTTTTTTTTTTTGGCAGAGTCTCGCTCTGTCACCCGGCCTGGAGTGCAGTGGTGTGATCTCAGCTCACTGCAACCTCCGCCTCCTGGGTTCAAGCCATTCTCCTGCCTCAGCCTCCTGAATAGCTGGGATTACAGCTGTACACCACCACACCTGGCTCATTTTTATATTTTTAGTAGAGACGGGGTTTCACCATGTTGGCCAGGCTGGTCTCAAACTCCTGACCTCAGGTGGTCCACCCGCCTCTGTCTCCCAAAGTGCTGGGGTTACAGGTGTGAGCCTGTAATCCCAGCACTTTTTTTTTTTTTTTTTGAGACAGGGTCTCACTCTGTTGCCCAGGCTGGAGTGCAGTGGCATGATCTTGGCTTACTGCAACCTCTACCTCCTGGGGTCAAGCAATTCTCCTGCCTCTGCCTTCCAAGTAAGTGGGACTACAGGTATGCATCACCACACCCAACTAATTTTTGTATTTTTAGTAGAGACGGCGTTTCACCATGTTGGCCAAGCTGGTCTCGAACTCCTGACTTCAAGTGATCCACCTACCTCAATCTCAGAAAATGCTGGGATTACAGGCGTGAGCCACTGTGCCCAGCCCCATGTTTGCTTTTGATCTTTTATCCTAATAGAGGGAATACCAACATTCTCATCTCATTTCTAGTTTTAATGGCAATACTTTTAATATTTCACCATTAAAAATGATTACTTTAGGTTTTTGGTAGATATAATTTATAGGGTTAAAAAGCCTCTATATCTCAAAGTTGTAGAGGAATTGATTTTTATCATGCTAAATATCTTCGAGTTTCCAAATTCCAAAATTCAGTAATCTTTGTGTATTAATTTTTTAATACATTGCTGGATTAAATTTGCTTATAAAATTGTCTCTTGGTACCTGTGGGGGGATTGAGTCCAGGACCTCGCAAAGGAAACCAAAATCCCAGGATGCTCAAATCCCTGATATAAAATGGCATGGTATTTGCATATAACCTGTGCACATACTTTTATATATGTTAAATCATCTCTAGATTACTTATAACATCTAATAAAATATAAATGCTATATAAACAGTTGTTATATGGTATTGTTTAGGGATTAATGACAAAAAAGTGGTAGAGATATAATTTTTTTCTGAAATATTTTTGGTCTGAGGTTGGTTGAATCCACAGATTTGGAACCCACAGATGTGGAGGAGCTTTTTCTCTTTTTCTGTTTCCTGGAATAGTTTGTACGAAGTAGGAATTATTTTTACTTGAAGATTTGGTGGAATTCATCTGTAAAAATAATCTTGACTTCATGGGGGCATTTGCTGTAGTGAGTTTTTTACTGAGTTTATTGAATAGATATGTTCAGGTCTTTATTTCTTCTTACAGCTTTTGTTATTTATATTTCTCTGGAAAATTATTCACTGCACCCTTGTTTTAAAATTTATTGGCATAATGTTCCTAGCATTGTCTTAAGATGATTTCCCTCTGCCATAACTGTAGTTGTACCCCCTATTTTTCATTCTTATGATTATTCATTTGGGCCTTTTATCTTTTTTATATTGATCAGTCTTGTCAGCAATTTACCCTTTTTAAATTAATTTTTTCAAAAATTAGGGGATCATTTCTTTCTCTTTTGAAAAATTTCATTAATTTCTGCCTTTTATTTCCTTCTACTTTCTTTGTGTTCACCTGTTCACTTCTTACAACTTCAAGTTTAGCGCTTGGTTCATTAATTTTTCAAATTTAAAATTTTTCTAATGTAGCCATTTAAGGCTATAAATTTCCCTCTAATTGTTGCTTTAGCTGAATCTTACAAGTCTTAATACTTATTTTTATAGTCATTCAGTTCTAAATATTTTCAAAAATATTTTTCTAATTTCCATTATGAATTCTTTGACTCACATATTTGTTAATTTCCAAAGTATAGGAGTTTGGCCTTCATTTTTTAAAATGACAGTTTCAAGAATATGTCTTTAACCTTGTGTAGTAACTTTAAAATTCTTGATCTTAATATGACACCATTTTCCATTCTTTTGCTTTCAGCCTGTCTGCAGTGTTCGTATATTTCTTAGAAGCAGCAAAAGACATTGTTGTTATTGTTATTGTTGTTTACATTTGAGAACTTCTAGTTTTGACAAGTTTACATTTGTAATCAATGACTTTATTATTTTTAGTCTCTTTATTATAATGACTAAAGTAGCTTAGTTAACCCATAATGTTGGTGAAATGCTGAATCATAGCCAAAGAAAATAAGAGAAAATGGGGTTGTAGCCAAACCAATAATTAAATGGAGCAGAAAGAAATGCAGTAGTTATTTTTGCAAGTAGTAATGCTTGAAGAAAGCAAGTTTAATTACAGAAAGATGCAAAAAATAGTTGGAGACTTGTGACGATTTAAATGGAAAGCTTCTGGGCTTCTTGAAGGGCTCCGGCAGTTGCTGACCCTGTTTCCTTATTCTGCTGTTGTTGACCTTCCTCTAGTATTTTCGAGTTAGATTCACAGTACTGAAGAATTGACGTTGTTCTAGCAGGAAAATGAGATGACATAAGTTGAAAGCCTCTGGCCTTTTGCACAGCACCATGCTCAGAACCTGGGTTTTACATCGTTAAAGGCAGCAATGACATCCTTTTCCAATTTCTATTTACAAAGTCGATATTTAAAATTATCTTAAAGATTTCATTTTAAGAGGAGAGTTTGAGAATGTCTAGAGCACAGCCAGGGTGCCCACATGACTGTTAGTGGATCTTGGATGATAATGTGCAAGCACTTATCATTCATTTGATTTTTCACTTAGCTGCTCACATCAGGCTTGCCTGGTGATTTGATTATTATGCAAGTTTTTTTCTTAATTGTGATAAAAGATATGTAATGTCATATTTATCATTTTAATCTTAATTGTATGCTTATAAGTAAAGTGTATAATTTAGGGGCATCAAATACATTCACAATGTATAACCATCACTATTTTTTAATTATTCCCAAGAACTCAGTGCCTGTTAAATAATAACTTCCCCAGACTGTCTCCCCTTGTCTACCTGGCTCTTTGTCTATCCTATTCTACTTCCTCTCTGTGTGAGTTTGCCTATTAGGTACCTTATATGGGTCGAATCATGCATTTGTCCTTCTGCGTCTTGGCTTATTTAAGCATCATATTTTCAAGGTTCATTCATGTTGTAGCATACATCAAAATTTCATTCCATTTTATGGCTGAATAATGTTCTCTTGTATGTACACACTATTACATTTTATCAGTTCATCTGCTAACGGACACTTAGGTTGTTTATATTATATTTATTTTTATTTTAAAAATCTGAGTAAAAAGTATAGACCTTGCCTTATAAGGAAAGAGTAATATTGCCACTATTAGATTAAAAACTCTCAAGAAATGATAAGCTGATCAGAGACAATTTCTGATTCAGATTTCTTAGGAGTGTAGCTGGGCCTCTTTTCCTGGAAGATTATAGGTAAGGACATGAGTGAGTCCTGGAAAGTAATGGAGTTCACAGGAGTTGGAACATTTCTGGGCTTCTGTAGACTGAGTACTGAGTATTGAGGAGAAATATGGTCCAAGGGAGTATGTGTTCACTATGTTTTACCTCTGTCTCTCAGGAGCAGGTCAAAGCAGAACACTTGTATAGAACTAAGTAAGTCCTCAGCTGATCTCTGCAGTAGAACATGGAGAAAGAAGTAGAAACACTAGCACAAGCCAAATATGAGTAAAAATGTCAGCCCTCTATGTAAGAGCTCTCTTTTTTTTTTTTTTTTTTTTTTTTTTGAGACAGGGTCTTACTCTGTCACTCAGGCTGGTGTGCAGTGGCACAACCATGGCTCACTGCAGCCTCAACTTCCTGTGCTCAAATGATGCTCCTGCCTCAGACACCTGAGTAGCTGGGACTACAGGTGTGCACTTCGATGCCTGGCTAATTTTTGTATTTTTTGTAGAGTCAGGGTTTCATCTTGTTGCGCAGGCTGGTCTTGAACTCCTGGACTCAAGCTATCTACCCACCTTGGCCTTCCAAAGTGCTGGGATTACAGGCGTGAACCACTGCACCCAGTTCACCAACTCTTACTACTTTACCATTACGTATTTTGGTTTGGTGAGCTAAGCCTCAATGGATTATTGATCAGCATTAAAATTTGCAATAAAATTTTTACAATGAATTTTTTAAAAACTGAATATTAAAAACTAATTGTTGGCTTCAGTTTGAAATGCTTTTGAAGATCTCAGCATTGAAATCTTCACATACAATTATCTTTATTGTTTCCTGTTAACTGTAATACTAGTTCTTGCAGCTTTTTGTTACTTTCCTATAATAAACTCTTATTAGGTGATCAATAATTGCAAGAAAAAAGAAGAAATTAGAAGTATTTTAATATCCACGCTGATTCTGTTGGAGCAGGGAGCTTTGCTTTCTTCCAGTGTTTCTAGTTAGCACAGCTGCTTAGAGCAATTAGTCTTGCCATTTATTGCTGTGACTTTTAGATTTGAAATTAACAGGTCATAGTGTCAGCTGGTCTCTGATTAGTACCTTAAACTGTGGGTTGCATGACTCATTTCCTAGAATATATGCGCAAGTCTGTGATTAACCATTTGTATTGCTACCATTTGCTACTTTTTATACTTAAATAAATCCTATTTTATAGATAGGGAAATTATTTTAATTATATCTGGCTTATTTCATTGTATTTATTTTCTACTTTCATAGCCCCTAAAAAATGTGCATTCTGAAAGAGGTACTTTCTAGTGAAATTTTTAATTTAATATCCTGCATATTATCAATTCCAAAATGATTAACTAAATTTTTTTTCCTCTACCTCTAGTGATTTCCTAAATAAAAACCAAGAGCTGTTGCAAGATTTATCAGAAGTGAATGATGAAAACACTCAGTTGATGGAAATACTGAATACTTTGTTTTTTTTTGCCAATCAGACGACTTCATAATTACGCAAAAGTTTTGCTAAAGCTTGCTACTTGTTTTGAAGTGGTAAGCTCCCATATATGCCTCTTTGGACATTTGGAAAGCCAAGGATCATAGTTGTTTGTAAGGATTATGCCCCCACAAGATCTGGAACTCCAGTAATTTAATATTTAAATGTGTCAAATTTAATTTTCTTCAGGGAAATGACAGAGGAAAGTATGACTGTAGATAAATTGAGTTTTCTGTGGATTCAGTTTCCTTTTAGGACCTTATCAAGATGAATGAACTGTATTCATTTTATGAAACTTTGTCTGAAGTTGAGACCCTATCATGATGCTACTCATTCAGTAGTTGTCAAAATTTATTGTATGCATACTGACTAAGAGTTAAACAGAGCTCTTTAAATCCCTGGCTTTCTGTATAACGGCACACACCTGTAAGGTAGGGGCATTACTCAGCTTGGATTCATGCTAGACTTTATGCCAGGTGTTTAGGTTACCTTAGCAAATGCTGAGAGGAACCAGTGTTACAGGATTTTCTCAAATGTTAACTAGTCCAGTCTTACATAAAACTAGTTAGGTGGAATCCTAGGAAGTTAGCACCACACTGGGATATGGATGTATGTTAAAGCTGGTCCTGAGACATTCACCTTTGAAATCCCATTGAAATGTGTGATTTCATTTTGTTTCTACCCTGAAAGGCTAGAGAAATTATAATGATTCCAAAGTTCCTTATAGGTTTTTGTGGTGGTGGTGGTTTTTGAGACAGTCTCATTCTGTCACCCAGGCTGGAGGGCAGTGGTGCAATCTTGGCTCGCTTGCAACCTCCACCTCCCAGGTTCAAGTGATTCTCAGCCTCCTGAGTAGCTGGGATTACAGGTGTGTGCCACGACCCTCGGCTAATTTTTTTGTTTGTTTGTTTTTGTATTTTTAGTAGAGATGGGGGTTTCACCATATTGGCCAGGCTGGTCTCGAACTCTTGACCTCAAGTGATCGGCCTGCCTCGGCCTTGCAAAGTGCTGGGATTACAGGTGTCAGCGACCATGCCGGGCCCCTTCTAGGTTTAGAATCTTCTTAATCTTTGGGTCTATCTCTTGATCTAGACAGATTTCACCCCTCAGAGTGACCCAGGAACTGATTAATGTAGGCTCTCTACATTTGAGCCTACTGTAATCTTATAGGTCTTTTCTTTAGTCTGGTTTCAAAACTGAAACTGAAACCAGACTAAAGAAAAGGACTACAAGATCTTTAAACTGATCTAGCTTTAGCTGTGAAGGTTTGACCTATCAAATATCCCAATGAAATACAGCTTTCATCTCAATATGGCCTGAATTAATAAAAAAATTTCCTACCAGATTAGCTTAGAATTGTTCAGAGTCAGAGTTCAGATTCCCTGGATGTAGCTTTCATGTGCTTTATATTTCCTTTCTGAAACACTCCTATTCCCTTCGTCATTCTGGGACAAAAGTCATTTTATTATGAAAATAAAGCCCTGTTTGACTATACTGCTTCTCTTTCCCCTACCCATCTCTGAAGGATTATTTACTGTGTTTTGCTAACACTTTATCTCTCCATTATTCACTTCTTGTGTTATATCAATGGCCCTATCCTTATCAACAGGGCATCAAAGTCAACTATGGAAGCTTTTTCAAAACAAACCTGCCTGTATTCCATCACTATACATTATAATGTAGTAAGTCTAAGGCGCAGCCTTGACATCATGTATGTGTATACACATATATGTATTTTTTAAATGTCTCCATATGAAAATAATACTGATACTTAACATTTATTGAATGAATTCCATATGCCAGGCACTGTTCTAAGCAAGTTATATATATTCATTTAATCCCCACATCAACTCGGTGAAGTAGGTATTATTATTATACCTATTTCATCATCAGCCTTTTACAGATGAGAGAATTGAGACACAGCTGAGAATTGGCAGAGCTAGAATTCATATCCAGGCTCTGATTCCACAGTCTGTCTCTCAACCTACTTTTCTGGATTGTCTTTTATGATATGTAACCTATTTTAAAAAACCGCTGCGTTATTCTGGTACATTTTTTTATCTTCTCTGCCTAATTATGGTATAAAAATCATGCCTCATTTTTTTTCCCCTAGCACTCTAGCAGAATGTTTTATATGTGATAGATACTCATTAAATGTTTTTTAAATGAATGGAAAAAATGAAAATGAGTGACTTCCAGAATTGTGGCAAGTAATTACTCATGAACGTGAGAGATCATCCTTTGATCTTACCTTCTGCTCACTCACCACATGGCACAGCAGTTACACCTATCCCAGTAGTTGGTTATCAAAGCTTGGTTTGCAGACCCCAGGGGTTCCACAGACCCTTTCAAGAGGTTCACAAGATCAAAACTATCTTCATGACAATACTAAGATATTTGCCTTTTCCACTATGTTGTCCTTTGCATTGATGGTGCAAAGATTAAGGTGGGTGAAACTGCTGACTCCTTAGTAGGAATCAAGGCAGTGGCACCAAACTGTACTAGTAGTCATTGCATTCTTCACTGCCATGCACTTGCAGTTAAAATACAGTTTCACTTAAGAGTGTTCTATTATGTGTTACATTCTTCACTGCCATGTACTTGCAGTTAAAATACAGTTTCACTTAAGAATGTTCTATTATGTGTTACATTCTTCACCGCCATGCACTTGCAGTTAAAATACAGTTTCACTTAAGCGTGTGCTATTATGTGTTACATTCTTCACTGCCATGTACTTGCAGTTAAAATGCAATTATAATTAAGAATGTTCTGTTCTATGTGGCGACATGCAAAGTACATGTCAAGCAGTTCTGCTGCATGCTGAAGTGCGGTGGTTTTTTAAGAAAAAGCACGATTGTGATTTTTTGAGTTGAGAGCTTCTCTTGAAATAAACAGGTTGCTTTTTTTTTTAAACTTGAAAGGACAATTGACAAACTGATTTTTCAGATTTGGATATTGGCAGATATTTTATCAGAAATGAGTAAATGAACCTGTCATTTCAAAGAGAACAACTGATAGTATTTGTTGCCAAAATAAAATCTCAACTTCTAAGCAAAAATTAGAATGTTAGAGATGGATCTGCCACCATGAGTCTGAAAGTTTCCTAATACTAAGGACATTTTCTCATGAAATTGGTAGCCCTATCATCATGTGATTTTTGATGCCGTAGAAAAAAAGATGTCAACATTTGGAAGATCTGCATAATTCAGTCAACCAATATTTTCCATATGTCCAGTCCACAATCATAGATATACAAAATCATAGATGGTAAAAGACCTGAGGTGCACGATAGACCCCTGGATTTTAACATCACAGAGCACAAAAAGTTCATTGCTGTGTTTTCAGATTCCACATTGCAGCTCCCTTTAAGAATCTACCACATAGCAAGTTTTAATATAGTATAAAAGAAGAATATCCACATTTATTTGAAATGACTATTAAAGTGCTTCTCTCTATTCCAGATATATACCTTTATAAGGCCACATTTTCTTCATAGGTTTTAACCAAATAACATATAGCAGATTAAATGCAGAAGCTAATATAAAAGTCTAGCGGTCATTTTTAAAGCCAAATAGTAAAGAGATTTGAAAAAATGTGGACCATTGCCACTTTTCTCACTAAAAATTTTTTTTGTAAGTGAATTAATAAAAGCTTTTAAAATTGCTTTATTTTCTAATATGGTAAATATCAGTAGGTACAGGCCACATAAGAAAAATAAAGGGATCCCCGAGACCAAAACATTTGAGAGCTCCTGCCCTATCCTGAGGTCTCTGCTGCTCTCCTCACTAACTGCCAGGTTTTGTTTCTCTCCCCCTGAGTTATGCTTCTACTTGTATGTACTTTTATGTAGCAGAATTTTCCTGAAACCAGTCTCCTTTTCCCAGTGTCCTGGAGTGTGCTGCTTACACTCTTGGGCCGAATTTTCCCCTACATTTAATACTATGTATTTCAAGCAAACTGAGGCTACAGATTCTAGACAGTGGTTTTATGTTCTTTTTTTTCTCTCTAATTTTTGCCCTGTAGGCATCTCCAGAATATCAGAAACTGCAGGATTCCAGTTCTTGTTATGAATGTCTTGCTCTCCATCTTGGCAGGAAAAGGAAGGAAGCAGAATACACACTAGGCTTCTGGAAGACCTTCCCTGGAAAAATGACGGTAAGTCATGCCAGTTGTCATTTGTTACTCTAAGAAACAGCAGCCGTTTAGATAACAATTTGATATAATTTTCTCTGTTCCTCACTTGTTTATGGTAATAACATTTTAATGAAGCCTTTCCTAAAATGTCTAAGGACCATACCAGTGGGTACTCTAAATACCTTCTCTCATTTCTAGAAATCCTCTCTGAAGACTTCCTCTCCTTCTTTAGTTGTTTCTGTCTTCTTTTTAATCCCCTTTGAGCTCTAATTTTATGAAGTGTTTCGATCCCATATAAATTTAGTTTTTACACCAAGCTAAGCTATGGCCAACAAATTCCCTTAAATGTGATTTGTGTCTGTTTTATTTTCTCTTTACATGTTAAAATAATTGTGATTGTTTGACTTAGGATTAGATTTGTCTTTAATTCCAGGATTCCTTGAGGAAGCCAGAGCGTCGACTGCTGTGTGAAAGTAGTAACCGAGCCCTATCTCTGCAGCATGCTGGGAGGTTTTCTGTGAATTGGTTCATTCTCTTTAATGATGCCCTGGTCCATGCCCAGGTAGGCTGGATTCCTAATCTTAGAAGAATCCCTGAAAGGTGGAGTCTGTTTAATTATACTCTCAGTTTATGTTCAAAACTAGTGTGATTTCACTGAAACTCTTGACTGAAAGAGACTGTTTAGCTACAGCATGCATTTGTGGTATGGGCTGGATTTCAGAGAACTTTTTAAGTGTCTGGCTTGAGAAAGAGTGTCAGCCACGTGAAGAGGGCTCTGCAACAGAGATAACAAGGCCCTCTGGGTTAGCTGTGTGTTTTGGGGACAATGTTTATAAGGTTTACATACCTTATAAACCATAAATCTCTTTACTATTTGGCTTTAAAAATGACAGTGCCACTTGGTGGCACCTAAGTGGGCTTAACCATTTCAAGGGGTTGTGTAGCAGAGATGGCAGGGCCCATGTCGGGTAACGACATGAAGGCGATATGGGCAGAGACCCCAAGGTCTACATGGGCTTTCATAAAAGTGCCTCCGTGTTCTCTGTTTCAGTTCTCCACGCACCATGTTTTCCCTCTGGCCACACTGTGGGCAGAGCCACTATCTGAAGAAGCTGGTGGTGTGTAAGTGCATCCCCCTCCCCACCCCACCCTGTCCAAATCTGTTACCCAGGTTGCTTCCTTAAATGTGAAGAAAAGCTCAGGAGGGCTTGGGAGACAGCCTTCCCATTCTGCATATGAGGCCCATCTCCCAGCACGTTAGACAGTAAAATAGTCTATTGATAATAAGATGGCCTGTTGGAAAGATCATGGCAAGTCACGATTAGGTGATAAAAGGGCATCCTCATTGCACACATCCCCATCGTTCAACACAGAGCAGAGTAATTCTTTGTTCTTTCCACCACTGTGGGACCCAAAACCAAATGAGTATTCACATTAATTGACTTCTGCTCCTCCTGAAATAGAGGTTGATTTTCATATTTGAGGATTGATACTGCAGTGACAGGCTGTTAAACCTACTGGTATTTATCCTTGTGAATGTTTTAGGAATGGCTTAAAGATAACTACACCTGAGGAGCAGTTCACTCTCATTTCATCTACACCCCAGGAAAAGGTTAGTTCATTATGGTATTTTCTTTTAATCTTTGCCCTGGCTCTCTGCCTCCTGTGTAATAAAGAAGAAATATAAATTGTTCTTACTTGACTAATGATGCACAGTTTTGTCTGATAAATCTTCATTAAACCAAAACTGTAGGTTCTTGGTGGTTTTTTTTTTTAATGTGACTTAATTTTAAACATATAGTAGAGAAATCCAAGAGCCAGTCAGTAGTACTCTATTAATAAGAAAAGCATTAAGATACCAATAATTATTCACACCAAGGAAAATTAGCAGGATTTAGAGCAATGCTTGATGAATTGTTGCCTTAAGCTTATTGACGTTACTTTTTGCTCCTAGACAAAGTGGCTACGAGCTATAAGCCAAGCTGTAGATCAGGCTTTGAGAGGGATGTCTGATCTTCCCCCTTATGGAAGTGGCAGCAGTGTTCAGAGACAGGAACCACCCATTTCACGCAGTGCCAAATATACTTTCTACAAGGATCCTCGCCTAAAGGATGCAACCTATGATGGACGGTGGCTTTCAGGGAAGCCTCATGGCAGGTGAAAATGTTGAAGATTTATGCCTGGGGTGAGGAGGATTATCACATTATGGAAAAAGTATTGCTTATCTGAAATATTAGTTGACGTGCATTATTCTTTGCTTACTCATTCCAGAGGGGTTTTGAAGTGGCCTGATGGAAAGATGTATTCTGGCATGTTCAGGAATGGCTTGGAAGATGGGTAAGAAAACTGTAAAACGTGATAGTAGATTCAAGTTCAGTAAGGTCATAAATGATGTTATTTTGTATGCAAACCTGCTTTTCAAAGAAGTAGTCAATTTTTGTTGTTATTTTTTTAGAAATGCACATGTATGAGCATGAAGAGAGCCAGGAGTTAGGGGTACAACCTCCGATTTACATAGACCGGGTCATTTTCCTTGATAGCCGTGTGACCTCAAATTACACAGCCTTCCATCTGTTAAAATGAGGCTATGTTTTCTTTTCATTTCTCAGCTGTGAAGACTGAGAACTTTGGTAATGTTAATGGAGGGACTATTGAGACGGTAGAGCACCTTTACACAAAGGACATAGAAAAATTTTCCTTTCAGTTGTTTTAAATCACCTTTAATTTCTGTGATATATTAAAGGAGAAATCTTCAAAGTGCCATATTATCCTAATGATACTCTGATGACTTTTTAAAAATAATCATGTTTTCTAATACTGTATTTACATGATTAATTTATGGCAGTTTTATGTATAATTTTAAGAAAGTAATTTAGTATATAAAAATATTGGGTAGGTGATGTATGTGTCTCTGTGATCATGTAAATTCTTGTGCTGTGTTAAAATCTCTTTTTAGTAGATTTTTAGAATGAGAAGAGACTTTAGATCATCTAATTTACCCACTGAGTTGCCCCCTTATTATCCAAATAAAGGAGCTAGATACCTGGGCTTATCCCTTCGTGGTGCAGGTAATTAGTGACAGAGATAGGCGAAGGACACAGGTCTTCTGTATTTTGTTGGACTTGGATTAAAAGACTGTATCTCAGTGTAATGGGGCTGATGTCCCACTCCTCTAAGACTTGCCAAACAGCTTGGGTTATATAGATGCACCTTAAGCCAAGATGCTGTTTACCCCTTTATTCCTATGGGTAAATCTTTCCTCTGCCTTCCTTGTTAAAATATTACCAGGATATACATACAAAAGGCGAATATGTCATAAATGCATCTTCTTTTGTTATTTTTTGTTTTTCATGGCAGGTATGGAGAATACAGAATCCCAAACAAGGCACTGAACAAAGAAGACCATTATGTAGGCCATTGGAAAGAAGGAAAAATGTGTGGTCAAGGAGTCTATAGGTAATAACATTCGAAAGGCTGTGTTGGTTTTTCAAATAACCGTGTAAACCTAAATGTTTGCATAGCCAAAATTTCCAAGGTTTAAGTTTTATTTACTCTTGTAGGTAAAATTTAGAGGACTAAATAAAACAAACTCTGTGTGAAGTCTTCTTTTAAATGTCAGCCCCTCATCTATCACAGGATTCAAATACTGGATTATTAAATTTAAGTTCTTACCTAAATTTTACATACCTTATAAACCATAATTTTCTCATAGACTCTCCTATATGTCTTATCTATAAATTTATATTATTTTTATTACTTGATTCTAATGGACAAAAGTTTTATTCATCCCTCTTATAAATAACTCATTATTTCATTTCCCCATAGGGGACTAAAAACACATTTTTGCTATGTTAGTGCAAAATACCACCCATGGTGTCTTTAACTTTTTAACTTTAATCATTCAGAAATGAAATTTTTTAATTGGTGAAAAATAATAATATAAACAAATAATTATAGCTGCCAGTAAGACTAAGTATGGTTTTGGATTGTCTAAACTTTGTAAAAATGAGCATCAGAATTCAATGTGCATGTGATACTTATCCATTCTTTCCAACCACAGCTATGCCTCTGGTGAAGTATTTGAGGGCTGTTTTCAAGATAATATGCGTCATGGTCATGGCCTTCTACGAAGTGGGAAATTGACTTCCTCTTCTCCTAGTATGTTCATTGGCCAGTGGGTAATGGATAAGAAAGCAGGATATGGTGTCTTTGATGATATCACTAGGTACAGTATTCTCCTTCTATTCTCACAGTTAAGCAAATGATGAAGCACCATGATTATTTAACAAGCAGTTTATACTTATTTTATCTTTTTAATGGAGATTAGTAAGACTTCTTTGAGTTTGAGTAGATGAAAAATGAACCTTCTTTTGTGACAAACCCTTTTATTTATTTATTTTTTGAAACAGGGTCTCACTCTGTCACCCAGGCTGGAGTGGTGTGATCTCGGCTCACTGCAATCTCTGCCTCCTGGGTTCAAGGGATCCTCCTACCTCAGCCTCCCAAGTAGCTGGGACCACAGGCACACACCACCATGCCCAGTTAATTTTTCATATTTTTGGTAGAGATTGAGTTTTGCCATATAGTCCAGGCTGGTCTTGAACTCCTGGCCTCAAGTGAGCCACCTGCCTTTGCCTCCCAAAGTGCTGGGATCATAGGCATGAGCCACCACAACCAGCAAACTTTTGTGTAAGAAAAACCTGTGCATAGGTTTTATTCTGCTTATTACATTTTAAATGAAATTATTTAGAGTTGAATTCTTGGCCTTCTCTTTAAAAAGCATATGATTTAAAGTGTCAGGTAACTACCTGGGGTATATACAGATCTGTGTCAGATAGACCACAATGTTAAATTCCTCAGAGAACATCACTGAGTGAGATGTCCTTTGCTATCAACTTGTCCCATATTTGAGGAGACAAAGTTAACCACTTTAACTAGAAAAATGAAAGCAAGACCAACATAGGGTTGATGCCTGGTATCTCCCTTGTGATAACTGTCTTTTCCCTACTTTATCCTTGTCTTCATTGATTTTTCTTTTCTTTTTATTTCTGTGCAGCGGGGGAGAAGTATATGGGAATGTGGCAAGACGATGTGTGTCAAGGGAATGGTGTGGTGGTTACCCAGTTTGGATTATACTATGAAGGCAACTTTCACCTTAATAAAATGATGGTGAGTGAACTGTTTGCATGTAGTTATTGTTAACTTTAAAATTCCTTTGTCCTTAAATTTTTAAATCATCTTTTGATTAATTTCCATCTTCTTAGTACTATTTTCCTTCTTTTAAGATTCCATAAGGCTTGGGGTATATAACTGTGTGCACTCTTAAGTTACTCTGTATTTTATGTGTTATAAATTTTCTCTTGTTTCTTCTTGTAGGGAAATGGGATCTTGCTTTCCGAAGATGATACTATCTATGACGGAGAATTTTAGATGACTGGACTCTTAGTGGAAAGGTTGGAAACTAGCTTCTTCTTTTTCTCTCTAATACATTATTTTACTAATGTTTTTTAACTTTAAAAATAGCTGACTTACTTGCCATAAAATTCACCCCTTTCAAGTACACATTTCAGTGATTTTTGGTAAACATAGCTGTACAAACCACCACCACAATCCAGTTTTAAGACATTTCCGTCACCCAAGAAAATCCCTTCTGCTTATTCAGTTACTTCCATTTTCACCTCTAGTCCCAGGCAACCACTAATCACTCCATGGAGTTGCCTTTACTGGGCCTTTTGTATAAATGGAATCATACATGGAATCCCTTCTGTGTGGCTTCTTACACTTAGCATCATGTTTTCAGTTTTTCCATATTGTGGCATGTATAGTGCTTTGTTCTTTTTTATGGCCGAATAGTATTCCAAAACTACATTTTGTTTATCCATTTACCAGTTGATGGACATTGGGTATTTCAAACTTTATTGTGAATAATGCTACTATAAACTGTCGAATGGTCTCTTGTGTAGAAACATATGTTTTCATTTTCATTTCTCAAGTAGATACCTAGAGTGTAATTGCTGGGTTGTATGGTAAATTGATGTTTAACATATTAAGAAACAGTTAAACTTTTTTCCAAAATATCTGCACCGTTTTACATTCCCATCAGCAATGTGTGAGGATACTAACTTCTTTATATCAAAAAAATATTTCTTATTTTCTGTCTTTTTCTTATAGCTGTTCCAGTGGGTATGAAGTGGTATCTCCTGGTTTTAATTTGCATTTCCCTAGTGACTAATGATGTAGAACATGCTTCTTAGTGATTCATTATCTTCTTTGGTGAAATGTCTATTCAGATCTCTGGCTTATTTCTAAAAATTTGTTTGCACTCTTGTTGAATTGTAAGGGTTCTTTCTGTATTCTGGATACATGTCCTTTATCAGATATATGATTTGAAAATATTTTCTTGCAGTCTCTGACTTGTTTTTTTATTTTCTTAATGGTATCTTTTGAAGCATGAAAGTTTTTAATTTTAATTAACTCTATAAAACATTTTATGAATTATGCTTTTGATGTTATGTCTAAGAAGGCTTTGCCTGTATTTTCTATTAAAAGTTTTATAGTTTTACCTTTTATATTTAATTCTGTGGTTCATTTTAAGATAACTTGTGTATGGGTTGAGTTATGTGTCCAAATTAATCTTTTTGCATATGGCTATCAAAATTTCCCAGCATCTTTTCCCATTAAATCTTGGTGCCTTTGTTGAAATTAATTGACCAGAAAATGTGTTTATTTCTGGTCTCTCAGTTGTAGTTCATTGATCAACATGTCTCTCCTTGTGTTAATACCACACTGTCTTGATTACTGTTGATTTCTAGTAAGTTGTGAAATCAGAAATATAAGTCCTCCAAATTTGTTCTTTTTCAAAATTGTTCTGGCCATTCTAGATTCTTTGCCTTTTCATATAAATTTTAGGACTGGCTTATGAAAATTCTGCAATAAACCTTGCTAAGATTTTGGTAGAGATTGCATTGAATCTATACATCATTTTGGGGAGAATTGCCATCTTAGTAATATTGACTTTTCCAACCCATGAACATAGAACATCTCATAGTTTATTTAGAGCTTTAATTTCTCTCAGCAATGTTTTCTAGGTTTCATGTACACATTTTGCATTTCTTTGGTTAAATTTATTTCTAAGTATTTTATTGATGCTGTTGTAAAGTGTTGTTTTTTAAAATTTCATTTTCAGGTTGTTCATTGCTGTGATATAAAAATGCAGTTGATTTTGTATTTTATTCTTGTATCCTGAAATCTTGCTGAATTTATTAGTTTTAGTAGTTTTTTTGTGTGTATGGATTTCTTAGGATTTCTTACATATAGAATCATGTCACCTACAGGTAAAGGCATTTTTGCTTCTTCTTTACAATACGGAAGGCTTTTATTTCTTTTTCTTGTCCAGTTGCACTGGCTAGAGTCTCCTATGGAATGTTGAATAGAAAAATGGTAAAATTGGACATCTTTACCTTTTTTTTTTTTTTTTGAGACAGGGTCTCACTTTGTCACCCAGGCTAGAGTGCAGTGGCGTGATCTAGCCTCACTGCAGTCTCAACCTCCGGGGCTCAAGAGATCCTCCCTCCTCATCCCCCCAAGTAACTGAGACTATAGGCACATGCCACCATGCCTGGCTGATTTTTTTTTTTTTTTTTTGTAGAGACAAGGTTTTGCTATATTGCCCAAGCTGGTCTCAAACTCCTGAGCTCAAGTGATCCACCCACCTGAGCGTCCCCAAAGTGCTAAGATTACAAGCATGAGCCACCATGCCTGGCAGAAAAGCATTTTTGTTAAAGTGCTTTTCTGTTGAGATGATTATGTGGTTTTTATCATTAATCTACTAATATGGTATATTATATTGGTTGCTTTTCTGATGTTAAACCACCCTTGCTTTCCTGGGGATAAATTGTACTTGGTTATGGTGTATAGTTTTTTTAGATGTTGATGTTGCTGGATTTAATGCTAATACTTTGTTGAGGATTTTTGCATTTATATTTATGAGAGGTCTGTAGTTTTCTTGTGATGTCTTTGTCTGTCTTTGATATCAGGATAATTCTTGGCCTCATAGAACAAGTTGGGAAGTGTTCCCTCCTCCCCCTATTTTCTGAAAGTTTGTGAAGCTTTGGTATTATTTCTTTTTGAATGTTTGGGAGAATTCACCAAAGAAGTCTTCTGGGCCTAAGCATTGCTTTGTGAGAAAGTTTTAAATTTCTAACTCCGTTTCTTTACTTGCTTTAGGTCTGTTTAGATTTTCTATTTCTTACTAAGTCAGTTTTGGTACTTTTTGTCTTCCTAGGAATTTTTCTGTTTTTCTAAATTACCTACTTTGTTGGCATAAAGCTGTTCTTTTAGTATTCCATTCTGTCTTCGTATGTTTGTGTTGCTGTAACAAAATATCATAGACTGGGAAATTTATTTTCTCACAATTTTGCAAGCTGGGAAGTCCAAGATCAAGACAACAGCATTCCCTGTCTGGTGAAGGCCTTCCTGAATCCTCACATAGCAAAAGATGGAAGGAAAAAAGGCCTAAGAT
This sequence comes from Ateles fusciceps, assembly GCA_036589455.1. NCBI lineage: Eukaryota > Metazoa > Chordata > Mammalia > Primates > Atelidae > Ateles > Ateles fusciceps. The sequence continues at coordinate 1,551,886 of JAZHEH010000889.1, forward strand.
AGTTCCCCTGGCCCTTTTTTTTTTGAGACAGAGTCTTGCTCTGTCGGCCAGGCTGGAGTGTGGTGGTGCAATCTCGGCTCACTGCAACCTCTGCCTCCTGGGTTCAAGCGATTCTCCTGCCTCTGCCTCCTGAGTAGCTGGGATTACAGGTGCATGCCACCACGCCCAGCTAAGTGTTTTAATTTTAGTAGAGGCAGGATTTTACCATGTTGGTCAGGCTGGTCTTGAACTCCTGACCTTGTTATCTACCTGCCTTGGCCTCCCACAGCGCTGGGATTACAGGCATGAGCCATCACACCTGGCCCTCCGGCCCTTTTCTAAGGCACTACTTCATTCATGAGGATACTGTCCCTAATCACTTCCCAAAAGGCCCCACCTCTTACTACCACCATAATGGGGTTTAAGTTTTAACACAGATTTTAGAGAAGACACCCTTTCAAACTAGTACCTTCTAACCTTTTTAATTCTGTAGGCTGGTAGTAAAAACCTGTTTCACACTTGATTTTAAAAATTTATGTTTTCTCTTTTTTTTCTTGATTAATCTAGTCAAATGCCAATTTTGTATCTTTTCAAAGAAGCAACTTTTAGTTTCATTGATTTTTCTTTATTTTTTGTTTTCTATCTCATTCATCGATTTCTGCACTAATCTTTATCATTTCCCTCCTCTTTCTTGCTTTGGGTTTAGTTTGTTAGTTTGTTTCTCCTTTTGTAATTTTATTAGGTGAAAATTTATGTTACTGATTCAAGATCTTCCTCAAAAGATAGGTGTTAACAGCTATAAGTTTCCCTCGAAGCACTGTTTTTATATCATCCCCTTAATTTTGATATATTGTATGGTCATTTTATACAGTTCAAAATATTTTCCAGTTTTCCCTGTGTATGTGTTTTTTTCTTTACCCATGGATTATTGTCATATACTCTTTTAAGACATGCATGTGCCCATTTTTTGTTTGAGTTTTAAAGAGTTGGAGATTGGTAAAGAGCAAGTTAAAAAGGAAAGTGTTAATCATTTAGTGCTTTTTTTCTCTTGATTTTAAAAATTGAAGGCCGGGCATGGTAGCTTATGCCTGAAATCCCAGCACTTTGGAAGGCCAAGGTGGGTGGATCACTTGAGGTCCAGAGTTTGAGACCAGCCTGGCCAACATCGTGAAACCTCGTCTCTACTAAAAACACAAAAAATTAGCCAGGTGTGGTGGCATGTGCCAGTGATTCTAGCTACCTGGGAGGCTGAGGCGGGAGGATCATTTGAACCCATGAAGTGGAGGTTGCAGTGAGCCGAGTTCATACCACTGCACTCCAACCTGGGCAATAGAGTGAGACTCTGTCTAAACAAATAAATATTGAAGATATTTCCTCTAACTCTGCGTTTTATTCTCTGACTTTACCTAGGGAACACTGACTATGCCAAATGGAGACTACATTGAAGGTTATTTTAGTGGAGAATGGGGATCTGGAATAAAAATCACTGGAACCTACTTCAAACCCAGTCTGTATGAGAGTGATAAAGACAGACCCAAAGTTTTGTGAGTAGCGTGTTAATTCTGGATTAATTATTGAATATTTGAAGTTGTCTTGCTTTTATCAAAGCTGGTTAATATTTTAAAAGCAAAATCAAGTTCTTAAAGTCTTATTTTATTTTATTTTTATTTTTTGAGACAGGGTGTCACTCTGTCACCAGGCTGGAGTGCAGGTGGTGTGATCATGGCCTACTGCAGCCTTGACCTCCTGGGCTCACATGATCCTCCCACCTCAGCCTCCCGAGTAGCTGGGACTACAGGCACCACTACCATGCCTGGCTAATTTTTCTATTTTTTTGCAGAGACTGGATCTCGCTCTTGCTCAGGCTGGTCTTTAACCTGAGCTCAAGCTATCCTCCTGCCTCAGCCTCCCACAGTGCTGGGATTACACATATGAGCCACTGCACCTGGCCAAAGTCGTCGTCTTTTTTTTTTTTTTAAACAAGATGTAACCTCCTTGAATTGTCAACTGACACTGCTATAGATGACTAAATCTATAGTCTTGGTTTAGATTATAAGCCTTAGAGCATGGACATTTAAAAGAAAAGTTCCAGGCTGGGTGTGGTGGCTCACACCTGTAATCCCAGGACTTTGGGAGGCTGAAGTGGTCCGATCATGAGGTCAGGAGATTGAGACCATCCTGGCCAACACGGTGAAACCCCATCTCTACTAAAAATACAAAACTTAGCTGGGCGTGGTGGCGTGTGCCTGTAATCCCAGCTACTCGGGAGACTGAGGCAGGAGAATCAGTTGAACCAGGGAGTCAGAGGCTGCAGTGAGCTCCGCCACTGTACTCCAGCTGGACGACAGAGTGAGACTCTGTCTCAAAAAAAAAGAAAGAAAGAAAAAGAAAAGTTCCACATGTGAGAGAGCATTCTTTTTTTTTTTTTTTTTTTTGTGATGGAGTCTTGGTCTGTCACCCAGGCTGGAGTGTGGTGGCATGATCTCGGCTCACTGCAGTGTCTGTCTCCTGGTTCAAGCGATTCTCCTGCCTCAGCCTCCCGAGTAGCTGGGACTACAGGCACATACAACCACGCCCAGCTGATTTTTTGCATTTTTAGTAGAGATGGGGTTTTACCATGTTGGCCAGGCTGGTCTTAAACTCCTGATCTCAAGTGATCTGCCCACCTTGGCCTCTCAAAGTGCTGGGATTACAGGTGTGAGCCACTGTGCCCAGCTTGAAAGAGCATCCTTTTCTTTTGAGACAGAGTTTTGTTCTTGTTGCCCAGGTTGGAGTGCAATGACGTGATCTTGGCTCACTGCAACCTCCGCCTCTCTGGTTCAAACGATTCTCCTGCCTCAGCCTCCTGAGTAGCTGGAATTACAGGCATGTGCCACAACGCCCAGCTAATTTTTGTATTTTTAGTAGAGATGGGTTTTCACCATGTTGGCCAGGCTGGTCTCAAACTCCTGACCTCATGACCTGCCCTCCTTGGCTTCCCAAAGTGCTGGGATTACTGGCGTGAGCCACCAAACCCGGCCATGAAAGAGCATTCTTAAATGGAATCTGTACACAGCTTGATTTTGAAAAGTAAAGAACACACACACACACACACACACACATACCTCTCTCTCTCTCTCTCCCCTCCCCAAGTGGAATAGTAAAATCTGCATATATGAGGAAAAAAAGGCAAAATCTAAGTACATTATGCCCAACCCTACCGCGTTTTTGGCTTTGTTCTCTGTTCTCCTGCCTTCTGTCCCTAGACATGGCACATTCACAGAAGTGGACTGTTTTTGGCATATGTCTATTTTCTTTATCGATTGCAGCTTTAATTTTATTATTATATTTGGTAGCAGCTCAGTGTTTTGCTCCCAAGGATATGTTTTTCTGTACCATGTTTATTCTTAGAGTATTTTAGAACCCAGTATGTAATGCATTTTATTTACTTTTTTTTAAAATTTGAGATGAAGTCTCACTCTGTCACCCAGGCTAGAGTGCAGTAGTGTGGTCTCAGCTTACTGCAACCTCTGCCTCCCAGGTTCAAGCGATTTGCCTGCCTCAGCCTTCCAAATAGCTGGGACTACAGGCACGTGCCACCACACCTGGCTAATTTCTGTGTTTTTAGTAGAGACAGGGGTTTCACTGTGTTGGCCAGGCTGGTCTCGAACTTTTGACCTTGTAATCCGCCTGCCTCGGCCTCCCAAAGTGCTGGGATTATAGGCATGAACCACCGTGCCTGGCCTGTATGTAATATATTTTAAATTCTCATAAGATGTGCAAGGTTTAGAAAGTCCTTATTCTAACAGGAATCTTTATTTTTATTTATGTTTTCAAATTTTCTAATTTTTTTTTTTTTTGAGACAGAATCTCACTTTGTCGCCCAGGATGGAGTTCAGTGGTGTGATCTCAGCTCACTACAACCTCTGCCTCCCACGTTCAAGCGATTCTCCTGCCTTAGCCTCTGGAGTAGCTGGGATTACAGGTGTGGGCCACCACACCCAGCTAATTTTTTGGGTTTGTTTGTTTTTTTGACAGAGTCTTGCTCTGTCACCCAGGCTGGAGTGCAGTGGTGCAATCTCGACTTACTGCAACCTTTACCTCCTGGGTTCAGCAATTCTCCTGCCTCAGCCTCCCAAGTAGCTGGGATTACAGGCATGCTCCACCACGCCCAGCTAATTTTTGTATTTTTAGTAGACATGAGGTTTTTCCATGTTGGCCAGGCTGGTCTCGAACTCCTTACCTCAAGTGATCCACCCCCACCTTGGCCTTCCAAAGTGCTAGGATTACAGGTGTGAGCCACCACGCCCATCCACATTTTTGTGTTTTTGGTAGATATGGAGTTTCACCATGTTGGCCAAGCTGGTCTTGCACTCCCGACCTCATGTGATCCACCCTCCTTGACCTCCCGGAGTGCTAGGATTACAGGCGTGAGCCACCGTTCCCAGCCAGAAATCAATTTTTAAAAATTAATTCTGTGGAATTACAGGAGGCAGAGTAAATTGATGTGCTTAGTACTTAATAATCCATACACTTTAATATCCAGAAACAATAATTAGCTTAAAAAGCATCCTTTTAAAATTTTCATTCAGTGTTTTAAAAATAGAATTACCATCAGTCTTGCCAGTTTTGATCACAAAAAAGCATTCTCAGTTGTATATTAGAAAGTCTCTATTCTTTGGAACAATATTGCACAAAATAAATGATTAATAAAAAGGTTGATATGACTTTATTAGCAGGAAGCTAGGAAACCTGGCAGTGCCAGCTGATGAGAAGTGGAAAGCGGTGTTTGATGAATGTTGGCGCCAACTGGGCTGCGAGGGCCCAGGCCAAGGGGAAGTTTGGAAAGCATGGGACAATATTGCTGTGGCCTTGACCACCAATCGGCGCCAACACAGAGACAGGTGAGTGAACGCTTGCTCAACATAGAGCAGAGCATGTTCGGAGGATAAAACTTAAGACCAGTAAGTAGTCAGGACTCACTGCATTTAATTTAAAACTTAATGATGTGCTTCTGCTTCTGGGTAAGAGGGATTAAAACACACTTTCTTTATCTTCTATTGAACTCGCCTATTAAATCTGCACAGAATACATGGACAGCTATTTATGAACTCTGAAAAGTAAATATCAACAAGTAGATTGAGGAAGAAAACCTGAACTCAAAGTGCCACAAAACCTGTGGTGAGTTTACTTAGATGTTTTGCTTCAATATTCCTCAGCCAGAACTCAGTGCAACCAGAAACGTGAAAGCAAGCAGTGTGGTGCAGACAGACAGGGATACAGAAAAAATCCCTCTGGTTCTGGCTCAAGGAGTGAGGACTTCTAAAACTCAGAGTGGCTGATACATACTCAGTTTTCTTTGTCTTTTTTCTTTATTCTCTCGTGTCCAAACCTCCAGGAACCTCTGTGGCGGGGGTAGTAATGGCAGCAGCTAGAGCAGCCATGAACAGGAAACTTGCAAAAGTCGAAACTCTGAGAGAATAGAAACTTCTTCCCTCTTTAGTGGCTCCTTAGGTCAAGAGAAGGCCAAGTTCCAACACCATTGCATTTTTGGCTTTGTTCTCTGTTGTCACCATCTGTCCCTAGATGTGGCACAATCACAGAAGTGGACAGTTTTTGGCCAGAGGACCTAAATAAAAAGGGGTACCTGAGAACCATAAAATACTGGGGATGGAATGGAGAGAAGAGCTCTGGGAAACAAGCCTGTAAAGTTGTTTGTGAACTTCTGGGCTCACCCTAGACCTGCACATACATGAGTTTGATCGTAATTCGTACCAAAGAGTTTGAGAACCAACCTCATAGGTAGACAACTCAGGTCCCAGAGTGGTCATTAAGTTGTAGACTCACAGGACAAACCCAGAAACGGTGCAAAGGCTTTGACAAGTGAACTGGCATTAGCACCATGGCCCACAGGAGACCAAGGCAAAAATGTCTGCTGTATTAGGGATTCCCAGTATCACTTACACATTCAGTGATTTATTGGAAGAATTCACAAGACTCAGCATATAGTTGTACTCACAAATAAGATTACAGCAACACAGTAGGGACACACAACCAGATCATAAGGGAAAAAGACACAGGTAGAGTCTGGAGGAATCCATGTGTAAGCTTCCCATGATCTTTCCTTTCTGGGATGGGACACACACAACAGTTTTCCCTGCAATAAAATGCAGCCACACATGTCTAATGTTTCTGCACAGGGAAGCCTACTGAGAGACTCAGTGCCCAGGGTTTATATTGGGGGCAGGTCCCATAGGCACCCTGTGCTGGGCAGTTGCCAAAATTCCACAGTCCCAGCCTTGCCACAGGAAAGCAGATGTTCACCATAAATCACATTGTTAATCTAAGGACAGCAAAACACCTTTATCAGTATACAGAACTTTTAGCAAGCTTAATTCCAAGTGCTAGCCAAGGGTCAACTTTATAAGCAGGTTCTTCTTATTTTATTTTTATAAAAAGAGACAGGGTCTTGCTGTATTATCCATGATGGTCTTGAACTCCTGGCCTCAAAAAGTACTCTTGTCTCAGTCTTACAAAGTGCTGGGATTGCAGGCGTGAGCGACTGCCCCTAGCCTGAGTCCTTCTAAAGATAACAGTTTCAAGCCTGCTATGTTTACTCTTTTGTGAATGTCAACATTCTCCATAGGATATAAACAAGACTCAGAGTTTGATAATGCTCAAAATATCCATTGAGCTACTCAGCAATGAAAGAACCATGAAAATCTCAATTTATTTCAGGAAAGGCAATCAACAACTATCAACAGATGACATAGATGTTGGAGTTATCTGACAAGAACTTTAAAGCAGCTATTATAAAATGCTCAGATGAGTAGTCACAAACACCCTTGAAACAAATACTAGAATGGATATATCAGCAAAGAAACAAAAGATACAAAGAAGAGCCAAATCAAAAATTTTGGGTTGAAAATTACACTAATCAAAATAGCTTACTATAGGAACTCAGTGGCAGAATAGAGATGACAACGGAAGAGTCAGTGAACCTGAAGATAGATCAGTATGGATTATCAAATATAAACAACAGAGAGAAAAAACATGAAAAAAAAAAAGAGTGAACACAGCCTCAAGGACTTGTGGGTCTAAACTTTTTTATTAGAATTCCAAAAGAAAAGGAGAAAGAATGGGCTTGGCGTGGTGGCATACACCTGTAATCCCACCACTTTGGGAGGCTGAGGCAGGCGGATTACCTGAGTTCGGGAGTTCAAGACCAGCCTGGCCAATATAGTGAATCTGCGTCTCTACTAAAAATACAAAATTAGCCGGGCATGGTGGTGGGCGCCTGTAATCCCAGCTACTCGGAGGCTGAGGCAGGAGAATTGCTTGAACCTGGGAGGCAGAGGCTGTAGTGAACCGAGATCACACCACTGCATTCCAGCCTAGGCAAAAATAGTGAAACTCCATCTCAAAAAAGAAAGAAAAGAAAAAGGAATGAGGGATGGAACATTTTGTGAAGAAATAATGGTTGAAAAACTTCTCGAGTTTAGTAAAAGACATGAAACCTATAGATTTAAGTAGCTGAGCAAACCCCATCTTGGGAAAAACCAGAGATAACCATGTGTAGACACATCATATTAAAATTCATACAAAAAGATCTTGAAAGCAGCTAGAGTAAAATAATGGGAAATGAGTAATTCAAATGACTGCATATTTCTTATTAGAAACCTTGGAAGCCAGAAGGAAGTGGCACAGTGTTTTCAAAATGCTGAAAGAAAAGTTACAGATGTACTTTTTCATTTCTCTCTTTTTCTCCTTTTAAAATTTTCTCTTTTTCACTTTTTCTTTTCTCCTGCTTTTCTTCATCTGCCTTTCTTCTGTAACTTGACCAGTAACTCTCAGAAGCATTGCTTAGCATTTGGACCTAAAGAATTTACTAATCCCTGGAGCAAACCTTTCTAATTAACTATGACTTTCTTGAGTTTAATTCTAGATAATTGTTTGAGCTATGCCTTCATTGTTAAAATATCAAAGAGCATACTTTAATTTGTGTAACTACATACACTTAATTTTTAAATGAGTTTTATGCTGGTCCTCATTTCCACTTCTCAGTTACTTTCTAATACTCAGGAATTGAAGGAAAAAAATTGAGCAAATATCCATTTATTCAGAATGTAAATGTTTGTTCTGAATAATTAAATGTTCTAGTTTGCTAAAAGTTGTCAAATTCTTTAAATAAATTACCAATATTCAAATAATTTTAATATACCAAAGTATAATTACATAGAAATTAAATTCCAGACGTTGAAAGATACTTCAGGAATTTTAAATGTTTCACAGTCAAGTCTAACAATACTAATTGTTATTCTAGCCTGAAGAGATTAGTTTAGATTCTAATTGAGTACTCCCAAAATTGATATTTAAAGTAAACCATAGTATAATTAGTGTTTGCTTGATATTTGTGTGTGTGTTTCAAGAAATTAAATGGAGAAAGAAGTATTTTTTTTAATTTGGGATAAATAGGAATTGATTTTAGTATTTCATTCATAAAGTTCATAATTGTTACCTTCTACTCTTTCCATCAGTAGAAGCAATGGAAACTCCCAGAATTAATTAAAGCCATTGACTACCCCTTGTGTGTGATACAGATGGTCAATGTGGTGCAGCCTGTCCGTTCAACCTTGAGACTTTAGCCCTCCAGTTAAGCTGGGTTAACTGTTGTTAGGTGTTTCAGAGAAGTGAAGATGAATGAACTCTTTATATAAAATTGTGTTGCTACCACAAACATCTTATTTGCTTATCTAAAATCAAATAATAATAGTGATTACGCACTGCTCAGTTTCTCATTGGCTGTCATCTAATGATAGAATACTACTACCGATAATTTCAGTTGATTACTAGCATGTGTTTTATCTTAGCCTCTTCATCCAGTTTCTGTTTACCCATTACGTGCTTACCTTATCACCTGTTGGAGTGTCGTTATCTCCTTGCTTCTTAACCTCATTTCTTCCTTTGCCCTTTCACTTATTTCCCCTTTTCCTTAGCTCCCTTCCCTCTTTGATGCCATTTTTCTGTTGTCACTGACATGTCTATCACCTTCAAGCTAATATTGTATTTATCTTCAAGCTAATGTCATATTATTTCCAACACCATGGTTTAGATTGGAGCAGAATCCTCATTAATTTATTGTAATTGGTACAAAGTAACACTACATGCTTTTTGAATGAATGTGATATAAACTGAGTACCTAATAGGAGGTTCATGATGGTTTATGAGCTCGTTGGGTCCAGCACTGTGCTGGATGCTCCACTTTGTCTTGAGCGAGTGACTGTGTTTCATGTGACTATTCACATGTATCTTGCTTTCTTGATGTGAAATACGTGATAGACTTTTCTTTTCCTTTTTATAGTCCAGAAATATTAAGTCGTTCACAGACTCAGACACTAGAGAGTTTGGAATTCATTCCACAGCATGTTGGTGCCTTCTCTGTGGAGAAATATGATGACATCAAGAAATACTTAATAAAGGTAAACTAGAGTAAAAATTACATTGGTCTTGTGAATTAATGATTCAACTACCACAGTACATCATTCAAATAGATTCACAGCTTAATGTTATCCTAATCCTGTCTTTGCATCCTGTGCATTTGTTAATTATCTGACTACCAAGATTACATTTCTGCCTGAAGATTGTCCCATTATCATGATAGAACTTTTTAACGTTTTTTAAGGCATTCAAGGGCGCTCTTAAGAAAGAAGATTAGAGTTGAAAAGGCTTTTTGTTAATAGTATTAGCAAACTAGAAATTGTATAAGTAAAGCATGCTGCTGTCACCCCTGGATAGGCTCTTTGCTTCTTTCTAAACCTTGTAAGAGCAGCTACAATTTAAAGTCTGACATATATTGATGGGAAGTGCAGGAAGGAGTTTTCTGAGACGTCAAGGGCACTGAAGAGTGACCGTTTCGGAGTGTCATTAACAGTCAGTGTTTAGTTTTCTCCATGGTAACATTTCGTATGATTTTTGTGAAGTTTAAAGTATATTTGAATCTTTTTAAAATTTTGTATTCGTTTATTTCTGTTTTAGAGATGGAAGTCTCACTGGGTTGCTCAGGTTGGCCTCAAACTCCTTAGCTCAGTCCATCCTCCTGCCTCAGACTCCGTAGTAGCTGGGACTATAGGCATGAGCCATCATATCCGGCAAAATCTCTTTTAGTGATACTCCGTATCAGTACTTCCAAAGCTATTTGCCCAAAATGTTAAGGAGAGTCTTTGATCAAGATTAGGACCTCCGGCTCTATGTAATTGGGCTAGACTCAGTACTTTCAGAAAAATTAAAGTATTTGAATATTCCTGGTCCAAAAATTGACTCTCTGACATTTTGACAGTTGTTTGGCATTTATGAAGTTGTTTCTTATTAATTGATTGTTTCTGCTGTTAATGCACATTGACTGATTGTTTCTGCTGTTAATGCACGTTGACTGACTTCATTGATTCTCTTCCTACTCAGGCCTGTGACACTCCTCTGCACCCCCTGGGCAGGCTTGTGGAGACACTGGTTGCAGTGTATAGAATGACATACGTGGGCGTAGGAGCCAACCGCCGGTTATTGCAAGAGGCTGTAAAGGAGATTAAGTCCTATCTTAAGCGAATTTTCCAGCTGGTGAGGTAAGACACTTTTCACTAAAGTCTGCAAGCTGTTGAATACTATGTTATACCAATGATTGGCTAGTTTCACCCTGAATCATCAAGGAAATAGTTTTATGCCAGAGTCCTTTAATAGAGTAAATAAACATGTTTTAAATTTATGTGTAAGCTAAAAACATAAAAAAGATGAACAATTAGCTATTGGTTTTTTTGTGTGTGTGTCTTATTAAGTATAACAGATGGGTAAAATAAATGTGTGGGGTTTTTAAATTCTAATTTTGGTATGAAGTATCGTAGTTGTCTTATTTGAATTCAGTCTCTAGGCAAAAAATTATGTATGTAGAACCCAACTACAAAGTAGATAAAGTTTGGCAGATGGAGTTCCTAATAGAATTCCTAATCTTGATCAAGACATAGTTTTTATGTCTTGTCCTTTGGCAACAGTATCACGTACATTCATTTATTTAACAAATATTTATTGAGTGTTTCTGTGAATAGCCACCATTCTGGGCTCTCAAGAAATTTATCAGTGAACAAAGACAAACCAACAGTCTTTGCTCTCATGGAGCTTACATTCTAGTGGGGGGGAAAAGAGTAAACATAAAAAATATACAGTATGTCAGATAATGATTAGCGCTACAGAGAAAAAGGGAGAAAGGATGGTACTAGATGTGAGATGCTATTATTTTAAATAGAAGGTCAGAGCAGCCTAACTAATAAGGTGGTGGTATTTGGGCAGAGACTTCAAAGAAGGCAATTAAATGAGATAGTAAGCATCTTTGGGAAGAGAGTTCCAGACAGCAAACAGTTTGAGCTTGTGAGATATAAGATCTTTTACTGAGTTGAAGCTAACAAGTAGATACTATAGTGAGATAATTATACAGAAGATTATGAATTCGTCCCAGAACTTCCATATATTGTTTGCCTCAACATTTGGAAATGTTTCAGGTTTTAAAGGAGAGGTGAGATCTGTTAAAAGATCACTAGCCTGGGCTAGCTCTGACATTAGCTAGATGAGTATAATGAAAATAAGTTTCCTAACCTTTTTCAGTTGTTTCAACTATAAAATTAGAGCAGATGGAGGTGCAAGATGTAAGTCTACAGAAATGGAGAAGACTGCATGTTGCCTTTAAAGGGTCAAAATTTAAGCCTGTAAAAATCAGATAAAATAAACTTGTTTATGGTAGAGTCCATCAACATACAAGAAGTCAGAGAGATAAAATCTATGGCAAAACTGAAAGCCCAGGAAAAAAAAAAAAACCTCTCCCATTTATCCCCTTGTTTTCCTTGTTTTTGAAAAATTAATTTTCAGTAACTTTTAAAAACACATTTTAAAATTTTATATTGAGTACAGAGGGAACTGGGGACTCTAAAAGTGAGGAGTGTGCGTGGGAGGGCGAGGGTTGAAAAATTACTTACTGGAAACGGTGTTCACTATTTGGGTGATGGGTACACCAGAAGCCCAGACTTTACCACTGTCTGGTATATCCATGTAACATAACTGCATATGTACCCCCCTGATTTTATAAAAATAAAATAAAAACTTTACATTGTGTCTTCTGTAAATAATCATTTTTTCCCTTTTTTCCATCAGTATTTGCTTGTATTTGGAGAATAGTGGTCCTTGCTCAGAGTTAATGTAAATTGACCTCAGATGAGATTTCCCAGTAAGGAACACATATCTCATTTAGATCAGAGTTCTCCTTTCCTTAGTGGCTCAACAGAAGAAAACCATAGCACATGAAGATCTTGTAGTGGTTTATTATTCATTAACTGCACTCTTAATTTTATCCTGTAAGAAACATCAGTTTTCTCAGGGAACTAAAATACTTAGTTGGTAATAAAGCTTGCTTTCATAGCTAACGGAAATGTGTTTTTATGCTTTTCAAACCCCTAGAGGTGTAATTGTATAATTATGTTTTTTATTATTCCTTAGGTTCTTATTTCCTGAGCTTCCTGAAGAAGGCAGCACAATCCCTCTCTCTGCTCCTCTGCCAACCGAAAGGAAGTCTTTTTGCACTGGGAAGTCAGATTCCCGCTCTGAATCACCAGAGCCAGGGTAAATGGAGTTGGGTAGGGATAGTGAAGAAAGGGAGTGGGGGACTAGATGATCTTACCCAAAGAGTCCCAGGGAGAAGGTGTGTTCTCTAGGTCTATTTCCTCATTACTTTCTTTTTTCTGGGGGGTTGGGTGGGGGGAATGGAGTCTCGCACTGTTGCCCAGGCTGGAGTGCAGTGGCATGATCTCGGCTCACCGCAACCTCCACCTCCCAGGTTCAAGTGATTCTCCTGCCTCAGCCTGCCGAGTAGCTGGGATTACAGACGTGCACCACCATGCCTGGCTAATTTTTGTATTTTTAGTAAAGACGGGGTTTCACCATGTTGGTGAGGCTGGTCTCAAACTCCTGACCTTGTGATCCGCCTGCCTCAGCCTCCCAAAGTGCTGGGATTACAGGCATGAGCCACTGCACCTGGCCCTCATTTCTAAAATGATGTGGTTGGGGCCAGGAGGGTTGGGGGCAGCCACAGTGACTCATACCTGTAATCCCACACTTTGGGAGGCAGAAGTGGGAGAATTACTTGAGCCCAGGAGTTCAAAACCAGCCTGGGCAACATAGGAAAACCCCATCTCTACAAAAATAAAAAAAAAGATTAGCAGGACATGGTAGCACACGCCTGTGGGCTCAGCTACTTGAAGGCTGAAATGAGAGGATCACTTGAGCCTGGGAGGTTAAAGGCTGCAGTGAGCTGTGACTAAACCATTGCACTCCAGCCTGGGTGGCAAAGCGAGACCTGTCTCAAAAAAAAAAAAAAAAAAAAAATGTGGTTGGGTAGGTGCCCTCTCCGAGTTCCCTTTTAGGTCTCTGAAGCACTATTAGCTATACACCAGGAAAACGCAAACACAGGTGATCTGAGCACAGAGGCTGCTGAGCAAAGGAAGTAACATCACACCGACCTAGAATAACCTCAGAGAAATCAGCCTCAAAATGGAAACATAGTAGCTTTTCAGTTAGATTTTCAATTCATGAAAAGAATTCAGTTTCCTCTAAGTCAAAATGATAGGTAAGGTCTTCATGTCAACTCGTTATGAAAAGAGCAGAGTAATATTACAACTTTTTAAAAACTTCACATCTCTGCTTTGGACTTTTTGAAACTGAAGCTCTATCTTGGATTCTGTATTCAGTTTTAATACGAAAAATGCTCCTCTCCTCCCACTCCATTATTTTGTAGTTACGTAGTAACGAGTTCTGGATTATTGCTGCCTGTGCTGCTACCTCGGCTCTACCCACCACTGTTTATGCTTTATGCTTTGGATAATGATCGGGAGGAAGACATTTACTGGGAATGTGTTCTTCGACTAAATAAGCAGCCAGATATTGCTCTCCTGGGGTTTCTTGGGGTGCAGAGGTAAGCACAACCAAATGGTTTTAATTTAAAATGCAAAACTGCATTATTGGAAACTTGGTACTTTGATATCTAATTATATATATGGCTTGCAATTATTTGCATTTTTGCATATGTCTTATTTAACAAAATAGCGATAGTTAGTAATCTGTATATCTGAGAATATTTGGGGATGAGTATGAAACCTGATTCTTTGGAATGTGTTTTTTATTATGTTTTCATGTATATGTATAAAGTAAGTGTGAGCTATCTTGCCTGGTGTTTTATAGTTCTTAAGAGCAGAATACATATCTTTGGCATTCTTCCTTCTCTTCTTTCTTCCCCTTCCTTCCCATTTGCAATTTTTAAGTTAAATTTTTTGAAGTGCTTTTTTTGAAACAGAGTTTTGCTCTGTCTTGCAGGCAGGAGTGCAGTGGTGCAACCTCCACCTGCCAGTTTCAAGCAGTTCTCATGCCCCAGCCTCCCAGGTAGCTGGGATTACAGACGTGCACCACCATGCTCAGCTCATTTTTGTATTTTTAGTATAGATGGAGTTTTGCCATGTTGGCCAGGCTGGTCTCAAACTCTTGGCCTCAAGTGATCTGCTCGCCTCAACCTCTCAGAGTGCTGGGATTTTCGGTATGAGCCACTGTGCCCGGCCCTGCTGTTTTTATTAGAAGGCATTATTGCTTGTTATCCAGGGAATACTAAATGATTACGTTTTCTTTCTAGTGCAGTGATAAAGCTGATCCCACCTCCCCAATCATTATTTATTTGTGCTATTGAGAAAAGTGAATAAGCCTCAACTGTTTTGTTTTGTTTTTTGTTTTTGTTTTTGAGATGGAGTCTTGCTTTGTTGCCCAGGCTGGAGTGCAGTGGCGCTGTCTTGGCTTACTGCAACCTCTGCCTCCCAGGTTCAAGTGATTCTTATGCCTCAGCCTCCAGAGTAGCTGGGATTACAGGCCTGCGTCAGCATGCCCAGCTAATTTTTGTATTTTTGTCCTTTAATTGTTTTTAATGGAATAATACAGTAGTAGAAATGAGATAAAACTAAGTGAAGGAAATATATTTGGTAATATCTGTAATGTGTATGGCTATTGGGGTTTAGAATAACAAATCCCTTAGGCAGATGATAAAAACTCTTAAATCTGGAATGTTTATTAAAATTTAACCTACTGTGGAATTGTTCTTTTTAATGGGGACAGGGAAGCCAATATAGCTGTCAAGTATTTTTATGGAAATTTTGTCTACCAGAGGTAACAACTTGTATTAACAATTTATGGATTCCATTATAGGAAATTTTGGCCAGCAACCTTGTCAATCCTTGGAGAGAGTAAAAAGGTATAGTAGTTTTTCATTTCCTGAGCAAATATGCTTTTCTGTAATGGCAAGGATTTGAGATAGCAAAACTTTCATTTTACTTTGATAGAACAGGATCCAAGCTTGTGTTTGCATCAGTTATTCACCAAAGACCTGCACTCTGACATCGATATCATTTATTTTTGTTATTGTTGCAGAAGATAGTTTTCCTCCTTGACCTTCACTCTCTTTTTGCAGGTTTTGCCAACCACGAAAGATGCTTGTTTTGCCTCAGCAGTAGAATGTCTGCAGCAGATCAGGTAATCTCTGATTTGTTGAAAAGCCACACAAATCCAAGTAGTGCTTGGCCTATTAAGATCTTATCTTTATCTAAGCCTTAGCCATCCGCACTCTGTATGCTGATAGTGACAAACTCAACCTAGAAATCAGAAAAACTCTTTTGAGACCCTTGGGTTATCTTTTACTCTAAAATGACCTTGCATTTTCAAAAGTAGTGGAGAGCCTATCCAGAAATTTATCCATATAATCACATCTTTACCCAATTGGAAATTAACCAAATTTCTCATTCAGAAAAGAGCATATATTAGGAGAAAGAGATTTCACATGGGTAAAGGAAACACTATGTGAATCACAGACAGTTGGAGGCTTCTTTTCTCATAGCACCGTGGGAGTACAAAGTCATTCTTACCAGCGACTCATAATGTCTAAGTGTCCAGGTTAAGGCATGTGAACTCTAGCAGGGGGATATTGTCAAAAAAGCATGCTCAAATGGCTTTATTAAGAAAATTATAGGATATCTTTTTGTCATTGTTTCTATAACAGCACAACATTTACCCCATCAGACAAACTTAAGGTCATCCAGCAGGCTTTTGAGGAGATCTCTCAGAGTGTCCTGGCATCACTCCAGGAAGACTTCTTGTGGTCCATGGATGACTTATTTCCTGTTTTCTTATATGTGGTGCTACGGGCCAGGTAACAGTGTTTTCTGACTTTATTATTAGTGAGTCGTTATTTTTAAAAGTCTGCGGCTTACATTTTCTGAACTGATGGCGAGAGTATGCTCTTCCACTAGAAAAAAAATAAACCCATTCCACTGTGCCATTACCTTTTTGTTGAGCTGTTCTTTCTTTTTCCCATCAGCTAGATTCAGAAGGAGAATGGACATCTAAATGAAAATAACTCAGCATCTTTTTCTCTTTGGGGCAGGATTAGGAATTTAGGCTCCGAGGTACACCTCATTGAGGATCTAATGGACCCGTATCTTCAGCATGGGGAACAGGGTATAATGTTCACCACTTTGAAGGTAAGTGTAGTTATTACTTAATACATTCCTATCTTCATATCTGTCCTTCATTTACCATATTATAAATGTCATTAACCACTTTTTTTTTTGTATAAAAGTTTAATGCAAACCTTAAATACCTTTAGAACACATTTTGTTCTATACTTTAAAACATGATACGGTACATTAAAGTAGGATAAGCCAGTTGTTCCTCAGAATACTAAAGCAAATTCTTCATTATCTAATCCTCCTTGTAAATTGATCAAACTGTTATAAATGCTTACATTTATATAAAGAATTGTAACTCTAAATAAGAAGCAGAAAGGATTCTTAGTGTCCAAGAAAGTTTCCAACAGGAGAGCTATTTATTGGAACAAGGGTAAAACACAGAAGCCAGTATGCAAATAATGAATTTGAATTCCATCTTCTTCTTTCCCTTGTAATCTGCTGTAACCAATAGATTACAAATGAGCTTCATCCATCTGGGTGGCCTGGAGAGATTGTTAAGTCATTTGTTTCCCACCTTGATTTTTCTTGGAATATGGAAGAATTGCTCTAAAGTTTATTGAAAGAACAGCAGATAGAAAGTGCAAAAACACTTGTGAAAAAAGAGAAAGAATAGACCTAACCTTCTAGTTAGTAAAATTTGTAAAATTATAATATGAAGATAAAATAGTATGTGACTGTCACAGGAATAGACAGATACCTAAATAGAAGGGATAGCTCCCGTGTAAACACTGTCATAATAAAAACTTCACATGAAGGTGGAAACATCAAATACAAAAAATGGAAAAGAGGAATTATTTAACAAATGGTAAAACAAAGTATTGGATAGCTTATTAGCAGTTTTGGAGGAAGGGTAGAATAGCAAATTATAGATGCTGTGGGGTTTAAATATAGAGAAAGAAAGAAGGAAAGACAGGTACATTAAAATGAGAAAAAGAACTAGACTTCAATGTCAGGTTTCTGACGTGGGTTCACTTTTTATACTTTTCAACTAAAATATCATTAACACTTTTTTTTTTTTTTTTTTTTGAGATAGAGTCTCACTCTGTCGCCCAGGCTGGAGTGCAGTGGCACAATTTCGGCTCACTGCAATCTCCACTTCCCAGGTTCAAGTGATTCTCCTGCCTCAGCCTCCTGAGTAGTTGGGATTGCAAGTGCCTGCCACTGTGCCTGGCTAATTTTTGTATTTTTAGCAGAGTTGGGATTTCACCAGGTTGGCCAGGCTGGTCTTGAACCCTTGACCTCAGATGATCCACCTGCCTCGGCCTCCCAAAGTGCTGGGATTACAGGCATGAGCCACTGTGCCCAGCCTACCATTAGCACTTCTATTAAATAAACTGTAAAGGGGAGAAACTGGGGAAAATATTGGCCACAGATGACTTAGATTATTAGTGTTTACATTGCATGAAAAGTATCTCTAAACAGATCACCAAAGAAGAAATTGAACTAGTAAGTTCACATGCAGAAAAATAAATATTCAACCTCACTGAAAATCATAGTACTGAAGATTTAAGTAAGGTACCATTTTGTGTTGCTAAATTAGCAAAAATGTTTTAAAATTACTGCTGGGGTTATAGTGAAGTCATTATTATTCCCACATTGCTGATAATGGGGTAAGCAGCCATTACCCTTTTGGGAAGCAATTGTTATTAACATAGATATCCACAACATCAAAAAATGTAGAGTTTGACTCAATGGTTCTGCCCCTGGGAATTTATCCTAAGAAATTAAAGAATGGAAAAATTACGTGTTATCTGGATGCACTATTCATTGGGGTATGAGTAATTCCCATACCTGGAAACTTATTCAGGGTTCTTCTTAAAAATGCAGTCCTGGAAGTTATGACTCATCAGGTCTGCAATGATGCTCAATCTATATATTTATTAATCATACTGGGTGATTCTAATTAGAGTTGTACCTTTTGATGATCGGTATACTCTAAATGCCCAATCAATCATGGCAAATTATGGTGTCTCTACTTGGTGAAGAATTTTAGATAGCTTATAAAAAAAATTTTGTTTGTTTTAGAATTAGAGGGGGAAATGAAAAAATTTTGTCTATACTAATTACAAGTAGGCAAAAGATAGCCACTAGATAGGGGAACCAGAAGGGAACAGGGAAAAGTAAAATCAACTAAATCTGTTGGACCATCAACTGAATGTATTCATAAAGGATTTTGTTTCTTTAGTCCCATATGCATTGCTCTGTTTATGTAATTTCTTTAAAAGTAAATTTGAAGTTGTTTTGAACTTTTTTTCCAGGCATGTTACTACCAGATTCAGCGTGAGAAGCTTAACTAGGCTGCATAACAGCTTGAAAACTGGATTATCTGCTACAGAATGTTATAACACCATCTGGAGTCTTCCTGTAGTGGCAAAAAAGAACAGTGTTGAAATTGGAAAGGACTTTTTGTTATTTAGGTTGTTAAAATGAGCCTTACTAATAATAAGAGCCCTGCGCCCAGCAAAAAAGGACTGTATAGTTTAAAGGGAGGATTGCAAAGGAGGTAAAAAATCAGATTAAACCAGTTCTTGGCCTATGTTAAGTTCCAAAAATACCATTCATCTACTATTTGAAAAAGAGGATATCCCTTCCTACAGTAAAGGGTATGTCTGCTACATGAAGTTGTAAGAAAAGTTTCCAGTAGACCTTCTTATATTAAAGAAGTTGATGGATATTTTTGAATTTCTCGTTTGCCTGAATCCACCTGCAGTTACCCCGATCCTGTTGCAAGAACCAGTTTGTACTTGAAACCATAGTGGCCACACACCGCCTTCCTCAGTCCTTCCGGGCATGTGTGCATCAGGCTGCTTTGCCAAGGGAAGGGAAAAAGGAACTTTTAAACTGCAGTTTTAACTTTTTCTAAGCTTTTTCTTGATGGGAGAGGTTCTGTGCAAAACTACCACCACATCCTGTCCCCAAAATGTGGAATGCATCCAAATAGGAGTCTTCTGCCTCTTCACTAAAAGAACATAGGAATTTTGTTTTTGGTTTATCACGCTGCAGAGAGTGAATGCACTGGAATTCAAACACCGACTGTGAGCTGCTAGAAACCTCATTTGTCCATGTGCAAACGCTGTATTCCGAAGCCTGTGAATGACAGCCTGAGGAGGTTTTGCATGTAGGCCGTGTTTGGAGCAGGACTAACAATTGGGAAATAAGCGAAAAACTGCTTCGATCCCCAGCCTGGTGGTGTTCTTCCCTGTACCTCTCACTGAACTCAGGATGGGAAGGAAAAGGAAACAAGCTTTGGCTTTTTCCATCTCAGAAGTATTGTGGCACCTCAACATTTCAGTGTTTTGCTTTTTTTTTAAATGCCCCATTGTAAGTTGTTGGTTTTACTGTATGAGTAACACTAGAAGCCGTTTTGAATAACATAGGTGCTCTTCCTCATCTCATCTCCTACACCGTGGTGAGCGTATGGAGTGTCCTGATTTATGTTAAGTGACTCTGAAGATGTTAGTTACTTTTGAAAAAGGATCATGGTTTTTGCTCTACTTTATAATCAAGACAAGTGTTTATTAAAATACTGTTTTGGAATGTTGGCTGTAATGTAACAGCAATTTTCATAATAAAAGGCATTCATCTTTATGTGATTGTTTTATGATTGTGGAAGAAATGAACAGGGCAGCCTAAAAAATGAAAGGAAACTCAGACTTAGTATTTCTTTAGCCCACATCGTAATCCATGCCTCTATGTATTGGCCTCAGAAGTCCCTCTGGGGTTTTAGAAATCTCTCTCTTTAAAATAAACATAAGCCAATAGTTATAGCACCCTTTCTAGCAAAGAGCAAATTAACTTTCTGACCCCAGTAATCCAAGGACAATGGTCTCAAAAGAAATCTACTATTTCTTTGAATAAAAAGCATGTTTTGATAGTTACTCATTTTTTCCCCGCTCCTAAACAGATTCAGGGAAGGTGAGGCTTTAAAATTCTGGTTAGAAATGTTAGGTGTTAATTATCTCCCAGTTGTCATGTTTTCTCAAGAGGCCTTTCCATCTTTTTGCTTTCTCTCCCAGAATGTGCCTATCCATTGTTGGAAGGGGACCAACCCTTAAAGATTCATTTATGTGAACTATTTTGCATTTACATTGGGGATTGTTTTGAGTTTCTGAACGAACACATAAATAATCACATTTGGCCAGCAAAGACAAATTTACCAAATATCTGACTGGGGAGGGGGGTGGATAATATGTGGAAATGAACAAACAAAACTGTATTTGGAACAAATTAACCCACTGAGAAATTTTCCGACGGTGATAAGCTCTCTCAGTTCTTAGAAAAGCCATGTCACCATTCATCCTTTTACTGGAGTCTTGAATGAAACTGTTCAGTTACTTTGGATTCTTCCTACTTTATGCTTTTCAGATAGCATATTAAAATGATAAATTTTGAAGTGTCTTGGAGAAAAACCCTAAATCTCCAGGCCAATGTCTGCAAATAGAAGTCCCCGGCACTCCTGCAGCAGTTTACGAGGATCATTCACCTGCATGATGAACGCTCACAGCAGCCCAAGGACGGAGGTGTTATCCCCCACTTCTGGTTTTTGAGACAAGCAGTGGCCAAGATTTGTTCACTGCCAGAGCCGGGACTCCAGCCTAGAACTTACCTACTTTCTAAGTTCAGTGTTTTTTGCTACTATAGCTGCCCGAGATGTCATTTCAGAGCCGGTTATGCATTGAAAGTTCTTAAAAGTGAGTTAAACATGAAAATCTTATTAAAATCAAGTGCTTTTCACAAGATATGCTGTACTTAAAACGCTCACAAATGTATCACATTCCCAGCTTGTGTTTTCATCTGTGACAGAGATAAGAAGCCATGTGTTTAATGTGGCATAGAAAAGCTGATGACCCTCTGATAATTGCCATTTGGTCTCTACCTTTTGCCTTGCTGTGAGCGGTACCCTTCATCTCCTTTCTGTGATACCCTCTTCCAGATGCTCTTCCCACTGACCACTCCCTGCTAGAAACAGAAAACAGGCTATTTATTAAGTTCAGAACAGTGGCTTGGGAGGGGATTGACCAGAAGGTACTGTTGTTTTTGATTGGCTTCTATTATTAGCTGAAGAGTCTTCTGTTGTTTTCTCACCATAAAGGTTAGTAGGTTATTGGCTTGATTTCTGGTTCCACCATATTTTTTTTTCTTTCATGTAAAATGCTATCTTCTGTTGTGGAATGTCTGTCATCTTGAAATAGTCAACAAAAATATTAGTGTTTTCTGCTGTTAACCATGTGTTGGCAATTTGAGAGAAAATACTAGAATGTAGGCTGAAAATTATAAATTAGGCTTCAGTGCAAGGAATACGTAAGAAGATTTGTGGCAGGAAAAGCTTGTGAGTAATTTAGTTGTTAGGCTGGGTTAGGCATCTGTGGATTAAATCAAAGAGGATGTGCAGAGATTTTATCGAGAGCAGTGAGGTGACTTTGGCAGCTAACAGGCCACTAGTATCTTCCACTAAAGCTTTTGTCTGGATAGGAGCAACATTGCATGTTTACAGTCTTGCAGGTAAGAGACCTTGCCAGATAATCCTCAGTTACCAGAAGATGTATCCCATAACTGCTTAGCTTGCCTGTCAGTTTTTAACAGCTAAAATATGAATCTGGGCAATCTAACTCAAATGGCTTAGTTTTATTGTAACTCAAATTATATGGGGAATTGTATGAGTTTGAAACAGCAGGTTTTGCTTTGAGAAGCCATTTCTTAAGTATGGAATAATGGTTGTCAGAAAGATTGAGTATAATTGGGTATTTGACCTGGTCCTAATCAGCAGCATTTGGACACAGGAAGCCAGCCATTTTTGTAAGGGCCATTTCTCATTAAGTTTTCAAGCACTATTTTAGGGTTTGTCTAGCAAAAAGCATTATTTTGAACAGCATAGTAGGGATATGGGTTGTGGCATTCAATAGTACATTTTAAAAAGCTAATGGACATACTGGTTTTTAAAATAATATTTAGAACAAATTCCTTAGGAGTCAGTCACACTAATGCATCTTCTGAGCCAAGAACTGGCCATGCTTTCTGGTTTACTGAGTCTAGAATTGCATGTGGTGGGGTGCTTACTTATCTGCAGTCTCAATCAAGAATTCTCACTCTCAAGATAGCAGAAATAGGTAAGTTTCAACTGACAAATGTGGTAGAGAAGTCATGGAAAGGAAGGCAAGTCTTTTGCCAGGCATTAGCATCTTTCAGGACTAAGGAAACGAAAGAGGAAAACTTGATTTTACTACATGTTAACTCTACTGAATACCTCTTTGTCAGACTCCGTATCTGTAAAACAAAGGTGTTGCATTTGATGATCTCTAAGATCCCCTTCTGCCCCAATTTTCAAGTTTGTTAGGGAAAGAGGTTTAAGTCAGGATACTAGGCCAGGGAGGAAAGGAAGAGGGAGGGCAATGGCGTCTGGAGTTCAGCTGCCTCCCACCTCAGGACTGAAGTCCCAGCTGCCGGCCAGTGCCTTGAGGGAGGTAACAGTCTTTTAATTCCGGGACTTGGCCTCTCCTTGTTCTACCCCTTCCCAACAACAACTGAGCATGCCGAGTGCTTGCTATGGCCCAAGCACTGTTGCAGATGAAGCTGCAGCATGAACAAGGTAAGCAACATCTCTGCTCCTCAGGCCCTCTGCAGACCTTCCACCTGCGGGAGACACACTGACTGAACCAATGGGTAAGAAAACTGGGAAAATGAGGACAATAAGTTGCAATTGTTTTCTTAGCTACCTGGAGGGAGGGAAAATCATTTTCTGGAAGTTTCTTTCTATGAGTTTTGTCTTAGCTTTGGCTGCCATAATAAAATACCATAGACAGTGACTTAAACAACAGAAATGTATTTTCTCATAGAGTTCTGGAGGCTGGAAGTTGAAGACCCAGGTGCCAGCATGACTGGGTTCTTGTGAGGGTTCTCTTCCTGGCTTTCAGATGGCCACATTCTCTCTGTGCCCTCACTTGGCAGGGAGAGAGAGAACACGCAAGGTCTGATGGCTCTTACACAGACGCTAATGACATCCCGAGGGCGCTACCCTCAAGACAACCCGGTTATCTCCCAAAGGCCCCATCTTCAAATACCCTCAACACTGGGGATTAGAGTTTCAACATATGAATTGGGGGTGGGGAGGCAACGTTCAGTCCACAGTAAATTTGTCACAGAAACCTGAAGATGACCAGGCAAACACAGTTTTTAGAATTTACGTAAGTTGTAGATTACTGTAATTACTGTTTTTGCCTCTGTGGCTGAGAAACTTTGGGTCAAAATGAGCTTTTTAGAATACATGAATTCGTTATCTAGGTAGCCCTGAAGTTGGCTCTGGATTTATTAGAAGCTATTTTAACCATTGCATTCACTCAAGAAGGCACCGCCTATCTATGAAGCACAGTCCATCTGTAAAGCTCCCTCACGATAATCTCAGAAATTGGCAGTCTTTAGTGTATGTCCCAACTGCCGAATGGGTAGGCCTGTCTCAGCACAATCATCTGGGCATTGACTGTGGCAGAAATGCGGTCCACCTTATGATGTGTAAACAACAGTTGGCTTGTTTAATCTGCACCGCTTTGTCAAGGACGTGTGATTTGTGAGATGCTGGCGGGGAACCAATTGTAAGAGTCAGCCTGAGTGTCAGCCTCATCTGTCTGCTCTGACTTTTGTCAGCTGTCTGGCAGGCACTCCATCTCCCATTTCAATTTCTTACCCTGGAAGTGCTCCCCTCCAGGGAGGAAGATGAGTCATATATGCAACTGTGATGCTTAATGATTCAAGAGAGGCAAAAATGCAGAACAGAGGAAAATGCATGGTTTAATCTGACTCAATTGCAAGTGGGCAGGGTGGGTGGTGGGAGGTAAGTCAAAAAGCATAACGATGTGAAGCTTTGGTAGGACCTAGCAAACTAGAGACTTTGGGGTGACTGGAAAGGAATGTGCATGTACGGGAAAGTTGTCTAAAATGCTGCAGCAGCTTTCTGTATTGCTCTTCTCACTGCCTTAGAATTTAGAGGCAAAATAATCATGATCTTTTCTTCTTTAGATAGCCTTCCTGGCTTCAACTCACAATCTGTCTAGGTTCTAGACAGTGGTTCTCAGTCCTATCAGATTCAACAGTGTAGTCTTTAACAACTAATTTGAAATGTTCCTTTTACAACAAAACTTGTAATTTATTATTTATTGTCCTACTATAAGAATGTTGTTGGTCCCTACCACACCCCTTGGTCCTTACCATTTTGGCCCACTCTGGGCCCACTCCATCTGCCAGCCCCTCCACTTGCTCTCTGAAGGTATACATGTTGCATGCTGGAAGAGCCAGAGATAATGCTGTCTGGGAAGAGGTCTCAACCTGTTGTCTCTCAACAGGGACCAAGGGAGTGAAGGTGTTTATACAGCAAGGTTGCCATTGGTGTATAAAAACCCTCATGTTGCCATTGGTATATAAATACCCTCACTCTCTTGGCCCCTGTTCCCCCATGGGACTAAGCTCCAGTTGCCCACAGTGGTTACTTCTTGATAACAACCTATGACTGGCTTTTTCCCCTTCCCTGCCTCAATACCCTGCTCTGCATTGTGTATTAAACCTGTGCAAAAGTGTCTTGTGTTTATATGTAAAGAAAAGTTGGTGTCTAGATTCAGATCCTTACATTGTGTATTAAACCTGTGTAAAAGTGTCTTGTGTTTATATGTAAAGAAAACCTAGTGTCTAGATTCAGATAACTACAGGTTTGTTTGCTTTTCAGTGACATGAAAGTTCAGTGGGACATTTGAAAATTATACAGGGTATGAGGCAATTCTTCATTGTGTAGGGCAACTTCTGGGAAACTTTGCTTAAAGAGCAGTAGGGATGTTTCCTTTGCCCATGTTTTCTTAATCCCTATCCTGCTGGCTGAAATGTAGACGTGATGGCTGGAGCTGCAGCTGCCATCTTGGAACAGGTAGACGAGAACCATACTACACCCTAGGGTGGCAGAGCAGTGAGTCGGAAGGAACCTATTCCCTGAGGACTTCAGGGAGTAAGCCTGCCCCATTAGCCCTGGATCTCTCTGTCTCTGAACTTTCACATGAACAAGATATAAACTACTCTGCTAAGCCAAAATAACTTTGGGTTTCTACTTCTTGAAACTAAATCTACCCTAAAGCAATATCAAAAATAAACATTAAGCATTTCAAACTAGTTTTTAATGAAATGACTCTTATGTTTGAGTTAGAGAAAGAGGATATAGAACACAACTAGATAATTTTGGGATAAATGACAGGCTGGTAAAATGGGAGAGGGGAAAGCAATCATTTTCCTTTCATGACATCTTACATACCAGCTTTTAAAGACTGAGGTTAAACCTGATAGGGTTAAGAAAACTGTGTAGGCCAGGTGTGAAGGCTCACACCTATAATCCCAGCACTCAGAGAAGCCAAGGTGGGAAGACTGCTTGAGCCCAGAAGTTGGAGACCAGCCTGGGCAACATGGTGAGATCCCATCTCTACAAAAAGTTAAAAATTACCCGGTGTGGTGGCACATGCCTGTGGTCCCAGATACTTGGGTGGCTGAGGTGGGAGGATCATTTGAACCTAGGCTGGAGGGCGCCTGATCACGAGTCATGCTCACACCACTGCACTCCAGCCTGAGCAACAGAGTGAGGAGACCCTGTCCCAAAAAAAAAAAAAAAAAAAAAGGAAAAAGAAACTGTCTAGAATCAAGACAGATTATGGAATTGAGCCAGGAAAGCACTCTAGGAAGGAAAACAAAAACAAAAACAGATCATTACAGTGTTGTCTCTAAATTCTAAGAGTGTGCCTCGGTAATAACCCATAATTCTTGCAATTGTGACCAGACCAGCTAGTTCTTCTATGAAGAACTATAAGGTGTGATGAGAGAAATGGGGCACCTAAGTGGAGTTGGTCCATGGAAGATTCTTCTCAGCTCTAATGATGGGTAAAGTCAACTGGGTAAAGAGGTAAAAGATAAATGAATACAGTATTTGTCATTTATTTTTTAAAAAGTGGGTGGGGTGGTTTCCAGGAAATCAATTCTTCTCAAAGGCTAAAAAAATACATTTAAAACATGGAGTTGGGGGGCATTTTATGCAATAGTAGTTTTCTCTTTCACACCGCTGGTGATGGTTAAGAGTAGGCGCCACAAGGGAAGACTGTGTTCCATTGGATGTGTATCCCAGTGTGCAGCACCGGGCCTGGCTTGCTCAGGAAATGCTGTTGAAAATATATTCCAGTGTGGCTGAGTGAGCTGTGTGCCGTTTACTGACCCGCTTCCTAGTCCTGAATTCCTTTTGGAAGCTCCAGCAGGGAGGATGATACAGTCAGACAAAGGAGCCGATCCACCAGACAAGAAGGACATGAAGCTTTCTGCCGCCACCAATCCGCAGAATGGTATGTGCCACCAGGGTTCCTTTTCTAGACCGGAAAGTAAAAGCACCTCTGACATGTGATCAAATGAATAGGCAGAAATTCTGACAGATTTACTGTGAATCCTATAAGGATCTGTGCACTTTTGGTTGCATGACTGCCCTACCAGTGATAACTTTAAGAGCAAAGTTGAAGGCAGGAAGGAAATAAATTGACACAGTGGATTCGAAAACGTTTTTCCCTTACTCAACAATATTTTATGTAAAACTTAGAATTTCTTAAGTTGTTCACATTTAAAATATCACTCCAACACTATGAAAATACTGTAAAAAAATAGAATACTGAAATCTGTTTAGACCCTTTAATCAGGAGAATACTGAGATTTGCATTAAAAATCTGTTGGGAGTTAGCATTTTTCAGTATCACTCTCAATCAGAATTTTTTGAGAGGAAGAAATGACTCTTATGTTTGGGTTAGAGAAAGAGGATACAGAACACAACTAGATAATTTTGGGATAAACTACAGGCTGGTAAGATGGGGGAGGGGAAGCAATCATTTTCCTTTCCTGACATCTTACATCTGCACATCATGATCCATTATTTTACCTAATATTAAGAACGACACTATGACAAAGCTAGCACCTTCTCATCTTGGGCAAAGAAACTGGGTTTTGGATAGTTATGTGACTTTGTGACGTTCACAAAGTAAGAGATGGAACAGGGCTTGAAGCCAGATCTTTTGGCCTGAAATCCAGTATCATTTCCACTCCTCGTGAGAGCCCACGGCATGCCTTGCCGAGCTGCCTTTCACAATTACACCCACACCTGCCACCCCATCTCTGCTCTCTTCCTTTCCTAGGCCTCTCCCAGATCCTGAGGCTTGTGCTACAAGAGCTGAGCCTGTTCTACAGCCGGGACGTGAATGGAGTATGTCTCTTGTACGATCTCCTCCACTCGCCGTGGCTGCAGGCTCTGCTGAAGGTGAGTGCTGCTTTGCTTGGAAGCCTTTGCTTGCTGAAGGGGTTGTGGGAAGTGTACAGAAAACCACTGTCTTAGTCCATTCAGGCTGGATAGCTGAATAGCTTATAAACAACAGAAATTGATATCTCACAGTTCAGGAGGCCAGAAAGTGCAAAATCAAGTGGCCTGCAGATCCAGTGTCTGTTGAGGGTTCTCTGGTTCATAAATGGTAACTGTGTTCTCAACATAGTGGCAGGGGCTAGCCAGCTCTCTGAGGTTTCTTGTATAAGGGCATTAATTCCATATTCATGAGGGCAGAGCCCTGATGACCTGTCACCTCCCAAAGAACTTATTTTTTTTTTTTTTTTTTTTTTTTGACACAGTCTCGCTCTGTTGCCAAGGCTGGAGTACACTGGCCTGATCTTGAGGGAAGGTGTTCTCTTTCCCGGGTCCACTAGGGGGCGTAGCTTTAAGGGCAAAAATTTCCGAGCGCCATGCTCCCCTCCCCATCTCTCTCCATCTGGGAGATTTAACCGTTTATGTTTGCCGGAAGAAACTAAGAGTCAATCACCCCAGTGGAAGTTTAAAGGAACTCCTTTCATTGGCCAGAGGAACTTGGGAAGGTGGGAATTTCTCCCAGGATAAATTCCCCTGCTCCTTCACCCACTCTGGATTTCCAGCTCTCTGGAATCCCCTCCCACATGGTGGGAGCTCCCTTTCCCCCTCTCGGATTTTCCCTCTGGAATCTCTCTACACTCTTCGTGGAAGTCTTCTCCTTTTCCTTCTGTTTCTCTACCTAAATAAAATCACCTTTCTGCAACAGTTCGAAATTTACTTTTACGAACATACGGCGCACCTGCAGTGGTCCCATCGCTTATTCTTTAAGAGATTGGAGGCCAAAAACCCGCAGCATTCTCTCGGGGAGGCCACGGCAACCTCCGCCTCCTGGGTTCAAGCGATTCTCCTGAGTAGCTGGGATTACAGGAACATACCACCACGTCTGGCTAATTTTTGTTTTGTTTTATTTTGTTTTTTTGGAGATGGAGTCTTACTTTGTCACCTGGGCTGGAGTGCAGTGGTCCATCTCAGCTCACTGCAACCTCCGCCTCCTGGGTTAAAGCCAATTCTCCTGCCTCAGCTTCCCGAGTAGCTGGGATTACAGGTGTGTGCCACCACACCCAGCTGATTTTTGTATTTTTAGTAGAGTTGGGGTTTCACCATGTGGGTCAGGCTGGTCTCGAACTCCTGACCTTGTGATCCACCCGCCTCTATTAAAAATACAAAAAATTTTTGCCTCTATAAAAAATACCAAAAAATTAGCCAGATGCAGTGGCATGTACTTGTAATCCCAGCTACTCGGAAGGCTGAGGCACGAGAATCACTTGAACCTGGGAGGCAGAGGTTGCAGTGAGCTGAGATTGAGCCACTGTACTCCAGCCTGGGCATCAGAGAGAGGCTCCATCTCAAAAAACATTTTAAAAATAGAATAAAGTTTATTATTCTTTAATTTGGCTAAAATTCCATGCACTATACAATAGCATCTAGTAGATACTAGAAAAATAGCATCCACTATTTCGTAGATGCTACTACTATGATTTTGTTGTTCTCAACAAATATTATTAAGGAAGATCCTTTTGAAGTTATTTTTTTGGGATGTGGGTATTTCCTTCATTTACGTGTCAAATGTGGTCTTATAATGCATGTTAATATTATACAATAAAAGTGGCAACATCTTTGGCATGAGAAAAGTAGTACTCACAGCACTTGTTTTAAAACACCTGATTTCTATCAGGCATTGTCCCACAGGATCAGCTAAGATAAGAGTTTTAATTTCATGGTGGGCATTGCCCTTGCTCACCACTGCTAGGCCCTTGGTGAGTCATCCAATCAGCCTTCATCACTTCCAGGTAGACCTGAGTGTGGGCCCTGAGATAGAGCAGGGAAGCAGCAGCACAGATCTGGACAGAAAAGGCTGGGGGCTGAGCTGGCCCCTTGGGCCTTATTTCTTCATCTGTAAGATAAACTCAATTCCTACAATAAGATCAAGGGCTGCAATGCAGAGCTAGGCAAGCTTTGGTGTCCTCAACCCAACCCTGGATCTTGGTATGGAAAAAAAAATTCCCAAGAGTCTGCAGAGGTAAAGTTAGAATGTTAAAAAATGAACTTGTACTGGAGAATTAGGAGATGAATGGGAAACAGCCCCAAAGAGCAAAGCAGAGTAGAGAGAAGCGTATGTAGCATGCCTACCTCTTATTCAGAACCTTCAGTGGCCCTGAGCCATGCAGCTCATGTGCTGCGCAGGTGACCAACACAGGGGTCCTCACAGGTGTCTGGTCCCAAAGGGCCCCTCCTTTAAGATACCCCTTTACGCATCATCTACAAATCCCCATTGGTTTCAGTCTCGGGTATCCTACCCTCACTCTGTTTAACAAGAGTAAAACTTTCATTTTCTTTTTATTACTGAAATGCTTGGGGAAGATCAATTTCCCAGTGGCACCCAATAATTAAGGCTTTGAAGCATGAGGCCACCAAATTCAAGTTCATTTCTGTTTGACAACTAGAGACACAACTTATTAAACACCAACACACACCATGCTGTTCAGCTATTGGTGCAGTGGCCCGGGCTGTTTCTTCCCTTTGAGAGTCTTAAATCCAAAATGGTAATAGTCGTATTATCAATGTCAATTTCCCCCTCCATTGTCCTTCTGCAGATTTATGACTGCCTTCAGGAATTTAAAGAAAAGAAACTAGTTCCTGCCACACCCCATGCACAGGCATTATCCTATGAGGTAAGGAGATTTTATTCCATAGCCTGGTAGAGCTCTGATGTGGTGCCATTTAACCTGCATTGCTAGTTCAAATGAATGAAAGGTTCTAAGGAAAAGTTGTATTGATGATTATGCACCTAATAAATGTTTAATTGAACTTTATTATAAGGAAGAACATTGGCTGGATATCTCCCCAAATTAAAACACTCCCTGCCCAGCACCTACATCATTTTTAGCATGTGTCCATTTCTTTCTCATTTCCTAAACCCTGTACTCTATTTGGCCTACATAAACAGGGTAATGTTATAGTAATAATTCTCAGATTATATCTCGATCCTGGATATTTCCCCAAATTCCAGTCTCAAATATCCAACTGCCTCTTCTCCATCTTACTTGGGCATCTAATGGACTCCTCCAAGTTCATATGTTCTAAACTGAGCTCCCAATCTTCCCCACCCACCAGTCACCCCCACCCATTCTTCTGGCAGCCTTTTCTATCTCAGAAATGAAACCTCTGTTCTTGCAGTGCTCAGCTCAGAATCTTTGGGGTCATTTTGACTCTCTTTCTCTGATACCTCATACCCAATCAGATAGCAAATCCTCTCAGCTCTACGTTCAAAATATATCCAGGATCTTACCACCCCGTACCATCATCATCATCTTACATAGATAACCGCAAAACAGCCTCCTACCTGATCTCCTGTGTCCACTCTTGCTCCTGTATAGCCTACTCTCAATTCAGAAACCAAAGATATCCCCTTTGAAAGCAAGTCAAATCAAGTCACTTCTTCACTAACACTCAAACCCGTCAAATGACTTCCTGTCTCAGAGTAGACACCAAAGTCTTTTTTTTTTTTTTGGGAGGCGTAGTCTTACTCTGTTGCCCAGGCTGGAGTGTAGTGGCATGATCTCAGCTCACTGCAACCTCTGCTTCCTGGGTTCAAGCAATTCTCATGCCTCAGCCTCCTGAGTAGCTAGGACTACAGGAACCCACTACACTTGGCTAATTTTTGTATTTTTGGTAGAGACGGGGTTTCACCATGTTGGCCAGGGTGGTCTTGAACTCCTGACCCTAAGCCATCCACCTGCCTTGGCCTCCCAAAGTGCTGGGATTATAGGCATGAGCCACTGCGCCTATGTTCTTACATAGCTGAACACTATCAAGCTACCGATACCTCTTCGACTTCATAGTCAATGCTTTTCCCACTCACTCTGCTCCAGCCACATTGACCCCTCGTTGTTTAAATTCATCAGGCCAGGTGTGGTAGCTCATGCCTATAATCCCAGCACTTTGGGAGCCTGAGGCAGGTGAATCACTTGAGCCCAGGAGTTTAAGACCAGCCTGGCCAACATAGCAGAACCCCATCTCTACTAAAAATACACACATACACACACAAAGAATTAGCTGGGTGTGGTGGTGCATGCCTGTAATCCCAGAGGCTGAGGCATGAGAATCGCTGAACCCAGGAGGTGGAGGTTGCAGTGAGCTAAGATCACACGACTGCACTCCAGTTTGGGTGGCAGAGACTGTCTCACACACAAAAGAAAAACAAAAAACAAACCAAAAAAAAAAAAAAACAACTCACAAGCTTCTGCCTGGGGAATTTCCCTGTGTCAGCACTGCTCCTGCCCAGGTAGCCACATGATGTGTCCCTCATCTCCTTCCAGTCTCCACTCAAATGCCACGTTCTCGGTGAGGCTTTTCTTGGTCACCTATCAAAAATTGCACCCCTCTTAGCACTCCCTAGGCACCTTCCCCTGGTTTATTTTTCTTAGCACTTGTCACCATCAAACAAAATGATTTTACTCACATATTTCATTTGTTGTCTGTGTTCCTCCCTAGAACGTAAACTCCATGAGAATGGAGATTTTTGTCTACCTGTTTACTGCTGTTTTCGCATCACCTGTAACAGTGCCAAGCGCACAGTAGTGTTCAATAAATATTTGTTGAATGAATGAATAAATATAATCCATTTTATTATTTATTGCCCAAGCCATATTAAGAGAAATAGCAAAAAAGAAAGAAAGAACTCTACTCTCAATTCCAGTAATCCACAACTCAAATTGTTTTCAGTTGTCCACAGGAAAAGCACACATATAATATTTTATTCAGTTGTAATCCCAGTGAGTGGAGATAAAGCTTTGTAAACTGCTTGTTATCCTTTGACTGTATGTAATGGGGCTGACTGAAGTCTTGAAAGGTCTTATGTCCTCTGAAAGCAGGTCTACGCCGAAACCACAGCAAAGAGATCAGAATTATTTTCTGCTTAGCACTTTTTATTGTAACAAGCATTGAAACTGCCAATCAACTGATACTCTGAAATAGAAATTATTATTCCTATTTTCTATTTGAAGAATGGAGCATCCCATGGGATTGAGCTGTCTGAGTTCCCCAGGTACATTCCTAGAGAAACTCATATAGCTTCACAAGCCTGCAGAGCATTGACATCAGTGAACAGCTATTATGTTTCAAGAGGCACAGGAGGAAAAGTGCCTTGGTTCATATGCTATTACAAAATTGGTTCATCCTCCATGCTTATGTGCCAGGATGGGGCACTGGGCTTAGATCCATCTCAGATCTTGAATTCTATTTGCTATAGTAAAGTAGCAATTTTAATGAGTAAAGAAGTATGGTAGGTTCTGGCTTTAAAGATGAAAAAGAAGGCTCCAATAATAGCTTTTTAAAGGTCAATATCATGTTAGTCAGTATGTATGTTATCGAGCCTGGGTGAGGTTAAGTAGGTGATACAGACTTTTTTTTAAAATTTTATAATGTATGCTTTTCCATGAACCAGGTAGTGGAGTTGTTACGTGAAACTCCTACTTCCCCTGAGAGGCAAGAGCTGATACAAATGCTCCAGGCTCCACACTTTAAGGCAAGTTTCTGCTAAGATAGAAAAGATGTCTCTGTTTGGCACATAGACAAAGTTGGGAAGGAGATATATGTGTGATGGAAAGTGTTCTCTCTGAATAGTTGTTCTATTACTGTACACAAGTGACCAACAGATTGTACTTAAATATGTGGGACTCAGATGTGACTAGCTCAGTGTTGTCAATCATGCAGCCAAGCCTGCTGTGTTTATGAGGAGGCATCCAGAACTTTCCATGGTGCCCTGTTTCCCCCTACAAAGCTATTGCCCATCTAAAAATCTTGGGTAGCAAACAGGGAACGTTCTAGTTATAGAGGAATAGCTCCATGCTTCCTTTCCAAAGTGGGATTATTTTAAGTTTTAGATAACGTGTGTGAAGGTATTTGGAGTATACAGTATAATGATGATTATCTGTGTGAGACGGTTTATGAAGAACATTTGATTGCAGAACAGAAACGTATCTCTTGGTACTTACAGATTTGAGATCAATTTATCAATAAATTAGAACTTTAAGAGAATGTCTGCATTTGGAGTGCTGAAATTTAGCAGTCAAAAATTGTAGTTCACAGTATAACCATCAGTCATCAAATGTCCTCAATGGCACACACTGCTTAGAGAATATTCTGAGTTTCAGCTAAATTCTGTCTACCAATCTCAGTCAGGGCTGCAGAATGACAGCTTCCACACCCCATGGAATGAAAAACTTAACCTAGTCGGCTAGTCAAAGAAACTCTTTGATCATACCCTAAACTTCTCATTGTGTACCACATGAGCCCTTGGGTGTCACTGACAAATTAAATCAGCAAGATATTTTGATTACTGCTCTTCATTCTACCTTAATTAGGGAAACTATTACAAAAGTTATTTTATAGTTCAAACTCCATAGGAGCACCACAGATTACACGGGCTGCCAGGAAATAAGAATGTCGTGGTATAATACATTTTAGCAGAAATGAAAGAGTGTATTGTGCATGGCTTTACCTCTCTGTGCCTTATTTCCTTACCTACGAATTGAGGACAATTAGTGTACCTGCCTCATAGAATTATTGTGAAGATTGAATTCATTCCTATAAAACGCTTCGCACTGGGTCTGGCATGGCTGTATTGGTGTTTGTTGTGGTGGTGTGTCTTAGAGAGTATTGAGTCACTATCTTCTAGAGGGGTGTGACTCATGTGTGACATTTGCTCACCTTTTCTTTCCCTGTGCCCAGGCCTTGCTCAGTGCCCATGACACGATAGCTCAGAAAGATTTTGAACCCCTTCTCCCTCCACTGCCAGACAATATCCCTGAGAGTGAGGAAGCAATGAGGATTGTTTGTTTGGTAAAAAACCAACAGCCCCTGGTAAGGAAATCACTTTTTATCTTTCTATTTAGGATATGCCTAGGTTAACTGCGAACCAAATTATATCTATAGTTACTTGGGCAGTAGTCTTGCCTGCGATCACACATACAGAGAAAATAACGGCTGTAAACTCCCCCAAGTTTTGCCTGTGGTTTCAAATATGTTACATGTCATAGTGTTTTCGCTAAGGAAAGATTTCTGCTGTTTTTCTTTTGTGAAAAGCAAGGTGAGATTTACAAGACATTTTTGTGAGCAATAAGACATATCTGTTTTATTTTAATATTTGGCTTTCTGACTTATGCATGTATTTCACTCAATTCCAATGCATTTGCCTGTTTCCTCCTATATTAATGAGAAGCTAAGGAAGGCATTAATTTGATTTTCTAAGAACAGTTTCTCTAATTAGGTTTTAATTGAGGGAGGTTTCTGTATCTTTGGAAGACTCTAAATATTATTTTATGTCTACGTAGTTGGAACGACACCACAGGAAGCCAAAATTGAATGGCCTTTCCTTTTTGATGGCATGCTATAGCTGACAGGCCACAGGGCACTGTGTGGCCCCTCTGTCCCTGGTTGGCATGAATAGCCTCATTTGAAAGACAAGAGCTGCACTGATTGAGGGAAGCCACCTGAAAAATGGTCATGTTAGGTAACAGAGGGATCTCGTCTATTTTCTCTTCAGGGAGCCACTATCAAGCGCCACGAGATGACAGGGGACATCTTGGTGGCCAGGGTCATCCATGGTGGGCTGGCGGAGAGGAGTGGTAAGCCGGAGCAGCAGGGATCAAGTGTTACCAGAAAAACAGGAAACCCTTGACTGTTCAGGCTTCTTTCCAGAGAAATCCCTCTTTCGTAACTTGGGTCAGGGCTTTAGTAAGTTCCATTGCTTGGATAAAGCAGTAAAGAAAGAAGAAACAAATATTTCAGAGAAATGTTACTCCTCTCCTTCACTGAGTCCTTCCCATTCTAGGCACCACATTAAAGTCTCTCAGTTTACATTCTCACGGCAACCTCAAAGGTAAGTATTATCATGCCATTTTACAGATGAGGAAACTGAGGCTCAAAGAGATGATGAAACTAACTTGCTCAAAGTTACACCGTTTGAGTCAGAATTCAAGTCCAGATCTGCCTGGCTCTGTTTCCAACTTTTTCTCTGCACTTTGTCCTACTTTCAGAAAGGCATAGCTCTTTCCCATCTTGAAATGTCTTTTACTCACACTTTCTGCCAGTTAACCAGATTTTCATCCTTTCACTGCTGTCCTTTTTTAAACCTTTTTTTCTTTTGTTGAGACAGGGTCTCACTCTGTCACTCAGCCTGGAGTGCAGTGCTGTATCATGACTCACCTCAGCCTCAACCTCCTGGGCTCAAGCGATCCTTCCACCTCAGCCCCCCCAGTAGCTGCGACCACTGGTGCACATTACCATGCCCAGCCAAATTTTCTGGTTTTTGTTGAGATAGAGTCTTGCTATGTTGCCCAGGCTGGTCTCAACCTCCTGGGCTCAAGCAATCCTCTTGCCTTGGCCTCCCAGAGTATTGGGATCATAGGTGTGAGCCACCACACCTGGCTACTGTTGTGCTTCTGAAATGAGTGGTTCTATACCTGCTGTACATTCTCACTACCCCAAACCCCTAAACCTGGCACATGCTTTATACCTCAACATTCTCATTGTAAATAGCAAGGATTTCATAGTTGCTAAGTCCACTGGCCCTTTCTTCCTCCTCAGGTATTTTTTCTTGAGACAGAGTCTCGCTCTGTCACCTAGGCTGGAGTGCAGTGGGGCAATCACACTGCTCATTGCAACCTCCACCTCCTGGGTTCAAGCAATTTCCCTGCCTCAGTCTCCCAAGTAGCTGGGATTATAGGCATGTACCACCACCCCCACGCTAATTTTTTTTTTTTTTTTTTTTTTTTTTTGTATTTTTAGTAGAGTCGGGGTTTCGTCATGTTGGCCAGGCTGGTCTCGAACTTCTGGCCTCAAGTGATCCACCCACCTCGGCCTCCCAAAGTGCTAGGATTATAGGCATGAGTCACCACACCCTGCCCCTTCTCAGTTTTATTTCTACTTCTTGACCACATCTGATGCTATTGATACCTTTCTTGAATTCTTTATCGTCCTTGGTTTCTGTTCCATGACATCATCCTGCTGCTTCTCTCAACTTTCTGACGACTCCACTGTTTTACCTCACATTTCTCAAGTCTTAGCTTAAACCCCAAGTTTCTCCACATTTTCTCTTTTGAAGAATACCCACCCCATTTCCTTTTTTTCTGTCATTTACTTATGACCCTGACATCTTTGTTTTTAGTGCTATTTTCTTACCAGTGTTCTGGTTCTATTTTATAATATCAGGTTAGCAAAAATAAAAATATTGCCATAAGTCAATGCCAAGTATTGGTGACGAGGTAGAAAAATGGACTGCTCACACATTTCTGGTGGTGGTGTAAGTTGGAATAACCAGTTTTCTTTTCTATTATTATCTTATATTAAATTGACATTTTTAGAGCATGCTTCGGTTAGTGAGTTTGTTAAGTAGCTATTGGGGTAGCTGCTGCTATTTTTATCTGACTTCTTTGTATCTTTCTTTGTTTTGTGTTACTGTCTGCCTAGGGTTGCTCTATGCTGGGGGACAAACTGGTAGAAGTGAACGGAGTTTCAGTTGAGGGACTGGACCCTGAACAAGTGATCCATATTCTGGTAAATCTTTTTGCCTTTTTGTTTATGTCTTGGTGAAATGCCAAGGCTGAACTGGGCCCATCAAGCCCACGTGTGTGCACTGGGATGTGCCAGCGACCCGAGTTCTCTCGGTAGCTTCCTCCCTCCAGGCTCCCAGACCTTGTCTGTCACCCCTGTCGCTTGCTGACCTCCCTCCTCTACTCCGAGAAGTTCCGGTCCTGGCTGGGAAACTTCCCTTCCCAAGCTGCTCCTTCCTCCTTCAGCCTTGGGAAGACTACCACGGCCCCCAGCCCAGCTCCCCTCATCACCTGGGTTGCTCCATTGGAAACTGAGCCTGGGGTGGACAGAGTGAGACTTTGTAAGAGAGTCTGAACCTGAGCAAACCACTCCTTCCCCCCACAAACACTTTTCTACAGCTGAAATGTTTAATATCTTCCTCAAGGGCAGCTTTGGGGGAAGAAAGGAGTCACCAGACAGCAGCATATAGGGAGGGGGACATCCTTGGTGACCCTGCCACTGTTCCTTGTGGTTGGAGCTAAGGACTGATAACCTGATCAATGAGCATTTGCTCTCTCAGGTTCCTATTCCTGCCCTTCAAGCCATTCCCTGAATGGCAGTTCAGCTATTAATAACCATAGCAGCATGCCCCTCCCGCCTACCCCATGCACAGCCCAGGTGTGGGGCCTGGGTTGATCACTGTATAGTATAGTGGATAGACCAGTGGTTCTCAAGCTGGGTCCCTGTTAGGATTTCATAGCAGTGACTTAGAGACTGAGGTGAGGAGTGGTGCTGTGAGACCAGCACCTAAATACTTCATGAGCCACTGCTGCAAGATTCTGTGTGGTATAGAAGGTGCTGCAAAGGAAGCTTGAAGTACTAGAAATCACAGATATGCATGGCTTCTCCCTCCTGGTACCAGCTGTGATGTTGCCGGGACAGTGGGACTATGAAATTCCTGAGTGCAAACAGGGTCTTAATCTCTAGATGTTTAATGCCTGTCACAGTGCATGTAACAGGGGAATTCTTCCTTCCCCCAGTCTGAGAGCTCCCGATTTCTGCCATTAGTTTGGAAGGTTGTCAGTTCTCCTAGAAAACCTAGGAGCTCCTCTTCTTCCCCCATCAGACTGGAGTATCTGGTGTAGAAACAGGGATTCAGGAAATGCTTACTGAGTAAGGGTATAAGGAGGGGAAGGTCAGACAGAGATCCTCTCTCCCCCAGGGACTGTGTGAAGAAAACCTTGCTGGATGGGGTGTTTCTCTTAACAATGTGGCAGTGGGGGGGGGGGGCAGTGGTCTCTGGAAGAGGCCACCTCAGTCACAGAGTGGACCCATGGCTTTTAGCAGACCAGTGACCCCAGAGCCTTACAGCAGGGCAGATGCGGGGTAAATTGCTTCCTAATTTCCATTTCTGGATGGTGACAGTTAGCTGTAGAGCCCTTTGAAAGGCTCTGGGGGGATGTCACCATTAGACCAGGACACATTCCACTGTAACTCTGCTACCGAGCCCCAGTAACCCTGATAGATCCATGATCTGTCATCCTTTCTCCTCTCTCCTTTTCCAGGCCATGTCTCGAGGCACCATCATGTTCAAGGTTGTTCCAGTCTCTGACCCTCCTGTGAATCGCCAGAAGATGGTAAGAATTTACTGAGCCTCCGATCTCACACACAGTAAATACAGTAAATCCCCCAAGTAACAGCAACTAAATATGACGCGTAATAATCCTATCCTTTGTGTACTGTGTTGGATGTGGGTTCAAGACTGTGTTGGATACTTTTCAATACTGAAGACCTGAAAAGCAAAAATGAGTAAATGAGTACAGTACAAGAAGATGAGATACTGCTTATAACAGAATATCATTAAATTGGGTAAAAAAAAAAAAAAAAAGAAGACGGGATACTAAGAAGTAAAGAAGCAACATCAAAAATGGTGAAAATTTGAGCCTAAACTTCAATAGGCTAAGAGATTCTGTTCCCAAAGACACCTTTTGTCATGGTACTTAGACTCAGGAGGCAAGTTCTCTTTTTTGGTGAGGGTGGAGAGGAAAGTTAGGAGTAGCAGGTGGAGGAGTGGGAGAAATGGTTTTAAGTCATGATGGCCCATGTGCAAGGGTTCTTCTGATAGTGCCATTATGCACCTGCCATCAGGTGTATGTTCGTGCCATGACTGAGTACTGGCCCCAGGAGGATCCCGACATCCCCCTGCATGGACGCTGGATTGCCTTTCCAGAAGGGGGACATCCTCCAGATTGTGGACCAGAATGATGCCCTCTGGTGGCAGGCCCAAAAATCTCAGACCCTGCCACCTGTGCTGGGCTCGTCCCTTCTAACCACCTTCTGAAGA
This sequence comes from Ateles fusciceps, assembly GCA_036589455.1. Taxonomy (NCBI): domain Eukaryota; kingdom Metazoa; phylum Chordata; class Mammalia; order Primates; family Atelidae; genus Ateles; species Ateles fusciceps. The sequence goes on from JAZHEH010000889.1 coordinate 1,591,715, forward strand.
GGTAAGGAACGTCATCACTCCTGGACTCAGAGCTGAACCATCAGGAAGCAGAATGTTTTTCTCAGGCTTCTGTTACCACAGTTAAGATGAGGTCAAGAGAGACAAGCAGATGAATGAACACACACACACCGGTTTATAAATCCAAATGTCAACTTATTGATAAACCCTAAGCATCTTAAATACCAAGGACATGAGAATAATCATATCAGCTAGAAAACAGGGAAAAGTCTTAGGAAATGAAATTAAACTAATAAAGTGCTATGGTCTTTTTTCTGTCCCCTCCAAAATTCATATGTTGAAACCTAATCCCAGATGCAATAGTATTAAGAGGTGGGCCTTTAAGAGGTGATTAGGTCATGAGCCCTGCCCTCATGAATGGGATTAGTGGCCTTATAAAGGAGGCCTGGGGGGAGTTTATTTGCCCCTTCCACCATGTGAGGACACAGCTAAAAGGCGCCATCTATGAAGCACAGAGCGGGCCCTCACCAGACACTGAATCCACTGGCTCCTCGATCTTGGACTTCCCAGCTTCCAGAACTAAGAGCAAATACATTTCTGTCATTTATAAGTGATCCAGTTTATGGTACTTCGTTATAGCAACACGTACAGGCTAAGACAAAAAGGATTCATCTTTCAAGGCTGAGTTGAGACCTCAATTACTAAATTTCAACCCACCACCCTCACCTTATGCTGCTGAGGGTTGACAAGATACCAAGGGAGGGCATGCAAATAGAAAGAAGCAGTCCCAGGCGCAGCCACTGTTAAGAGATCAAGAAGAAAAAGTGGAACTAGTAAAGGATATTGAGAAGGAAGGACCAATGAGGCAAGATGAAAAGCAAGACTGTGTGGGGCCCTCATCAGCCATATTACCTTCTGCTGAGAAGGCTGGGAATGGACCGTTGGATTTAGCAGTAGGATAGTCATTAGTGATCTTAATAAAAGCAATTTCAGTGCAGGAATGGGGCCAACTCCTTATCAGAGTGGGATTTGAAGAAATGGATGACAATGAGCATGGGAAACTCTTTGAGACATTTTGGGATAAAGCAGAGCAGAACAATGGAGAAATAGCTGCAGGGGAGTGTGGAGTGGTGTGAGCGAAATGTTTAGATGGCATAGTAATGGGAGTAATCCACCGGGAGGGAACATTTTGATGATATGGGAGAAAGAGAAGAGAATTTCTGTTGTCGAAGTCTTTGAGCAGGCCGAAGAGATAAGCTTTACTGTTCAAGAAGAGGGCTTGGCCTGACCTATCATAAGCAGCTCATTCACAGAAATGGTACTAGAGGGAAGGCCGAGTATAGGGCACAGCTGAGGATGGAGCATATGTCGGGCACTTGTGGAAGTTCTCTCCTAACTGTTGTTTTCTCAGTGAAATGAGAAGCCATAAGCAGAGAGCAGGGTTGGGAAGGAGACACTGGGAAAGAGAGAGTAGAAAGCTTGAAAAGTTTCCGTGAGAGTTAGAGAGCAAACAGATTAGGTAAAACATAGCATGATCAGCATTAATTGCCCTCTTAAGTTAAAGGTCATACATTTGAAGTGCTTCTGGGGTGCAGGTCCAGATTAGACAGAGGGTTGGATTTAACAGAAAATCAAGAGGGGGCCAAGGGAGAGATTATAAGGATGGAGTGTGACAGGTAAGCTGCTTAGGAGGGAGATGAGGAAATGAAGCAGGTGAGGATTGGTGAGAAGGAAGTAAAATAAATGGATCGCAGATCTTTATGAGGTCAACAGCGCATTGGGGCTGGGAAGATGGGAGGTGTTGGTAGAAGAAAGGGATGCTGGAAGTTAAAATGAAGGAGTGATTGCTAATATCAGTACTGATGAGGTCTGGGGTATGACAGTGGGAGGCAGTGGCTGAGGCTGGATGAGGGAAAGGTCACTGGAAAAGAGGAGATCAAGCACCCAAGAGGCCAGGGTGCTGGAAGGGACATTTGTATGTGTGATAAAGTCATTGAGAACTGTGACAGAACACTGTTGAGACCTGGGAGCGAGCAGGCGTGAGCTGGCAATGGCTACCAGAAAAGTAGTGGGATGATGTTCAAAGCTGGGGCTCCTAGGGAAGAGGAAGAATCATCTGGAAATGGCAGTGAGAAGCAGGGACATACCCCCACCTCCAGGCCCAGTGGAAGGAAGGCTACACACAGTGATGCGCTGGAGCCATCTGACATGAGCCAGCTCTTCACACATCCACATTCAGCGAAGTCAGGGTGGTAGCCTGAAATCAGCCACGGCGAGAGCATCAACACTGCAGAAATCAGCAGAGGTTCCGGGTCAGGGCTGCCTTCCCCCAGAGCTGTTTCACCAGCACTCCACTGGGAGTGGGAGAGGAAACATCCCCCCCCACTTGAAGGTTGCAGGGGAAGCAAACTGCAGGGGAGAGTTGGGCTTCAGTTAGAGCAAGAAGTAAGGGCTCAAAGAAGAGGCTGAAGTCTGAGAAAGTTTGGTGAAGATTTGCTGTGAGTTCCAGAGGGCGTGGGCGGGTGGCAGGGGTCTTATAGGGATTAAAGCACAGGGATAAGAGGTGGCCTGAGCTAGGGGACTGAAGGACATGAACAGGGATAAAGCCTAATGAGATTAGTACTCATGGTTTCAGGTCAGAAAGGGGTGAGGAGGTCCAGTAGGGTCTTGCAAGGAGCACACAGAACCCAATTATGGGTTTATTGGGGGAGCACACAAATAGAGGATGATTGGAAGTTCTCATGCTGCTTTTAGTCATTGCCACATGAAAACCTAATATGAAAATAAGAAATTAAACAATTTCATTTAGAAGCAATATGTCAATAGCAGAGTCTACACAAATGTCTTGTTGGGGATGGAATGATGGAAGGCACCTCGGGTTCTCCTGAATCTCATTCAGAAAACCAGGAGGCTCATCGGAGGACTGGAGGAGTGTGTTGAGACTAAACCCACTGCCACATCTGCACAAGAGGCCTGTCCCCAGCACAGGCGGATGTGGCTTTTGAGAAGTCAGTTTCTTAGAGCCTCAATAAATGAGGTCCTTGATATCTACAATTTTTCTGTCTTCCCACCTCTCCAACTTTACTATAAGTAACAATGAGCTGGGAATTTTTAAAAATATGAATTCCTGGGCTCTGCCCTTCCCTCCCTGAGGATCTGATTCAATAGATATGGACTGAGCCAGGAATCTGCATCTTCACCAAGCACCTCAGGTGCTCAGAGTAAGTGATACGAAGAGCAGCATTGTGCTTAGGAATAGTGAATGAGCACATAAAATATTTTTTGAGCTCTTTATAAGAGTGACAGATTTAAATGCAAGTAGCTGGGGGGGGGGGGGGGGGTTGTTTTTGTTTGGCTTGTTTGTTTTTACTTTCAACAGGTAGAAAATTACATCTGATTTTAGAAGACTGAGAAAGACTAAGGAGGAAGGCTTCTCCAAAAAGGGCATATTGGTGGAAAGTAATACCCATCTAAAGGAGTTTGGAATGACTATATTCTAAATTGGGGGAGTTAGATGTTGATGGTTTGTACCAGAGTAGCAAATATTTTTGGCAAGTGGACATGACTTTCCAGTGAGAGGCCCCATTCCTCTGGAGTTTCCTCCAGAGGGAACATGTGAAGACTTACAGGATATCATTCTGGAAGATTAAAAAACCAGGACCTCCCAGAGGAGAAAGGTGAGGATGAAGCCTTGAGAGGAAGCTGATAGAGAATGAGAGACACAGAGACAGAGATAGAGAGAGATCAGACTACTGGATAAATTAACCATGGAGTAGCCAAGGCAAGATACAGAGGGTTGAAAAACAGGAAACAGATATTTAGAGAGCTCATCACCTAACTAGGCATCAAGAATCTTGGTTTCAGGCCTGCATGTGCTGTGAATTAAAGCACCTTAATTATGCAGAAAATATTTCTGGAAGAATGCACAAGAAACTGGGTGGAAGGAAGGGCAGCCTTGCATTTTTTGTTTTTTTTTGAGACGGAGTCTTGCTCTGTCACCAGGCTGGAGTCCTCAATCTCAGCTCACTGCAACCTCCGCCTCCTGGGTTCAAGTGATTCCCCTGCCTCAGCCTCTTGAGTAGTTGGGACTATAGGTGTGCACCACCACACCCAGATAATTTGTTGTATTTTAGTGGAGATGGGGTTTCGCCATGTTGGCCAGGATGGTCTCAATCTCCTGACCTCATGATCCACCTGCCTTGGCCTCCCAAAGTGCTGGGATTACAAGCGTGAGCCGCACTTGGCCTACTTTTTTATGCTGTTAAGATTTTTACTATGTGTATATGTTATCTCTTCATATAATTAATGAATCTGAATGCCCTGCATGTCCATGCTAATTGAGTTTACAGTAAGGTTTCATGTATCATTTAGTCCTCACAATCCCTCAAATGCACTGAGCCCCATTTCATGAATGGGGAACTAAGTTTCAGATGTTAGGAGATTTGATGTTAAGATCCTAAGGAGGGGGAAGAATGCCTGGAATCCAGGTCATTTGAATCTCAGTCCATCACTTTGTAGATTACAGCATAGATGCCTCTGCTGCTAACTGTTCAACCTCCACCACATTGTTTGACTTCCCTTGATTGTTTTTCTCATTTCTAAAGTGAGGAACTGGACTAAATTGGCCCTTTTTAAACTGCCTTGTGAATTAGAATCACATGGAGAGTTTGATTTAAACATGCAGATGCCCTGGCCTTATCTCCAGAGAATCGGAGGCAGGAGATCTAAGAGGCCCAGATATCTGCATTTTAACAAACACCTCAGATGCATTCCAAAGTTTGAGAGATTAAATTAGAGTTTCTCACTTTTAACATGCATATGACTTATCTGGGCTCTTATTACAATGGAGATTCTAATTTGGAAGGCTTGTGGTGGAGACTGAGATTCTCCAGTTCTCACAAGTTCCCAGGTCAAGGTGATGCTGCAGTTCTGGGAATACAAAGAACAGAGCATCTTCAAGGTCTTCTCTTGCTCCAAACAGTGTTTAATAAAGGAGAAGGAAGAGAAACTTTGCTTAGAAAGTTGCTTTGAAGTAGGCAAGGCAAGGAAAAGCTGCCCAAAAGAATTGTTGGGGGACCCAAGGGAAGAGGAACAAGTCAACAGAGGTTTCAAGTGCCAAGAAAAGGTGAAGCCTTGCCCTGGAACCCAGGGGGTGACTCTAGAGATCAAGAAAGGAACAGAGTCATCTAAAGAAACTGTAGAGAGCCTCTAACAGTCTGGGAGGGAAACCTTAACATGTCATGAGAATTTGAAGGAGACTGCAGAGACAGGCTAACATGCCTGAGAGGCAGCTTACTATGGGTCATTTACTGAAACTCCATGTGCAAATTTGTGATCATGGGCAAGATTTTCACTCTTAGTCTCTGCTGTTCTGAAAAGATCCTGTGAGGCAGAAAAAGAGATGAGAGAGGCTATATGTTTGGAAAATGTATTTAACAATGTATTTGGAGAAGCGATTACCCTTTTCACTGGGTGAAGGCACCAGAATTCTAAGAAACATTCTGTTTGTGGTTGTCCTGGGTCTTTTTCACCTGGGTTAACTGGGGTTGGCTTTTTGTATTTTGTTTTTTGTCTCACAGTTTTTGTTTTCCCCCATAGGAAGCAACGGGAATTCTGGTGGTCTCAGCCATACCAGCCTCACACCTGCCTCAAATCAGCCCTATGTGAGTACTGCAACCTCCCCAACAGGTTTTTTCTGTTTGCTGCACAAATAAAGACCATGGCATTGCAGTAAAGAAAGGATCCAATTGATGTGAGGCTGGGCATGCCACGTGAAAGATGGAGTTGTTATTCAAATCAATCTCCTTGAAGGCCCCTAGGTTAGGGGTTTTTCAGAGATAGTTTGGGAGAGGGGGGTGGGGGTGGCTATGCAATGGGTGCTTGCTGCTGACTGTTTGGATCAGAGATGAAATCATAGGGAGTTGAAGCTGTCCTCTTGCACTGAGTTGCTTCTGGGTGGAGTCACAGGAACCATTGGTTGGTGGGTCCAGATGGAGTCATAGGTGTCAGACATGCAAAAAACCTAAAAAGATGTCACAAAAGGCCAATCTTAGGTTCCATAATAGTGAGGTTATTTGCAGAAATTATTAGGGAAATTGCATATCTTATGACAGTCTACACCTTAGCAGAATTCAGGCTCCTCTCCTCCCACTAACCTGATAGTCTCTCATTAGTTTTATACAGGCTGCTGAGTTTAAGCGGCTGCCAGTATTTCATCGACAATTTTCACATTGATGTCCATCAGGGATACTGGCCTGAAATTTTCTTTTTTTGTTGGGTCTCTGCTAGATTTTGCTATCAGGATGATGCTGGCCTCATAACACAAGTTAGGGAGGAGTCCCTCTTTTTCTATTGTTTGGAATAGCTTCAGAAGGAATGGTACCAACTCCTCTTTGTACCTCTGGTAGAATTCAGCTGTGAATCTGTCTCTTCCTGGGCTTTTTTTGGTTGGTAGGCTATTAATTGTTGCCTCAATTTCAGAACTTGTTATTGGTCTATTCAGGGATTCAACTTCTTTCTGGTTTAGTCTTGGGAGGGTGTATGCGTCCAAAAATTTATCCATTTCTTCTAGATTTTCTAGTTTATTTGCATACAGGTGTTTTTAGTATTCTCTGATGGTAGTTTGTATGTCTGTGGGATCAGTGGTGACATACGCTTTATTATTTTTTATTGTGTCTCTTTGATTTTTCTCTCTTTTCTTCTTTATTAGTCTGGCTAGTGGTCTATCTATTTTATTAATCTTTTCAAAAAACCAGCTCCTGGATTCATTGACATTTTGAAGGGTTGTTCATGTCTCTATCTCCTTCAGTTCTGCTCTGATCTTCGTTATTTCTTGTCTTCTGCTAGCTTCTGAATTTGTTTGCTCTTGCTTCTCTAGTTCTTTTAGTTGTGATGTTAGCATGTCAATTTTAGATCTTTCTTGCTGTCTCCTGTGGGCATTTCATGCTATAAATTTCCTTCTAAACACTGCTGCTATAACTGTGTCCCAGAGATTCTGGTACATTATGTCTTTGTTGTCATTGGTTTCAAAGAACTTATTTATTTCTGCCTTAAGTTTGTAATTTATCCGGTAGTCATTCAGGAGCAGGTTGTTCAGTTTCCATATAGTTAGTTGTGTGGTTTTGAGTGAGTTTCTTTCTTTCTGTTTTTTTTTCTCTTTAAAAAGTATTTTCTATTTCCTTTTTTTTTTTTTAATTGTACTTTTAAGCTCTGGGGTTTATGTGCACATCCTGCAGGGTTGTTGCATAGGTACACACATGCCATGGTGGTTTGCAGTCTCCGTCCCCTTGTCACCTACATCAGGCATCGGGAATGAGTTTCTAAATCCTGAGTTCTAATTTGATTGCACTGTGGTCTGAGAGACTGACTGTTATGATTTCTGTTCTTTGCATTTGCTGACTAGTGTTTTACTTCCAATTATGTGGTCAATTTTTGAATAAGTGAGACGTGGTGATGAGAAGAATGTATATTCTGTTGATCTGGGGTGGAGAGTTCTGTAGATGTCTATTAGGTCCACTTGGTCCAGAGCTGAGTTCAAGTCCTGAATATCCTTGTTAATTTTCCATCTCATTAATCTGTCTAATATTGACAGTGGGGTGTTAAAATCTCCCACTATTATTGTGTGGGAGTCTAAGTATTTTTGTAGGTTCCTAAGAACTTGCTTTATGAATCTGAATGCTCCTGTACTGGGTGCATATATATTTAGGATAGTTAGCTCTTCTTGTTGCATTGATTCCTTTACCATTATGTAATGCCCTTCTTTGTCTTTTTTTTTTTATCTTTGTTGGTTTAAAGTCTGTTTTATCAGAGGCTAGGATTGCAACTCCTGCTTTTTTCTGCTCTCCATTTGCTTGGTAGATATTTCTCCATCCCTTTATTTTGAGCCTATGTTTGTCTTTGCACACAAGATGGGTCTCCTGAATACAGCACACTATCACACTGATGGATCTTGACTCTTTATTTAATTTGCCCATCTGTGTCTTTTAATTGGGGCATTTAGCCCATTTACATTTAAGGTTAATATTGTTATCTGTGAATTTGATTCTGTCATTATGATACTAGCTGGTTATTTTGCCCATCAGTTGATGCAGTTTCTTCATAGTGTCAATGGTCTTTACAATTTGGTGTGTTTTTGCAGTGGCTAGTACTGGTTTTTCTTTCCTTACAAGAGCTTCATGAGCTCTTGTAAGGCAGGCCTGGTGGTGACAAAATCTCTTAGCAGTTGCTTGTCTGTGAAGGATTTTATTTCTCTTTCACTTATGAAGCTTAGTTTGGCTGGATATGAACTTCTGGGTTGAAAATTCTTTTCTTTAGATTGTTGAATATTGGCCCCCACTCTCTTCTGGCTTGTAGGGTTTCTGCAGAGAGATCTGCTGTTAGTCTGATGGGCTTCTGTTTGTGGGTAACCCAACCTTTCTCTCTGACTGCCCTTAACATTTTTTCCTTCATTTCAACCTTGGTGAATCTAATGATTATGTGTCTTTGGGTTGCTCTTCTTAAGGAGTATGTTTGTGGTGTTCTCTGTATTTCCTGAAATTGAATGTTGCCCGGCCTTGCTAGGCTGAGGACGTTCTCCTGGATGATATCCTGAAGTGTGTTTTCCAATTTGGTTCCATTCTCCCTGTCACTTTCAGGTACATCGATCAAATGTAGGTTTGGTCTTTTCACATAATCCCATATTTCTTGGAGGCTTTGTTCATCCCTTTTCATTCTTTTTTTTCTAATCTTGTCTTCATGGTTTATTTCATTAAGTTGATCTTCAATCTCTATATCCTTTCTTCTGCTTGATCGATTTGGCTATTGATACTTGTGTATGCTTCACAAAGTTCTTGTGCTGTGTTTTTCAGCCCCATCAGGTCATTTATGTTCTTCTCTAAACTGGTTATTCTAGTTAGCAATTCCTCTAAGCTCTTTGCAAGGTTCTTAGCTTCCTTGCATTGGGTTAGAACATGCTCCTTTAGCTCAGAGAAGTTTGTTATCACCCATCTTCTGAAGCTTCTGTCAATTTGTCAAACTTATTCTCTGTCCAGTTTTGTTCCCTTGCTGGTGAGCCTTTTTGCGCTGGTTTTTTCTCATCTTCGTGGATTTATCTACCTTTGGTCTTTGATGTTGGTGACCTTCAGATGGGGTTTTTGTGTGGACGTCCTTTTTGTTGATGTTGATGCTATTCTTTTCTGTTTGTTAGTTTTCCTTCTAACAGTCAGGCCCCTCTGCTGCAGGTCTGCTGGAGTTTGCTTGAGGTCCACTCCAGACCCCGTTTGCCTGGGTATCACCAATGAGGCTGCAGAACAGCAAATATTGCTGCCTGCTCCTTCCTCTGGAAGCTTTGTCCCAGAGGAACACCCACCAGATGCCAGCCAGAGCTCTCCTGTATGAGGTGTCTGTTGACCCCTGCTGGGAAGTGTCCCCCAGTCAGGAGGCACAGGGATCAGGGACCCACTTGAGGAGGCAGTCTGTCCCTTAGCAGAGCTCGAGTGCTGTGCTGGGAGATCCACTGCTCTCTTCAGAGCCAGCAAGCAGGAACATTTAAGTGTGATGAAGCTGTGCCCACAGCCGCCCCTTCTCCCAGGTGCTCTGTCCCAGGGAGATGGAAGTTTTATTTATAAGCCCCTGACTGAGGCTGCTGCCTTTATTTCAGAGATGCCCTGGCCAGAGAGGAGGAATCTGGAGAGGCAATCTGGCTACAGCGGCTTTGCTGAGCTGTGGTGGGCTCTGCCCAGTTCAAACTTCCTGGTAGCTTTGTTTACACTGTGAGGGGAAAGCCATCTACTCAAGCCTCAGCAATGGCGGATGCCCCTCCCCCTCACCAAGTTTGAGCATCCCAGGTCAACTTCAAACTGCTGTGCTGGCAGTGAGAATTTCAAGCCAGTGGCTCTTAGCTTGCTGGGCTCTGTGTGGGTGGGATCCTCTGAGCTAGACCATTTGGCTCCCTGGCTTTAGCTCCCTTTCCAGGGGAGTGAATGGTTCTCTCTTGCTTGTGTTCCAGGTGCCCCTGGGGTATGGAAAAATAAACTCCTGCAGCTAGCTTGGTGTCTGCCCAAACGGCTGCCCAGTTTTGTGCTTGAAACCCAGGGGCCTGGTGGTGTAGGCCCCCCGAGGGAATCTCCTGGTCTGCGGGTTGTGACAACCGTGGGAAAAGCATAGTATCTGGGCCGGAGTGCACCATCCCTCACATTACAGTCCCTCACAGCTTCCCTTGGTTAGGGGAGGGAGTTCCTGGACCCCTTGTGCTTCCCAGGTGAGGCGATGCCCCACCTTGCTTTGGCTCACGCTCTGTGGGCTGCACCCATTGTCTAACCAGTCCCAGTGAGATGAGCTGGGTACTTCAGTTGGAAATACAGAAATCACCTGCCTTCTGCATTGATCTTGCTGGGAGCTGCAGACCAGAGCTGTTCCTATTCGGTCATCTTGACAGCCGCTTAACATCTTATCAGAAACATTTTTCATGACACAATCTTCATAGTGATATTTTAGTTACTTCTTCCATGTTTTGAAAAGGTTTTTTTTAAAACCAAACTTTCTATTTCATTTATCAAAGGCACAGGAAAATGCTAATTACAGTTTCTAATTAGCGTCTGATAATTACCTGTAGTGTAACCTCTGGTTGGGATTTAATTTGCTTGTGTGGCCTGTGTGATTTATATTAGACTTTCTAGAAGTCCATGCTGAAAATAGTTTGCAACACTGTATTATTATCCTCACAAATCTCTAGGTCCACAAGTCTCAGGGTTGTAGCCACTGACTTAAAGGGTCCCCCTCTCTCATGGAATGTTTCTGATAGATATAATTATTTTCTAAACGACTAAAAAGATCATTTCTTTTCAACTATTATAGATGATCCTACAATTAATATTATTTTGTATGTTTCTGCTCTGCCTAAATCTTATCATACCCTCCTCTCCACCAAAAAATATTAGAGGCAGGCTACTGAGTCCAGAGAAATAGGCAATTTTATTAATCAAGTGTTACTGATGTTAGTTTGCAGATGGTTATTAAAAAGTTATTTACTGAAGGTACACTTATAGTTGTCTTCCCTCTTTCTTTCCCTCCCTGCCTCCTTTCCTCCATCTCTCTGTCTTCTTTCCTTCCTCCCATCCAAAATTTGGGTTCCTAAAAGAAGCTGAACTAAGCATGTTAATTCAGAAATTCATAGAATGCTACCCTTGTAGAGCTAGCTGGGATGGAAAAGGGTGGGATTTACCAGAAGCAAGTAGATCCCCATTTCCAACAAGGCTCACAAATGTATCAGTTTTATGAGGTATTCATTTATCATTTTATTACTAAATCTTCCCCTGAATTTCTAGAGAATAAACCCAGAATACTAATTAGAATAATTTTTGCACAGCACATTTCTTATTGTAAATTAATGTGAGAAACTATAGCACAGATATTGTGTTCTTTTTTTCTCCCTGCTTCAATCATCTGCTTGTACTCAGCAATTTCTATGGAAGAAGGTAAGAAATAGTATTTGGGGAAAAAAATCTTATCTCCAAAGTCTTAGAAATTTCTTGTAGTTAAAAAAATTCACATTAATTCAGTTCAGCTATTTATTAAGCTCTTCCTATATAACTAGTGGTGTGATAGTCATTGACATCTTAATTTACAAAAATTCAAAGATGTGCATGCAAAGTATAATTGTCCTAACACTGAGAGGAATAAAGAAAAGAGAAGTAACATTTATATGCATCTCCAGAGTTTAGCATAGCATATGGAAATAATCAAAGCTGTGAAACTGATGAGACGTCTTGTTTCAACTGCATTATACACATTACCTAACAATAACATCATAGTGAAATTGTTATTATTATTCCCATTTTATGGATGAAAAGATTGACATTCAGAGAAGGTAAGAACAGTTGTCAGTAGTTGCAAACAGTGTAGTCTGGATTCAAGATTTCATTTGTCTAAAAGGCCCTGCATTAGGGAACAAATGGGATCTTCAGTTACTAGCCTTTCCCCCTTTTCCATGCCCAACCATCTGAATAACTCATTATGATGACGCTCGTGCGTGCTCTCTCTCTCTCTCTCTCTCTCTCTCTCTCATCCACACACACACACACACACACACACACACACACACGCAACAAAGCAAGATGCTGTCTGCTTCCAGAGAGGGAAAAGAAGAGGTGTCCCCCTTAGCCACCACTACCCACGTTTCATCCTTGAATTTGGAAATGGAAACCAGAGAACTGCAGAATGACTTTTGAAGGCTGATCTATGAGTATAAGGCTCCAATTTGTGTCCCCCCCAAAACCAAAAAGATATATGACACAGGAAGACAAGAGCAGAAGGAGAGGGAGAGGCGGGCAAGTCCAGGGTGCCTGCTTCTGGTTTGTCTACTCAGGGTCACGTTACAGGCTCCACTGTTACGAGTTGTGAAGGGGAGCTTGGGCATGGCCCTTGAGGGGAAGGGGTGTTGGGAACTCTATGGTCTTGGTGGGTGATAAGGCCACTGACTTAGCTTTGAGCTTCCATAATAAGATACCACAGACCAAGTGGTGTAAACAACAGATATTTATTTTCTCACAGTTCTGGAGGCTGAAGTCTAAGATTAAGGTTCCACCAGGGTTGGTTTCTGGTGAGGCCTCTCTTCCTGGCTTGCGAACGGCCACCCTTTTGCTGTGTGCTCACGTGGTGTTGCCTCTATGCATGCTTAGAGAGAGATGAGGGGGCAGAGAGAGGAGAGAGAGAGAGATTGATTTGGTGTGTTTTCTTCCTATAAGGCCCCCAGTTCTATCAAATTAAGGCTGAAACCACATGACCTCATTTAACCTTAATTACCTCCTAAAGGCCCTATCTCTAAATACAGCCATACTGAGAGGGCAAGGGCTTCAACATATGACTATTAGGGGGAACACAATTCAGTATATTATCCTAGCTGATAATGTGGAATTATTGATTTGGGGGAGAACAAAATCAGTGGCCCTATCTTAGATCCCGGAATCAAGTGCCAGAAAAGTTAGAGCTTTTTGTGCTCTTACTGGAGAGCCATGCCTAGTTTTTGTACCTTCCTCTGTAAAATAAAAATGAAAATTGTAGTCTTTGTTTGCCCTAAAGAGAAAACAACTTTATTATGTCCTGGAAACTAATAAATTCACTGTTGTTATCGATGACTAATAACAATCTAATTATTTAATTAGGAAATTAAATTGATGTAATTAGGAAGATAATCTCTAAATGAATATACATAAACAAATGACAGTGCAGAAAATCTCAGCCATGCCTCTTGTTTATCTGTGTCCCTACCTGTATGAGACAGCGTTATTTCATATATTTTTTTCATATTTCATTTAAAAACATTAATGAATGATGGAATTTTCAAGGGGTGGTGATAAGTGTTACTTTATATTATAGCTTATTCTACAGATTATACTTTGGACTACACTTTTACAGACTGTACTTTTGGAACGTCTATAAGCCTCATGTGTTACATCAGTATTTGTTGAGCACCTGGGATGTGCTGGACACTGCTAGAAACAAGACGTAAAGTGCTGAAAGAAAATAAATTCAGAACCTATATTCAAATCAACTATTTTGATATTTCAATGAAAACTCAATTTAAGAAATGATTTATCGTTTGCCCACTATGTGTGAAATACTGTACTAAGAGTCTATAAAAAGTGAGACAGCCCCTGTCTTCAAGGAGCTGTCTGGGAGGACAAAGAAGGCAACCCCCGAATGGTTATAGATGTAGAATAGATGCGCAGTAGCCGGGTTCGAGGTAGTAGGAAGAAAATGCTATGCAAGGGATGCTAGGGATGGACCTACAGCATGACAGGCATAGGGAATAGTGGAAGCAAAGGCCATGATGTCCACTCTAATGGTGGTCTAAGATGCGTGAAGGAGAGAAGTGGATGACAGCCTTCCAAGCTGGGTTCAGATCACTGTGGAGAGTTCTGGTAATTGGGATAAGTAGTTTTTAATGTTATACCCATTTATTCTCTTATACATACTTCAGGTAAAAGTAAGAGAGCTCACATTTACTGAGTACTTACCATATACCTGAGCATTTCATGCATTTTCTCAGTCCTAGCCTATATGGTAGGTACTATTACTATCCCTATTTGCAGATGAAGAACAGAGGCTTAGAGATCAACTAATTTGTGCAGCATTCAAAAGCCTATGGCTTTACATTTTTAACCATTTTATGTTATATAGCCTCCCATGACATACATTTTCATTTAATGCAGAGCCCTTTTTATCTCTCCAAGTGAGCATTAGTTGTAAAAGTAACTTTATCATAAGGTGGCCTGAGTTTTATTGACATACATAGTTTTATTTTTATTTTATGAGTTTTATTGACATACATAGGGATTTTTTTCTTTTCTTTTCTTTTTTTTTTTTGAGATGGAATTTCATTCTTGTTGCCCAGGCTGGAGTAAAATGGAGCTGTCTTGATTCACTGCAACCTCTGCCTCCCAGGTTCAAGCAATTCTCCTGCCTCAGCCTCCCTAGTAACTGGGATTACAGGCAGGCACTACCACGCCTGACTAAGTTTTGTATTTTTAGTAGAGATGGTATTTCACCATATTGGTCAGGCTGGTCTGGAACTCCTGACGTCAGATGATCTGCCCACCTCAACCTCCCAAAGTGCTGGGATTACAGTGTGAGCCACCATGCCCAGCCGGGAATTTTGTTTTTAATGCAGACACATTTTAAATTCTATTTCTCCCTTTCTGTACTCTTTTATAGAAGATGACATGAAGATTGACGAGAAATGTGTGGAAGCAGGTAACATTTTCTCTTGATTGCTTTGCTGTTAGAAGAAATATGAAGCATGTCAATTATAGATTATCTGAAGCAGAGGTGTCCAAAAGGCCCTTGGGCTTTTCCTCTGGGAGAAATGTGTAAAATGACCCTCCACCCCCATCTTTCTTCTGTAGTTCTGGCACTTGGAAGGAGAAGCTGTTGTAATGTCTCCAGGTTCCCCACCGATGTACTAGAAAATGTCCTAGAAAGCAGTGCTTTGAAAATGATCTCAGGAACACTTAGGAGCACTCAGTGTGTCAGATGGTGGAGACACTTGGAAACCTCTGCTCTTTGTGAAATACCATAAAATATTGCAGTATCAAATTTTTAAAGGGCAATATATATTTTGTTATTAAGTTCGATGCCATCTTCTGGTAGATTCTAGTATAGATAAATAGTAGGTTCCAAAATTATGAGACATGCATGAAAGGTTTTACATTTCTATTCTTTAACTGTTCTGTAAATCGGGAAAAGATTTTTCAAATTTAGTGGCAGAACTAAGATTGGCTTAAGAATCACTAGGATTTTGTTGGGGAGACTAGTTGGGGAACTGTAGTCTGACAGGTGCATCTGTCTTTGCTTTATGGGTTAGTCTAGTTTTTAGGAGTGAAAGAATAATATAAAATTTTAAAACAGTGGGCATTTCAATGATTCACATATATTTTCCAGAACAACTGCAGAATACTGCTGCCATTATGTTTATTTTACCAAGTACACATTGTTTGTTAAACTTGCAGTAATATTCATTTCCTTTCTGTAATTTTCATTACAGTTTTATCAGGTAGTACATTCACATAGTTCAAAATTTTAAAACTACAAAGGTATATTCAGTAAGAAGTTCCTCTCTTTCCATGTTCTTCTACTCAGTTTTCTCTCTCAGGGAAATAAATGTGAATAGTTTCTTAAGTATCACCCCAGACATATTCTGTGCACATAAAAGCAATAATGTATATATTTCTCCTCTTCCCCTTGTCATTCCCATCTTTTTTTTTTTCCAAATCCAAATGCACATACCCTTTGATGGCATAAAATGCACACTGTTCTGTTCCTGGCTTTTCTAATTTAACATTCTGTATCTTGGAGGTGATTCTTAGCACGTAAAAAGCCTCGTCTTTATTTTTTTTTTAACAACTTGCTGTTTATTGTATACTTATACAATTGCTTATTTGTAGGCATTTGTGTTATGTCCATTTGTTTCTATTATAAACAGTGTTACAATGAATTGCTTCATAAATATATCATTTCCCATGCATGAGAATACCTTAGAGGCAGCATTGCCTGATCCAAGGATGCATGCACTAGTAATGTTGCCATATATTTCAAATTGCCCTCCATATAATTTCTTGTTTCTTAATCCTTCATCTCTTTTTTAAAATGCAAACAAGAGTTGTTTTAACTAATGAGAAATTTGTTTATCTCACATCTTTCTCAGTCACCTGATCAAGCCTACTCAATCAAGCCATTCGTATGCTCACTCTCTTCTTTTGTGGGTCCCCTACTCTTCAGGCAGGATGCACCCCTCCCACATCTGCAAGCCCTCTGCAGCAAAGCTGAGCGGCATCCAACAATCTATAGGGGTTTCCGTTTTCCCCTTCCCTCTGAGCTTCTTTTACATTTTGTTTTATTTATCCTCTATTATTTATTTATTTTGAGCTCTGCTGCACCCCTGACTGTCATCCTGGCTCAACTACCGAATACCATGTCCTTCATTTCAAGTTTATATATGCCATAGAGACACCATTGATTTGATCTCGATTTAGGAAAAAAACTTAAAAGGTGGTGTATAGGCAGA
Source organism: Ateles fusciceps (assembly GCA_036589455.1). Taxonomy (NCBI): domain Eukaryota; kingdom Metazoa; phylum Chordata; class Mammalia; order Primates; family Atelidae; genus Ateles; species Ateles fusciceps. The sequence goes on from JAZHEH010000889.1 coordinate 1,608,213, forward strand.
AGTAGGGGCCAGAGAATTAGACTTAAATATAGATTCAGTTTAGATGGTCTTGTAATAACATTTTTGGTTTTTGCCTCCATGGAAAATCATAGATGAAGAAACATTTGAATCTGGTAAGTAAAAAAATGAATATTTGTTATTGATTTTTAAATGTATATTCTACATTTTGATACAATTTAGACATATATTTAGGGTTATAATAATAGATTAAATATATCAACAGTAAAAAAAAAGTAACTACATGTATCCCACATCATGTTGTCAACCTCAAATATACATTATAAATTTTTTTGAGACAAGGTTCTCTGTCACTGAGGCTGGAGTGCAGTGGCGTGATCATGGCTCATTGCAGCCTCGAACTCCTGAGCTCAAGAGATCCTCCCACTTCAGCCTTTCAAATAGCTGGAACTATAGCATATAGCATCACACCTGGCTAATTTGTTTATTTATTTATTTTGAGACAGGGTCTCACTCTGTTGTCCAAGCTGAGGTGCAAGTGGGATGATCATAGCTCACTGCAGCCTTGACTTCCTCGGCTCAGGTGATCCTTCCACTTCAGCCTCCCAAGTAGCTAGGACTAACCATCCCATGCTACCATACATGGCTAATTTTTTAATTTTTTGTAGAACAGGGTCTCACTGTGTTGCCCAGGCTTGTCTCCAACTCCAGGCCTCAAGTGATTCTTCCACCTTGACCTCCCAAAGTGAGCCACCATGCCTGGTCCCAATAAAATGTATTTTTAAAAATACAGCAACAGTGCAGTTGTGAGATGTAGATTTTACCTTAACCAGTACTTCTCATAGGGCTAGTACTGTCCCTGATGCAGCATTTCGGAACTCTAAGGGAGCACTTTTTTTTTTTTTTTTTTTTTAATTGCCACACTGATTGGGGATACTCCTGGGCTTTAACTGGTATCTCTTGACCCACATATCTTCTGAATGTCCTGCTGGACAAAACTCATTACAAATATAAAAGGGTCAATCTTTAACACACAAAAAGTTTTCATAAGATTTAGCATGAGAAGCACAGTGGTTAGAAGATGGTCATTATGGAAAGAGACATTCAAACAGAATGCAGACATTGCCTTGTAATTATTGAATGATTTATTCCACTTATCCTGTCCGATATTGCTAGTAAATAAACCGGAAAGTATGACATCTATACTGAATTTTCTTTTTCTTTAATATATTATTTATTATTATTGATCACATGTGGCAAGTGTCTGTCCCTCAAAATAATGTTGACCTTATTAAAAACAAAATAGGCCCCACAGAATTTTACTTTTAAGCTGCAATCGCCGCCTGTCAGGCTCAGGTGATTCTCGTGCCTCAGCCTCTTAAGTAGCTGGGATTACAGGTGTGCACCACCACATCCAGCTAATTTTTGTATTTTTAGTAGAGACAGGTTTCCATGTTGCTCAGGCTGGTCTCAAACTCCTGGCCTCAAGTGATCCGCCTGCCTCAGCCTCCCAAAGCGCTGGGATTACAGGCATGAGCCGTTGTGCCTGGGCTGATATATATACTTTTAAAATATAAATTATTTCCTTTTAAATGTTTCTTTATATTACAGCTGGAGCATTGTATTGATTTTTTAAATTACATTTGTGGTATATTACACTATGAATTTCCTTTCATAAAAGAGAGATTGCTACAAATATTGGTTATAAAAAAAGACACCATTGAGACAGATGAGTTGTGAACCACTTTTCTAAATTATTTACATTTATGTTGTTTTGAAATTTCCTATTTTCCATTAGATGGTTGGCCTGTTAGGAATAATTTAATTGATTATTTATACTTGCTCAGTGTTTGGAATTGGCTTAGTTTTTAATTCCTCTAGCTTATTCTTATCCTTCTTTGTTCTGTCCATCTGGAACAAACACTCCACATTCGAAGGCTGTGATTGAGGCTGGGGAGTTTGCGAGTCTGTGGGTAAGACCATGGACTCCACCTAGATCGACCAGTTTGAACCCTGGGTTCATTACTCATTAACTGCTGGTTCTCTGGCTCTTAACCGCTCTGCCCTTCAAGTTCCCCCATCTCTAAAATGGGATCAATAGTTTATATGAGTAAAGTGCTTAGAACAGTGCCTAGCATACAGGAAGTGCTACACAAGTGTTAGTGGGTGTTGTTATTGTGAAATCTTGTTCCTTGCATGAATCACCAGCTAGTTTTTTCAGAGCAGCACTGCAGAGGGAGTTGCCTACTGTAAAGCGCCCTTTGTGGACTCCTCTTGGCTGAAAAAGTTAATATGTTCTGAACCCAGCTTTCTTAGGAGCTCAATTAAGGAACAAATAGCACCCAGCTGGCATATTTTCTAAGCGAAGGATCCCTGGCTTCATTCCGTGATGTTTACTCTGTTACTTAGACCGCTTAGTGAGCAGTTAAGGTTCTTCAGTTTCAGTCTCTAGTCTGAATAAAGTATAATGTGACTTCCTTGAATTTCTCCAGGAGGTGATGAGGTGATGATATCGTTTATTTAATCAGAAACACCATTTAAAAAAAAAAAAGGCCAGGCATGGTGGCTCATGCCTGTAATCCCAGCACTTTGGGAGGGCTGAGGCTGGCAGATCACTTGAGGTCAGGAGTTTGAGACCAGCCTGGCCAACATGGCGAAACCCCATCTCTATTAAAAATATAAAAACTAGTAGGGCATGGTGGCTCATGCCTGTAATCCCAGCTACTCAGGAGGCTGAGACGGGAGAATCGCTTGAACCCGGGAGGCGGAGGTTGCAGTTGCAGTTGAGCCAAGATAGTGCCATTGCACTCCAGCCTGGGCGACAAAGGAGACTCCATTCTCAAAACAAACCAAAAAACAGAATATGGCTGTTTTGTGATATCTGGAAAACAAATTAAACAGTTTGGTTTTATTTGGTTGCCTCTGTGTTCAAGGGGCAGCTGGGAGTGGAAGTGTGCGAGACACAGGAAGGGGAAGGAATGAGGACGCTCACTCGGGCCAGAGGCTGCTTCATTGCCAGCCCTAGCGCCATTTCTACCACATGCCCCTACCTGCTTCACAGAGCTGGCAATACTGCCTTGGGGGAGAGGAGAGAGAAGGCTCAAACCTGTTACCTTCCTGTAACTTCTCTCTTTTTGTGCCAAACAAGGCTTCAGGGCTGGGCAAGGTGGCTCATGCCTGTAATAATCCCAGCACTCTGGGAGGCTGAGGCGGGCGGATCACAAGGTCAGGACATCGAGACCATCCCAGCCAGCATGGTGAAACCCCGTCTCTACTACAACTACAAAAATTAGCTGGGTGTGGTGGCACCTGCTTGTAATCTCAGCTACTCAGGAGGCTGAGGCAAGAGAATCACTTGAACCTGGGAAGCAGAGGTTGCAGTGAGCCAAGATCACACCACTGCACTTCAGCATGAGCAACAGAGCGAGACTCCGTCTCAAAAAAAAAAAAAAAAGGCTTCAGGGAGAGTCTTGATAGGCAACTTTCAGAAACAGTTACTGTCTCAAGCAGCAGAGTCAGGGCGAATGGGTTTCTCAGTCCCAGTTGTGTGGTGTTCATTTGCCTTGCCAGGCCTTATCTGAGTTACCTTTTGCTAGTGATGTGAATGCCTTGCTTATGTAATTTGCCTTGATTTGCTGGCTAACATGATCTTAAAGGCTTAACTTTATCATGTCTGTTTCTGCACTTACCCAAATATCCAGAGGAACTTTCAGAAGGTAATTGTTTTTATTTCCTAGATACACCAAATAGAACTATATTTAAGATCTCTCAGTGCTTCAAAATGAATACTTGACAGGATGGTGTTTCAGATGAAGATATGATATTTGCTGAACTTGACAGCATGGTAGGATACGGCAAAAAAAAAAAAAAAAAAGAAAGAAAAAGAAAAAAGATATGGTATTTGTTGTTATTGTTGTTTACAGTTTTCCCCTAATCTTTACATTTTTTCCTCAGGAAACATACTTCCAAACTGTTTGTGAGGTTCTCCAAGGATAAGATATTTTAAGGGTGAAATCTATGATTAAATATTCAGTTTCGTAGACATTTAAAAGAACTATGAAAATAATTAAGCTTTATGAATGTACTCCCAAGAAAACATTTCCTTTTAAACTTACTGACATATCTAAATGAGGAAATGTTCTTACTTACCAGAAGATAGAATTGATATTGGTGTGTTTTCTTTCTTTGTATTTTAAAACACATGTTTTTTTAAAAAGGTTAAGAAAAATGGTTCATTCTATGAACAAAATGCCTCTCTCTCTCTCTCTCTATATATATATATATATACATATATATATATATATATATTTTTTTTTTTTTAGACAAAGTCGCTCTCTCTCGCCCAGGCTGGAGTGCAGTGGTACAGTCTCAGCTCACTGCAACCTCCATCTCCCAGGTTCAAGTGATTCTCCTGCCTCAGCCTCCCAAGTAGCTGGGACTACAGGCACAAGCCACCATGACTGGCTAATTTTTGTGTTTTTAGTAAAGGCAGGGTTTCACCATGTTGGGCAGGCTGGTGTTGAAATCCTGACCTCAGGTGATCTGCCTGCCTTGGCCTCCTTAAGTGCTGGGATTACAGGCGTGAGCCACCTCGCCCAGCCATATATTATTTCAATGATCAGAACAGAGCTGTATAAATGAGAAGGAACTTAAGTAAAAAGTAGTTTGAAAATAATATTGTTATAACATTTGTTTCTGGGGTTTTTTTCTGAGGTCTCAGTGGAAGGAGAAACAGGAGTTTGAACTATCTCTAGATGCTTCAGAGGCATTGGGCAGTTTTCCTCATTTTGTCTCTCAGAGTCCTGGCCAATCAGAAACATTTGGCAGCCATAGAGCAAAGCTTATTTGCTATAGAATAAACCCCTTTGAGAGGAAGAAAATAAAAACCCATATCTAGCAAACAGATTAATTATAGGACCTGCAGAAAAAATATGTTATAAACACAGTATGGTCAAGAACAAGGCTGGGCATGGTGGCTCATGCCTGTAATCCCAGCACTTTGAGGGGCTGAGGCAGGTGGATCACCTGATGTCAGGAGTTCAAGACCAGCTGGACCAACATGGTGAAACTCCATCTCTACTAAAAATACAAAAATTAGCTGGGCATGGTGGCGTATGCCCATAATCCCACCTGCTCAGGAGGCTGAGGCAGGAGGATTATTTGAACCCGGGAGGTGGAGGTTGCAGTGAGCCAAGATCACGCCATTGCACTCCAGACTGAGCAACAAGAGCGGAAGAAAAAAAAAAGAATAAAAAGTTACTTTAAACTTGTTTAAAGTTATAAGATATTGAATCATAGTAAAAACATAAAAACTGGGTGTGTATTTTTAAACAGATCCTAAGGAAACTTATCTTAAAACATTAATAAACCTGGTTTTGGCTTTAACCATACTAGACAGAATACATTCAGTGTAATGCTCAAATTGTGTCTCTATGGTTTGTTGTGTGTGAATAATAGGATGAGAAATGCTTAGAACATTCAATGAGCCTGTCCAACTCCTAAATTCAACTAGGTTGCCATCTACTAAGGTAGTCACTTGAAACGTTGAAGATGATTTCATGAATTTGTCCTAAATAGACTTCTTGCTCTCACATATTCTGCTCCTGCTGTTCTCTGTGTTCCAGACAAGGAAGAATTTGTTGGCTATGGTCAGAAGTTCTTTATAGGTAGGTGGTAAATTAATAAGAGGTGGGTCTCTGTCACTTATTAAATTATGTTTCCAAGCCCGACACTGTTTTGAAAGTTTCTTTTGATGATAGACCTTTCCAAACCTGTTCCTCGTTCTAGTTTCCTTTTCTTTCTGTCTTTTTTTTTTGGTCAATATTCTGATCTATTAAGTATTCATCGTTATTCATCTAATTTCCACTGGGTATTTATTAATTACTCATCAAACACAAATCTTTTTGTTTTCTTCCAGACTCTTTTGTAACCTATTTAACTTACACTAAAGAGACAAAGTCTCTGACTTTTAATCTTACTTCTTATGGCCACATTTCTCTAATCTGTCACCTGGGCAGAGCTTTGTGAAGGACCAGGTACCACTCATCTAAAACCACTCTGGGTTTCCTTCTACAAGGAGGCAGGGGAAGACTGGCAGAGCTGCTGGGTCTGTAAACTAGAAGGTTATTTCCCAAGCTGGATGCATTTTGTAATCATCAGGGGAGTGTGGGGAAAAAAAAAAAAAAAAGGCGGTGGCACCTTTCTGTATTGCTTTCAGAATCATTCAGCCTAAAAACTATTAGGTAGAGCTGAGCAGAGTAGGCAGCTACACAGAGGTAGAGAATAAGGAGCATGAGCAGGGTGATGAAGGCATCTGTGCAGGGGACAATAGTAGCCTGGTGCAGATGGTCAGAGCCAGAGAAAAATCAAGAGGTCAGCTGCCATCACTTGGCCTCTGATACCCAACAGGCTTTACAAAGATTCCTGCCTCATCTAGCTTGGGCTCTGACACATTCTGCCAGGCTATTGACACTGTCTGTCTCCCATCTTGCACAAGTGCTCTTGATTGATACAATATGCAAATGTATTGAGGACGACAAGGGCCAGGGTTATCGCTGTTAGAGAAGGGAGTTATAAGCATGGAAAGGGAAAGTCTAGAGTGAATCCTGTGGTGTTGGATTGACATTGTAGGTACTGGTGTCAACTCATGGTTTTCAATATATAGACATACTAATATAGATGGAAGTATGCATGTGTATTTATATGTACACATAGAGTTGCTAACTCTGTCTACTGAGAGGACTTGGGAACAGCTCTGAAGATACCAGAAAGCCCTGTGATTCCAAAGACAGATTAAGCAGGAATCTAGGAGCTCAGAAATCATGATCCATGTGTCCACCTTTGCCACTGATCACACAGTCCTAATCAACCATGTAACCTGTCTGTGTCTTAGTGAAGCCACCTGAAAAATATGCAAAATGCACCTGCTCCACTCTTTCTACCTTGGCCTAAGCCACCCTCATCTCTCACCCAGACCACTGCAGTAGCCTCCTAACTGGCTCTCCCCCTAAGGCCACACTTACTCTCCCTACAGTTTATACCCTTCCTGCAGAAACCAGAGTAGTCTTTCAGAAACATGAATCAAATATGTCACCACCACCAGCTTCCCATCACAGTTTCACCACAATCCAACACTTTTCAGAGGGCCTGTGTGATCTGGCTCCAGCCATTTCCCCCAACCCCATTTCCATACTCCCTGTTGCTTACTGCCCTGTAGCTATACAGGGTTCCTTGGGGTTCTCAAACCCTCCAAGCACAGTCCCTTTCTCTGCACCACTGCACTTGCTGTTCCCTTGGCCTGGCTTGCTCATCCCCCACAGAGGCTTCCTCATCTGGCTCCCTGCCTTCATCCAGATGTCTACTCAATGCCAACCTTTCAGAGATACTCTAACCTTACTGCCTATCTGAAAAAACACCTTCGTTATTCTCTATCCACCTAGTCTTCTTCTAGGTACTTATTTTTTGTTGTTTTTTATTTTTGTCTCTCCTCTTCTACAAAATGTAAATTTCATGAGAAAATGGCCTTGGATTAGTTGACCCCTTTATCCCCAGTACCCAAGACAATGCCTGGCCTAGAGCGGGTGCTAGACGGGCCAGCACAGGGGGGCATTTTCGTATGTTTCCCCTCATATTGCTTCCCGTCTTCTAACTTCAGACAGACGTGACTATATTAACGAACACTTTAGGATCATGGTTGCTACATATTTCATCAGGTGTGAAGCTAGAAGTGATCTCTCCTGCCTGAATCTTATGTTCTGCGTGCTCCCCCTCCCCCAGCTGGCTTCCGCCGCAGCATGCGCCTCTGTCGCAGGAAGTCTCACCTCAGCCCCCTGCATGCCAGTGTGTGCTGCAGTGGCAGCTGCTACAGTGCAGTGGGTGCCCCTTACGAGGAGGTGGTGAAGTACCAGCGACGCCCTTCAGACAAGTACCGCCTCATAGTGCTCGTGGGTATGTCCCAGCATGCACTGTCTCTCCTCATCCTTGGGAAGTTTTCCTTCCAGATTCAGGTGTCTTGCATTGGGAATAATGGTAAAAGTAGAACTCTTTATGGACCCCATACAAATGCCTTTATTAAAAAACAAAATTAAGCCACTGTACATGTGTGTTTAAAGTAAAATTTTACTGTATCAAGCTTTTTAAAAAATCTACAAGTGAATGTGATATACCATGGTGTCCATGAACTTATATAACAAGTATTACGATGTGGTTATAACTGAGATTTTTTTTTGCCTGCTTAGAATTGTTCTGTAAACATAGGTGAGTGTTCCCTGAGACAGATCATTAGCCTGCATCATGAAAATAAATGCTTAAATTTCATTTCTCTGAGAAATGTGTTAAATCCTTAAAGTCCATTCCCCTAAGAAATTTGTAACTACTTATTTTAGAAAAGTATCTAACATCTTCTGGACTGTATCTTTGGTGCTTTATAAAGATCAGGGCAAATATAGTGCAGGAGTGACCTGCCTTTGTGACCATGACTTTTGCAAAGCTGGTCCCTGTAGCAGTAGCAACTTGTATCCTACTGCCTTCCTGTGTTCGTGTTTAGCTTCATGAGTAAGGCAGGTCCCTGAAGAGCAGAACAATGTGCCTTACAGCTGGGACCAGCAGTATCATTTGCAGGCTCCATCACAGAATGTAAATGCAAGGGTGCCTTCTTAAAAAATTATCAAGGATTTCAAGATACAATAGCAGAGAACTCATCCAAGTACAGTGTCCTTCTAAGCATGGGCCCTGTGTAACTGCATGGGTTTTATACACATGAAGTCAGCCCTGCCTCCAGGTGGACATGGGGGTGCTGACTCAATCACCTGCCAGGAATGTGCCCCTGAATTCTGTAAGTCACAGAACCTGTAATTGTCAAGGCTGATTTCTGGTTGTGACTTGATAAAAACTTCATTTGAAGAAGAAAGGCAGAGCTCTCTGATTCTCTAAAATGAGATCAGCTAATTCCCCTGGCATTCAACATTAGACGAAGTTTGCTGGGGGTCAGGTTCCTGCCATTCCTTATCTCATTTCTGAATGTTGAAGCAATGTGCATTATTCCATGGGTCACTAGGAAGATTCCCAAGAGTTTTCTGGGGTTGTTCCAATTTATGAGAAAGGAAGTTACATAATTTCCCTAAAAATATTTGCTCTCAAGTTTCTTCAGTAGAAGGACTAAAATGATGATTTCATCACCTAATTGTATTTATCCACATCTGATGATTTCTGTGTGTAACTTTTTGTGTTTAGGACCCTCTGGTGTTGGAGTAAATGAACTCAGAAGACAACTTATTGAATTTAATCCCAGCCATTTTCAAAGTGCTGTGCCACGTATGTTTAGTTTTTCTTTCATAATGCTTTGTATTTTGCTAAAACTTCTTTTGCTGGTCTCATTTAACTATGTCATTCCATCTTTGTTGTAAAAGTATACAACTCAAGGGATTCTTCTTAAAGAATTTAGTATTTCTAACCAATTTATTTTAGTAAGGAAAATTGACCTATTGGAATATAGGCGGCTAGGCTTTTAAAAGGTGTTTTTTCTATATCTTAACAATTATATGGATGGCCTTTCAGGCAAACTAATAGTTAGCAATAATAGCTAATGTACACTCAGTGCTTACTATCCTCCCACCACTGTGCTTGGCTCTTTAAATGCCTTATCTATTTTTTAATCTAAAAATTGATATATGCACACATAATTTTATATAATTTATGAGTATGATTATACAATACGTAGCCATTTTAAAAATGGTGTTTTTTGGCTTGGCAAGGTGGCTCACATCTGTAATCCCAGCACTTTGGGAGGCCAAATTGGGCAGATCACCTGAGGTTGAGAGTTCAAGACCAGCCTGGCTAACATGGTGAAACCCCATCTCTACTTAAAATATAAAAATTAGCTGCGTGTGGTGCTGCACGCCTGTAATCCCAGCTACTCGGGAGGCCAAGTCAGAGAATCCCTTGAACCTGGGAGGCGGGGGTTGCAGTGAGCTGAGATCACACCATTACACTCCACTCTGGGCAGGAAAGTAAGATTCCGGCTCAAAAAAAAGGGTGTTTTCTTATTTCCTTTTACTCATAACTCCTTTATTTCTCCTAAGCTCCCCATTCACTACTAGCAGCTCCAAACCAACTCCTGAAACATAATCTTCTAGGCTTTTTTCTATGTAGAATTGTGTGAGTTTTTACCCATTTAGAGTTGTCATATGAAGGGTTTTTTTTAAGCTTTAAGACATTTGAGAGCTACAATTCTAAAAATAGAAGGAATTATTTGTTTCATATGGAGATTCAGCCTTCAAAGAAAAAGCTTTAGAATAACCCTAAGAAAACCTGTATTGTAAAAATAGAAAGATGAAGACTTGAGATAGAATTCCTGATTTCAAGAAAATAGTTCATAATGCATGTTCATAATAATGTATAATAATGCATAGTTTCTGATATGTGTAAAAGGAAGTTAAAATTTTGACTGAGACACTAAGATGTGCATCTTTAAACGAGGAATGTGAAAACAAGTTAAACTCTTCATACAGCCGGAAGGTACAAAAGGCTTGGGGAGGGAGATTGATGGCAGCTTTTCAGGGAGGCTTTTCTTGGAGAGAGCTATGCTGTGTGTTCCTGACCCACTGGGTGTGGCAAGAGTTTGTGAGTGTGCCTGCTTCCCCTTCCCCTCAAGGCAAGACAGAGGAACTTAGGGGGGACCACTTAGAGAGCTTCCTATGTGTCCCCTGCACTTTGGGGGACACCGAAGAATGGTGTCCAAATTATACCTGAAAAATCCAAAGGAGGAGAGCTTACAGAAAGTGGCCAATGGCTGTAATTTGGGAAGTAGCTGTCCTTGTAGGGTCCATCACAGCTACACTTGTGATATTCCCCAAGGACCAGATCTGGGCAGATAATGTGTAAGAAAGTCAGCGCAGGGTTAGCTGATGACTGCCCAGGAAGAAGCTTCAAGGAGAAAAAGGCCAAAGTGGACTCCCAAATACATCGGGCTTTGGAAGGAATCACAGATGATGAACTGGAATAGGAGTGGACTTGAGAGGCTTGGTGGTGGTGGTGAGCGGGTTTGCAAAATAACACAATATATGGTTTAGGAGAGAGAGAGCCAGATTTAAGCATGTGCCAAATCTAAAGGGAGCCAATAGCAGCCAGCATCAGTATTTGCCAAACCAGAACCTTCCTTCCGTGCTTTCCTTTCCCTGCCCACACTCTAGCCTTAGAGAGTTCTAAACCAGTGGGAGAGAGATTGGTTGGAGGCAGGGGGAAGCAGGAGCAGTAGATTGATGAAAGGAAAGAGAAGTGACTGACACTCTCCTTCCTGACGTCTGGCTTCTCTGAGCGCAGGCTTCCCTGGTGCAGCAAATCTGAGCCAGATGTGTGGAGAAGCAGGCTAAAATCTAAGTGAAGTTTCTAATTTTGATGATTATGTGGGAATGGAATTTTAATTACTCAGTTGAGACTGGATGATGAAAATGAAATTGCAGCATGAGTGATGATAGACTTTTAAAATTAAACCTGAGTGAGAGAGTCATGGAAACTCTTAGTTTTGTTTTGTTTTGTTTTGTTTGAATCAGAGTCTCCCTCCCTCGCCCAGTCTGGAGTGCAGTGGTGCGATCTCGGCTCACTGCAACCTCCACCTCCCGGGTTCAAGTGATTCTCCTACCTCAGCCTCTCAAATAGCTGGGATTACAGGCGCACACCACCACACTTGGCTAATTTTGTAGTTTTAGTAGAGACAGGGTTTCACCATGCTGGCCGCTCTGGTGTCGAACTCCTTACCTCAAGTAATCTGCCTCAGCCTCCCAAAGTGCTGGAATTACAGGCGTCAGCCACTGAGCCTAGCCAGGAAACTGCTCGATTTTTATGCAGGGGCTGAGGAAGATCTTGCCTCACAGAAGAGCAGTGGGAGACAAAGAAGTTGCTTTATGATAGCATCCCGTAGGCTGTGCTTTCTGAAGTTCTGCTTCTATGTACAGGAATGGGCATCAATCTCAAAAACAACAACTACCAAATAAATCACCATTTTTCTCTTTTTTCTTTTCTTTTTTTTTTTTTTGAGACAGAGTCTCACTCTGTCACCCAGGCTGGGGTGCCATCGGGGCACAATCTCGGCCCACTGCAACCTCTGCCTCCCAGATTCAAGTGATTCTCCTGCCTCAGCCTCCTGAGTAGTGGGGATTATAGGTGCATGCCACCCCGCCCAGCTAATTTTTGTATTTTTAGTAGAGATGAGGTTTCACCATGTTGGCCAGGCTGGTCTCAAACTCATGACCTCAGGTGATGCACCCACCTGGGCCACCCAATGTGCTGGAATTACAGGCGTGAGCCACCATACCCGGCCGAAATCACCATTTTTGGATAGTCTGGATAAAAATGCCCACAGAATATGGAAGAATTTAAAGAATTTCAACACAGAATTTTAATTATTCAAAGTGAGAAAATACTACCCATATTTTGCTTTTTAAATTGAAGTTTTAAGCTTAAAATTGATACCTTGAGTTATGCATCAATTCACAGACTTTAACCTACCATGTAAATATTAGTCCAATGGAAGCGAAGGAGGAGGAGTCATCTTGGGTTTATATTGACATAATTCACCATCACCTGAGAGCTATAAGGTTTTACTAGAATTTTTTTTTTTTTAAGTAGGAAGTTATGGGAGATGTGGCATAACTGCAGGAATGCTAAGGATCTGATGAGAGGCTTGAATAAGGAAAAACAAAAATGACCCCAAAATGACATATGCTTTTAGACCCCCTTGAAGGTTGGTAACTCCTTTGATAATTTAAGGCTGGTTTTGAGCTCCTACTTGATCATTTCCATGTATTGATATCATGGGATGTTGATCTATTTCATCCTTAAACTTTGTCAAATGCAAATATACAAATTCTTTATGAATAAGGGGAATTGGTGGTAATGTAGATTAAGGGACTAGCTTTACAGCATGTAGGATGCAGAGCTGAAACTTTGTCTTACTTATCTTTGTGTTTTCAGAACCTAACATGATACCTGGAACATAGTAGGTATTCAGTACACACTAGCTGAATAAATGGATGAGCAGACAACAAATAACTTTTAGATACTTGATGAGCTCCTATATTCTATACCACCTGGCACTATTTAAGTTGAAGAGTCTGTAATCAAAGTGGCCATATCAAAGAATCAGACTGAATGTAGACTCATCCAATCTTTCCCTCCTAGAGATCCCTAAATGAATCACCACTCACTTGGGTATTAATGCATCTGGTCAAGGCTGCAGAATGTCATGGGATTTTTCCATTTCAAATTTAAGAATCTATTGTCATAGGAAATATTCATCTAGGAGGAGTCAGAACACAGAGGTTCTAATTCAACTTCACTTTTCATGAGTCTTATGAATGTGAGCAAGTTCTCCAAAAGCTTTACTTGTGAGTAAATTATAGATATTAACAGTTTACCTAGAGAGTGTGGAGGATGAAATTAGATCATGGGAAATGCACTATCCAAATGTAAGATATTATTGGTATTGCTACCTAGGAACCTTTAGGCATCTTAGGGTTCACACATAATTTACTAGCACTTGTTTTGAGGTAATAACAGGTGTTCCGTGAGGTCTTTCTTATTCTGGCTTAATACCTAGTGCATTCTTTTCCACACCATCAGCACTCAATAAAAGTTTATAGACTAACTGATTTTGATATAAGACCTTACCACCAATTCAGACTTCTCTTTAGTTCTAGCATTTTCTTTATCTGTTTGATTATATATTCATCTATTTATTTTGATTAGCTATCTCTATTCAAATGCATGTTGGTAATAAAGAGTTTTGAAGACTCTGAAACCTTTCATTCCCTTTTTTTTGATAGACACTACTCGTACTAAAAAGAGTTATGAAATGAATGGGCGTGAGTATCACTATGTGTCCAAGGAAACATTTGAAAGCCTCATATATAGTCACAGGTAAAGTAGAGGTTCAGAAGCTAATTCTTGCCTCTGGTTGTTTTACATTCAAAATTGATTCCCTATTTTTATGTATTTTCCAAAGCTCCTGGGTAATTCCTTTTGTTTCTGAGGAGTTCAACAAGAAATGTATATTGATATACCAGCACACCAACTCACTGGGTTTGGAAAGGGAGCAGAATGGAGTCTGCAAACCTAGGAGAACTTGAGGAAATACATAAACTCTAGATATCCTCATTTTGTTCGCCTCTTGAATATCTATTAATTCTTTCTGTGCTAATAAAGTCCACATATGTATATTCAAGTCTAGTGCAGTTTATCCTCATGTTACTACTAATAATGTTTTCCTTGTAGAAAGCATTCTGTTTTGTTTGGCCTGCCCTTGCAGGATGCTGGAGCATGGTGAGTACAAAGGCCACCTGTATGGCACTAGTGTGGATGCCGTTCAAACAGTTCTTGACGAAGGAAAGGTCTGTGTCATGGACTTAGAGCCCCAGGTGGGTCCATGGTGGAATATTGAATGCATGTCATCATTTTTTTGTGCACATGCTATAGGTTATAGTTGAGACATTTATTCTGTTAGGCTTTTAAGAATAAGGCCATTTCTCATATCTAAGATCTTACATAATATGTCAATTGACAACATTTTGCTTTTACTTGAGAAGAAGTCTTGCTTCTCAGACAGAAAAGCAGAACTGAGTGGGTGGCCACAAAGAGAAGCGAGTATCTTTCTTGCTTTAATCTTGATCACAAAGGCATCAAGGTAACTTCTTGTTGCTTTGTACAAGGAGGTGAGGTTTCTGTGTTGTCATATCTGTGGCTACCTTCCTGAGACCACATGTAGAATGGAGCAGGGGTAAGCGAGTTAAGGTAAGACAAAGAACGTGCAGTCCATAGGCCCAATTTTTGTGATCTTCGTATTTTCTTTCTGTGTGTGTTTGTTTGTTTTGTTTTTTGAGACAAGGCCCTCCTCTGTAGTCCAGACTAGAGTACAGTGGCGTAATCTTAGCTCACTGCCACCTCCGCCTCCTGGGTTCAGGCAATTCTTGTGCCTCAGCCTCTCAAGTAGCTGGGACTACAAGTGCAAGCCACCATGCCTGGCTAATTTTTGTATTTTTAGTAGAGACAGGGTTTCGCCATGTTTGCCAGGCTGGTCTGGCAATAGAACTCCTAGGCTCAAGCAATCCTCCCGCCTCAGCCTCCCAAAGTGCTGGGATTATAGGTGTGAGCTACTGTACCCAGCCATGTTTTCTTAGTCATTTAGAAATTTATGTTGTGTTCTAGAGAATCAGAGGAAAAAAGATGGCAGTAGTATCCAATGTGAGATAATAGCAAGAGGAAAGGGAAGGTGAAACAGAGCTCATCCGTCTTGACAGTTTGTCTTTGTCTTTGTCGTATGAGATAATGTATAGAATCCTACTCTTAGTACATGAGATTCTCACATGTATAGACTCTTACTCATCTAGTAAGATTTCAGTAGCTAGTTGTAGCTAGTAAGAGTCAGGATTTGACCTTAATTTTGATGATCAAACCCCATCTCTAAATTATTAAAATGCTTTTTAGAATTGAGGAATTGGGGCACATGAGACTATATTCTAACTAAAAATAATTGCTAATTTCTGGTCTTAGAAATTTTGAGAAGCTTCATGTTGACTCTAGAAAGTTAGGTGCAGTGGTCATGCCTATAATCCCAGCACTTTTGGAGGCCAAGATGGGAGGATTTCTTGAGGCCAGGTGTTTGAGACCAGTCTGGGCAACACAGTGAAACCCCATCACTACAAAAAAATAAAAAATTAGCTGGGGCCGGGTGTGGTGGCTCACATCTGTAATCCCAGCACTTTGAGAGGCTGAGGCAGGCAGATTACTTGAGGTCAGGAGTTTGAGATCAGCCTGGCCAACATGGTGAAACCCCATCTCTACTAAAACTACAAAAATTAGCTGGGCATGGTGGCACACGCCTATAATCCCAGCTACTAGGGAGCCTGAGGCACGAGAATTGCTCAAACCTGGAAGGCAGAGGTTGCAGTGAGCCTAGATGGCACCACTGCACTCCAGCTTGGGTGACAGAATGACACCCTGTCTCAAAAACAAAACAAAATAAAATAGCTTGGAATGGTGGCACATGCCTGTGGTCCCAGCTACTCAGGAGGCTGAGATGGGTGGATCGTTTTAGCCTGGGAGGTTGAGGCTACAGTGAACTACGATTGTACCACCACACTCCAGCCTGGGTGACAGAGCAAGACCATGTTTCAAAACAAAAAAAAAAAAAACAAAAAATAAATGTGCATTTAAATTTTCTGTGTAGGATCTTCAAGGGGCTCGAACCCATGAACTGAAGCCCTATGTCATATTTATAAAGCCATCTAATATGAGGTATATGAAACAATCTCGGAAAAATGCCAAGATTATTACTGACTACTTTGTGGACATAAAGTTCAAGGTAAGAGCAAGTCAAAAATTACTGTATTGCTTTCAGTGACTTCAGAGTGAGAGAGAATAGGGTTGGGCCGGGCCAAGGATCTCTGATCTCATTGTCCTCCTCCTCCTTTTGACCCCCCTCCCCAAAAAGGTCCTCAATAAAATTACTATAATTTTATTTTACCAAAAAAAAAAAAATCTGTAAAAAAAATAATTAAAAACTGTACTGTTTCTACAGGACCTGTGTTGGAGAATGTAATTTTTGTTTCTAATGGTCATGCCCTTATGATTTATCCTTTTTGATAGACTTTAAAAATAAAGTTTAATAAATGCTATGATGCTATCCTTTTTTCTTTCTTTTTCTTTTTTTTTTTGGACTAGCTTAAAAAAAAAATCCTTGAGCTATAGTTTGCACAGTCAAACAGAAATTGGTCATATACAAGCCTGATATTTGTATTTTAAACAGATTTTACTTGAAAGCTTACTTTAAAAATGCTCTAGGGAGTATATCTCAGCTGTAAAATGAGGCATCTCACAAAAAATTTTATTAATTATGATGATAATAATAGAGGGGCAAGCCAGGTAAAATTAATCAGTGATCTCATCCTACAACAGGGGAGTTTTTCCAGTTGGATACATATATTTTACATTAAACACACTTTAAATATTGCGAGTCACAACATATATTCAGTAAGGTGTATAAATTGAGTGTACAGTTTAATGAATTTTTATGTGTGTATGCACCCCGATAACCATTACCCAGATAAAGATATTATAGCCACTTATTGTGTGTGTGTGTATGTGTGTGTGTGTGTGTGGTAAAAACACATAAAACTTACCGTTTTAACCGTTTTAAGTGTAAGTTCAGTGTTAGTATTAAGTTAGTGTTAAGTATGTTCACATTGTTGTGAAACAGATCTCCAGAATTTATTTACCTGGCAAAACTGAAACTAAAAATATGAATGATGCACTAAAAATTTGTATGTCATCCTTGTACAAGGGCCATGCTAATTTCTGCATTGTTTCAGTTTTAGTATATGTGCTGCCAAAGCAACCACAGGTATCTTTATTCTTTCTCTTATTATTTTTCTTATTTTGTTCAATGACTATGGAGGTCTGATTTTCCAGTTTGCCTTGTGAACAGTGGAGTCCATGAATGTATTTGCTGAGTCTTATGGGCATTTAAAATTGTTCTTTTTATGACAGTCTAAACAAATTAACAAAATTGTTTCTGGATCGTATGTATAGTCACTTTGTAAAGCCATAAGATTTCAGTGCCTGCATTTGTATTTGTATTTCAGATTGTACTGATGACAAGTTGTACTATTTTGTCATGAACTAATAAGAAAATAGCAGCAATGAATTTAGTGTATTAGTGCCAAATGAAGGCCAAATTATCTTCATTAAATGAACATTTCACAATAGTAGAAATAGATACTATAACTGGCTTATACCATCCTCATGTTGAAAGTGGCCATTTTATATCTTTAAAATAATGTTATTCCTATCAGATTCATGTTCACTTGAAATTTACGTTTAAATTTTATTTAAACTGGTACATTTTCTTTGGTTTTATGTTGTATATGGTTAGAGAGCTTCATGTTTAGATAAGAGTAAAATAAGTTCACATGGGAAGTTGAGGGGAGTAATCTGTCTGCAAACTATTACTAAATTTTACAAAACATCAACCAGACATTAAGACTAAAGATGGAAACGTACGTTTTGTAATTTAGAAGACATTTATTGGACCTCACTCGTAGTTTCACGACTGAATGTGACAGCACAGCAAACCGTATTTTTTCCATTTGTCTAAGTCTGTACTATCCATATTTATATATTTTTCCTAAAGGATGAAGACCTACAAGAGATGGAAAATTTAGCCCAAAGAATGGAAACTCAGTTTGGTCAGTTTTTTGATCATGTGATTGTGAATGACAGCTTGCAAGATGCATGTGCCCAGTTGTTGTCTGCCATACAGAAGGCTCAGGAGGAGCCTCAGTGGGTACCAGCAACATGGATTTCCTCAGATACTGAGTCTTAATGAGACTTCTCCTTGAATGCTGGAGTTTTAACACTGTACCCTTGTCACAGCCATCTACAGCTGCAATCTAAAACAGCAGTATGTGACCCATTATAATGTGTACAACTTTAAAAGTACAGCAGTTTATTAATCTTATTTGAAAAAAAATTTATTGTATGGTTATGTAGTTCCCTATTTGGCTGTTAATTTTTTTTTCCTTTACTTCATATGAAGCTGTGGTAGAAATATGAATAATGTTAAGACACTGAGTATGAGACTTTTGCAGATTTCACATGATCTTTTAATATTCAAATAAAGAGCTTTCCTAAATAAAATAAGCAATATTTAATTTTAGAAATTGTATTCTACTCCATGAAATGTTTTATGAAAACATCTTTTACAAAAAATGCTTACTTGACTAACTGAGCAAGAAAGGTTTAATATACACATTTTCACACCTAACGTCAAAACCTACAAAAAACTGCACAGCCTTCATTATTTACAAATCAGGCTACAAGGAAAAAATTATTCTCATCAGAGGTGTGACAAACACTAATT
This sequence comes from Ateles fusciceps, assembly GCA_036589455.1. Taxonomy (NCBI): domain Eukaryota; kingdom Metazoa; phylum Chordata; class Mammalia; order Primates; family Atelidae; genus Ateles; species Ateles fusciceps. Next base: position 1,627,081 of record JAZHEH010000889.1, read on the forward strand.
TTCCTTACAGCCAGTATCTACATGCATGCCTAAATTAGAAAAAGGCAATGGATTAGTCCTAGAGACCTATATATAGAAAATCACAAGATTGAAACCGTGTCTCAGAGTTAAAGAAACCAGGGACTAACAGAAGTTCTTGAGCATGCAGGATGGCAGATAAAAAACAACTTGCTAAAATGCTGAAACTCTTTCCATTGTGAGATTAAAAACCAAACCAAAACAAAGAAACTGGCTGAAATTGGTTAGTACTAACACATATGGCTACCTGGAGTCTGTACAAAATGAGCTTGCTGGCGTCACAGCTCAAATCTACCGGCATGTTTCATACTGACTCCCTCCAAAATTTGCACATGCAACCCATGAAGGGACATGAAATAACTGTGAACGCCAGAGGATTTTCCAGACTGCTTCTTTCCTTCTACCAATCACCTACTAATACCAGAATCCACTCCCTAAACCTTTTCTAATAAAAATACTGTCTTAAAGCCAGCACAGGGAGACAGATTAGAGCTATACGCCTGTCTCCTTGTTAGTTGATTCACAATAAAAACTTTTCTCAAAAAACCAGTGCCATAATACTGGCTTCTGTGTGTATAGGGCAACAAGCCTCTGTTTGGCAGCAAGATTAGGATGCCATTACAAAGTCTTGTTTCTCTTTTCTTTCCCCAGATTTGAGATTTCCAGGCGCTTTCCGTGTCCCTGTATATGCTCATCTTCTGCATCATTCTCTTCTCCATATTTACACCATTCTTCCATCTTTCCCATCTCTTTAACTGTAAACAGAATGCACAATTCAAAATATTTGTAGATAAATGCAAATCAAAACCACATTGAGGTACCATCTCATGCCAGTTAGAATGGCAATCATTAAAAAATCAGGAGACAACAGATCCTGGAGAGGAGGTAGAGAAATAGGAACACTTTTACACTGTTGGTGGGAGTGTAAATTAGTTCAACCATTGTGGAAGACAGTGTGGTGATTCCTCAAGGATCTGGAACTAGAAATACCATTTGACCCAGCAATCCCATTACTGGGTGGATACCTAAAGGATTATAAAACATTCAACTATAAAGACACATGCACACGTATGTTTATTGCAGCACTGTTCATAATAGCAAAGACTTGGAACCAACCCAAATGCCCAACAAAGATAGACTGGATAAAAAAAATGTGGCACATACACACCATGGAATACTATGCAGCCATAAAAAAGGATGAGTTCATGTCCTTTGCAGGGACATGGATGAAGTTGGAAACCATCATTCTCAGCAAACTGACACAAGAACAGAAAACCAAACATCACATATTCTCACTCAGAAGTGGGTGTTGAACAATGAGAACACATGGACACAGGGGAGGGGAACATCACACAATGGGGCCTGCTGGGGGGCGGGGGGTTAGGTGAGGGATAGCAGGGGGTGGAGGGATGGCGAGGGCTAACATTAGGAGAAATACCTAAGGTAGCTGACGGGCGGGTGGGGATGTGTGCAGCAAATCACCATGGCACGTGTATACCTATGTAACAAACCTGTACGATCTGCACATGTACCCCAGAACTTACATAATAAAAAAAAAAATTGTAGTTCTCTGCTAATATTAAAAAAAAAAAAAAACCACCCAACCAAACAAAACGATGCAAATTAAGTCGTTTGTAGTGATATTTATGTGAGGTCGGATTTGATTTTAAGGTTGACAAAGAGTGTTTCCAAATTTGATTTACACGGTTGTGACATGAAGGGTAAGCAATCGGAGGAAATGTGAGAATTGCTTATATTAATACACATCCACACACCCAGGCCCGCAAAGACTTCTTGGTCCTGGAGAGTAAACGCCTTCGTCCATAACCCAGCACGGCCTGGCAGAGCCGAGGCGGGCGGGGATCTGGCTCAGAGGTGCGGTGGCCTCGCCAAGCGCCAAGACGCCCCCGGCGTCCCACAGGCGTCGCAGGGAGCTGGGCTCAGACCGCCGGCGGTTGCGCCGGGAGAGCCCCGCGGGGAGAGCACCATGAGGGCTGACTCGGGGCTTCGGCTGGAGGAGGGCCACCTGGTGAGCGGCCAGGGGCGCGTCGGCCTCGAGAGGTGGAGGATCAGCAGCTACCCAGGCAGGGGGAATGGGAGGGCGGCACCAACGAGCTGGGGGATCACTAGCGGAGGGCCTTGTTCGTGAAGTGCGCGCATCCGCCCCTTCAGGAGTGGGACGGGGACCCAGGCGAGGCCAGGACCCGAACTCTCGGAGTGGGAGAGGGGCCTGCCATGAAGTTTCCGGGGACCTGAGCCCGCGTTGCCACAACAACGCTTCACTTCTCTGCGGCCCCGGGCCCGGCGGGTTCCGGGGCTTCCAGCTAGGCCTCTCCTAAACTCCTCGGAGTAGAGGGCTGCAGCCGCCCAGAAGAGAGATCGCTGTTTGCCTGCGGAGTCCTTTAACCAAGGTCTACTCTCACTCCCCGCTCCCCGCAAACAAATCACGGCGACTACTCAGGAAACCACGCGAAAACTGTGATTGGAGCTCTACGGCCACCGGATCTCTGCTCCTGGGCACATCACCCCCGACTCCGAGGTCCCCCTTTTCGGCAGGGCTAGTCTGGGACGGCCAGTCGACGTCCCAGCGCACGTCTCACCCCGACGTCCCCCCAGGGGGCTGCGCGCGGGGAATTAGCCCAGCGGCGCGGCCCGATGACGCATTGCGCCTGCGCGCACGGCCGAGCCGAGACGGGTGGGGCGCCCTGCGCCTGGGGGCCGGCGGCCGCCGGGGCTGGTTAAACGCAGAATGGGGAAGAAGCCTGTGGTAAGCGAGCCTTAGCTACTTTTAGCTGTTAGGATTTTTGTCTTCAGTTGAGTCGTCCTACTTTTGAGGATTAAAGGTTGGGTTTCTGGGTGGGTGGAACGTCATTTTTGCGGGACTTTTGAAATCAGTGACGTGAACTGATTCCTTAGATCGATCGCGCGCGTTTGGTAGCATCTTTAGAACAATAGCGCGTTCCCGTGACTGTCACTCTTTTCCAGATGTAATTTTGACTACTGGATGGTATTACGGCAGCTTGCCTCGTCCTAATCTTGTAATATTTGCATTAATCTGTTCGAACGAATGGATTGCTAAATGAGACAAACTACAAGAGTGTCTAAAATTTAACCATTTTGAATAAATATCTTTTGCAAGCAGCACGAGATACTTGGAACGTTAAATAGGCTTCTAGGCATTTCTGTTACTATTTGATTCTGAAAATACTTCTCAACTGTAATGCTCTCTGAACTTCAAACACTTTTCTTATTCATGTAAATAAGCGTTTAGAAGGGTTCCCCCCCACCATTCTTTCTGCCCTAAAACTGTTTCTTCCCAGTATTTTCAAGTGGCCTTTTAAAAAATTGTGTTAGTATGTGGTTTAAAACCTCCATTGGTTTCCCACTGAATTAAAACAAAATCCAGACTCCTTCCCTTGGGCAAGATTCTAACTAATCTGGCTCCTGCCCACCTCTCCTTGATAATTATGCTGCAGCCTTGCTGTCCTTTTACCTGGAACATTCCAAGCCCAATTTGCCCTAAAAATCTTTGCATTTGTTCGGGTTGCTCTTTTCTTATTCAGGTCTCAGCTCAAATATCTCAGAGAAACTTTCCCCAACAAAAGTAGCACTCAGTCTCCTCATTCATTACATATTGTGTATATTTACACATACGTCTTGTGTGTGTGTGTGTGTGTGTATACATATACAAGATATATATGTATACAAGATGTCTTAAATGTAGCATATAAATATATATTTTATCATATATGCTGCACATAATAGATAGTATATATTATCATATATATTTTTAACATTGTTTCTAATACTCAACCACTAGAGTGTAGGTTCCATAAAAGCAGGATTCTCTCCGTTTTGTTCATTAGTGTATCCCAAATGCTTAGAAAAGAGCCTGGCCTAGAGATAGAAAGGAATGTAGGAAGGAAAGAATTTTATATGAAATTTAGAATGGGAGAACAAGTTTTAAATTGCCCATGTTTTTCATCAGTACCTCTCATCACTGATGAACAGGATTATCAAGAGATTTGAAGATCCTATTTCTGATCCATTATATTTTTCTGTCATATCTGAACAACAGACTTTTAAAAGAATAGCTTTGGCTGGGCGCGGTGGCTCACTCCTATAATCCCAGCACTTTGGGAGGCTGAGTTGGGCGGATTACCTGAGGTCAGGAGTTCAAGACCAGCCTGGCCAACATGGTGAAACCTCATCACTACTAAAAATACAAAAATTAGCCGGGCATGGTGGCCGGTGCCTATAATCCCAGATACTTGGAGAGGAGAATCGCCTGAACTCAGGAGGCGGAGGTTGCAATAAGCCAAGATCGTGCCAGTGCACTCCAGCCTGGGCAACAAAGCAGGAATTCATCTCAAAAAGAAAAAAAAAAAAAAAAAAAGAATAGCTTTGTGGTATTTGGGATACATGAAGTAAAGATTCTGTTGGCTTTTACTTAAAAACAAATTTCATTTTCTTTCCTCCCGCAGCGTCCTCCACGAGCCCTTCCACCTGTGCCAAGGTAAAAATAATATGGTAATTTCATTATTGAGCTTTAAAAATGGAAAATGAAGACAGTGGAAAAATTGGCTAGTACCATTGCAAAATTATAATGATTCAGGAAAATCTTCTGAAAAATTTAGGAATTTTCTAAAATTTTAAAGGTGAAAAATCCTTGAATTATAAGACTAACGGTTATAATTGAATGTTATATTTAAAAGCCTGAGTATCAACATGGTAGGATAATGGATCCATTCCCATTCTAACTGTTTTAGTGTATTTTTTTTTAACCTTAGAATATTACCTTATTTGAAGCTGAGTTTTTTTTTTAAATCAGAATTCTGATCGTTTGTGAGAATAGTTTCCTCAGAGTTTAAGCTGATTTTAATCAGTGACAAGTAAGAGTTCTTAATCTGCTTAATCCACTTTATTAATAGACAGTAGGGAATATGTATATGTAGGTTCAGAAAATATTGGCATTATTTTATTAGCAGTATTATTAAACAGCTTATTTATTATAAACAAGCTAGTTTGTAAACTGGCTGATATTACGTGAAGCTAATTTTATTTTAAATTTGTGATAAGTCAGTTTTCGTTGTGAATAATAACAGGTTTCCAATTAATTGTTTCTTTTTTTTGTCTTTGTCCTGCTGATTAAATTTGTTCGGTGTTACATGACATGTTAGTCAAGGTGAGTTAGTTTAATGTCAATATAAAATTTTCTAAATATAGTATTTGGTGTTCAAAAATTAGTTTGATTCCTTGGTTTGTTTCTCTGAAACCTGAATCTGAATGGTGTAATTTATAATTCTACAGTATCTTTTTGTCATAATAATCTCCCATGACAACCATTTCAAAATTATCATTGATACATAGCACTGGATGACCTTACCATTATAAAAGCACTTCATCCCTGAATGGGATCATCCAGCACATAACTGTTGGCTAGTTTGTAGCTCTGTAATAGGGACTGCACCATCCTTTGTCTCATTTAGTCAGGGTAGGCAAGGTTATACCATACTAAAACCCCCAAATCTCAGTGACTTAATATTACACAGGGTTATGTCTAATTAATACAAAGTCTGCTGTGGCAAAAATTGAGGACAATTGCCTTTCACTACCTTTTTACTATTGATACAGAAATCTAGGCTACTTTTTTCTTTTTTTTTTTTGAGACAGAGTGAGACTCTGTCACTCAGCCTGGAGTGCAACTCTGTCGCTCAGCCTGGAGTGCAGTGGTGTGATCTCAGCTCATTGCAACCTCTGCCTTCTGGGTTCAAGTGATTCTCCTGCCTCAGCCTCCCAAGTAGCTGAGATTACAGGCACGTGCTACCACGCCTGGCTACTTTTTGTATTTTTGGTAGAGACAGGGTTTCACCATGTTGACCAGGCTTGCCTTGAACTCCTGAGCTCAAGTGATCTGCCTGTCTTGGCCTCCCAAAGTGCTGGGATTACAGGCATGAGCCACTGTGCCTGGCCTGCAATCTAGGCTACTTCTGTGCTGTGGTCCCACCATCTTAACATGAGGCTTCCTTACTCACCACAACAAGGGAAGAGAAAGCTGGAAGATTACTCACTGGCTCTTTCAATGTTCGGCTCTGAAATGACACAAATCACTTCTGCTCACAGCCTATAGGTCAGAACCAGTCATAGATCACACCTATGTGCAGGGGGGCTGGGAAATGTAGGGTATCAGATGAATCTTTGTTGCACCCACTTTCTGTGTCACAGTTTCTAACATCACTAACCCTGCAGTGTGTTACTGGTACCACACTGTGCGCTCTGTCTGATTTTCTCAATTTCTTGCCTTCTTCCCCTGATCTGTAAAAGTTTCCCGGGCCCAGGGAAGAGAGGGAACATTTTTCCCTACTAAAAGTTCCCACTGTTCTCTGCATTGAATTTTAGGCAGCCTTTTCTGTTGACTTTTTTCCTGCTTTATAGATGATATTCCACTTAGTCGTCCTAAGAAAAAGAAGCCCAGAACGAAAAACACACCAGGTAAGATGTTATTCTTTGTTGTGTGGGAGCACAAGTTTTCCCAGAACCTCAGGCATAGTAAACATCCCAGATCAGGAAGAGGTAAGGCCCCAGCAGCCCCGAATCACCACTTCATTGAGGACAGAATTAAGGCCAGTTTGAAGCAGTGATATTCCTGGTGGTGGTGAGATGCAGGGCAGTGGGCAGCCCGAGTATCTGGACACAGTCATGAAATAAAAGGTGGTGCCATCTAAACTCTTATTTCCATGATATTCTTAGACTCTTTAAGGTCTTTTATTCCTAGACAACATATATGGTTTTAAGCTATGATTGATTCCAGACTCTTGAACAAGATACTGGATTTAGAAACAGAGTTCTTAAATCTCACTTCAGTCAGAATATCTCTACATTAGAGCATGAGACTGAAGGCATGGCCCCATCGTCATTTAAATATTAAAGCTTCGGTAATGAGCAGAACTCCTTTTTGTCGTAGTCATCCGCTAATAATCCTGGATGTTGCATCAATCACTCTAAACTCAGCACATCTAGAATCCATCAGCAGCTTTAAGAATAAATAATTGTTTACATCTCATGATTTTATGGTAATGGAACCTGCCATTTTCCCAGCACTCAGGCTTAAAACCTCAAGGTTATCTTTCTTTTTTTTTTTTTTTTTTGGGGGATGGAGTCTTGCTCTGTCACCCAGGCTGGAGTGCAATGGCGCAGTCTCAGCTCACTGCAACCTCCGCCTCCTGGGTTCAAGCAATTCTCCTGCCTCAGCTTCCCGAGTAGCTGGGACAGGCATGTGCCATCACAGCCAGCTAATTTTTTGTATTTTTAGTAGAGACAGGTTTCACCATGTTGGTCAGGGTGGTCTCGAACTTCTGACCTCGTGATTCGCCTGCCTCGGCCTCTCAAAGTGCTGGGGTTATAGGCGTAAACCACCGCACCTGGCCCCTCGAGGTTATCTTTAACTGATCCTTTAACTTCACTCTTTATTTGTGACCACTCACATTCCTAAAAGGTTTCTATGTTTGCTGCTCCTTTTAAAAAAATAAATAAATAACATAAAAGGAATCATACATACAGTCTTTGTTTCTTAATACACAGAGTCCTCTGTGTTCTTAAACAGTGACTTCATTGTATTACATGGTAAGATTATACCATAATCAATGCTCTGTTATTTATTAGGCTATTTCAAATTTTTAGGTTATTTAGGTTATTTCAAAGTTTTCGCTCCAGACGTTGCAGTTCTACATAAAATAGTGGGTGGTAGGGAAGAAGTATTTTTGTAGGATGGATTGCTAGCAGTGGCATTGCTAGGTGAAGGATGTGTGCGTTATTGGTATGATAGACTCTGCTAAATTACCTTCAAGGAAGCTTTAGTTTTTATCTTGCTCCCTATAGAGTCTGAGAGTGTCTCATTGTCTAAATCCTTAAAAATATTGGACAATATTAAGTATTAAAAATTTTTTTGTTAATTTAGTGGGCAAAAAGTAGCTTACTTTAGTTTGCATTTCTCTAAATACTAGTGAGGTTAAGCATCTTTTCATTTGTTTATTAATATACTTCTATTTCTTTTTTTTCTTTTTTTTTGAGACAGAGTCTTGCTCTTTTGCCCAGGCTGGAGTGCAGTGGTGTGATCTCAGCTCACTGCATCCTTCGCCTCCTGGGTTCAAGCAATTTTCCTGCCTTAGCCTCCTCAAGTAGCTGGGACTACAGGCACATGCCACCACACCTGGCTAATTTTTGTATTTTTAGTAGAAATGGGGTTTTGCCATGTTAGGCAGGCTGGTCTTGAACTCCTGACCTCAGGTAATCTGCCCGCCTTGGCCTGCCAGAGTGCTGGGATTACAGGCATGAGGCACCACGCCCGGCACATTTCTGTTTCTTCTTTTGTGAAGAAAAGCAAGGAAGGGAATGCAGGTAAAATCCAAATCTGCCAAAATGTGTTGAAATTCTTTTAAAAGATTTCATGAGGGAAGAAGTTGAAATGAATGATCAAATGAAGAAATTTATAAATTACCTGTTAACTCCAATTATCCATGATGATTTTATCATTCTTTAATTTATTAATGAAGGACTTTACTATATAGAGGCTGATGAAAATTCTTAAGGCAACAGACAAGTAAGAGAATACTCTATGGTGTCAGTTTTTATTATGTTTTCCACCTTTTTGAAAATTCTAAATGTTCTGAAGCAATTTCTCCTCCTCCTATCTTTTGGTCTTCTTTTTAGCCCCCTCTTTTTCTTCCTCAGCCTTTCTTATTCCTTCATTTATTTCTTTTCCCAACTTAAAGCTCAAAGTTACAGGTGAGGAGGAAGTAAAGATTTGGGGGACAATTAGTTCTGAAAGAGACGGGGTTATTCCATAGGAAACATTCTAGTTACCTTTTCCTCCATCTTTTTAAGATTCATTGATCTTTGCTCAAGTAATCTCGTTTTTTTATACTCTATTTTTCTATAGCCAGTGTTTCTTTGGAAGGCCTTGCTCAGACTGCTGGTCGAAGGCCCTCTGAGGACAGTGAGCCATCAACTAAAGAACTCAAAGAGCACCCAGAGGCTCCTGTTCAAAGGAGACAGAAAAAGACAAGGCTACCTCTTGGTATGTGAAGAAACCAAGGTTAGGTTGTGATAGCAGCTGTCATTTTGGTGACATGATAAAAACCTCTGTGCTCTCATTTTTACTCCCATCCATATCCCATAAGTGGTTTCTTGCTTTTGTGTTTAAAATATTTCTCACTAGAATAACTCCAAGGCTTAAGCCAAGAATACTGTACAGGTCTCTTTTGATTATATATATAGAGATTATGAGAGGAGGGCTGCAAATGCAGGACTAAAACAGAAAGTTCAGATCTCAGTGCATAGAAAAATCTAGTAAATGATGAAATGCACATTTCAGATTACTGGGGAAAATGATAGATTCTGTACTAACAATAATATAATGAAACAACAACTAAAATTTGTTCAGTCTTTCTATGTCCCAGGCAGTTCACAAGGTAAATAAAATACTATACCATTTTTTGGCCTATCAGATTGGCAATGCTTTTTTCAAATCGTAAAATCCAATACTGATGGGAAATGGGTGCACTCATATTTTGTTCATGGGCGCATAGATACAGCCTCTCTGGATTTCTAGGAATAGTAGTAAATTCAATAGCTACAGTAATTTAAGGACATTAATTGCAACATTATTTATAAGAGTAGAAATTGGTAATGACGCAAATATTTAACAGTGTGATACCAGCTAAATAAATCATACTTTATCCATAAATAGAAACCAGATACCTATTAAAAGGATCGTTAAAGAGTGACACAGACAATCATCAGTTATATTATTATTAAATCAAAAAACAAAGGTTATAAAATAGTAGGTACTGGAAGATCCCATTTTTGTAAAATATACTGTGTTAATTTCATAGGGTTCCCATAACAAATTACCACAAACTGAGCGACTGAAAACAAGTTTATTTTTTCACGGTTCTTGAGGTTAGAAGTCCAAAATCAAGTTTTTGTGGACTGTGTTCCCTCTGAAGTCTCTAGAAAAGAATCCTTCCTTGTTTCTTCTAGCTTCTTATGGTTGTTAACAGTCCTTGGCATTCTTTGACTTGTGGCAGCATTATGCCAATCTCTGCCTCCATCTTCACATTTTTCCTTGTGTGTCTGTGCTCACAGTTCCCTCTTCTTGTATCAGTCATTGGATTTAGGGCCCATTCTAATCTGGCATGACCTCATCTTAACTTGATTACACCTGCAAAGACCCTAATTCCAAATATGATTACATTCACAGGTATTACGAGTTAGGACTTGAACATACCTTTTTTTTGGAGCACAGTTCAACCCAGAACGTAAATATATACATACATATACACAGTAAAAAGAATGGAAGAATATAACAGTGTTAAAGTGGTAGAATTTTTAGAAGAAGAAAATAATGATTTTTAAAATTTTCTTCATTCATTTATATTTTGCTAAGTTTTTATATTTTGAGCATCACGACTTTTATAATAATTAGAAAAAGAATAAAAGGTTAAAGGAAAACACAGGGAAGGAACAAAGATAGAGAGATTATGCTCTCCTATTAACATCAGCCCCTGTGAATAATTTATTGTAAATTAATTCTCCTGGCTACTTACTTGTCCTCTTAGAAAACAGCATGTTTTGATTGGATGGAAGAATGATAGGAGTAAAAGAGCAGGAACTAGAAAAGTCAGGAGAATGGAACATAATTTTGGAAGGCAAGTTGAAGTGAGATACGGGCACTGAGGATCTGTGAGGAGAAGGAAAGGGTGGAAGATGGCAGGAGAAGGAAAAGAGGCAGAAATGATGCTCAGACTAGCTTTAACTACTCTACAATTTATTTCATTAGTGGCAGTAAATGTAGTTTAGTTTAAATGCCCTTTTAGTAATTTAGTTAGGATACAAGTTTAAAAATCAAGATGGATACCAATACCTAGTGTTACCATTTGTGAAAAGTGTCTTTACAGAAGTGACCTTTTTTAGAAAATGCAGGACCCAACTAAGTTTTGGACCAAAAAGGACCTGTCATTGCCATTTCAAAGTACACCAAGCCTGGCAGGTTCAGCTTTCTAAATTTCTGGATTTAAAAATGGTGTTTTCATTTTATGTTGTTCAGGATGACCATGGTAGGGTCTACTGCTTGCATTGTATTTCCAGTCCAGGCTGGTTGTGTTTTATTACAATAGAATTGTAAGGTCTTGAAGGTATTCCAGGGAGCTAGTATTTCCAGGTAGGAAGAGTAGCTAGTGGATTAGAAGAAGGCTTCACTGACTTGTTTAAACTTAATACCTACCCAGTGTGCAGGAAAGAGTTAATATAGTAGGCCTGAGACTGCTATCCTTGGAAAAGCCTGCTTATAAGATTGACCCTTAGCTGGCATCTGGGAACTTGGATGATATGCAGCTCCCTACACTGATAGGAAACTTTCCCTGAATTATAAGGTGGCTTACTGTGCATTTGTGCACACAAAGTGATTTTTGATGAACATCTGCTTTCCTTCTGGGCATCTGGAATTTTGGTGCTAGGCTTACGTGACTAGCCCCTAACCTTGGATTCTGTCTCTTCTGAGTTTCCGTTGCAGAACACGTGTCACATGTGTTGTCACAACTCATTGATGGAGAGATTAGTGCATCCTATTTGACTCCACTGATAGAGGACCCTCAGAAGCTTGTACTTGGTTTCCTCCGGACGTGGTCCATGTACTTTTTCCTTTTTCTGATTCTGCTTTCTATCTATTTGCTGTAGTAAAGCATAATTGTGAGTGTAATGATTTCCAAGTCCTGTGAGCCCTTCTAGAAAGTCAGCGAACCTGAAGATAATCTTGGGGATCTTCCACACAGATTGAGTGTTGGGTTACTTAATTTTCTTTTCCATATTGTTTGGCATTACAATTTCAATTTTTACATTGAGAGTTTAGATGTATAACATTTTTAAAAAATTAAAAATTTGTAAGATCGTGAAAATATTTTTGCCCAATTAAAATTCTTAAAGTTATTTTGTCTTATACAAGTCTTGTACATTACTTTTCTGTTTATGCTTTAGTTATTTGAAAAGTTTATTTTGTTTTCAGAATTGGAGACTTCCTCCACCCAAAAAAAGGCATCTAGTTCATCTTTGTTACGAAATGAAAATGGTATTGATACAGAGCCAGCTGAGGAGGCAGTTATTCAAAAACCTCGGAGGAAGACAAAGTAAGAATTTATTTATCCTTCTAACTGTTCTCCAGGATAACCCTGTTGCTTTTTTTGGAGCTCCCAAACAGTAGCTTCTCATTAAGTCTTATTAAATACTTGTATTTGTGTACCTCTAGGATAAGTAGTATTACAAAATATCAGTTAAACCAATCTAATGATAAATATGAGAAGAGTAAACCACTGAAAAAGTAAAAAAATTAAGATTGTACTTAAATAAACTTAGGAGCCATCTCAAAAAAGAGGAACACAAATAGAATATATAAGTAGCAAAATTAAACATTAAGGATCTTTTTAAAGATAATAAAATAGGCTATTGTGATTTATTTTTTCATGTTAACAGAATTCAAATTATGATTATGTCAGCAATAAGTAAAACCGTATTTTAGCATTAAGCTACAATGAGTAGTATACTTTAAAGAAATAACACTGGAAGGTATATGTGTAGCACTATTGTTTGTATTTGAAAATGAACCTACAAATAGTGATCGATGGCTGTGTTAGTCCATTCTCATGCTGCTAATAAAGACATACGTGAGACTGGTAATTTATAAAGGAAATAGATTTAATTGACTCATAATTCAGCATAACTGAGAAGGCCTCAGGAAACATAATCATGGCAGAAGGCGAAGCAAACACATCGTTCGCCACAGGGCAGCAGGAAGGAGAAGAATTAGAGCTGAGTGAAGGGAGAAGCCCCTTATAAAATCATCAGCTCTCCTGAGAACTCACTATCACCAGAACAGTATGGGGGAAACTGCCCTCATGAGTCAGTTATCTCCACCTGGTCCCACCCTTGACAGGTGGGGATTATTACAATTCAAGATGAGATTTTGGGTGGGGACACAGCCAAACCATATCAGTGTCTATATAGAATCATACAATTTTAAATTCAGAAAGAAGCTTACAGATCTAGTTCAGTCACTTAAATTTTCAAATGAGAAAACTGAAGCCCTCAGAAATGTAAGTGACTTGCTGCATATAACAGTTAATAACAGATTTATTTGAGTAAAATCAAATTTCTTAATTCCAAGCCCAGGACTCTTTCCATTATATTTATAGTTAGTTCCTTACGTAAGTCTGTAAAAATTCACTAGTCATCCATTTTTCTTACATGCTTCCTTATTACAGGAAAACCCAGCCAGCAGAATTACAGTATGCCAATGAGCTAGGAGTAGAAGATGAAGACATAATCACCGATGAGCCAACTGGTCTGGAACAGCAGTCTGTATTCACTGCACCCACTGGCATTAGCCAGCCTGTAGGCAAAGTATTTGTGGAAAAAAGCCGTAAGTAGATGCCTTGTTTTAGAATATGAGCTCTTTAAAAATTGTACAAGGATATCCTTTATACTTCTGGAAATCTGAATTAAGGAATTAAGCAAAAATATGTACAACAATTTATACACGAAGCTAACCATCATGCTATGATTCGTGAGAGTGAAAAACTGGAAAGAACCTAAATGTGAAATAGGAGAGGGATGATTTCAGTAAGTTGTGGTGTATCTATATAATAATATTCTTCATTAAACATAATGTTTAGGGTGAATTTTTCATTTTATGGAAAGATTCTGACAAAATATGAGCATATACACTTGTATGTGTGTGCATGTGCACACACACACAGGTTGATCTATGCATAGGACAAAAGACTTGAAGGAAATAGACTCCAATATTAATGCTGATTGTTTCTGGATTTATAGGGTTATGGGCAGTGTAAAAAATCTTCCCCACCCCTGCCTGATTCTTTATTCTTTCTTGTGCTTTACCAGTTTTCTGCAATTGGTAGTAGTTGTGGTGGGGCAGATAATGATACAAATTTTAAAACTGAAAATAAGAGAGAAAATACATGATGATACTACCATATTAAATAAGAAATACAACATTATAGGTATATGTTCTTTTGCAAAACAGTTCTGACATTGTATAATATATACTGGCTATAAGACTGGGTTTGCAGTGTATTTTAGCTCAGGCTGCTATAACAAAATGCCACTGACTGAGTAGTTTAAACCACATTTATTTCTCATAGTTCCTAAAGCTAGGAAGTCCAAGACAAGGTTCCAGCAGATTGGGTTACTGGTGAAGGCCCCTTCCTGACTTGCTGATGGCTGCTACTGTGTTCTCATGTGGCAGAGAGAGCTCTGGTGTCTCTTCCTCTTCTTAAAAGGACATTAATTTTGTCATGAGAACCTCACCCTCATGACTTCCTCTAAATCTAATTACCTCCCAGTGACCTCACTTCCAAATACCAACTCATTGGGGGTTAGGGCTTCAACATATGAATTTTGGGGGGGGACACATTCAGTCTGTACCACAGTATTTAATAAAAACCTACCCAAACCATGATCATGACCATATACTACCATGGGTATGTTAAGGATATGCTGCCTAAATAACTCATCTGAAACATAAAGGTTAGTCCTTAAAATTTATAATTTAGATTTTGTGTACATTGTTTTAAAACTCTGACTTCATAAGATCCCATCTAAGGGATCTTGCAGTTCTTGGCCAATAAGAACTAGAGAGGCTGGTTTAGAGAGGTTGACTTACGCAGTGTCTCACAGTTGGTTAGGGTGGAACTGGAACTTGAACTGCCGTTTTTTGACTTCTAGTCATGTGGTTTTATTCATCTACCATGTGGCTATTTAATTTACTCCAGTTCTTTTTCAAGCAGTATCACTCAATCCTCATTTTTATCTTGCTTCACTTAGCATAGAAATTTCTCTGCTAGAGTAACTGGCCATAAAAATCACCAGTGGTTCTATTGTCTGCCCAGAAGTTGTCTTTTCTTAGGGAAAATTGTCATACCCCTGTCTTTCATCCTCCCAAACACCTGAGAACCTGGTTTGGTGAGGATAATTGAAATGGAAAGTTTCCTGTGTCCTAAGGTCTATTTGTGGACTGCTAGATATACAAGAAGGAGCCTTGGAATCAATAGTAAAAAGGCTGAAGCCCTGCTCACACAATAATGCAGTGCTGATTCTTGAACTGATGTTCTTCACAGGAATGTTCTAAAGAGAAATTTATGAAGCAGCCCATTTATTTTTTTATCTTTATTATACTTTAAGTTCTGGGATACATGTGCAGAACGTGCAGGTTTGTTACATAGATATATACGTGCCATGGTGGTTTGCTGCATCCATCAACCCGTCATCTACATTAGATATTTCTCCTAATGCTATCCCTCCCCTAACCCCCCACCCCCAACAGGTCCCGGTGTGTGATGTATCCTCCCTGTGTCCGTCTATTCTCAGTGTTCAACTCCCACTTATGAGTGAGAACATGCGGTGTTTGGTTTTCTGTTCCTGTATTAGTTTGCTGAGAATGATGGTTTCCAGCTTCAGTCATGTCCCCCGCAAAGGACGTGAATTCATCCTTTTTTATGGCTGTATAGTATTCCATGGTAGATATGTACCACATTTCCTTTATCCAGTCTATCATTGATGGGCATTTGGGTTGGTTCCAAGTCTTTGCTATTGTGAACAGTGCTGCAGTAAACATATGTGTGCATGTGTCTTTATAACACAATGATTTATAACCCTTTGGGTATATACCCAGTAATGGGATTGTTGGGTCAAATGGTATTTCTGGTTCTAGATGCTTGAGGAATCACCACACTGTCTTCCAGAATGGTTGAACTAATTTACACTCCCACCAACAGTGTGAAAGCGTTCCTATTTCTCCACATCCTCTCCAGCATCTGTTGTTTCCTGCCTTTTTAATGTTTGCCATTCTAACTAGTATGAGATGGTATCTCAGTGTGGTTTTGATTTGCATTTCTCTAATGACCAGTGATGATGAGCTTTTTTTCATATGTTTGTTGGCCGCATGAATGTCTTCTTTTGAGAAGTATCTGTTCATATCCTTTGCCCACTTTTTGATGGGTTTTTTTCTTGTAAATTTGTTTAAGTTCTTTATAGGTTCTGGATATTAGCCCTTTGTCAGATGGATAGATTGGAAAAATTTTCTCCCATTCTGTAGGTTGCCTTTTCACTCTGATGATAGTTCTTTTGCTGTGCAGAAGCTGTTTAGTTTAAATAGATCCCATTTGTCAATTTTGGCTTTTATTACCATTGCTTTTGGGTTTTAGTCATGAAGTCTTTGCCCATGCCTATGTCCTGAATGGTATTGCCTAGGTTTTCTTCTAGAGTTTTCATGATTTTAGGTCTTACATTTAAGTATTTAATCCATCTTGAGTTACTTTTTGTATAAGGTGTAAGGAAGGGATCCAGTTTCAGTTTTTTGCATATGGCTAGCCAGTTTAACCAACACCATTTATTAGATAGGGAATCCTTTCCCCTCATTGCTTGTTTTTGTCAGGTTTGTCAAAGATCAGATGGTTGTAGATGTGTGGCATTATTTCTGAGGCCTCTGCCCTGTTCCATTGGTCTGTATATCTGTTTTGGTACCAGTACCGCGCTATTTTGGTTACTGTAGCCTTGTATATAGTTTGAAGTCAGGTAGCGTGATGCCTGCAGCTTTGTTCTTTTTGCTTAGGATTGTCTTGGCTATACAGACTCTTTTTTGGTTCCACATGAAGTTTAAGGTGTTTTTTTTTTTCCAATTCTGTGAAGAAAGTCTATGGTAGCTTGATGGGGATAGCATTGAATCTATAAATTACTTCGGGCAGTATGGCCATTTTCACGTTATTGATTCTTCCTATCCATGAGCATGGAATGTTTTTCCATTTGTTTGTGTCCTCTCTTATTTCCTTGAGCAGTGGTTTGTAGTTCTCCTTGAAGAGGTCCTTCACATCCCTTGTAAGTTGTATTCCTAGATTGTTTTATTCTTTGTAGTAATTGTGAATGGGAGTTCACTCATGATTTGGCTGTTTGTCTACTATTGGTGTATAGGAATGCTTGTGATTTTTGCACATTGATTTTGTATTGTGAGACTGCTGAAGTTGCTTATCAGCTTGAGGAGATTTTGGGCTGAGACGATGGGATTTTCTAAATATACAATCATGTCATCTGCAAACAGAGACAATTTGACTTCCTCTCTTCCTATTTGAATGCCCTTTATTTCTTTCTCTTGCCTGTTTGCCCTGGCCAGAACTTCACATACTATGTTGAATAGGAGTGGTGAGAAAGGGCATCCTTATCGTGTGCCGGTTTTCAAAGGGAATGCTTCCAGCTTTTGCCCATTGAGTATACTGGCTGTGGGTTTGGCATAAGTAGTTATTATTTTTAAATATACTACATCAATACCTAGTTTATTGAGAGTTTTTAGCATGAAGCGTTGTTGAATTTTATCGAAGGTCTTTTCTGCATCTATTGAGATAATCATGTGGTTTTTGTCATTGGTTCTGTTTATGTGGTGGATTACGTTTATTAATTTGCGTATGTTGAATCAGTCTTGCATCCCAGGGATGAAGCTGACTTGATCATGGTGGATAAGCTGTTTCATGTCCTGCTAGATTCGGTTTGCCAGTATTTTATTGAGGATTTTTGCATTAATGTTCATCAGGGATATTGACCTGAAATTTTCTTTTTTTGTTATGTCTCTGCCAGGTTTTGGTATCACGATGAGGCGGTCCTCATAAAATGAGTTAGGGAGGAGTCCCTCTTTTTCTATTTTGGAATAGTTTCAGAAGGAATGGTACCAGCTCCTCTTTGTACCTCTGTTAGAATTTGGCTGTGAATACATCTGGTCCTGGGCTTTTTTTGGTTGATAGGCTATTAATTACTGCCTCAGTTTCAGAACTTGTTATTGGTCTATTCAGGGATTCAACTTCTTTCTGGTTTAGTCTTGGGAAGGTGTATGTGTCCAAGAATTTATCCATTTATTCTAGATTTTCTAGTGTATTTGCATAGAGGTGTTTATAGTATTCTCCGATGGTAGTTTGTATTTCTGTGGGATCAGTGGTGATAGCCCCTTTATAATTTTTTATTATGTCCTCTTTTTCTTCTTTATTAGTCTGGCTAGTAGTGTATCTATTTTGTTAATCTTTTCAAAAAACCAGCTCCTGGATTCACTGAGTTTTTTGAAGGGTTGTTCATGTCTCTGTCTCCTTCAGTTCTGCTCTGATCTTAGTTATTTCTTGTCTTCTGCTAGTTTTTGAATATGTTTTTTCTTGCCTCTCTAGTGCTTTTAATTGTGATACTAGGGTGTCAATTTTAGATCTTTCCTGCTTTCTCCTGTGGGCATTTAGTGCTATACATTTCCCTCTAAACACTGCTTTAGCTGTGTCCCAGACCCAGAGATTCTGGTACATTGTGTCTTTGTTGTCATTGGTTTCAAAGAACTTACTTATTTCTTCCTTAATTTCATCATTTACCCAGTAGTCATTCAGGATCAGGTTGTTCAGTTTCCATATAGTTGTGCGGGTTTGAGTGAGTTTCTTAATCCTGAGTTCTAATTTGATTGCACTGTGGTCTGAGAGACTGTTTGTTATGATTTCCATTCTTTTGCATTTGCTGAGGAGTGTTTTACTTCCAATTATGTGGTCAATTTTAGAATAAATACAGTGTGGCGAAGCAGCCCATTTCTTTTCTGTCATCCCAGAAAGTCATGCTACACATCCTGACATCTTTTCCTAAGAAAGTTACATTTCACATATTGACTTACCTTGATAGTATAGACATGGAAACTTTAAAACTTCTAAAGTCTCTAAATTAGAATTTTGTAGACTAGGTCATGTTAAAGGTTTCTAGACTTTATTCTGAGTTAAAAGTTCATTATTATATTTTTTCTGAAGTTGTTATTTAATATTCGTTTTGGATTGAGAAGAAAATATATTGACATTGCTTATTTTTCTTCAAGAAGAAAAACTATTATGTTTGAGGAACCCAAAGAGAAAGATCCTTCTGAAATAGGTACTGAGTCAAGGTGAATTTTTAGGTAGAACAGCAATATTTCAGCCTCAGTTTGTGGCTTCCTGAGTGTGGAATTAAAAAAGAGGTTACCAGGGTTCTCTCTCACTTGTTGTTAGTAATTACATTATGTGTTCTTAGGGAGATTCCGGGCTGCTGATCGTTCAGAGTTGATAAAGACCACAGAAACCATAGATGTGTCAATGGACATGAAGCCTTCCTGGACCACCAGAGATGTGGCACTTACAGTGCACCGGGCTTTCAGGTGGCTGCTTTTGCTTTTGTTGGACTTTTAAAAAAAACAAAACAAAACAAACGTTAACTGAGTTCCATAATTAAAGAAAAAATAAAAATCTCTTGGTTGTTCAATATTGTTAAAGAAATGACAACTTAAAATGGTAGGTAGGTATATTTTTTAAACGTCCTTTTGGAATAGAATCATCTACCTCTCAGTGTAACTAAAAGAAAAAGCTTGCTTTTACTTGTCATGAAATGTTGAGTGTTATTCTTGCATATGAAGATATTTTAAACATGTTTTAGCTTTTTACGTTAGTAATTCATGTATAATAATTAAACTCTTTTCCATTCAGGATGATTGGTCTCTTTTCTCATGGATTCTTGGCTGGCTGTGCTGTGTGGAATATTGTTGTGATATATATTTTAGCAGGAGATCAGCTATCCAACCTCGCAAACCTTCTGCAACAATACAAGACCCTAGTGTATCCATTCCAGAGTCTTCTCTACTTGCTTTTGACTCTGAGTACAATTTCAGCTTTTGACAGGTAATGCCAGTGACTCCAGATCTATCTAACTTCTTCAGGAGGAAATGCTGAGCAAAATGTGTCACTGACCATGACAGTTTTCAAAATAGAATAATAGAGTATCAGTATTACTTCAAAAAGTTTTTAGGCCAGTCTACTTCTATTCTTTTTTGAGGGGATGAGGCTATTGTAAACAAAATATTCCCAAAAGACTTCACCCATTCCAGCATCAATTCACAAGTCCAAAATTTCTTCCAAATATAATCAAATCAGAAGTTCCTAAATATTGTCTACGTCAGGTATAGGTGAGACTCAGGGCGTTGTATTTGTTTCCTAGCACTGCTGTAACAAAGTACCACACACTGGCTGGCTGAAAATAGCACATTTATTCTCTCTCAGGTCTGGAGGTGAGCAGTCTGCAATCAGGATGTGACCAGGGTTGATTCCTTTTTTGAGGGCTCCAAGGGAGAGTCTGGTTCATACCCTTCCCCTCACTTCCAGTGGCTGCTGACAATCCTCGGCATTCCTTGGCTGTAGATGCGTCATTTCAGTGTTTGCCTCTGTTGTCACGCAGTGCTTTCCCCCTGTGTATCTCTCTATCTGTCTCTTCTAATAAGGACACCAGTCATACTGGATTAGGGTTCATCCTAATGACCTTATCTTAACTTTATTACATCTGCAAAGACCCTGCTTCCAAATAAGGTCACGTTTATAAGTATTCCGGGTGAGGAGTTCAACATATCTTTTTGGGAACACAATTTAACCCATTTTTAAAAAAACCCACCTAACTATAGCCTAATGATACAGGTAATAGGAAGAGGTAGAAACTAATGAAATTTTGTAGATCAAGTCTTTCTTCAGGATGTCTTAACCTCAAAGGAATGTTGCCCAAAGTAGTCTGGTTAGATGTTTTTATGTGGCCTTTGTAAATAAGATAATCTTTTCATGTGTGTTAAGTATAAACTGTAGCTACTTAAAACCTAGTAATAGTATATGTGGTAGCATTAGAATAGAGAAGGAAAAAGCTATAGTCAAGAAAGTAATGTTTTGTTAAGAAGTTTATAACTGCACTGTGACAAGAAGCTCTTATATTTTTTAGGATTGACCTTGCTAAAATATCAGTAGCAATCCGAAACTTCTTGGCCCTGGATCCTACAGCTTTAGCATCTTTCTGTGAGTAAACAGTTTAACTTGATAACCGTGTAATACTTGAGTTATACCATAATTTTGAACCAGGAAAAATATAATTTTTTAAAAAGTTGTATTACTGCTTCTTATAAACATTGCCTAGAGCTGTTCAGTGAATTTGTAATTAGAAACAGAGTAGGTCTAATACTGATAGAATTATTTTTCAGTAGAAGTTCATCTAAATAATTTTGAAAAGCTTCATTTGTTGTACTATATTACTTACTTTTTAACTTGTATTTTCTACTCGACATTAAACAGATGTAGCTGATATGGCCTTTTAATAACAAACACTATTTTATATCTTTCTGATCATTTGGAATGCATTTTGTTCTAAGTTTTGAGAATATTAATAAAACTAGTTTTAGGATCTTGACAAAGTCCTTTAATTTTTAAAAAGATCTTCTAGGTTCTTGTCACTTCTAGTGATGAAATAGTGAACATCTGAAGAGATCCTGCACCTATTGTTCTCAGAAATTTATATAAGAATATCTAGCCTATTGAAATATATTTATTTGGTCAAATAAATTTCTTTTATATCATCAGTCGCCAAAGTACAGATTATTTTTGATATTCATCTATAAATTCAAAATAAACCAGGTTGTTAAAAATTATTAGTAATTTCATTTGTCTTTTTCTCAGTATACTTTACTGCTCTAATACTATCTCTGAGTCAGCAAATGACAAGTGACAGAATCCACCTTTACACACCATCTTCCGTTAATGGTAGCCTCTGGTAAGAATTCACAATGACATTAGTAATTGTTAATGGCAATAACAGCAACTTTTCTTATCCTTTCATTCTTTTTTATCTATAAATAATGAAGGCTCTGTTTTTGTTTCCAAACCTATGGCAAGAAAATACTTATTCCTTCAGTTAATGGGTAACTATTGTTATATTCACCTGCATTTTTAATGAAATACCTTCTTTTTAAAAATCTGTTTTAGATCTTCAAGTTATAGTTTTTGTTTGTTTGTTTGTTGAGACAGAGTCTCACTCTGCTGCCCAGGCTGGAGTGCAATGGTGCAATCTTGGTTCACTGCAGTCTCCACCTCCCGGGTTCAAGCAATTCTGCAGCCATAGCCTCCCAGGTAGCTGGGATTACAGGCACCTGCCATCATGCCTGGCTAATTTTTGTATTTTTGTAGAAACTGGGTTTCACCATGTTGGCCAGGCTGGTCTTGAACTTCTGACCTCAGGTGATCTGCCCACCTCGGCCTCCCAAAGTGTTGAGATTATAAGCATGAGCCACTGTGCCCAACCAAGTTATAGTTTTAAAATAAGTCATCACATGATGAACGGAAGGAGCCTGGCATCCTTACCCACTATCAGGGAGTTTCATACCCCAGAACAGTGGTGGGAGTGAGTAGCTGGGATAGATTCAGAAAACTAAGCAATGCTAGAAAGAGCAGAATAGGGAGAGCCAACATCTGCAGATTAGTGGCCAGCCATGAAGCTGAAACGATGGCTGAGATTCTAGTTCATAAAACTCAGAGGAGCAGTCTTCTCTTCCCCCAAAATGCTGCATGTAGCAGCATTTTGAGAGAGTGGCTAGGGACATTGGGTGAAGAGAAAGCAAAGATACTTTATTGATGAATAATGTCATGGTAGTTGGAAGGGAAACTTTTAGAAAATTTTATTGGAAATACTAACTTTGCATTTATATTAATGTATAGAACAGATCTGTTTACAGTTTAAATAACCTTTGAACCCTTGTTCTCATTATATATATGGTATATTTTACAGGAAAATTATATTTTCTTTCATGCTTTAGTTGTTATTTCTCTAGGAGAGGACTGCTGTTTTTTCTTAAAGTTCATAAAATAGATATATTTGTATATACGAACCAAACTGAAGGCACTTCTAATGAGTATTTCTACATTTTTAGGGAAGCAGGAATTGAGGAACAGATTCTCCAGCCATGGATTGTGGTGAATCTCGTGGTGGCTCTTCTGGTTGGATTATCTTGGCTATTTTTGTCTTATAGGCCAGGCATGGATCTTAGTGAAGGTATTAAAGAAAAAAACAGTATAAGAATATCCTGAAATCTCCTATAATGATTTTATAAACCTTCTTTCAATGGGTATAGCTTATAATATTCCAATAACAAAGACACATTTAAATTAAAATGATACAAGCAGAGAGAAAATAAAGTGGTGTAAGAGAATTCCAAGAGAAGCAGGGAGGAGTGTCTAGGAGGGCTGGAGTCTGGAGCTGTTTAATGAGGGGCTTCTGTGGTCCTTACGCATATTCAGGAGGTGTTTCTTGTCTTGGAACCCTTCAAGTAATTTAGAGAAAGTCTTTGCTCTTCGCTTCTCTTAGTCTCCTGCTGATGAAAGTATCTCTTAATTTGAAATAAATCATGCTTCATCTACATAGCCTCTCTGTCAGACTACAGACACGTACTCAAATTATACTTACCTCCTCTATTTGGTACAAATTCTTAACCCTTCATTGTCTGACACAGTGCTTAGTACTCTTACTTTCAACATGCTCAGTGTGCAGTGATTCACTCATCTCTAGTCCTCAGACTTGTTCTGGAACACCTGAAGAAGAATCATCATATTAGCAAGCTGCTAACCTTTTATGCTGCTTAAGGAACTGTTAGATATTTGTATTGTAAATTGTATTTCCTTGGCTAGTGTTCAATAGTTTCACCCTTGAACATCTTTTATGGATATTTTCTGGACCTTGGTTATTATTTTAATTTTGATTTGATAAACAAGTTACAATCTATCTGCCTCAGAAGCCTTAGCATGGAGAATTTTGCCAACATCTATGCTAAGTAATAGTTTAAATGTAGAAAATGTCAGCTAATAACATTCTACATTGTGGTTGGCATCAAAACTGCATTTGGGTTGTACAGTCTAAATCACAAAGTGTGTATTACTTAGTAAATATTTCCAGAATCCTGTTCTTTTAAGGCCATGTTAGTCATACAACATGTGGATTTAAAAAGTAAATATAAGATGATAATACCTGGCTTATTGGGTTGTTTTGTTGATGAAATGGGATGACCCATTTAATATCCTGGCACACATCTCTTGTTAGTTCCAAGTCCTTCCTCTGTATCTGTCCCCTATATTTTAGATGATCCAATCACTAGAATTAGACCTTTCAGCTGTTTAGTGATCTTTCATTCTCAAAGTGTCTTAAATTTCCAGGTAGGATTTTGTGTATTGTCTCTATTATATATGCTTTACTTTTAAGGGGTTTATAATAAATTTAAATTTTGAATATTTTAAAATGTAAAACATATACATTTGTTATCAGCTTATCTTTTAAATCAGATTTCATTGTCAAGAAATCTTCAGGGCTTTCTATTACTATATATTATGTCAATATTTTAAGAGACTATTTATAAATAAGCTACACAACTCTCTTGGAGGTACTGGGAAACAATTTTAAGTATGATCTGATCATTTTCTTCTCCAGAGTTAATGTTCTCCTCAGAGGTGGAAGAATATCCTGATAAAGATAAAGAAATCAAAGCCTCTTCATAATACCAGCTCACCTTTGGAAGAATAATGACCCAGTATTTGTCCCATCTTTGTTTTTAAATGTATTTTTATAAGATGTGTACATGTGTATTTGTAATAGATTTTTAAATTATTTAATACTGAAACATTTCTCAATATTATGAAAAATGTTAAAACTGTATTTGCTATTTATGTCCAAATATTAATTTGTACAGCATTATCACCTTACTTACAAAGGGAATAATGAGCTAGAAAACCAGCAAATGAAATGTTTATTTCCTGTTTTCTCAAAATAGTTGTATTTATAATCATTATCTTAAAAAGCACTGGTAGGGCCGGGCGCAGTGGCTCACGCCTGTAATTCTAGCACTTTGGGAGGCTAAGGTGGGCAGTCACGTGGTCAGGCATTTGAGACCAGCCTGGTCAACATAGTGAAACCCTGTCTCTACTGAAAATACAAAAAAAAAAAAAAAAAAAAAAAAAAATTAGCCAGGTGTGGTGGCGGGCGCCTGTAATCCCAGCTACTCAGGAGGCTGAGGCAGGAGAATTGCTTGAACCTGGGAGGTGGAAGTTGCAGTGAGTCGAGATTGCCCCACTGCACTGCAGCCCAGGTGACGGTGTGAAACTGTCTCAAAAAAAAAAAAAAAAAAAAAAAGCACTGGTTCAGAAAAAGCCATAACTTAAATAGTGTTATGAAATATATGTCATGTTTAAACATAAATTTGGTGAATACAATAGAGGGGAACAAAAGGCCTTCATTTTTGACATCCCCTTACTGAATAAATTGAAATACAAAATTTGTCTTTTCTGAAACTGGCTTAGTGATTATCATGAATAATTATTATGTAATTTAGCCTTAAAGATGCTTTACATCATGGCTAATATAAAGAGAATATCTTTTGTTTGAAAAATTTTATAATATAACCTAAAATTTTTACCTAGAGGTGACTAAAAAGTTGCTTCTCATTATAAACTGTACTAGTGGTTCTCTTATCTAGTTGTACATCAGGATCATAGAGGGAGTTTTTTAAAAATCTATGTGGCAAAAGAGGCTGAATAGGGCAAGGCTCAGGGGAACAAAGGAGAGACCTGTGAGCTTGCTGAGCTCCCAGCTGACATCTGCAATACCCTTTCCTCTGTCTCTATTTTTTGAGTGACAAGAAATTTGAGTAGAAATTCACCATCTCTATTCTCCAGCTCTTTTTCAGAGAGGTTTTTAGCTTTCCAGGAAATCCCACTCTTGAGATGGGTCCTGAACTGGAAAAGATCTCTTCAGAGCTATATCCAGTGATATCTCAGCTGTTGTGTGTGAGACCATAGAGGTCAAGATGATGAGAAGACTAGCTATGGGAAAAAATATCCCAAAGGCTGTTGAGTACAACAGTAAAACTATTGGGCCTGCCCTGATTAGCAAGCAACTGAATGTCAGAACAGAAGAGGATTGACAAATTGATGATAGAGATGGGTGGCCCTGAGAATAGGTCTAAATTTGGTGTGAACATTATACTAGGAATCTCTTGCTGTTTGTAAGGCTGGAGCTGCTGAAAAGGGATTATTCTCCCTGCTGCCACAGAATTGTTAATTTGCTGGCAGTTCTGAAGGCACCCTGCCAGTTCCAACTTTCCCTGTGACCAGCAGTGCTTCTCATCCTGGCATTAAGCTGGCAGTATAGGAGTTCATAATTTTCCCTATCAGCAAACTTCAGGGAAGCCGTGCTCATTAGAGCCAAGGCTTAGCACACTTAAGCAGTGTCATCAAGGAGAAATGTGAGAAAGCTGCTACCAATGTGGGGATTGTGGTAGGCTGCATCATGTCTCCTAAAGATGTCCATGTCCTAATCCCTGGAACTTGTGAATATACTACTTTACATGGCAAAAGGGATTTGCAGATATGATTAAGGTTGTAAACCTTAAAATGGGGACATTATCCTGTATTATCCAGAAGGGTCCAGTGTAATCTTATGAGTCGTTAAAAGCAGAGAATAGCGCCTTTCAGATCTGTGGTCAAGAGAGAGGTCAAAAGTTGTGATATTCCTGGCTTTGAGGATGGAAGAGGGGGCCATGAGCCAAGGCGAGTGATGACCTTGCAGGTGAGTATGGGCCTTCGCCGACAATGAGCAAGGAAATGGATTTCAGTCACATATCTGCAAGGAACTGAATTCTGTGAGCGTCCCAAGTGAGTAAGAAAACAAATCCTCCCCTAGAGCTAAGAAAGGAATGCAGCTCTGTGGATACATTGGTTTTGGCCTGGTGCTGCCTATGTCAGACTTTTGACATACGATACTGTAAGACAGCAAGTATATGTTGACTAAGCGGCTAAATTGGTGGTGATTTGTTATGGCAGCAGTAGAAAGCTAATATAGGGTTGGAGGGAGGTTTGCTCCTAACATCCTAGAGAGTAAAGAAGGCTAGAGCTGCTGTGGAATGCACTTGGGAAAGCTGGCTACATTGATAATATTGTAACTAGCATGGGCATAGTTGCCTTTGAATTCTTTCAGGTCTGGGAAGTACAACTTAGACTTCAGATTTCCTAATGATCCAGGAGGCACATAAACCTGAGCAGCTGGTAGCCCTATACAAGTCTTTGTTTTCCCTGATGGACTTGTACAGGGAACTCAATGTTTTCCTTGATGTCTCCGGTGTCTCTAAAAGATTGTTTAACCGTGATGATTGGGAAGTTTGGAAGAAGTTCACTGCTAATGCATGCCTCCAGGAAGTAGGGAATGACACTTGAGGCATGTTGCTAAGGCTGTCGATGAGAATTCGTGTTAACTTTCTCCAGCTTACAGTGGACTAGGTTGACATGCAAGCTGATCCAGTCCAATTGGTAGGGCATCATGGTTTCTCATTACTCATGGTTTCTCATTTCTCATTACTGACTTAAAATACTTTTATTGCCAACCTGGTGAGACACTACACTGGGTAGATAACACAGGAGCACCTTGCTGATCAGAGCCCTTGGCCAGGTACAAAGAGCTCAGTTTTCTAGAAAGAAGCCTAGCCAATTTGACTTTGGGGGAGGAAAGCCCCTGAAATTTACAAGCACTAGCAGTTGAGCAGACCTGTCCTCCTGAACTAAACACAAGCAGCTCAAGGCATCAGACCAAAACTCATAGGGGCTCTGATAGTTAACTCATTTCTCCATCTGGACGTTCTCACTGTCTTATTAAAATTGCTATGGCAGAAGCCAAACTTGATCAACTGAAACCCCATTGGAGGTCCTAACCTTGTAATCACATGATTGGCTCAAAAATCATCACCTTTCTTGGCTTTCTCCCCACCTTAGTGTGTGTAGAGTAATAGAGTTTCTGAGGTGTCAATAGGCAAGATGCCCAGTGGGGGTTTTCTTGTTGCAAAATACAGTATCTACTAATGCCTGCCTCTTCTCTCCCATCAAACAGAATGAAGCATATATACATTTCCAGGCTTCATCTTCAGAGATTCAGATTTAATAGGTCTGAGGCAGTACCAGGAAGACTACATTTTAAAAAAGACATCAGGGCCAGGTATGGTGGTTCATGACTATATCCCAGCATGTTGTGAGGCTGAGGCGGGAGGATCACTTGAGGCCAGGAGTTCAAGACCAGCCTGGGCAACACAGTGAGACTCCGTTTCTACAAAAACTTTAAAAATGTGTTGAGTGTGGTGGTGTATGCCTGTAGTCCCAGCTACTGGGAAGGCTGGGCTGGGGGGAGAGCATGAGCCCAGGAGTTCAAGGTTGGAGTGAGCTATGATCATGCCACTGCACTATAGCCAGGGCCAGAGAGTGAGACTTATCTCTTAAGGAAAAAGAAAAAGGTGTGGTGATTATGATATAGCCAGCAGAGTAGCCAGCATTTGGGACCTCTGGCCTACATAAGTCATTTGTAGTCTATTATGAAAAATAAAGCTCAGATTGCGGTAGGTGATTCAATCTTGGTCAAATTGCTGCTAGGCTTGCAGAAGGATAAATAAATAAATAAAACTTGATACCTGCCTTCTAGAGGCTCATAATCTAGTCAGAGAGACATTAGTAGGCATAGGAGTGGAGTAATCTAGGAAAGAATTATGGGTAAGGTTGGATGTGAGCAGGTGCCTCATAGGATAGATGGGACTTCTGGTGGAGATACAGGATGCGAAAAATGCTATAGATGTGAGTGAGTCCTTAGGATTTTTTATTAAAAAATGCAATTAAAGATACTTTAATTGCAACTGTCGTCTAGATCAACCTAGATTTAATAATTGTTAAAATTTTGCCCTATTTGCTTTATCTTTCTTTGTGTATCCCCTGTTTTCTTTTGAAACCTTTTGAAAATAAGTTGCTAACATGGCACTCACCTGAATATGTCAGCATGCATCTTCTAGAAATAAGGACATTTGTTGATATAAAGTGCCAACAGTTAGATACTTCTCTGTGTTTCAAGTGCTATACAATTTTATGACTTGTGTCAATTTGTGTATCTACTAACACAATCAAGATATTGAGCAGTTCCCAAATCACAGGAATTCCTCATGTTTCCCTTTCATTTATTTTATTTTTGAGACGGAGTTTCACTGTGTCAGCCAGGCTGGAGTCCAGTGGCACCATCTCGGCTTACTGCAAGCTCCACCTTCCAGATTCAAGCCATTCTCGTGCCTCAGCCTCCAGAGTAGCTGGGATTACAGGCATGCACCACCATGCCTGGCTAATTTTTGTATTTTTAGTAGAGATGAGATTTCATCATGTTGGCCAGGCTGGTCTCCAACAACTCCTGGGCTCGAGTGAGCTGCCCGCCTAAGCCTCCCAAAGTTCTGGGATTGTAGTGAGAGCCACTGCACCTGGCCAGAGTTTCCCTTTTATAACCACATCCATCTCCTCCTCATACTCTTCTCCTTCCACCCAACTCTAAACCCTGGCAACCATTAAACTGTCTTTATTTCTAAAACTTTGTCATTTCAATAATGTTATAAAATGAATCATATAATATGTAATTTTATGGGATTGGCTTTTTTTTCCTGTTCAGAATAATTCCCTGGAGAGAGTCATCTCAGTTGTTATGTGTATCAATAGTTCATTTCCTTTTACTGTTTCGTTTGGTTTAAATCATTGACCTGTTGAAAGATCTAGGCTCATTCCAGTTTGTGAATAACACTGCTGTGAACATTCATGTACAAATTTTTGTGTGAACATTCACTTTTCATTTCTCTGAGATGAATGCTCAGGAGTGAAATAGATGGGTTATATGTAGTTACATGTTTAGTTTTTAAACTGCCAAGCTGTTTTCCAAGCAGTTTGGCAGTAGCATTGTAATTTACCATGACATTTTTTTTGAAGAAGTCCAAGCCAGTTTTGCTTTAGAGTGTCCCACCTACATTTTTGAATTGTCTTTTTCCTAGTGACATCACTTAATTTGTTCCTCAATCTCCTGAATTTCCTATAGACTGAAGGTTAGGTCAAGAGGTTTGGTTAGATTTAGGTTAAAATTTTTAAAAATAACTTCATCTGTGATGCTGTATACCTTATGTTGCATAACATGAGCCCTAAGAACAGAGTGAGCTGCTGGACAGCAAGTTTCATTGGGTGCACTAATTAACACACAACATAGTATAAATCTGAAATAATAACAAATGTATTAAAGGCCTTGAGATATTGGGCCATGTACCCTGAGGAGCACAAGGTGAGGTACAGGTTCCTGCCCCCAAAGAACTCTGTCTTTTGAGATTAGCAACTAATAGTGTGAGCCCACTAATCGGATGTGAAACTTGTCAAAATCAAGTTGTAGTTATTGTGTTAAAAACTTAACAGATAGATCTGGGGAAGGCCATGAAAGGAGGATTTTCATGCACAGATGCCTGATAACAAGGCTTATCATGAAAGACTGCACAAAACCACACGTTGCACAAAGGCCATCACAACTTTACATACAAAAAATGCTTCAGGAGGACATTTGCCCAGCAACTGCCTGTCCAATGTCTGACTGCCATCATCCTTGTTATTCATCCTTGTAACCAAGGATAATTCTCTCAAAACAATCATTTTTGCTTTAAAAGCCATTGTCTTCTTTTACCTCCCTGTATATGCACATAGTTTACTGTGGCACTTGTATTCTCATTGCAATGCCTACTCCGGAATAAACATCATTTTCTTTCAGAGAATCTCCTTCTCGTTATTCAGGCTGACAAGGGTATGCCAAGAAGTAGCTTGGATATGGCAGTTAACTCTGCCTTTGGGTATGTGTACAGGGTTATAAGAATTAACTAAAAGTTGACCTCTGAGCTGGTCCTTGAATAAAAGAGGAATAGATTCCAAAAATAATAGCAATAAATAATGATCCTAAGCTAGGAGAGTACATTTGGTAGACCTTTGGTTTCCATATTAATAAATTTAAATTTTTGTGTACAATAAAGAAGTTCTGGAATTCTCTGGTTTTGTTTGTATTTATATTTTTAATTTAACTTTTAGTTTCAAGGGTTACATGTGCAGGTTTGTTATATAGGTAAATTTTGTGTCATGGGGGGTGTACAGATTATTTCATCACCCAACTAATAAGCCTCGTACCCAAAAGGTAGTTTTTGATCCTCTTCCTTCCTCCCACCCCTACCTCACCGTAGGTAGGGGCCAGTGTCTGTCATCCCCATCTTTGTGTCCATGTGTTCTTGTTTAGCTTGCACTTATACGTGAGAACATACAGTATTTAGTTTGCTGGTCCTGTGTTAGACTGCTTAGGATAATGGCCTTTAGCTCCATCCGCTGCTGCAAAGGACTAATATGGGGGCCTTGAAAGGGATGGGTGACAGCCAGTTGGCAGACCCATGAGTAAATCATTGCAATTGTCTTGAGTGTGATGTCCCAAACTAGGTGCCAGAAAGGGAAAAGGTAAGATTCAGATATTTAGGGACAGAATTTAAAAATGTGTCCGCATTTTTAAGATTTTGTGGATATGACATTGCTGCATCAAATGACTTTGGAACGTACTAGAAGTTTAAGAGGGAAGATGAATATTAACGTGTTACGTGTCTGTGGAACAACTGGGTAAAGATGTCGAAGTAGACTTGACTAACATCTGGAGCTCAGGCGATAGTGTAGAGGAAGTAATGACTGATACTGTAAATCTTCTAGAACGAAATGGTGAACGGAGAAAGGACTCACGAGGGGTTAAAGGGCGGACAAGACAGTGAATAAAGTGGTTGGGCCCAGTGGTGAGGGGCCTTGCTCTCCACCAGCAGGCTCTGACTTCCTTCTAAAGGAGACTGAAATGGCCTGGCAAGTGCTTGCAGCAGACCCTCCAGGCTCGCTGAGCACACACGCCTCCAAAGCTGGCCTCCTGCCACTCCCAACAGGGGCCCCACCTGAGTGGGTCACTCAAGGCGGCACGCACAGGCTGGAAAAAGACATGAAAGGCTGCGGGGAGGATCACGCCTGCGCGGTAGCGGGCCGGCGGTTGGGCGCAGACAGGCCCCGGAAGATGGAGAGATGGAGCCACCCCTGGAGACAAATAGGCCTTTCAACACACTGGATAACCGCAATGGGGGGGTCCAAGCCCTGTCACCCACCCATCTATTGCAGAGGAATCCCCACAGCAATTTGGATATGATGAACATCAGAGGGTCGGAGAGTTCTTTGGCTCGTAACATCTCGGACCAGGCCAGGATGGCCCTGCCTAAAAACAAGAATCAGGAGAGCACTGGGCACCGGCTGCTAAATGTGAGTTGGGGCCTGGCCGGGACCTGGAGGACTGGGGCCAGCAGGGCACCTGGAGGGTGGCCATAGGATTAAAGTGTTCAATGTGTAGCAATTGCATCTTTATTCAATTAGCACACGTTGAACCCTTTAATCCTTTTTTTGGAGACAGAGTCTCTGTCGCTCTCGCGCAGGCTGGAGTCCAGTGGCGTGATCTCGGCTCACCACAACTTTTGCCTCCCGGGCTCAAACGATTCTCCTGCCTCAGCCTCCTGAGTAGCTGGCATTATAGGCGCCCGCCACCATGCCAGGCTAATTTTTGTATTTTTAGTAGAGACGGGGTTTCACAGTGTTGGTCATGCTGATCTTGAACTCCTGACTTCAGGTGATCAGCCTGCCTCGGCCTCCCAGAGTGCTGGGATCACAGGTAAGAGCCACCACGCGTGGCTCCCTTTAATCCTTTCGACACCCTCTACATTATAGGGTGGTAATACCCAAGGCAGAGTTGCCCTGTGGGACCTAGGGCAATTATTTAACTTGTTAGAGTCTTGTTTTATTCACTGTTCAATGAAGACAATTACTACCTACCTTACTTAAAGGAGAAGGAAAGGAAATAATGACATAAAGTGCTTAGCACAGTACAAAGAAAAAAAGTACAGAGTCAATAAAAGTTAGCTGCTGTCACCATCATCATCATCACTGGGATTTCATTTATTTGGTTACAGGGCAAAACTTCAGAAATTTTAGTTACCCTTGTTTTCATTCCTGAGGTTATTACAGAGTGAATCTGCAGAAGCAAATCTGCATCCTGTCTACAAAGTGAATTATTGGCCTCCCAAAACTCTTGAGTTTATCACTATGCTTAGTAGTGCCACTAGAGCATGAAGACCTAAATGGTAAAGGGGAATCCAATTGAAACTTACCTTTTCAAAGTTGTTAGATTTTAGAACATTTTCAAAAGTCCTTTAGGAAATACTACACTTCATCTGTGATAAGTGTCACAAAATACTTTCTCATAATTCAACAGTTGTTTGTTTGACTGTTTATAGTGCTTTTTGCTATGCAGTCCTTATTTTCATTAATTTGTAAAATGATTTTTCTGTTCTCTATTTTGTTTATTTCTGCTCCAATTTTTATTATTTTTTTCTTCTGCTAACTTTGGGCTTACTTTGTTTTTGTTATCCAGTTATTGGAAGTGTAAAGTTAGGTTGTTTGAGATCTTTTTTTTTGATGTAGACACTTGTTGTTATAAACTTGCATCTTATAACTGTTTGCAGCATCCCATAATATTTCCATTTTTGTTGGTCTCAAAATATTTTTTGATTTCTGTTTGATCTCTTCTTTGACCCATTAGTTGTTCAGAAGCCTGTTGTTAATTTCCATGTATTTGTGAATTTTCCAAATTTTCTGTTATTGATTTTTAGTTTCATACCATTTTGTTGATTTTGTATCCTGTAACTTAATTTATTTTTCAGATATAAGAGTTTTTTTATAGGAATCTATAGTTTTTTGTAGATAAAAGATCATATCATTAGCAAATAGGGACAATTTGACTTTCCGTTTTCCGATTTGTATGCCTTTTATTTTTTTTCTCTCGCCTAATTACTCTGGCTAGGACTTTCAGTACAGTCGTGAAAATGGGCATCCTTGTCTTATTCTAGTTCTTAGAGGAAAGGTTTTAGCTTTTCCCCGTTCAGTATGATGTTAGCCATGCATTTGTTATATATGGGCTTTATTATGTTGAAGTACATTTCTTCTATGCTAATTTGTTGAATCTTTTTTTTTTTATCATAAAGGGATGTTTAATTTTATCAAACGCTTTTTGTGTCTATTGAGATGATCATTTGGTTTTTGCCCTTAATTCTGTTGATATGTTTGATGTTTGTTGATTTGCATATGTTGAACCATCCTTGCATTCCCTGGGATAAATCCCATTTGATCATGGTATATTATTATCTTTTTGACACGCTGTTGGATTCAGTTTGCTAGTAATTTGTTGAAGATTTTTGTATCTATGTTCATTAGGGATACTGACTTGTAGATTTATTTTTTGTTGTTGTATCCTGGTCTGGTTTTTGCATCGGGGTAATACTAGCCTCACAGAATGAGTACATGTAACCTGTACCATGAATGGCAAGGTCTGGCCAATGAAATCAGTTAACTTGCTGGGTTGGAGAAAAGGTGGAGACAAAATTTTCCCTTTTCCTTGATCATTTTTCTTCTAATGCAACTGTAATTGTTTTGTTTTTACTTGTCTGTCTTAAACACTAGACTGAATCTCTTGAGGGCAAGAACACTTCAAGCTGGAATAGGTGTATTGTGAGGCATATATTAATAGTTGTGCCAGCACACTGGTAAATGTCAAATAATTAATATAAGGAGAGTGAGGATTCAGTTAGGGGTAGGAAGTAAGAATATGTCTAGGAAAAGTTAAATATGTGGGTTTTTAAAGAGGAGAGTGGGTAAAAGAAATCACTGGGGGAAGAAGTGCAGACAATGTGAGTGTATGTACAGCTTTTACAGACTTAAAAAGAAGTGTCACAAGGGACTTCAAGGTAGGGCCAAAGGTAACAGAGATGAAAGGCATGATGGAATTAACTGAAATAAAAGTTATCTGCAGGTTCAGGAGAAATTCTAGGTGGCATCGGAAGGCTTTATGAGATTAGTGTTTACAACCTTTGCTCAGGATTCTGATGGGAATTTGGCAGAGTTGTTTTGCTGATGTTGCAGCCATTGAAGAGAGCTCTGCTAATATGAGAATGAAGAAGTAAAAAGGTAGTAAAATGAGGGGGGAAGCAGTGTTTTAGCCAGGTTTTTAAAGGATGAATTGAACATTAGTGTTCTAAAGAAGTTTTTTAAATTTCCAAATTATTTTGTATTTATATTGAAATGCACATTCAAAATAGACTTCTAAAATAAAGGTTATCAAAACATTAGAAAGCATGAGATTACACATCAAATACATATATCAGTTTGATATTTTTATGACTATAAATATAGTAATTGTCATCTAGTTACCTTAAACTATGAAATCAGATACATAAAACACATTAAACCAGTCAAATGCAACAATAAAATTATCCAAGACCTATAAAACAAATTTTCTCAATATGACTAAAGTATTTGTTATATGATTTATTTTTATAGTTTTTGGTTTCTTTTATATTTAATTAACAAATAATTGTTTATATTTTGGGGGCACAATGTGATGTTATGATAGATACATGCCTTGTGGAATGATTAAAGCAAGCTAATTGACATAACCATCACCTCACATACTTACATTTCTTTGTGGTCAGAATATTCAAAGTCTGTTAACATTAGCATCATGCTGTGCAGTAGACCACTAAAACTTATTCCTCCCCCTCTAACAGAAACTTTGTACCCTTTGAGCAACGTCTCTTTTCCTGCTCCTCAGCCTCTGGTAACTACCATTCTGTTTTCTACTTCTATGAGATCTACGTTTTTAGATTACACCTGCAAGGGAGACCATGCAGCTTTTGTCTTTCTGTACCTGGCATTTTTCACTTAGCATAATGTCCTCCAGGCTCATCCATGTCGCAAATGACAGAATTTTCTTCTTTTTTTAAAGGTTGAGTAGTATTCTGTTGTGAATATATACCACATTTTCTTTATATGCTCTTCCACTGATGGGTACTTAGCTTGCTTCCATATTTTGGCTGTTGAGAATAATGCTGCAATGACATGGGAATGGAGATATCTCTTCAGCATATCATGTATGAAAGCCCACAGTTAACATCATACTCAATGGTGAAAAGCTGAATGCTTTTCCTGTAAGTTCAGGAACATTACGAGGATACCCATTCTCACCACTTCTATTTAACACTGTACTAGAAGTCCTAGCCAGAGCAATTGGGCAAGGAAAATAAATAGAAAGCATCCAGATAGGAAAGGAAGAAGTGAAATTGCCTCTATTTTACTGACAACATGGTCTTATATATATCTTATATTAGCTGATGACATGATATATACTTTATAAACTTTAAATACTTCACCAAAAACTGTTAGAACTGATAAATTCAGTAAAGTTGCAGGACACGAAATCAACCTACAAAAATCAGCAGTGTTGTTATATACTTTGAAACAAAATTTTCAACGTAACTACGAGTTTGTTGTACATTTTAAAAGTTGAACAAAGCAATTCTTGAAAAGTACGTTAACAACAAAGATTCCTGGGAAGTTAATACTTATAAATAAGACCATGTTTATTGAACTTCTGCAAAGGCTGGGGATCAATATAATTCTCCTTTTCAGGTTGGATTTTTAATAGCCACTCTCTTCCATTTTATCTCCCCTCCTCCAACTTTCACTTTACTTTTTAAATACTTCTTAAATTTATATTTAATGTTTTATAGTTTTCAAAAGTGTCATATTTTTAAAAGGCTGACCATCATATGTAGTGATACACACAAAAAAAGGAAAGTTAAGTACCAACCCACAAATATTAGTTAGCGATGTTACTCTGGAGGAAATCACAGCTAAAAACCAAAAGCCGTCAGTTTATTGCCCCATAATAGTGTACCTACTATTTTAAGAAACACAATTTCAGTTCTTTTTGTAACTGATCACTGAAGGAATATTAGGATTACTTGCAAGCAGGATTGCTACCATCTGTGGGAGGCAGTACCTAGTTCACATTAGGTTAAGACCAGTATGTTGCAATGATGATCATTTTTAGTTAGGAAGGAGATCTTGAGCCACTTTTTTGAGAGGCTCCTCTGGGTGGCAGATTTCAAACTCACTGATATTAAAGTGGTGGCTGTATTTGGTATTACACCGACAGTCCTCAACTTACAATGGTTCTATTTATGATTATTTGACTTTGTGGTAGTGTGAAAGCGGTATGTATTCAGTAGAAACAGTACTTCAAAGTTTGAATTTTGATCTTTCCCCCTGGGCTGGCGATATGCAGTATGAATTAGCACGCTGGGCAGTACAGTGAGTCATTCTTTTTTTTTTTTAACTTTCAGTACAATATTCTATAAATTACATGACATAGTCAACACTTTGTTATATAACAGGCTTTGTGTTAAATGATTTTGTCCAACTGTAGGGTGTTTGAGGATGTTTAAAATAGCTATGCTAATCTATGATATTTGATAGATTATGTGTATTAAATGGATTTTCTGCTTAATATTTTCAACATATGAGATTATTGGAATGTAATCCCATTGTAAGTTGAGGAGCATCTGTATTGCTGTATAAAAAATTGCCACAAATTTAGCAGCTTAAAACGTTATTTATTTATTAGCTCACACTTCTGTAGGTTGGAAGTTAGGTACAGTGTGGATATGTTCTCTGCTCAGGGTATCACAAAGCTGAAATCAAGGTGTTGGCCAGGCTGTGTGCTTATCTCAAGCCTCTGGGGAAGAATCTATCTCTAAGCTCATTCAGGTTGCTGTAGAATTTAGTTCTTTGTAGTTGTAGGGACTGAGGTCTCCATTTCTTTGTTTGCTTTCAGCTGGGAACTGCCCTCAGCTCCTAGAAGCCACCTGTATTCCTTGCTACATGGTCTTCTTCATCTTCAAAGACAGTAACAGAAAATTTCTCATGCTTTAAATGTATTACTTTCCTATCTGACCTGCAGACCCAGATTTAAAGGACTTGCTCTGGTTTGAATGTGTCCCCCAAAGTTCATGTGTTGGAAACTTAATCCCTGCTGCCGCAGTGTTGAGAGACGGGACCTTTAAGAGGTGATTAGGTCATGAGGGCTTTGCCCTCCTGACTGAATTAATGCCATTATCCTGGGAGTGGGCTCCTGATAAAAAGGTGAGTTTGGCTGCCTTTTTCGTCTCTCAGCCACTTGCTTTCGTCTATGTAATGATGCAGCGTAAAGACCCTCACCAGATGTGGGCCCCTGGACCTTGGGCTTCCTAGCCTTCAAAACTGTAAGAAATAAATTTCTTTTCTTTATCAGTTACCTAATCTGAGGCATTCTGTTATAGCTACACAAATAGACTAACACAGGACTTGTGAGTAGGTCAGGCCCACCCAGAGAATCTCTTTAATTTAAGATGAACTGATTTGGGCCGTTAATTAATCTGCAAAATTCTTTTACAGCAGCACTTGGATTAGTGTTTGATTGAATAACTGGCAGAAGGTGTGTGTTCACTGGGGCCAAGAATCTTGGGAGCCATCTTAGAACTCTGCATATGATAGTGGTTAAAACACAGAAAATCAAACACCATGTGTTCTCACAAGTGGGAGCTGAACAATGAGAACACATGGACACAGGGAGGGAAGCAGCACACACTGGGGCCTGCCAGAGCGGTTGGGTCGGGGAAGGGGTTTGGTCTCTGTGTTCTCAACCCTCTGGGAATATAGAAGTATTCCAATAACACTCCTCTGTGTTAAAGGCTAGTCCTTTCTCCTTACCTGACGATGATGCAGAGGCTTCTGAATTTCAAGGTAACATGGATTTTCCCCTATTCCCTTCAGGATCCACCCCCACCTTCCCCTTTGGCCACTAGATCAATAACTAGGGTTAAGTCACAATGTATTCCAGCTGGGGGAGTGCTGGGTCAGCTAAAAGAAGAAA
The DNA here is from genome assembly GCA_036589455.1 of Ateles fusciceps. Classification (NCBI taxonomy): domain Eukaryota; kingdom Metazoa; phylum Chordata; class Mammalia; order Primates; family Atelidae; genus Ateles; species Ateles fusciceps. The sequence continues at coordinate 1,665,718 of JAZHEH010000889.1, forward strand.
GGTACCATATCCCAAAGAAGATGTAGAACCTATCGATATCTACTGTCAGGAATCAGGATAATATGTGTGGTGCTAGATCCTGAGGGTGTTGAATTGTGAACAGAGAGTAGAACACAAAATTTCAGAGATAAAGCTTACTGGTATGGAAGCATTTTCCTGTGTTGCAGGATTTCACACCTGGGGAGGACCCTGTGAAGCAGGGCTACAATACTGCTAGGATGGCTTTTGGAAGTTTGGAGAAAATGATTTTAAGTGTAAACACATGAGTGACTTTCAGATGGTGAAAGCATGGATCAAAGACTCAGAGAAATGGGCATACTAGAGTGGAAATACTATGTATGGCTAGAAAAGCCACCATATGTCTATACCTCCTGGCAGGATTTGGTGGATTCTAAGTTTACCAAATCAATAAGAAACGTACTGGTGAAAAGGGCACCAGCATCACTGAGAAGCAGAGCTGAACTCCCCCAGTATCAATAAGGATGATAGAATCTTGAAATCACAGGACTTAGGAAGGTATAATTATTGTAATGTGTGGTAAGGTCAGTGGCATCCAGGCAGCATATCAGCAGGCAGGTATGGGGTAATTTATAGAGCATATATTCTTAGAGACAAGAATGAACAATCAGCAAGAATATTTGCTCAATTTATACAACAAAACAAAAACAGTAATGGATGCTTAGGAAACTGAAGACAGCTGCCTGAATAAAAAGTCACAATACCTTGGCTAGTTTCTGAATGTTAGTTTTCATACCTGGAACCTGTTATTTCAGGGAGCAGCCAGATGCTTAGGGAGGACCCTATAACACCATGGCAAATGTAAAATTAATGATATCCTCATTCCTTCACCAGAGGAACTCAGCCATTTACTTGATAATTGTACACCAGGGAAATGAGAATACCCAAATATTTTGGGGATTGTGGGATACAGGATCTAGTTGACATTGCTATTCAGGAACCTAAAGCATAATGTTCCCTCTGTTAGAGTATAGGTTTATGAAGCCAACTAATAAATGGAATTCTGGCCTAGGTCTGGCTCAGAGTGGATCCATACTCCCATATAGTGATCATTTCCTCATTCCCTGAATGTATGATTACAATGGATATACTTGACAACTGGCAGAATTTTTTACATTGATTTTTTAATCTGTAAGAGCTATCATACTGTGAAAGGCAAAATAGAAGTCTCCGAAATTTCCCTACTCTCCTACCTTGGCCAAATAGTAATTCAAAAACAATATCATATCCAAGAAAGAATAGCAGAGATAATTTCACTTCTAAAGACCTAAAGTATGCAAGGGTGATAACTTTCATTACACCCCCCATTTAATAAATCTGTCTGGCCTTTACAAAAGTCTGATGGATCCTGGAGGGTGACAGTGGACAACTATAAATTCTGTCAAGTAGTAACCCCAGTTGAAGCTTCTTCGCCAAATGCTGTATCTTAGCTAAACTATATCAGCATGAACTCAGGTACTTTTTACATGGCCATTGAATCTATTGTTTTAAGAAAGGGGGACCACAAACAGTTCACATTTAGTTGGAATGGCTAGCAGTATACATTTATGGCTATGATGTGGGCTCCATTAATTCTCCTGCTCTCTCTTATAATATGGTCTGTAGGGACTTGGACCATCTGGAGGTCTGCAGAACATCATGTTGGTCCAGTTTATCTATGTTCATTGGACTAGATGAGCAGGGAGTGGAAAGTATATTAAAGGCCACTCCAGAGAATGGCAGATAAACCTTATGGAGATTTAAGACTTTGACATATCAATAAAATTTTTAATAGTCCAGTGACCTAGGACATGCTAGAGCATCCCATACAAGGTAAATGGCAAATTATTGCATTTTGCACATCCCACAGTCAAGAAGGAAGCACAATTATGGTAGGCCTCTTCAAGTTCTAGAGGAAAGAGACACATACTTCCTTTATCCCTATACTGTGTGACACCAAAGGCTGCCAGATGGAGGGATGTTAGCAAAATGATGGAGTAGATAGCTCCAAGTTCTCTTTTCAGAGCTCTGGAAGATAGTCCAATATTTACTACAACCAAGCGAATGCTGAAGCAAGAAAAAGGCAACTTAAAATCAGTAGGAAATCATCTGTAATGTTTTCCTTGCACTCATCCCAACCTCCTCCTTGACTTAGCAGCAGTCTTGAAAGTGCCAGTCCATATTCCCAGTGTGGGACCCCAGTCCTTCTTTCTGGAGGGAGCAGAGCAGACCTTATTCTCAAAGAAGAGTGTTTGTCTGTTCTAACCTGTCTGGGGCCTACTTTAAAGACTGACATAAGTTACTGGCCTTTGTTTCACCTAACTTGGAGCTAATTCAAGAAGGAAAAGTAGCAGGCATTATTCTAAAATTTTGTAAGACAACCAGCCAACCCATGGCCATCTGGGGCAAAAGATTAGAATTGAGATACAATAGAGTACCAAGACACTCTAGGGAGAGAGTTTCTTTGAGAAATTAGGACGTTCAAAAGTGCCTGTGTATACAGGGGAATTAAGAAAACCACATGCATGTCCAAGACAGGATGTATACTCTGGAGAGACTTGAGAAGACTCTATGCTTTCATCTTTGGCTGCTCTCTAGGCTTAGTGTAAGGAGGAAATGAATGATAAATGAAAATGATCAGAGATTTACAGAGATGTAAATGACCTGGCTAAACATTGGAGGAGTGTCCTAACACAGACAGCCAATCATCAAAGATGAAACTGAGAGAGTCTTTTTTATTTCTTTTTTTTCTCTCTCATCTCTCTATCTCTCTCTGTGTGTGTGTGTGTGTGTGTGTGTGTGTGTGTGTGTGTGTGTGTCTCCTGGAGGTGAAGGAAACATCTGTTAAAGGAACAGAGACTTTAGAGACCACACATGAAAAAGAATATGGACTTTACATAAATAGTTTAGAAGTCACTAAACAGCTGCAGTTCACAGCAAGTGAGCAAACAAACAAAACTATCCTGGAGAGGAGGAAGAATCTAATTTCCAAGGTTACCAACTTATAGTATTTAAAATGTCTAATTCCCAACAAAAGCAAAGCATGCAATGAAATAAGAAAGTATGGCCTCTTCACAGAAAAAAAGTGAACAACTGTCTCTGAGGAAGTGCACAGACATTAGAATTATTAGACAAAGACTTTAAATCACCTGTATTTAATATGCTCAAAGAGCTAAAGAAAACCGGGAGAATGAAGTAAAAACAAATAGAGGATATCAATAAATAAATGGAAATGATAAAAACTAAAATTTTGGAGCCGAAAAGTATAATAGCTAAAATAAAAAACCCACTGAGGGTTAATAAGTTTAAGCAGGCAGAAGAAAGAATCCATGCCTTGAAGACAGGACATTTGAAATGATCCAGTCTGGGGAGCATAAAGAAAAAAGAAAGAGGAAAAATGAACAGAGCCTAAGAGACCTGTGGGATACCATTAAGCATAGTGATATATGCTTAATGTGAATACCAGAAGGGGAGAAGAGAGAGAAAGAACAAAATAATGTTTGAAGCAATGACTGAAAACTTCCCAAATTTGATAAAAGATAGGAATCTACACATTGAAGAATCTCAACAAACTCCAAGAAGGATAAATGCAGAGAGATCTGTACTGAGACACATTATAATCAGTTGTCAAAAGCCAAGGATAAAGAAACAATCCTGAAAGCAGCAAGAGAGAAACAATTTGTCATCTACAAGTTATCCTCGATAAGATTAAAAGCATATTTCTCATTTAAAAACCCATGGATTCCAGAAGATAGGGATGACATTCTTAAAGAGCTAAAAGAAGTGCTGTTAATCAAGAATTCTATGACCAGAAATACTATCCTTCAAAAATGAGGGAGAAATTAAGATATCTGATTTTTTCAAAAAGAAGAAACAAAAAAGTGAGAGAATTTACCATTAGTGGACATGCCCTACAAGAAATGCTAAAGGGAGTCCTTCAAGTTGAAATAAAAGGACACTAGACAATAACTTGAAGCCATACAAAGAAATAAAAAACTCCAATAAAGTTAACATCAAAAGTAAATATGAAAGCCAGTATCATTGTATTTTGGGTTTGTAATTCCTCTTATTTTCCATGTGATTTAAAAGACAAATACGTAAAACAGCAACTATAAATGAATGTTAATGGCACACAATTTTTAAAAGATGTAATTTGTGATTGCAACAAAAAAGGAGGGCCAGGTGCAGTGGCTCATGCCTGTAATCCCAGCACTTTGGGAGGCTGAGGCAGGTGGATCACTTGAGACCAGGAGTTCGAGACCAGCCTGGCCAACGTGGCGAAACCCCATCTCTACTAAAAATACAAATAATTAGCTGGGCGTGGTAGTGCGCACCTGTAACCCCAGCTCTCAGGAGGCTAAGGCAGGAGAATCTCTTGAACCCAGGAGACAGAGATTGCAGAGAGTCGAGATTGCACCGTAGCACTCCAGCCTGGGTGACACAGTGAGACTCTGTCTCAAAAAGAAAAAAAAAAAAAAAAAAAAAAAACAGAAATAGGGAGGATGAAGCTATATAGCTGTAGAGTTTTAAAAATTTATTCTGTTGAAGCTTAGCTGGTATGAACTGAAACAGAATAGTACAAATGTAGGATGTTAATTGTAATCTTCATGGTAATCACTAAGAAAGTAACTAAAAAATGTACACAAAAAGAAATCAGAAGGAAATCAAAATGATGCACTAGAAAAAGGCAATTTAAAAGGCTGCCAAATCTGAATAGGGCCCAGAACAGAAAAGGCATTGCAGTAGGTCTGGGCTACTGTCCAAATGGCCCTGTTGCTTGGGACAGGTGATCCATCAGACTCTATGATATTAAAGGTATCTGTGGTGGGAAACAATATGATCTGGAGTTTATTGCAAATAAGATATTTACAATGTAAATCCCTAGGCTTCTGGAGCAAGGTCTTACCATCTGTAGCAGAAAATTACCTTTAAAAACACTGCCTCTTACCAGGCCTTAGTAGAGATGAAGCACCAGACCATAGGACATCAAGTGACCATGAAGCCAGAACTTCTCATCATGAGTTGGTTTGTTAAACCCAACTCCATGTCATCCATCACTGTTGCACCAGTACCTCTGTCTCAGTTCATACCTATGCCCATTGAGGTGTTTAAGGAGGAGGAAAGAGACCGACCTTGGTTCTGGATGGCTCAGCTTGGTATGTGGATGCCAGCTGAAAATGGATTGTAGCTGCACTACAGTCCTACTCGGGGTTGGCCTTGAAAGATAGCAGTAAGGAGAAATCCACCCAAAGGGCAGAATTTCAGATGGTACAACTAGGAATCATTTTGTGTGGGAAGAGAAGTGGTCTGATGTTAGAATATGCAGACTCACATGCAGTGGCCAGCTAGTCATGGCTTGGAAGGAAAAATATTGAGAGATCGGGAACAAGGCGATCTGGGGAAGACGCATGTGGATATACCTGAAACAGTGAGCACTCACCAACGCTGAACTAGCTCTTGATGCTGCTGAATGCCAGGCTGCCAGCAACAAAGACCAGTGTTGAGCTTCCACTGTGACATTTTCTCTTGAGGAGACCAATAAGCCAGTGGTGACAAGTTGCCTACATTGAAGTAAAACTAATTTATCTTCATTGGAATCAATACACATTCTGGGTATAAGTGTCTGTTTCCTGCTTGCAGACTGTAATCAGCACTACTATCTTAAAGTTTGAGAGGATTTGTTCCATTTACACAGGATCCTTCATAAAATCACATTAGACCAAGTGACCTGTACAACAGAGGAGGTATGGCAGTGGTCTTGTGACCATGCACTGGATCTCTTATTTATAGCAGCACTCAAAACTGCTAGCATGATAGAGCAATGGATCAACGAATGACCTGTTGAAAGCACAGCTGAAGTGCCAGCTTGGAAGTGATACCTCACACGGATGGGATGTGATCCTCTAGGCTACTGTATATACCATGAATCAATGGCCTTTATATGATGACATGTTTCCAGTGGATATAATACATGGTTCTGAGAACTAAGGGCTAGAAGTAGGAGTGGTCCTGGCTGAGCATGGTGGATCATGCCTGTAATCCCAGCACTTTGGAGGGCTGAGGCAGGTGGATCACTTGAGGTCAGGAGTTCGAAACCAGCCTGGCCAATATGGCAAAACCCTGTCTCTACTTAAAAAAAAAAATGAGTGCTCACTTCAGCAGCACATATATTAAAATTGGAACGATACAGAGAAGATTAGCAAGGCCCCTGCGCAAGGATGACATGCAAATTCATAAAGTGTTCCATATTTTTCAAAAGAGACAAAGAAGGGTATTACACAATGGTAAAAGAATCAATGCAACAAGAAGAGCTAACTATCCTAAATATATATGCACCCAATACAGGAGCACCCAAATACATAAAGCAAGTTCTTAACCTACAAAGAGACATAGACTCCCACAAAATGTTAGTGGGAAACTTTAACACTCCACTGTCAATATTAGATCAATGAGACAGAAAATTAACAAGGATATCCAGGACTTGAACGCAGATCTGGACCAAGTGGACCTAATAGACATCTACAGAACTCTCCACCCCGAATCCACAGAATATACATTCTTCTCAGCACCACATCACACTTACTCTAAAATTGACCACATAATTGGAAGTAAAATACTCCTCAGCAAATGCAAAAGAACAGAAATCCTAACAAACAGTCTCTCAGACCACAGTGCAATCAAATTAGAACTCAGGATTAAGAAACTCACCCAAAACCACACAACTACATGGAAACTGAACAACTTGCTCCTGAATGATGACTGGGTAAACAATGAAATGAAGGCAGAAATAAAGATGTTCTTCAAAACCAACAAGAACGAAGACACAACATACCAGAATCTCTGGGACACATTTAAAGCAGTGTCTAGAGGAAAATTTATAGCAATAAATGCCCACATGAGAAGAAAGGAAAGATATAAAATCGACACCCTACCATCAAAATTGAAAGAGCTAGAGGAGCAAGATCAAAAAAATTCAAAAGCTAGCAGAAGACAAGAAATAACTAAGATCGGAGCAGAACTGAAGGAGATGGAGACACAAAAAAATCCTTTAAAAAAATCAGTAAATCCAGGAGCTGGTTTTTTGAAAAGATCAACAAAATAGACAGACCACTAGCCAGATTAATAAAAAGAAAAGAGAAAAGAATCGAACAGATGCAATAAAAAATGATAAAGGGGATATCACCACCAATTCCACAGAAATACAAACTACCATCAAAGATGACTACAAACAACTCTATGCATATAAATCAGTAAACGTGGAAGAAATGGATAAATTCCTGGACACTTACACCCTCCCAAGACTAAACCAGGAAGAAGTTGAATCCCTGAATAGACCAATACAAGGTCGGAAGTTGAGGCAGCAATTAATAGCCTACCAACCAAGAAAAGCCCAGGTCCAGATGGGTTTACAGCCAAATTCTACCTGACGTACAAAGAGGAGCTGGTACTATTTCTTCTGAAACTATTCCAAACAATACAAAAAGAGGGAATCCTCCCTAACTCATTTTATGAGACCAACATCACCCTGATACCAAAACCCGGCAGAGACAAAACGAAAAAAGAAAACTTCAGGCCAATACCCATGATGAACATCAATGCAAAAATCTTCAATAATACTGGCAAACCGATTGCAACAGCACATCAAAAAGCTTATCCATCATGATCAAGTAGACTTCATCCCAGGGATTCAAGGCTGGTCCAACATATGAAAATCTATAAATGTAATCTATCACATAAACAGAACCAAAGACAAAAACCACATGATCATCTCAAGAGAAGGCCTTCGACAAAATTCAACAGCCCTTTATGCTAAAAACTCTCAATAAACTAGGTATCAGTGGAACGTATTTTAAAATAATAAAAGCTATTTACAACGAACCCACAGCCAATATCATACTGAACGAGCAAAACCTGGAAGGCTTCCCTTTGAAATCTGACACTAGACAAGGATGCTCTCTCTCACTATTCGTATTCAATATAGTTTTGGAAGTTCTAGCCAGAGCAATCAGGCAAGAAAAAGAAATAAAAGATATTCAATTAGGAAAGGAGGAAGTCATATTGTCTCTATTTGCAGATGACATGATTGTATATTTAGAAGACCCCATCGTCTCAGGCCAAAATCTCCTGAAACTGATAAGCAACTTCAGCAAAGTCTCAGGATACAAAATCAATGTGCAGAAATCACAAGCATTCCTATACACTAATCACAGACTTAAAAAGAACCAAATCATGAGCAAACTCCCACGCACAATTGCTACAAAGAGAATAAAATACCTAGGAATACAAGTAACAAAGGATGTGAAGGACCTCTTCAAGGAGAACTACAAACCACTGCTCAAGGAAATGAGAGAGGACACAAACAGATGGAAAAAACACTCCATGCTCATGGTTAGGAAGAATCAATATGGTGAAAATGGCCATACTGCTCAAAGTAATTTATAGATTCAATGCTATCCCCCATCAAGCTACCATTGACCTTCTTCACAGAACTGGAAAAATTCACCTTAAAGTTCATATGGAACCAAAAGAGAGCTCACATAGCCAAGACAATCCTAAGCAAAAAAACAAAAACAAAAACAAAAACAAAACAAAACAAAAAAAAAGCTGGAGGCATCATGCTACCTGACTTCAAACTATACTACAAGGCTATAGTAATCAAAACAGCACGGTACTGGTACCAAAACAGAGATATAGACCAATGGAACAGAACAGAGGCCTCGGAATTAACACCACACATCTACAACCATGTGATCTTTGACAAACCTGACAAAAACAAGCAGTGGGGAAAGGATTACCTGTTTAATAAATGGTGTTGGGAAAACTGGCTAGCCACGTGCAGAAAGCTGAAACTGAACTCCTTCCTTACACCTTACACTAAAATGAACTCCAGATTAAAGATTTAAACATAAGACCTAACACCATAAAAACCCTAGAAGAAAAACTAGGCAAAACCATTCAGGACATAGGCATAGGCAAGGACTTCATGACTAAAACACCAAAAGCAATGGCAACAAAAGCCAAAATAGAGAAATGGGATCTAATTAATCTTAAGAGTTTCTGCACAGCAAAAGGAACAGTCATCAGAGTGAACCAGGAACTAACAGAATGTGAAAAACTTTTTGCAATCTACCTGTCTGACAAAGGGCTAATATCCAGAATCTACAAAGAACTAAAGCAGATTTACAAGAAAAAACAATCAAAGCCATTCAAAAGTGGGTGAAAGATATGAACAGACACTTTTCAAAAGAAGACATTTATGAGACCAACAAACATTTGAAAAAATGCTCATCATCCCTGGTCATTAGAGAAATGCAAATCAAAACCACATTGAGATACCATCCCACACCAGTTAGAATGGCGATCATTAAAAAATCTGGAGACAACAGATGCTGGAGAGGATGTGGAGAAATAGGAACACTTTTACACCATTGGTGGGAGTGTAAATTAGTTCAACCATTGTGGAAGACAGTGTGGCAATTCCTCAAGGATCTAGAAATAGAAATTCCATTTGACCCAGCAATCCCATTACTGGGTATATACCTGAATGATTATAAATCATTCTATTGTAAAGACACATGCACATGTATATTCATAGTGGCACTGTTTACAATAGCAAAGACCTGGAACCAACCCAAATGCCCATCAATGATAGACTGGACAAAGAAAATGTGGCACATATACACCATGGAATACTATGCAGCCATAAAAAATGATGAGTTCATGTCCTTTGTAGGGACATGGATGTATCTGGCAACCATCATTCTCAGCAAACTGACACAAGAACAGAAAATCAAACACTGCATGTTCTCACTCATAGACGTATGTTGAACAATGAGAACACATGGGCACAGGGGGGTAACGTCTCACACTGGGGTCTGTTGTGGGTGGGGAGGCTAGGGGAGGGACAGTGGGGCATGGGGATGTTGAGGAGGGGTAACATTGGGAGAAATGCCTGATGTAGTTGACGGGGGGATGGAGACAGCAAACCACCATGGCATGTGTGTACATATGCAACAATCCTGCAAGATCTGCACGTGTACCCCAGAACTTAAAGTACAATAAAGAAAAATTTGCCCCCTAAAATTTTTATAATTCCTCCTTTCACTAAATGTAAAGACTAGATAATTTCTGTGTTCCACTTTTCCAGGCAATTAAAGATGAAAAGGCACCCTCCCCCCGCCAAAAAAAAAGAAAAAGAAAAGTTAACTGGGCCTGGTGGTTGGTGCCTGCAGTCCCAGCTACTCCGGAGGCTGAGGCACATGAATTACTGGAACCTTGGGGCGGGAGGTGGAGGAGGGCAGAGGTTGCAGTGAACTGAGATGGCGCCACTATACTCCAGCCTGGGCAGCACAGCCAGACTCCGTCTCAAAAAAAAAAAAAAAAAAAATGTAGATGTGGTCCTGCTTATCATCATTCTCAGGAACCCACTTTTGGGGAATTTGTGTTTCTGGCCCCTGCAACTCTTAGTTCTGATTAGCTTCCAGCTTCAAAGTCCTGGTTTCCAGGAGGAAAATGCTCTTGTCAGGGAACTCAGCAGAGGTCTTGAAAAAAAAAAACTTCAGGTGATAGCTTCTTGTAGGTCACTTTGGGCATCTCATGCCAGGAAACAAGCAGACAAAGACAGGTGTCATCATTCTGATTGTCAGGAGGAGAGAGCAGTCAGGTGATCCACTGGGAATCTCTTGGAATTCCCTTGCCCACTTTTTTTTTTTTGTTTTTTTTTTTTTTGTTTTGAGATGAAGTCTCACTCTGTCGCCCAGGCTGGAGTGTAGTGGCGTGATCTTGGCTCACTGCAACCTCCACCTCCCTGGTTCAAGTGATTCTCCTGCCTCAGCCTCCTGAGTAGCTGGGACAACAGGTGCATGCCACCATGCCCGGCTAATTTTTGTATTTTGTATTTTCACCATGTTGGCCAGGCTGGTCTTGAACTCCTGACCTCATGTGATCCACCCACCTTGGCCTCCCAAAATTCTGGGATTACCAGTGTGAGCCACTGTGCCCAGTCCCTTGCCCACTTTTGGTAGTAAATGGACAAGTGTAGGAATCATGCTTGACCAAGGTAACCAGGAGCTCAGACTCCTTAAGGATGAGGGTCTAGGTCTCTTCACCAGGTAAACCACTAGACTAGCAGAACTGCTAGCAGAGGGTGAGGGGGAATGTAGCATGGGTGGAGGAGGAAGGGGATAAAGAACATTAGTAATGGCTATGAAGCCAGATGCAGCAGCAGAGGATAAGAGCATTTGTTCCGTTTACACAGGATCCTTTATAAAATCACATTAGACCAAGTGACCTGTACAACAAAGGAGGATGATAGTTCATTCTATTAACTATTAACAGAAGGTTAATAGTTCATTCTATTAACCTTCCTCTTATAAGTTTTCTCAGGGAAAAAGTCCTGGAGGAGTTGCTCCCCAGAATTTATTATATGAAACAAATGGATACGAGTGATCGAAGGGGTGCTTTGTAGTGGATGGCAGAGGGTACCATCCAGATCTCCTGTGACCCTGTCTTTCTGGACTGAAGTACTCATTCCCCTAAATATTGGGAGTGCTGGCAGCTGATAGCTCTCAGATAAGTCTTTCTCCAGGACTTGCCCTTGTTTAAAGAGAGCTATGTTCCTCAAGATCACACTCTTTTCTGTAAGACAGGCTATATTCAAAGAACCAGACTCTTCAATTTGTGGCAGCTTTGAAGGGCTAGCTGAGCTCCAGAGCTTCCTGTAGGATTGGCTGAGGTCTTTCTTGAGATTGCATTGTTCTTCAACTTCTCGCTCTGCCCGGTTCTGCTTCTTCACTCCTCTGTAAGAAGTGATCCCTAGAGCTCTCCCTAATGAACTTCCTGCCTTCAAATCTTCATCTCAAAGTCTGCTTCCCAGGGAATCTGACCTAATCTTAGAAGGTGGAAAGGAATAAAAACAGCATTTAGCAAACTCCTCTTGATTCAGGGTGGCTGAAACAAAGGACACGTGGGAAGAGGAATGTCAGGATAGGGAGTTAGGGGTAAGCAGATGATGGATCATGAAGGACTTTAAAGTTTATTTTCATTCAGCCATTTAATTTTGTGATGAGATGTGTATATCTGACCTATTCTAAGGTTTTATTATGGAAGAGTTTAAAATGTATACAAATAGAATGGTTTAATGAATACAAATACCCACTTATTAATTCAACAATTATCAATTTATGATTAATCTTGTTTTACCTATATCCCTACCTACTTCTATCCCCCTCCCATCTCAGATTATTTTCAAGCAAACTCAGATATTATATTATTTCATGCATAAATCTTTTAATGTACATCTCTAAATGATAATGGTTATTTTTCTAAAAAACATAACCATAATATTACCATAACTACCCTAATTTAGGAATAATTCCTTAATATTACCCAATCTAGTATTCACATTTCCCTGATTTCTCTCATGTTATTTTAACATTTATTATTACTGTTTTAACTTTACATGATAAAATAAAACACATACAGAAAATCATACAAAGTAATTTTTTTTCATTGAAATATAAGGAAAATTCTTTTGTAATCACCACCTGACCAAGAAATAGAACTTTGCCAGTTACCCTAAAGTCTTTTCATGTGGGGTTATATTGATGATGTTATTTATTTATTTATTTGAGGCAGGGTCTCGTTCTGTCACCCAAGTTACAGTGCAGTGGCACCGCCATAGCTCACTGCAGCCTTGATCTTCTGGGCTCAAGTGACCTTCCCGCCTCAGACTCCTGAGTAGCTGGAATTACAGGCACATGCCACTATGTCTGGCTAAGTTCTAAAAATTTTGTGTGGAGATGAGGTTTCACTACATTGCCTAGGCTGATCTCAAACTCCTGGCCTCATGTGATCCTCCTGCCTTGGCCTCCCAAATTGCTGGAATTACAGGCTTGAGCCACTGCACCAGGCACATGACGTTAATTTTGATTAGCCATCCAAGATGTATAAGCTACTGTTGTCCCCTTACATCTAATAAGCGGTCTGTAGGGAGATTCAAGACTGTATAAATACTTTTATCCCCATAAAACTCATCCCCCCTAGATTTGGTTGTATTGGTGATTTTTCTCAAAACAACTTACTATGACGGTGCAAAACGGTACTTTTTCAACTTGCCACTCCTTTCGCTCTTACCAGCTGGCAATCTATTAAAAGGAAGAGTTCTTTATTCTTTTTTTTTTTTTTTGCCCATTATTAGTATATATTTGTGGGTTCAGTGGGTTATAATACATTATTTTCCTTAATTATTTTGATATTTGCAGTGTCCCAGAATTTGCCAGCAGGCCCCATTTTTGGTGGCTTCTATGACTTTTGAACATTATCTTGAACACATTCTTTCTTTCTGGCCACAAAAGGTGTTCTCTGCTCATCCATACGTTCCCTTTTCCAGCCTTGAAATAATTAACTTTCTTTTAATGGATAATGGTATTTAGAAGCCTAAGATACGGGGTGCTAAGTGTACTTACTGCTACTGAGGTGTACGGCTTCTAGGACTTTTCAGCAGAGAGACTTGTGCGGACTCATGACTTCAGTCCAATCAATTCTACAGGGCTCTTCTTGTCTTACTCTTATTTTCTTTAAAGACAGGGTCTCCTTCTGTCACCAAGCTGCAGTAGTATGCGGCATAATCACAACTCGCTGCAGCCTCAACCTCCTGGGTGCAAGCCATCCTCCCACCTCTGCCTCTTGAGTAGCTGGGACTACAGGAATGAGCCACCACTCCTGGCTAATTTTTTTAAAAAAATTATTTTGTAGAGATGGGGTCTTGCTTTGTTGCCCACGCTGGTCTCTATCTCCTGGGCTCCAGCAATCCTCTCGCCTTGGCCTCCCAAAGTGCTGGGATTATAGGCATGAGCCACTATGTCCAGCCTGTCTCTCTTTTTAGTATTTGTATTTCCCTTTTCCAAAGTACAAACCCTGGCTCCAGTAACATCAGTATATTCATATATTGCTCATTCCTACAATATACATAAGATAGTTTCAGAATTTCTATATCCATATACTATAAGAATCAAATTTACCAAGAAGAATTCAAAAGTTTTGCATTCTTTTTTTTTCCTTCAAGGTGGTTTTGGTATTGTTATTCACATGAAATCCACTTGGGCTAATTTATTTCTATTTCTATTCAGTTTCTGAGTTTTCCCCACCCTTGTTGATTTAATTTTATTTTTTATATATAGAACATTAGTATACTTTCAAAAGTTAATACTGTATAAAAGATACATTCAAGGAACTGTCACTCCATCTTTCACCCTCTTCTCCACACGCACGTCCCCCCCTCCCCCCGACTCCATCTCTCTTTTGGTAACCAGTTTCTGGTCTATTCTTCCTACATTTTTCAGATACATGTATTTTTTGTTATCTCTTCTGCCTTGTAGAGCAAAATATTGCTCTTTGCTTTCTCCACTTATCAATATATCCTATAAATCACTATTATTTCATAGTAATCTTCCTCATTCTTTTATTTTTATGGTTGCATATACTCTATTATAAGGATATACTATAGTTTTTTCAACAAGTTCTTCTATTTTGGGCCTTTCAGAAGGAGGTTTGCGATATTTTGCAATTGCAAATAATACTGCAATGAAAAATTTTGTGATTTATATTTTCATTTGCTGGAGGTATATCCTAAGGGTAAAGTTATAGCTCTTACATCTTTATTGCAGAATATGTCTCTTAGCATTAAAAAGTGTTCTCATTTGTCTCATGCAGTGGCCTTTGACCTGAATTCTACTCTAACATCAGAGTCCAGTTGTCTGCTTTTCAACTGTTTTCTCTTTACTTAGTATATATTTTCCGATCCCCTTATGTTAGCCTTTCTGAATCACTGTCTTATTTCTTGTCTTGTATTTAATAGCGTGATCAACTGCGCTGGTTTGTCTGGGACTGTTTTGAAAGTCCAGAGTCCCAGGAAATCCCTCCATCTTGGGCAAACTGGGATAGTCACCCAATGTATCAAGCATAGGTTTGGGTTTTGCTTTATTGAGATGATTTTAGCATATTTTTCCTTTAATAGGTGTGTTATGTTTAAATTTATTGGTGTGACTAATATGTTCGGTCTCAATGTATTCTGTTATACCTAAACTGTCTCTTTTTCTTGTCTTGTTTTATCTTTTTTGCTCCTAAAAATTATTTTGGTATTTAGCAAAGTTTGTGTTTTGTTCCAGTGGTCATCTTTGTATTTATACCTTTTCTCATGCCCTTTGTATTAATGCCTTTTCTAGTTCTCATTTTTCTTACTTAATCTTTTAGTCTTGGGTTTGCCAATTTTAATTGGAATCCTTTATCTCCTACCTGTTACTTACACATATCAAGCTATAATCTATTCTATTCGTTTTCCGTTTTTCTCTTCCTTCTTCCATTTTTCAGAAGTTGCATTCTTTCTTCTTCATCAAAAGAACGTGTAATATTTGCATACCCTTTCCACCCTGTATTAGTCAGGGTTCTCAAGAAGGACAGGACTAATAGGATAGATGTATATGTGAAAGGGAGTTTATTAAGGAGTATTGACTCACACGATCACAAGGTGAAGTCTCACAATAGGCCATCTGCAAGCAGAGGAGCAAGGAAGCCAGTCTGTCCCAAAATCTCAAAAGTAGGGAAACTGATAGTACAGCCTTGAGTCTGTGGCTGAAGACTCGAGAGCCCCTGGAAAACCACTGGTGTAGGTCCAAGAGTCTAGAAGCTGGAGTCCAATGTTCAAGGGCAGGAAGCATCAGCCTGGAAGAAGATGGAGGCCAGGAGACTTAACCAGTCTAGTCTTTCCACATTCTTCTGCCTGCTTTTATCCTTGCCCTACTGGCAGCTGATTAAATGGTATCCACCCAGATTGAGGGTAGGTCTGTCTCTTCCAGTCCACTGACTCAAATGTCAGTCTCCTTTGACAACACCCTCAGGGACATACCCAGGAGCAATACTTTGCATCCTTCAATCCAATCAAGTTGACACTCAATATTAACCATCCCACACCCATAACTTCTCCCTTACTTTAGTCTTAACTCTGCAATTAAATATATTAACTTCTCTTCATAAGTTTTTTTTTTTTTTTTTTTTTTTTTATTACCCAGGCTGGAGTGCAGTGGTACGATCTCTGGCTTACTACAATCTCCACTTTTCAGGTTCAAGCAATTCTCCTGCCTCAGTCTCTCAAGTAGCTGGGATTACAGGTGTACACCACCACGCCCAGCTAATTTTTATATTTTTAGAAGAGACAGGGTTTTGCCATGTTTGCCAAGCTGATCTCGAAGTCCTGTCCTCAAGTGATACACCCACCTCAGCTTCCCAAAGTGTTGGGATTACTGGCGTGAGCCACTGTGCCTGTCCTCTCCATAAGTCTTATGCTGAAGTTTTCCCCACTATCTTTTGGTTTGGTTGAAGCTCATCTTTTAGTAGATTTCTTGGGGAGGGGCTCAAGAGCAAAGTGTTATCTGGAATGCCTGTTTCATGTATTTTTAAAATAGCCTTGATACTTGAATGTTGTTACTTTGTTGGATAAAAATAGACTTGGTTGGGATAAAAATCCTTGGCTTGACTTTTCTTGCCTTGAACTTTATAAAAATACAGCTCTACAGTTGCATTGTTTTGTATGTTGCTCTTGAGAAATATGATGCTAGTATTACTTCTTATCTTTATAGATAATTTGGTCATTTTTCTGTAGGAAAGATGTATTATAAAGCCAAATAACTTTATTAGGACATATCTTGGAGTTGATCATTATGAGCCAGTTTTTCTAGACACACAGTGAGTCCTATCCACATACTGATTTTTCTCTTATTCCTTAAATTTTTCTTGGATTATAACTTTAAACATTAATTTCTCCTTCATTGTTTTTCTTCTTTGAGATTTTCATTTTCCTGCCTTCTAATTCACCCATTTTTCTCTGACCCTTTATCCTTCTTTCTCTATCTCATTATCATTCTCTTCACTGGTTTCTTGTCTTCTTCAATGGCCATTATAAAGCTTTTATTTGAATCGATGCTACCTTGGGCACTTTGTAATTTAGTATTTATTTCTGGGATGGTTTGTCTTTTTAAAAGAATTCTTTCCTGAGTTGATCAAGACTTATTTCATTTTTTCTTTCTTCTCTTTGGTCAACTTCTGTTTTAATTGTTGAATAAATGAATGAATTGTTGATGCAGGCTTAAAAACATCTCCAAATGCTTGTTTGAAGATACTTAATTCAGTTTGAAATCTCATGTTATAATTTACTTCTGTTTTGTTGTTATTTGGGAGGAAGAATTTTTGTCATCTGAAGATTTCTCCCCATTTTCTCCTTGTAATAGCTTTTAATGGAGTTGGTCTGATTTTCCTTATTGGTAGTCATTTCTTGGTCATGGTTTATGTGTACCTTTTTCTTTCAGTGTATTGAAGTACAGTTTCCTTAAATGGATGAAGTTGTAATTGATGGGGAGGTAAGGGGAGAGGAGGAGCATAACCTGTTGTTCTCTTCCGTTTTTCTGGTATGCTTAATTTTCCCCCTCTTATGTCCTTCTTTCTCTTCTCTGCCATGTTTGCAGGTATACCTCTTCTTCTCTGACACCTTCACCCCAGAAACAGTGCTCATCATGACAAACTACTTCTGGTCCTTCTCTTTCAGGTCTCTTCTCTGTGGCCATTGCTGTGAACTACCAACTCCTAGACCTGTGGTCAGAATTTTTGTACTCAGTGTTGAACTTTCTCTTTCTCAGGATGATTTTGTCTATGCTTCCTTTTTGTTTCCTACTCCTGTCTATTCTTTTCCAGAGTCTCTTAAGAGTTTCTCTTTCCTTGCTCTGTCCCCATAGTGTATGTGTGTGTGCATGTATTCATATATATGTGTGTATGTGTGTGTACATGTGCTTGTGTGTGTGTGTGTGTGTGTATATATATTTATATTTATATTTATATTTGAGTAGAGATTCAGATTCAAGGTATTGCCTATACTGGGGCCAACTGGAATTCTCCTTATAAGCTTTTCAAGATATCCTACTAAATATTCAATGTTTTAACAAGCTGAAGAACTATGTACTTTCTTCATCCTTCATGATTCCCTCTATTTTATATTTTGTACATTTTTATTTCTCTGCTAACTTATTGAGGATAGGGATGAGTTTCTTAATCATATTAATAGCCCACTACCAAGGAGATCTGATACTTGCTAGAGACACATACAATAGTTGAGTTGAATTAATGTTTCACCTAGTTATATTCTTCTTTCTCTTCCTAAATCTTAATTTATTTACATTGCAGATGCTGAGAAAAACTCTTCAAGGATCTGATAGTGAAGAACTGGAAACGACACAGGAGACACCAAATTTGGTACCATTTTGGGGATGTGGTATGTATGAGTAGCCCTCAAAAACCTGTATAAGTTATTTATTATTTGATAATCAAAAAGTATATGTAGAAAATGGTTCTCTCTGATAACATATTTATGAATTTTTCATTTTTATGAGTCAGAAAACATTGTAACAATCACTGAAATTATAGAAAACATCCTGATTCACAGAAATAATATTTCCTGTATTAGGGATTCCCAAATCTAGTTACATCAGAATTACCTGGGATGGTTTTTATAAAACATTAACTTGAGACTCCACCTAAGGTCTGCTAACTTAGAATCTCTGAGAGAGGGGCCTGGGAATCAGTAATTTTACTGAGCTTTTAAAGTGATTATATTTATTGCTAGATCATGCTAAAGTTTGAAAATTGACCTGCACCCCTCACCCATCCAAAAAACCTCCTAGAAACAAAAACAAGCTTCTCTGTCTTTCTCTTTTTCTCTCTTTCACACACACACACCGCGTGCGCGCACACACGCACACACACACACACACACACACACAACCCAATATCTAGGTTAAGAACCAGAAAAAATCTGTTACTCTATTTTCAAACTACAGAACAAGACATGAGAATCTACATGCATATAGATCTGTCAAATATCATGGCATTCATTTACAGTCATCTTTATTTTCTGAACACTATTACAGTGTTAACTAGGTAGGAAATAAGAATTTTTCTTGTCCCTCTTCGCTACCTCCTATCATATACAATGTTTAATATAATATTTCTGTTATTTTTACTTGGTTTTAAAGACTAAAGATGGCTAAATATATTTGGCTAATTCTCATATTAAGATTCAAATGTTCCTGCATTTATTTTGTATTTGATTTTTTAGTTAAGCACATGATACATGATACAATTTTCTTTAACATTTAGAAAAACTTTGTACAAGAGAATGAATATTTTACAGCCCCTGGCAAGTTATAGCCAGTGAATCATTGTTGAATGAATAAAATGGTCTTAGGATACTGGATAAAAGGTTTGTCTGAAATAAGGCATATTTCTTAATTTTACATGTAGGATGCTACATTTTATCAGTTTTCAACTAATATCAAATAAAAACAATTTGGACAGTGATGATCAGATTTATGTTAATAATGAATTATTATTTGGCTTTGTATTCTTGTTTATTTTCAGTTTACTTTGAATGTGGCCTGCCCAGTTTTCTTCTGTGTTTCTGTTTTCTGATGATTTCTATTAACTAGATATTTTTCATGAGAAACAATATTTCAAATGAGAAAAACCAACAAAGTGAAGCTTTGCTTTTAAAAATAGAGTTCAATATAAGGTGGAAGAACAGTTAACGCTTTAAATGCATTCATTGTTTGTGTTTTTGTTTTGATCGTTGTAGGTTGGCTGCCTGGGTATTCATATAAAGAATTGTGGACATTTTACACCTGAGAGTATCCTTTCTTTTGATTTAAGAATCATAGAAATTATATCTCACTGTTTCAGTTATCCATTATAAACCATCCCAAGACTTAGTGGCTTAACACAGTAACCATTTTATTATCAATCACTACTGTGTATTCACTAGTTGGTACTTCTGCTTGATGATATAACAGCTTGGGCTATGGTTGTCTGACAGTTTAAAAGGGCTGGAATATCTGAAATGGCCAATTTGCATATCTGGTTGCTTTAGTGGGGGATGCATGGAAGGCTAGACTTGGCTGGAATGCTGAAATGGTTGGATCTCTCTCTCTTTCCGAGTCCTATCATGTTTTTTTCCTCCTGTGTTAATTTTGATTTAAAAATATATCACAGTAATATATTATTTATCTTGATTACTAGTTTTTGGTGTTCCCTTAAGTTTTGTGCCCTAGGTGGGTGCCTTTCTGGCTTACTAGTCCCAACTCTAGTCATGTTCCATTACATGTTGTTGGTTAATGTAATCATAGAGCCAGCTGAGATTTAATGGCAGGGGAAATAAAGTCCACTTTTGATGTGGGAGTAACAAAAATTTTTAAGCCACCTAAATCACCATATAAGTTACAGGAAAAAATTATATCTTCTTCTATGATAATGCTAACTTATTTGTAAGTAATATTTGCTTCCTTTAAACATTTTTAAAAGGCTTTATTTTATATTGGTTCTTTTAAATAAGCTGAGTGCTCATTTTTAGATTTATTACAGCATAAAACCAGTCTTGTGGAGATTTGATGTTTCTTTTTTATATAAAGATCTTGGAAAATAATTCTGTATAAAGAGATTTTTGAAAATAGTTAAATCATGAAAGCAAAATTGTTTTACTCTGTACCATTCTATGAAAGATACAATACAAACCAATATAGTATAAAAGAACTATAGACTTAAGTGAATTAGAGAATAGAACACTTTTTATCTCAAAATTAAAAATAAGTTATTCTGATATATTTTTAAATATTTTGAATTTCTACATAATTATGCTAAGGAAAAATTTTAACTATATATTGCATATATTTAGTCACCTTGAAATTAATATATAGAAAAATTTGCAAAGGAATTTTGTTGGAAATGTGGGGTTAAAAATATAAGGGATGTAAGAAAGAATCAACCTTCTTTTACTTATATTGTGTCCACCAGTGATGGGCAAAGATAGCATTTTAGAAGACTTTTTTCTATTGTTTAATGTACTCTACAATTACCTTTTATGTCTACACAATTGATTCTTAAGTTTTGGTTTGAATAATTGAATGTATTAATTTCATAATGTGTTATTGTTCAATTACAACAAAACATTTCCTGAATAGCATTCTATTTTCAGTCATTTTTCAACATTATGATCATTTATTTATTCGCATCTCTGTAAACGAAGTTGTGAAATGTACAAAATGCGTCACTTGCTATCCAACAACAATGAGAAGAACACTGCAATTGCATTCGATGAAGTGAAGTATTTCTGTACAGGTAATGTTAATATCTCTTCTAGATATTAGAATGTCTCCTTATAGTTCCAAATATTCTACCCTAATTATGTTGTTTTATAAAAATGAGTAGGAAAGAAACAAAAGCAGTGAGCACCTTTTCATTTGGTGTCTTACAGTATCCTATTTCTATACTATTGGCTATAGTGGTGTTTTAAAAAATAAACAATTTACTGCAGGCCGAGGCGGGGCGGATCACGAGGTCAAGAGATCGAGACCATCCTGGCCAACATGGTGATACCCTGTCTCTACTAAAAATACAAAAAATACAAAAAATATAGCTGGGCGTGGTGGCGCGCACATGTAGTCCCAGCTACTCGGGAGGCTGAGGCAGGAGAATTGATTGAACCCGGGAGGCGGAGGTTGCAGTGAGCCGAGGACGCGCCATTGCATTCCAGCCTGGCGCCTGGTGACGGAGTGAGACTCTGTCTAAAAAAAAAAAAAAATCAAAAAACAAAAAACAATTTACTGCAAAATGCATAATCTTAGTATATTTCTTTCCTGAGATGTTACTGTCTGTTGTTTCAAGTGTTCATTATGCATGTATTTATCTCTATTTCGCTATTCTCTTCTACTGTCTTCCACCTTATAGTTTTTCCATCTCCTTTCCTTTCCTTTCTTCTATCCTGTATTCCCCTTAGTCTCTCTCTAATTATTTTTGCATGGATTAACTTAGTCTGTATTACAACCCAAACACACACACACACACACACACACACACGCGCACACACGCACGCACACAGACTCTCATCCTTAGTTTACCGATGAAGAAACTGAGGCACTTTGTGGTTAAGGACCTTTCTTAAAGTCATAGTAAGTGGTAAGTGGTTGAGCTGGGAATGTGGGCAGTCTGGTTTCAGACCACACTTTATTAAACTGCCTCACACACTAGCACTTACTATGTTTCTGTTTACAGTTAAGCTTCTTAGAATTGTAAATGTATCTTAAAACCGAGACTATGGGGTTTTCTAGATGTAGGATTATGTCATCTGCAAACAGGGGATAGTTTGACTTCCTCTGTTCCTTTTGGGATGCCTTTTTTTTCTTTCTCTTGCCTGACTGCCACGGCCAGGATTTCCAATGCTGTGTTGACTAGCAGGGGGTAGAGAGGGTATCCTCCTCTTGTGCCAGTTTTTAAGGGGAATAGGGAATTGGGTTGGATTTACACTCATTGTTTTTGAAGCACATCAGCTGAATATAGGGAAGCATTGCCCATTCAGTGTGATGTTGGCTGTGGGTTTTAATTAGGTATTGAAGGACCATGCCTCAGAATAATAATCTTATTAAAAGATATTATTATTCTGAGGTATGGTCTTCAAATACCTAGCTTATTGAGAGTGGTTGATATGAATGGTATTGAATTTTATTAAAAGCCTTTTCTGCATCTATTGAGATAATCATGTGGTTTTTGTCTTTAGTTCTGTTTATGTGGTTAATCACATTAATTAATTTGTATATGTTGAACCAACCTTGCATTCCAAGGATAAAGCCTATTTGACAGTGGTAGACAAGTATTTTGTTCTGCTGCTGAATTCAGTTTGCCAGTATTTTGTTGGTCAAGGATATTGGCCTAAAGTTTTCTTTTTTGTTGAATCTTTGCCAAGTTTTCATCAGGATGATGCTGGCCTCATAGAATGGGTTAGGGAGGAGTCCCTTCTCCTCAATTTTTGGGAATAGTTTCAGTAGGAATGATACCAGCTCTTCTTTGTACATCTGGTAGAATTAAGCTATGAATTCATCTTGGTCTTGGGCTTTTTCTGGTTGGTAGGCTATTTATTACTGCTTTAGTTTCAGAGCTTGTTATTGGTCTGTTCAGGGATTTAGTTTCTTCCTGGTTCAGTCTTGGGAGGGTATGTGACCAGGAATTTATCCATTTCTTGAAGATTTTCTAGTTTATTTGCATAGTGGTGTTCATAATATTCTCTAATGGTTGTTTGTATTCCTGTGGGGTCAGTGGTGATGTCCCTTGTTGTTTCTGATTGTGTTTATTTGAATCAAGAGAGAGGAAATAGTTAAAGAGCTAATGACCCAAGTCTTCCCCAAATTGATTGAAAATCCATCGATAAGATTCAAGAAAGTAAGTGAACTTTAAGTGAATAAGTATAGAAATGATCACACGTATGTACATCCCATTCAGACTGCTGCAAACCAAAGATGATGAGAAAATCTTAAAGACAGCCAGGGAGAGAAACAGGTTGCATTCAGATGCACAGACAATGTCCGACTGACTCTCCATCAGAAACAATGTAAACCAGAAGACAAGAGAATGCCATACTTTAGAATGCTGGGGAGGGGGAAAGCTTAGCCTAGATATCTATATCCATGAGAATATAATTCAAAAAGATGGTGAAAGACAAAAACTAGAGAATTTGTATCTAGAAGGCCTGCACTGCAATAAATATAAAAGAAAGCTTAAGATTAGAGACAAATAGTCCCAGATGCACAGGAGGAGGAGCACCAGAAATGGTAAATGTGTAGGTAAAAATACAAGACTATTAAAAAAAATTGTCCCAAAAGACGATTGAGTTGTATTATTTAAAAACAAAATAATGTCAATGAATGATAGGAATTGTAGCATATGTAGAAGTGAAATACATGGCCAGAATGCAGAGAATGCAGAGGTTTAAATATAATTATACTGTTGTACATGGTGTTTTAATTTTAATTCAAAATAATATGATATGTGAAAAATCCATATTATAATACCTAGAGCAACCACTAAAAGTTTAACAAACTTGTATTAGGAAGGAGGAAAGGAGAAGAGAGGGAGGGAGCCAGGGAGAATGGGAGGAGGAGAGGAGGAAGATGAGTATGGAAACTAAATTAGCATTAAATTTGAGAACTTAGAAAATGACAGTAAAACCTTATGAAATCAGGGAGGAAGAAATTAATAACAGAAAAGAAACAAATGAGTTATTTACAACAGTATAGGTGTTAAAGAAATGTAACAAGAGCTAATTGTTAATAAAACTAACACAGGCACAATTCTGGTAAGCCTCATTAAGAAAATCTTGCAAAATTTGGAATATAGGTATAAATATAGAGGCAATTAAAAACTGTAGAGAATATATAACTCTACATTAAAAGTTTGAAAATATCAATGAAATAGATATTAGAAAAATATAAGTTACATTATGTTTTAGCTCTATCTTTTGTAAACTGAATATAGATTTAAAATATCCAGTCTGACAGTCTTTGTATTTTAACTACATCTGTTAGTGTAATAGTTAATATATATCATGTTAATGCAGCATCTGTTACATTTTGTATAATTATATTTGAGTTAAATCTGTTACCTTCTTTTGTGCTTTCTATTTATCCCGATTGAACCATGGATTCTTTTCCTTCTTTCCTCTTTGTCTTCTTTTCTTCATCTCTGGGATTGAGTACAGTTGACGCTTGGACAACATAGGCATTGAGGCACTGCACCCCCGACACAATCAAAACTCTGACTTCCCCTGTACTTAACTACTAATAGTCTACTGTTGACTGCAAGTTTTACCAATAATGTAAACAGTTGATTGACACATATTTTGTATGTTATATATTATATACCGTATTCTTACAATAATGCAACTAGAGAAAAGAAAATGTTAAGAAAATCATAAGGAAAGAGAAAGCATATTTACTATTCATTAAGTGGAAGAGGATCTTTATAAAGGTCTTCATTCTTGTCATTTTCACATTGAGTTGGCTAGAGAAGAAGAGTGGTTGGTCTTGCTGTCTAAAGGGTGGCAGAGAAGGAAGTGGTGGAGGAAGTAAAAGGAAAGTCAGGAGAGGAAGGCACATTTGGTGTGACTTTTAGTGAAAAAAATCCATGTATAAGTGGACTCATGCAGCTCAAACCATGTTGTTCAAGGGTCAACTATATTTAACAATTTTATTCTGTTTTCAACTTTCTTGTTTTGGAAATTACACACTACTCTTTTGAAAAACGGCTATTATAGAAATTATGTATGCTTATGAAGTCCAATGTTTAACAATATCTTCATCCTTCTCCTGGGAAGAACAAGGATCTTAGAAACTTTAATTCCATTTATCACCCTCAACTAATATGTTATTATTATCTTTTTTTTTGTATTTTTAAATCCCCTGAGTTGTAATTTGTGTTTATTTAATATAGTCTATATTTCTTTAGTTTACCTACATATTTGCCACTTTAACCTTTCTTTTTTTCTTTTTTTTTTGGGGGGGGGCAGGTTTAGATCAGACCCTTTTTGTCCAACCTAATTTCTTTCTTTTTTTTTTTTTTTTTAAATTTTTGTTTTTTTAAATATATTTTTATCACACTTTAGGTTCTGGGGTACATGTGCAGAACATGCAGGATTGTTGCATGGGTACATACATGGCAATGTGGTTTGCTGCCTCCATCCCCCGTCACCTATATCTGGCATTTCTCCCCATGTTATCCCTCTCCAACTCCCTGCCCCCACTGTCCCTACCCTAGTCCCCCCCCAAACAGACACCAGAGTGTGATGCTTACCTCCCTGTGTCCATGTGTTCTCATTGTTCGACACCCACCTGTGAGTCAGAACATGCAGTGTTTGATTTTCTGTTCTTGTGTCAGATTACTGAGAATGATGGTTTCCAGATTCATCTATGTGCCTACAAAGGACATGAACTCATCGTTTTTTATGGCAGCATAGTATTCCATGGTGTATATGTGCCACATTTTCCTTGTCCAGTCTATCATTGATGGGCATTTGGGTTGGTTCCAGGTCTCTGCTATTGTAAACAGTGCCACAATGAACATACATGTGCATGTATCTTTATAATAGAATGATTTATAATCCTTTGGATATATACCCAGTAATCGGATTGCTGGGTCAAATGGAATTTCTATTTCTAGGTCCTTGAGGAATCGCCACACTGTCTTCCACAATGGTTGAACTAATTCACCCTCTCACCAACAGTGTAAAATTTTCCTATTTGTCCACACCCTCTCCAGCATCTGTTGTCTCCAGATTTTTCAATGATTGCCATTCTAACTGGCATGATATGGTATCCCAATGTGGTTTTGATTTGCATTTCTCTAATGACCAATGATGAGCATTTTTTCATATGTTTGTTGGCCTCATGTATGTCTTCTTTTGAAAAGTGTCTGTTCATGTCCTTTGCCCACTTTTGAATGGGTTTGTTTGGGTTTTTCTTGTAAATCTGTTTTAGTTCTTTGTAGATTCTGGTTATTAGCCCTTTGTCAGATGGGTAGATTGCAGAATTTTTTTCCCATTCTGTTGCATTGCTGGTTCACTCTAATGATTGTTTCTTGTGCTGTGCAGAAGCTCTGGAGTTTAATTAGATGGATTTTGTCTATTTTGGCTTTTGTTGCCAATGCTTTCGGTGTTTTAGTCATGAAGTCCTTGCCTATGCCTATGTCCTGAATGGTATCGCCTAGGTTTTCTTCTAGGGTTTTTATGGTGTTAGGTTTTATGCTTAAGTTTTTAATCCATTTGGAGTTAATTTTAGTGTAAGGTATCAGGAAGGGGTCCAGTTTTTGCTTTCTGCACATGGCTAGCCAGTTTTCCCAACACCACTTATTAAACATGGAATCCTTTCCCTATTGCTTGTTTTTGTCAGGTTTGTCAAATATCACATGGTTGTAGATGTGTGGCGTTGCCTCTGATACCTCTGTTCTGTTCCATTGGTCTATATCTCTGTTTTGGTACCAGTACCTTGCTGTTTTGATTACTGTAGCCTTGTAGTATAGTTTGAAGTCAGGTAGCGTGATGCTTCCAGCTTTGTTCTTTTGCTTAGAATTCACTTGGCTATGTGGGCTCTCTTTTGGTTCCATATGAAGTTTAAGGTGGTTTTTCCAGTTCTGTGAAGAAGGTAATTAGTAATTTGATGGGGATAGCGTTGAATCTATAAATTTCTTTAGGCAATATGGCCATTTTCACTATACTGATTCTTCCAAACCATGAGCATGGAATGTTTCTCATCTGTTTGTGTTCTCTCTTATTTCCTTGAGCAGTGGTTTGTAGTTCTCCATGAAGAGGTCCTTTACATCCTCTGTTGATTGTTTTCCTAGGTATTTTATTCTCTTTGTAACAACTGTGATTGGGAGTTTGCTCATGATTTGGCTCTCTTTAAGTCTGTTATTGGTGTATAGGAATGCTTGTGATTTGTGCACGTTGATTTTGTACCCTGAGACTTTGCTGAAGTTGCTTATCAGTTTCAGGAAATTTTGGGCTAAGACGTTGGGGTCTTCTAAATATACAATCATGTCATCTGCAAATAGAGACAATATGACTTCCTCCTTTCCTAATTGAATACCCTTTATTTCTTTTTCTTGCCTGATTGCTCTGGCTAGAACTTCCACTACTATTTTGAATAGGAGTGGTGAGAGAGGGCATCCTTGTCTAGTGCGAGATTTCAAAGGGAATGCTTCCAGTTTTTTGCCATTCAGTATGATATTGGCTGTGGGTTTGTTGTAAATAGCTTTTATTATGAGATACATTCCATCGATGCCTAGGTTATTGAGAGTTTTTAGCATAGGGCTGTTGAATTTTGTCAAAGGCCTTCTCTGTATCTATTGAGATGATCATGTGGTTTTTGTCTTTGGTTCTGTTTATGAGGTGAATTACGTTTATAGACTTGCGTATGTTGAACCAGACTTGCATCCCCAGGATGAAGCCTACTTGATCGTGATGGATACCTTTTTGATTTGCCATTGCAATTGGTTTGCCAGTATTTTATAGAAGATTTTTGCATCTATGTTCATCATGGATATTGGCCTGAAGTTTTCTTTTCTTGTTGAGTCTCTGTCAGGTTTTGGTATCAGGATGATGTTGGTCTCATAAAATGATTTGGGGAAGGATTCCCTCTTTTTGGATTGTTTGGAATAGTTTCAGAAGAAGTGGTACCAGCCCTTCTTTGTATGTCTGGTAGAATTCAGCTGTGAACCCATCTGGACCTGGGCTTTTTTTGGTTGGTAGGCTATTAATTGCTGCCTCAACTTCAGCCCTTGTGATTGTTCTATTCAGGGTTTCAACTTCTTCCTAGTTTAGGGTTGGGGAGGGTGCCAGTGTCCAGGAATTTATCAATTTCTTCCAGGTTTACTGGCTTATGTGCATAGAGTTGTTTGTAGTCATCTCTGATGGTAGTTTGTACTTCTGTGGAATCTGTGGTGATATCCTCTTTATCATCTTTTATTGCATCTATTTGATTCTTCTCTCTTTTCTTTTTATTAATCTGGCTGGTGGTCTGTCTGTTTTGTTGATCTTTTCAAAAAACCAGCTCCTGGATTTATTGATTTCTTGAAGAGTTTTTTGTCTCTATCTCCTTCAGTTCTGCTCTGATCTTAGTTATTTCTTGACCTCTGCTAGGTTTTGAGTTTTTTGATCTTGCTCCTCTAGCTCTTTCAGTTTTGATGATAGGGTGTTGATTTTATATCTTTCCTTTCTTCTCATGTGGGCATTTATTGCTATAAATTTTCCTCTAGACACTGCTTTAAATGTGTCCCAGAGATTCTGGTACGTTGTGTCTTCATTCTTGTTGGTTTTGAAGACATCTTTATTTCTGCCTTCATTTCATTGTTTATCCAGTCAACATTCAAGAGCCAGTTGTTCAGTTTCCATGACATTGTGTGGTTATTAGTCAGTTTGTTAATCCTGAGTTCTAATTTGATTGCAGTGTTTTCTGAGAGACTGTTTGTTATGATTCCATTTGTTTGCATTTGTTGAGGAGTGATTTACTTCCAATTGTGTTGTCAATTTTAGAGTAGATGTGATGTGGTATGGAGAAGTATGTATATTCTGTAGATTTGGGATGGAGAGTTCTGTAAATGTCTATTAGGTTTGCTTGTTCCAGGTCTGAGTTCAAGTCCTGGATATCCTTGATCTTTCTAATATTGACAGTGGAGTGTTATAGTCTCCCACTATTATTGTGTGGTAGTCTAAGTCTCTTTGTAGGTCATTAAGAATTTGCTTTATGTATCTGGGTTCTCCTGTAATGGGTGCATATATATTTAGGATAGTTAGCTCTTCTTGTTGCATTGATCCTTTTACCATTATGTAATGCCCTTCTTTGTCTCTTTTGATCTTTGTTTGTTTAAAGTCTATTATATCAGAGACTAGGATTGTAACTTCTACTTTTTTGCTCTCCATTTACTTGTTAATTCTTCCTCCATCCTTTTATTTTGAGCCTATGTGTGTCCTTGCACATGAGATGGGTTTCACGGGATACAGCACACCAATGGGTTTTGATTTTTATCCAATTTTCTAGTCTGCGTCTTTTGATTGGGGCATTTAGCCCATTTACATTTAAGGTTAATATTGTTATGTATGAATTTGATCCTGCCATTTTGATGCTAGTTGGTTGTTTTGTTCATTAGTTGACATGTTTCTTCATTGTGTTGATACTCTTTACCATTTGCTATGTTTTTGGAGTGGTTGGTACTGGTTGTTCCTTTCTATGTTTAGTGCTTCTTTCAGGAGCTCTTATAAAGCAGGCCTGGTGGTGATGAAATCTCTCAGCAATTGCTTGTTCATAAAGGATTTTATCTCTCCTTTGCTTTTGAAGCTTAGTTTGGCTGGATATGAAATTCTAGGTTGAAAGTTCTTTTCTGTAAGGATCTTGGATATTGGCCCCCACTCTCTTCTGGCTTGTAGGGTTTCTGCTGAGAAATCCACTGTGAATCTGATGGGCTTCCCTCTGTGGGTAACTTAACCTTTCTCTCTGGCTGCCGTTAGCATTTTTTCCTTCATTTCAACCCTGGTGAATCTGATGATTATGTGCCTTGGGGTTGCTCTTCTTGAGGAATATCTTTGTGGTGTTCTCTGTATTTCCTGGACTTGTATGGTGGCCTGCCTTGCTAGGTTGGGGAAGTCTTCCTGGATAATATCCTGAAGAGTGTTTTCCAGCTTGGATTCATTCTCTCCGTCACATTCAGGTATACCTATCAAACGTAGATTAGGTCTTTTCACATAATCCCATATTTCCTGGAGGCTTTGTTTATTTCTTTTTACTCTTTTTTCTCTAATTGTGCCTTCTCATTTTATTTCATTGAGTTGATCTTCAACTTCTGATATCCTTTCTTCTGCTTGGTCGATTCTGCTATTGAAACTTGTGTATGCTTCGTGAAGTTCTCATGTTGTGTTTCTCAGCTCCATCAATTCATTTATATTCTTCTCTAAGCTGTTTATTCTTGTTAGCATTTTGTCAAACATTTTTTCAAGGTTCTTAGTTTCTTTGCGTTGGGTTAGAACATGTTCTTTTAGCTCAGAGAAGTTTGTTATTACCCACTTTCTGAAACCTGTTTCTGTCAATTCATGAGTCTCATTCTGCATCCAGCTTTGCTCCCTTGCTGGTGAGGAGTTGTGATTCCTTCGAGTAGGAGAGGCATTCTGGTTTTGGGTGTTTTCATCCTTTGTGTGCTGGTTTCTTCCCATCTTTGTGAACTTATCTACCTGTAGTCTTTGTAGTTGGTGACTTTCGATGGCATCTCTGAGTGGACATCCTTTTTATTGATGATGAAGTTATTTCTTTCTGTTTTTTAGTTTTTCTTCTAACAGTCAGGCCCCTCTGCTGTAGGACTGCTGGAAGTCCACTCCAGACCCTGCTTGCCTGGGTATCACCTGTGGTGGCTGCAGAACAATAAGGGTTGCTGCCAGTTTCTTCTTCTGTTATCTTTGTCCCAGAAGGTTACCCGCCAGATGTCAACCTCAGCTCTCCTTTATCAGGTGTCTCTTTGGATATGCGGGGGTCAGGGAGCTGCTTGAGGAGACAGTCTGTCCCTCATAGGAGCTCAAATGCTGAGCTGTGAGCTCAGTTGTTCCATGCAGAGCAGCTGGGCAAGTATGTTTAAGTTTACTGCAGCAGAATTCATAACCACCTTTTTTCCCAAGGTGCTCTGTCCTGGGAAGGTGAGGCTTTATTTATAAGTTCCTGACATGCTGCTGCCTTTTTTCAGAGATGCCCTGCCCAGCAAGGAGATAGCCTAGTCACAGTCTGCCAGAAGAGGTGTTGCTGAGCTCCCATGGGCTCTGCCCAGCTGCTGTGTGAACTTCCTTGTGGTTTTGTTTATAGAGGTATAGTTAGAACTGCCTCATTAATGGCGATCTGCCTCAGTAATGGTGGACTGCCTCTATAATGGTGGACTGCCTCAGTAATGGTGCATTGCCTCAGTAATGGCAGAATGCCTTGGTAGTGGTGGACTGCCTCAGTAATGGTGGACACCCTTCCCCCCCACAGAGCTGGACTGTCCAGGGTCCAGCTGTGTTTGCTGTGAAACTCTCAATCCAGAGCGTTTCAGATTGTTGGTCTTTGTGGGGGGTAGGACCTGCTGAGCCAGATCACCTGGCTCCCCGTTTCAGCCCCCTCTTTTTCAGTTGAATGGGTGACTCTGTCTCCCAGGCATTCCAGGCACCAGTTGAAATGGCTGCCCAGATTTGTGTGAGTTTTTGTGTGGAGACCCACTGCGCTGGCTGAAATAGCTGTGCTAGAAACTCGTGGTGCTTTTCTGCCCAGGAATCTCCTGGTCTGTGCGCAGTAAAAACTCATTTGGAGATGCGGTGATCACTCACCCTCTGCTTTCTTGCTGGGGACTGCACTCCAGAGCTGTTCCTATTTGACCATCTTGGATCCCACTTTAACCTTTCTTATAGCTCAGATCATCCTCCTGGGGTCAGTTACCTTCTGTCTGAACTATTTATTAAAAAAATATTTTCCTATGAGAGTTAATAGGTGATGTAATTATTTTTTGTTTGCCTGGTCTTTATGTCATTCTCATTTTTGAGTGAAATTTTTATTGAATATAGAATGGTAAATGAGCAGTTATTTTCTGAAGTATCATTTCACTATCTCTTAGCTTCCATATTTGTTGAAGAGAAGTCACTTGTCATTCCATCACCTTTGAAAATAATGTATCTTCCTCTCTGTGTGTTATATATTTTTTTCTGCTAATTTCACTCTGATATGTCTGTATTTGGGTTTCTGTTTATTATGTTGAGATTTATTGGCTGCTTAATCTGGATTGTTGATGTTCATTATTAGCTTTTTTTTTTTTTTTTTTTGAGACAGAGTCTTGTTCTGTTGCCCAGGCTGGAGTGCAGTGGATCCATCTCAACTCACTGCAACCTCTGCCTCCTGCATCCAGGCTATTCTCTGTGTCAGCCTCCTGAGTAGCTGGGATTGCAGGTACCTGCCACCAGGCCCAGCTAATTTTTGTAGTTTTAGTAGAGACAGGGTTTCACCATGTTGGTCAGGCTAGTCTCGAACTCCTGACCCCATGATCCATCCACCTTGGCCTCCCAAAGTGCTGGGATTACAGGCGTGAGCCACTGAGCCTGGCTAGCTAATAGTTCTTAAAAGAGTGCTTCTTTACCCCATTTTCTTAATCCTTTATTTCCTTTCCTTGGACTCTGGTTAACATATGTTAAGTATTCTTATACTATCTTCCATATCTTTTAACCTATAAAAATACATTTCATCACTTTGTCTCTCTGCCTTGAAGTCTAAGTAATTCTTCTGATATTTATTTTATTATTATTATTATTATTTATTGAGACAGGGTCTTTCTCTGTCACCCATGCTGGAGTTTAATGCTGTGATCACAACTCACTGCAGCCTCAGCCTTCTGAGCTCAAGTGATCCTCCTATCTCAGCCTCCTGAGTAGCTGAAACTAAAGACATGCACTACCATGCTTGGCTGCTTTTTGTATTTTTTTGTAGAGATGGGATTTGCCATGTTGCTGAAGCTAGATCGAACTCCTGGGTTGAAGTGATTCACCTGCCTCGGCCTCCCAAAGTGCTGGGATTCCTTAATACTAGTGCATTAATTCTCCAAAACTGCATTAAATTTGTGGTTGAGTTGATAGAGTGTTTTATTCAATTATTTTAGTTTTCATTTCTACACATTGTTCCTTGTTTAGGTTTGTTAAATCATTTTTAAAGTTTCTTGTACCAGGAGTATATTTTCAGCTTGGTTTTAATGCCTTTTAACATAGTAAGTGTAGCTCCTTAGAATTCCAATATTTGAAGTTTTTTAGGGGTCTATTTTTGCTGTTTTCCTTTTTGGCTCTTTGTTTCCATGCTGACTGAGTTATTTTTTATGGTTAACTCTTCATTTTCCTTGGAAAATTATTTGTCAAACTTCTTTGAGGTCTAAGATGAAAGTAGTAGCTCTAAGAAAGACTTGTGTTTCTTCTAAGGCAACTGAGTCTACTACCAGTTTGGGACCATTTTAAAATAAATTCCACTCGAGATATTTTTTAAAATTTAAGTTGTCCTGTTTATTTGTTTATGTTATGAAAAAATATACATAATATAAAGTTTACCATGTAAACTATTTTAACTGTCTGACTAAATTTTTTATAACATTCAGTAACTGTGACTTTAGGCTGCAATTTCACTGAACTGGTTTTTGTTTATAGCTTATTAGGGACCCCGCACTCCATTCTACTCAGCAGTTCAACTTTCCTTGCAGCCTTCTGTAGATATGATGGGAGAAGGGTTTCTCCATTCCCTGAAGCCATAGCCCTTTGAGTTCTCAGCTTTTTGGGAGGATGGTTGGGCAAGGATCCTCTGTTAAATGTATCATGTGTTGTCTTCTCTCTCTTGTGGCTTTCAAGACCATATAAACTGCAGTTTCAGGTCACCTGATTGGAAAGTGCCCTTACGGCAAATGTAACTTCAGTGTCTAGTTTACCTCTCTGAATGTTTATCAATACTTGGAGATTTATGATTCCTTCTCACCATTTTATTAACCCTCTTTTGCTTTTAAAATGATATTTTAAATATTTTATTGAGCATTTGTAGTTTTCTACTGTTTCCAGTAACCCAGATGCCAAATTGTTGAAAAACTGAACCTGCCCTCCCTCTTAACTACTCTGCTGGCACACAGGGCTTGCATTCCCTTTTTTCTCATTTCTTGGGGGAAGACAGTTGCAAACATAACTTTAAGAAGGCTCATACAGGCTCTGATGTCAACCATGGGAAGAGGCACTGTAGGAAGGCACCTGTATTCTTACAAGTGGGGAGGCATGACTTTTTTTCTAATTAGCAAGAAAGTGTACAGACGTTAAAGGTTACATAATAATAGTACTGTGCTCCAGAGCTCAGGGTTGGTAGTTTCAAGTTCAGGCAATGGTATATATTTTATCAAAAAGTTAAAGAACAGAGACTGAAAAGGATATTAGATATTTTTAAATGTTGGATATTTGGATAACCTATATTTGGATTATCTGGATTATCTGGAATATTTGGATTTTGTATTGGTAGTTGATTATCTTTGATAGTGTAGTTTCAATAGAGTATTGAGGGTGAACTTTTGTGTAGAGTTAAAAAGAATGTATGTAGTGGGTGGTTCAAAAAGATGATAATTGACGTTAGATATAAGCAAGATCTTCATTTTGTTGATATTAGTATATATGTGACTGTGAGGTTGAAAAGTTATAAAGCTAATGATGTGCAAAAACGAATCACTAAGTATGCAAATAATATAATAGTATGGAATGTATGTGTTCAGAAATCTTTAGGCTCAAATTTAATGCTTCTTTTCTTATATATTTTGATATTGAGGTTCCCAGACGTTATGATGATGAGCGGAATAAAGTTTTATTGGAACTCATGCAATATGACAACACAAAAAAGTGTGCATTCTCATTAGGGAGTGTTCAGATACATCTTTATGAAATAATTCAGGTATGTATCAAAATGATTCTTTTTACCTGGGTATCACATTGCCAGCTGGTTATCCAGTTTGTTGTTGTGATTTATTATACCTGATGGACTTTTCTTGTTTATTATCTGCCTTCAAATTCATGCACTTAAGAAATAAAATCTCCCTTTGGCTAAATATTTTTTAAAAGAATTGGCTTATAATAGCATAATGTTTTTGAAAGCTTATTTTACAGAATATATATATATATATTACAGAATATATATATATTCTATAGAATATATATAATTTTTATAGAAAATATATATATGTGTATATATATATATATATATATATATATATATAAAATAAAGTAACCACTTAGACTTTTAGGTTGTATCACTAAAACTAACTTTCTGGAAAATAAATTTTTTTGGCTCACTGCAGCCTCTGCCTCCCTGGCTCAAGGGATTCTCCTGCCTCAGCCTCCCCGCTATCTGGGACTACAGGCACCTGCCACTGCACCTGACTAATTTTTGTATTTTTAGGAGAGACAGGGTTTTGCCATGTTGTCCAGGCTGGTCTTATACTCCTGAGCTCAAATAATCTTCCCACCTCAGCCTCCCAAAGTGTTGGGATTACAGGCCTGAGCCACTGCGCCCAGCTATGTAAATTTGCAAATAAAAGCTGTATATATTTATCATGTACAGAATGTTTTAAAATATGTATACATTGTAGAATGGCTAATAGAGTTAAACGTGTTTTTTATTATGTTTCTGAAATGTCTTAAGACATGACTGAAGCT
Source organism: Ateles fusciceps (assembly GCA_036589455.1). Lineage (NCBI taxonomy): Eukaryota > Metazoa > Chordata > Mammalia > Primates > Atelidae > Ateles > Ateles fusciceps. Next base: position 1,701,344 of record JAZHEH010000889.1, read on the forward strand.
GCAAACTCTCTTTTTAGTTGGCAATACAAATTTCGGTTAAGTTTTTTTTTTTACTTAGCTGGGCTGCCTACAGCTTTCCTTGTGCGTGTGTCTTTTTAGGGGTTAGCCGAAGATTTGGGCAGAGTTTATACACAGATTTTATGGTTGCTTCTCTCTTGTTTTCTACTTTCGAGGAGTCTTTCTCACTTTCCAGCAGCACATTTTGTGGTTGCTTTGAATTCAGAGTAAAGAACTTATTGATTAGTGAATAAGTATAAACCATCCAAAGTATTTTCAGGAATATTTTTTATTGCATACAGCAAGGAAGTTTTCAGAGACTAATGGAGTTGTGTCAATAGCCAGACTGCAGGGACTCTTATTGGCCAACTTCAGAATAACTTGAACATAGATTATTACAACATTCTGAATAAAGGAAAATTCATGAGTCCTTGGTGATCTTCAAAAAGAAAAGAGATAGCATAGGAAGAAAATGGAAATTTTTAAAACAAAAGTAGAAGAAATGAAAAAATTACAAATTATTGTTTTTACAACTCTTTATAGTGATTACTGATTAATTCAGTCAATGTTTAGCAATGGCACTAAAAAACCATTAGATGAAATGTTATTGGGAAGCAAGATATTTGCATGATGCCACAGTAACAGCTTATAGATCATTGCACAGGGGAAATATTCCTCTACATTAGAGAGATGTGGAGTTGCCACTTTAACGAAGAGCTTGAATTTAGCATAACGAATTGTGGATAACTTAACATCATGTACCTCCTGTAGTGATACAATGTGAAGTACACAGTATTATCTATGACTTACTGCCATAAAAAATGTTTAACCTGACTGGGTGCAGGCTCAGGCCCGTAATCCTAGCACTTTGGGAGGCTGAAGTGGGAGAACTGCTTGAGGCAAGGAGCTGGGGGACCAGTCTGGCAACATAGCAAGACTCTGTCTCTACACACACACAGAATAGGCGGGTGTGGTGGCATGTGCCTGTAGTCCAAGCTACTTGGGAGGTTGAGGCAGGAGGATGAGTTGAGCCCGGGAGTTCAAGACAGCAGTGAGCTATGATCATGCTGCTACACTCTAGCCTGGGTGACAGAGCAAGATCCTGTCTCAAAAAAAAAAAAAAGTTTAACCCGAATCTAATCAAGCTGAGTATAGAACTAACTTCAAGTTTACAGGAATTTAGTGAGTAGGGAAAAAGTTAAACAATACTTTAAGATAAGTGCAGAAGTGGGACATACCAGTGTAGATTGTTTAAATAGCTGCGGTCATTAAAAAAAATACCAAAACCCACCAAAGATGGAGGAAACTGTTCCAGATTTAAAGAGATACAACAAGTTTGACTGAAAACAGATGTGACAAAGTTATAAAAGATTCTTGGGAGCCAGGCATATTTGTTCACACCTGTAATTCCAGCACTTTGGGAGGCTGAGGGAGGTGGATTGCTTGAGCCCAGGAGTTTGAGACCAGCCTGGGCAACGCTTCTCTTAAAAAAAAAACAAGCCACAAAAAACACCCACAAAAAATTAGCCGGGCATGGTGACACCTGCCTGTAGTCCCAGCTATTTGGGACACTAAGGCAGGAAAATTACCCTCAGCCCAATGAGGCTGAGTCTCCACTGAGCCTTGATGATACCACTGCACTCCAGCCGGGGCAACACAGTGAGATCCTGTCCCAAAAAATAAAACACAAACATAAATAAAAGACATTCTTGGGACAATTAGGAAAATTTAGTATTTACTGAATATTAGGAAAAAATCTAGAATTGTTTTCTTGAGTGTGATACTGATATTGTGGAGATATATATATATATATATATATATATATATTCTTATTTTTACAGTATGCAAGGTAAAGTGTTAACATTTAGAGTAAAGAGTAATGATGATTGCAACTTCTAAATAGATCAGCAAACATATATCTATACACATACAGATATTTCAAAAAATGGCCTACTGTTAAACAGTGTTAACAGTTGTTAAACAAATATTTGAATTTGTTTAATCTTCTAGGAAGGGTACTAATTGGAATCTTTCGAGTGGTCCGTGTGTTTGAAAATTTTCATAATAAGAACTTGGGGAAAATCAGATAATTTCTAATACACAGAAAGAGATGAAGGAGGAGATAAACATATTGAGTAATGAATAAGTGTAAGCAACCAGAAATTCTCAAAGATATTTTGGGAGAGCATCTTTAGAAATGACTAAAGTCCCTTTGACTGTATGGCAATGTAGGCATCAAAAAATGTGACATTACTTATTAGTTACTTTGTTGAAGAAAACTTAGAAATATAGATGCTTGGACTAGAAGCATATATGCAAACTTGTCAATAGTTATTTTATAAGATCATTAATAATATGCTAATATTTTAAAATACAAAGGTATAGTTTTTAAATTAAAAAATCACCCATCATTCCACACTCTAATGTAACGTTTCAGTGTTCAGAGTTTCTTTTCAATTCTTTCTTATAAACAAAAACAGAAAAAATAGAAAATATAAAAAGACCCACATGCACATTCTGGAACTGAAAAGTAAAATATCCAAAATTAAACATTTACTGAATGGGCTCAACAGCAGAATGGAGGTGCTAGAGGAAAGACTATTGTTTTCTTATTACTTTCTTTAAAATTTGTGTGACTATTTAAAGTAAAAATTATAATCTTATCTGTGTGTTTTATAATATTTGGAGAGGTCATGCATATGACAGCCATAGCATACAGCATAGGGAGAAGATGGGGTCTAAAGGACTTTTATAATGCAAGGTTTTTGCATTTTCTTTGTTGTAGTATAATAAAAACAGAGTTGAAGTCTTTATGTTGCTTCCTGATGCCATCTTCTGTCTCCTCCTTTTCCCTCAGGAAAAAATGATTATCGAAAACTTTGTATTTATTATTCCCTTATTTTTTCATAGCTTTACTACTTATGTATGATTCTAAAAATATTATCATTTTATATTTCTAAAATATGGTATATTTCTAATATTAATATACTTAGCTAGTGTTAATTTTTTGCTACTGTATACTATTCCATATGGGAGTATTCCTCTGTTTGCCCATAAATTAATTTTTAGCTGATTATTTATTTATATTTAATTGACAAATACTGTATATATTTATGGGGTACAATGTGATAATGTGATGTTTTGATCTATGTATACACTGAAAAAAATTCAATCAAGCCAATTAATATTTTCATCACCTCACCAACTTTTCTTTTTTTATACTAAGGATGATAAAAATCTATTTTATTCAGCAATTTTGAAATATACAATGCATTATTATTAACTGTAGTCACGAGGCAGTGCAGTAGATCACCGAACCTGCTCCTCCAGTCTAACTGAGACTTTGGACACATCTTCTCTTCTCCATTCCTACCCCTACCCTCCAGCCTCTGGTAACCACCTTTCTACTGTTTCTATGAGACTGACTTTTTTAGATTCCACTGATAAGTGAGATCATACGGTGTTTGTCTTTCTGTGCCTGGCTAACTTAGCATAAAATTGTCCAGTTTCATCCATGTCGCAAATGACAGAATTTCCTTTTATTTTAACCTGCATAAGATTCCATTGCATGTATGTGTATACACCACATATTCATCTGTTCATTTGGTGGTGGACACTAGGTTGCTTCCATATCTTGGCTATTGTGAATCATGCTGAAATGAGTGCAGATGTCTCTTTGACATACCAATTTCAATCTCTTTATATGTATACTCAGAAGTGGGATTGCTGGATCATATGGTAATGATATTTTTAATTTTTTGAGGAACACCCATAATATTTTCCAGAATGTCTGTACAGGTTGAATATTACCTATCTGAATAAGCTTGGGACCAGAGGCATTTTGGACTTCTAATTTTTTTTTTTTTTTGATTTTGGAATATTTGAATATACATAATAAGATAGCTTGGGGATGGGACCCAAGTCTAAACATGAAGTTCATTTATGTTTCATATACATCTTATACACATAGGCTGGTGGTAAATTTATACAGTATTTTAAATAATTTTGTGCATGAAACAAAGTCTTCATTGTGTATTGGTTGTAACTTGTCACATAGGCCAGGTATGGAATTTTTTACTTCTGGTGTCATTTTGGCATTCAAAAAGTTTCTGGAAAATTGTGGACTGACTCATAACAGCAAGGATGACGTAGATATTGAGCAAGGGCATGAAAGGTTAACCTGGTTTAAAAGATCCAGCCATCCCTGAGAGATGAGAGAGGTACGCAGTCCTGTCGGTAGTCAGCTTATCATATAGAATTATGTTTAAGTAACCCCTCTCTCATGAGGGTGCAAAGTTAGAGGTTACCAGGTCCTTACATGTTTGTGTCTTTCCACAATGTCAGGTTTTTACTGATGCTATTTCAATCACGAAAGCCACAAGCTACATGGAGTTCCCAAGGAGCCAACTCTCCTTAGTACCTCCCGTTCACTCAGCAGTAAGAGTTGCGGGCACACAGGCTCAAGCCATTCCACAAGTCAGTCAATATAATATTGCAAACATACATAATAGTATACTTAATATGTAAATGTTACAGGTTAAACATTCCACAACAAAGTAACATTTAACATCAAGAGGAAAAAGAAATAGGAGAAAAGGTTAAGGAACTGGTCTATGCGGAGCAAAGAAGACAAAAGGAGTCCTGGGCTGGGCTGGGTAGTCTATCGGTCTTGCACAGAGGAATCTGAGGTTGCAGAACCTTCGGTGACAGATGCCAGGTTCTTCTCACGAGTGATTGTAAAGGGGAACTGTAACTTAGCAGGAACATTTTTGTCTACAACGTAATATAAATATGTTTATTTCTGTTACTTAAACTTGGAATTTTCATTTTCTTCTTTTGAACATTCCTTATATTTGTATTTTGGCTATTAGGTTCATATGTGGATTTGAAAAGTTATTACCTGATTTTAAAAAACTGTAATATGTTTAGATCAGCAGTCCCCAACGTTTTTGGCACCAGGAACTCATTTCATGGAAGACAATTTTTCCATGGACCAGGGTGGGGAGGGGGCTCAGGATGATTCAAGCACATTACGTTTATTGTGCACTTGATTTCTAATATTATTACATTGTAATATATAATGAAATAATTATACAACTCATCATAATACGGAATCAGTGGGAGTCCTGAGCTTGGTTTCCTGCAACTAGGTGGTTCCATTTGGGGGTGATGGGAGGCAGTGACAGATCATCAGGCATTAGATTCTCATAAGGAGCACGACCTAGATCCCTCGAGTGCACCGGTCACAATAGGGTTCATGCTCCTATGAGAATCTAAAGCCCCCACTGATCTGGCAGGAGGCGGAGCTCAGGTGTAATATGAGTGATGGGAAGTGGCTGTAAGTACAGATGAAGATTTGCTCGCTTGCCCACCACTCATTTCCTGCTGTGCAGACCAGTTCCTAATAGGACATGGAGGCCATGGAGAGCCCATGGCCTAGGGGCTGGGGAACCTTGGTTTAGATGATATACAGGAAAATACATGAGTAATTCTGTATTTTAAAACTTTATTATTTCTTTTTTCTAGAAAGGCTGCTTCATTGAAGAAGTTCAAATGTTGCTTAGAAACACAGTAAGGACTTTACTGAAACTTCCTAAGTTTTATGTGCATGTAATATTTTCTTAACATTTCATGTAACTTTCCTCTGATATTATTTGTAACCTACATGTTTTTATTCTTTTAGTTACTGTACCAGTCACTGTTTGAAATAGTAAAAATGTATTAAATAGAAAGTTAATATTTACTAACAAGAATCTCCTCCTCCCCTTCCTCCTCATTCTCCTTTCCTTATTTCATTTATTTATTTATTGCTAAATGGTGATAAAGAAAATTAGCAATCACTGGGTGAGAGAGTAGAATGCCTCTGGCTGCTGCTTTAGCCGCACAGCCTCAGGAGCCTCACTTGCTAAATTGAAGAAGTATTATTTTTCTCTCTGGGGAGTTTCTAAAGAGTTGTTTATAGTTCTTACTTTAATTTCTTTTAAGTGCTTAAAACTAGTAGTTGGATTAATTGATCTTTCTATTCAGAGAGACTTTTGCTGCCATTGGCCAAACAGGGGCCAGGAACTTGACGTTATTACCTCTTGTGCCCTCCTTTATTTCACATATACTTAGTCTGGGGTTCAAAGAAGTGAAATCATTTGTCTAAATCAAAATTTTATCTGAAAATGGGACTGGAGGTGAGAGGAGTGTGAGTAAATAATTAAAAATATACATACATGTGTATGAATCTATATATATATGTGAGTATCTCAGTGTAATCCTATTAGCAATTAGAAGTTGATATTTTCCATATTTTAATTGTATAATACCATTTAACTGTAACATAAAAGGTTTTAACATTTCAGGAACTCAGTAGATTCTTCTGTAGGAGCTTCCTGTGTAAATGCTTTTTTAAAAGTCAAGAGATTCATACTTTGGCTTTTCTAACTTACAGATTTGTTAAGTAAAAATACCACATTTTGTCACTTCTCTATTAAAATATAATCCTGATCAAACAATAAAATTTACCACATGTTTAGTTTGTCTGCAGGCTGAAGGTGGAATTTATGTTCTCCTATGGAAACTTTGGTTATGGATTTTCACATCAGGTTAGTTCCCCTCTTTTAAAAGATTATTCTGTTGTAACTCTTCAGTCAAATCATCCTATTTCAGTTTGATCAATTCTTTAAAATAAATATTTTTAAAAGATGCTTCTTTACCTCCCATCCTTGAGGTATGTGGGCTTTTCATCAGCCTAAAGAAAGATGAGACTTTACTATGATTTGTTTATGCATTTTAAAGCAATGATATTTTATTCAAAATGTCTTATTATAAAACTGGATTTTAGGCTGGGCATGGTGTCTCAGGCCCGTAATCTCAGCACTTTGGGAGGCCGAGGTGGGTGGGTCACCTGAGGTCAGGAGTTCAAGACCAGCCTGGCCAACAGTGAAACCCCATCTCTACTAAAAATACAAAAATTAGCCAGGCATGGTGGCAGATGCCTGTAATTCCAGCTACTCGGGAGGCTGAGGCAGGAGGATCACTTGAACCTGGGAGGCAGGAGTTGCAGTGAACCAAGATCGCACCACTGCACTCCAGCCTGGGTAATAGAGTGAGACTCTGTCTCAAATAAATAAAATAAAACTTGCTTTTATTTGTGTGTATACATACATATTGATGTAATTTAAAACACAAGTATTCAAGAAATCAGTGTGGATTTCTGCATCTAAATATAGTTATTAAAAATTGAATTATTACCTGCCCTGGTAGCTCATACCTGTAATCCTAGATACTCTGGAGGCTGAAGCAGGAGGGTCACTTGAGTCAGCCTGGACAACATAGTGAGACCTTGTCTCTGAAAAAACAAATGGAGTCACTGATGTTATTCAGATAATACTCATAGGCTCCCTTCCTCCACAGTTTTTCAACATCTGGTGTTATTTTAACTCTCCTTGATTCATCAAGAGAGTAATAAACCCAAAGAAGATATCTTCCTAGTTTTGACTGGCTCCTTTAAATTCACTACCGTGTGTCCACATTGCCACAAATATTTGTATGTACTAACCTATGTCCTTTTCTTTAATTATATCCTTAGGCCAGATTCCTAGAAAGGAAATTCTTGTCTAAAACAATGACCTTTTCAATGAATTATTCTAGAAAAGTACCAATATATACTCTCATCAAATATTGAAAGAATTCTTAATATTCCTGGGTGTCATCAGTTTTGTGGTATTCAAAAATGTAGTCCTATTAGTACTGCTGTTGTATAGGGGAAATGACCTTTATTTACATGTCATTTACCACTTTCAGTTTTTCCTTTTTTATTTTTTTAAGTTTTGGGTGTTTTTAAATTAGGAATTGAGAGTGAAGACATCAGTCTTATTAAACAAGTCTACCACTCTGTTAACTGAGAAATCTCTGTAATATGCTTTAAAATTTTGCCTATATAATATTATAATGATGTTTAATACATTTTGAATCAGAAGTAATACACAGATGAAAGCTGCAAGGAACAAGCTTTTTTTCATTCTCTGCTTTGATTTTTCACTTTTTCTTCTGCTATTTTAAAAAATTCTTATCATAATTAGGCCTTACAGGGACCCTTAGTTGTTTACTCCTTTTTGTGAGTTATAGCATATGAACACCAACTTCAGAGGTAGGTTTTGTGTCTGAACAGAAATGTAATATATAATAATAGCCATTTTTATGGAGAGGTATCATTTTCAGATAAAACTGGGCAAGTATTATTTTATGTCAGTGGAATCTACTAAGAACAAGGAACAAAGGAATGGTATGGAAAAGAATGGGATATATAAGAAAAGTTCAAAATAAAAACTTGACTTCATGCTATGAACTTTTCAGTGATATGGTCCCATACTTACCTATTGTGATACTGTAAACTACCTTGGGGAGCACTACCTTGGGGACAGACAAAGCTACATTCAAGTCCTGACTCTCGCCTATTGTGTAGCCTTGAGCAAATTACTGATCTTCAGTCTCATCGGTAGAATATGCATAGTTACTTATGGTATAGGTTTATTGAGATGGTTAAATAAGATTAAAGGTATAATAAAATGCTTGGCAAATATTTAGCACCCAATAAATGTTAGTTTGTTTTCTTTCCTCTCTTAATTCCTTTGTCTCATTTAAGGTCTGTTTCATAGTCCTGGGGTATTCATAGCATTATGGTATTAATATGGTATGGCATTACAATTAGTGAGTTTTAATTGTAACTAAACAGTGTTAAAATACACTTACATTTTTTTCAGTTAAAACCTCTTCAGAAAATTATTGAACCATCCATGTTTATGAATATTGCACCACCTCCAGAAAGAACAGACCCTGTGACGTAAGTATTTTAAGTCTCATTAATATGGTCAGGTCGTGTGGCATTTAAAACAATTTTAATCCATTTGGTGGAGCATTTTGGTTATTTTAAGTCCCAGGACATGGCCAGGTTGGGCTAGACTCCGAGGTGAAGAGAGTCGTGAATTATTTTGCTCAATAAGAGAGATAAATTTTAAATTTCTGGGCATGGCCCTGGATAGGTGTTGAGGATGTGTGGAGATAAAAGAGTGCCAAGTTCATGCCTGAAGGAGGAAAGGGAGGAGTATCTTAATAAGGAAAGCAGGCCAAGGAGATACCCCCTTTGGGAAAAGAGGTGAGAGACTTAATATCAGAGTGTCTAATAGTTACCAGTTTTGTGCTCTGCAGTACAGTAATGTTACCCTTACCACCACACCACTTCAATTATTGCTACAAAATCATCCATAAAAAGTCTATGGTAAAAAAAAAAGTCATTAGCAAACCAAAAGTAACTTAAAATATAGTATGCTAATCAATCTTGAAATTTCACCAATAAAAATAGATTATAGAAAAATGAGCACCTGGGAAAGAGATTTAATCTATAGTGTTATCCAAAAACAAGAAATGGGAAAAAGCTGAAATAGGATTGAGGGAATTAGGTATTGAATGGGAAACTGTGTTCTGAAATGCTTATTTTCCTATTGTTTCACCAACACTGGATATTATCATTAAAATACTTTATTTGATATTGACAATTTGTTGAAATAGTAAAGCTAAATTTTTTCTTATGTTTATTAATTTTTCTTCTTCATACATTGATTAAATGAACATTTATTGAATGTCTGCTATATCCCCAAGTCATGGCAAATACAAAGACATGTGAGGTCTTCTCCTTGCCCTTGAGTAGCTCATGGTTTAATGCAAAGTAACATAAAAAATTATTACTATGATGATGCAAATGGGATAAAAGCCCTTCAAGAGCCAAACATAAACAACTGTGGGACAGCCAAGGAGCTTCTAGTTCTTGTCAGGGAAGATGGGGGAGGAAAGAGTTATCAAGTAAGGCTCCACAAAAGAAAGTGCTTGGAGTGAGACTTGTAAAAGTAGTAGTAGAGCATCTCGCTGATTTTGAAGGAGTGAAGGGACACATTCTCTTGAGAGGCCACATAAGTAAAAGCAGGAAGCTATAAGAATCTCTATTGAGTTGGAGAACCGTCTTTAGTTGAGAGTGCTAAGAGATTAGAAACAAGGAGGAGAGCAATGGGGGCTGAGTTAGAGGAGTAGGCAGGGGCAAGATATAGTGATTAAGAGTTCAGGCCCTAGGGCCAGACTGCATGGGCTCTCCTCCTATACGACTCTGGGCAAGTTGCTTAGGCTCTTTATGCTTCATTTGTTGGATGGCATAAAAATTAAAACTACTCAATTGAATTACTATGATAATTAAATAAGTTACATGTAAAGTACTTAGAACATGGTAGTAAATAGTAAAATGCCTAATTAGTTGTTACATACTTATAAAATTAATACATATTTCTCATTACCACCATCATCATTGAGGTTTATGCTTCTCAAATGTGAGCAAATTTTACTCTCAGGAATATACTCCATATATAGTCCAAAAGAACTGTCTTGAGTTTTTTAATTTATACAGACAGAATTCTGGAGAATATATGTAGAGATGGATTTTGAGGGCATGGGATAATGGTGGAAGGAAAATAAAGTTGCATCAGGCTGAGTTTATTGATATGGATTCACTAAACAGATTATTTTTGTTTATTTATTTTTTTGGAGACAGGGTCTTGTTCTGTTGCCCAGGCTGGAGTGCAGTGGGACGATCACAGCTCACTGCAGCCTCGACCTCTCAAGGCTCAATCAGTCCTCCCTCTCAGTCTCCCAAGTAGCTGGAAATACAGGAATGTGTTATCACATTTGGCTAATTTTTGTATTTTTTATAGAGACAGGGTTTTGCCATGTTGCCCAGGCTGATCTCGAACTCCCGTGCTCAAGCAATCCACCCCCTTCAGCCTCCGACAGTGCTGGGATTGCAGGTGTGAGCTACTGCACCTGGCCTAAGCAGATATTTCCACATTTAATGTTGTAGCTTGGGGAGTTAGAAAGGGCTCTCGTAGTTTGTTCAGTTGAATGACAGAAAAAGGAACCAAAAGACGGCCCACAGTGAATTAGTTAGAGGAAGGGTTTTAGAGGCTCAGAGAAATTATGTTAGAGTGGACTTGCCATCTAAGATCGACTCACTCACCCTGGGAGGGTCCAGAAGACACACATTTTTACCCTGACTATGAGAAATGAATTCATGAAGGGTACTCTGGGATCCTTGAAGAGCACTGTGATTGCTCTTCCCTGTGGGCCAGACTTCACAGTGGCAACTGCAGTCACTGAATTCGGAAACTTAAATGCAATGGGAGTAATTGGATCCCAGGGTGGCAGGAACCAAGTGAAGACACTCAACTGCCAATGGCAAGGTGGGCGTGGTTACCACGATGGATAGTAGAATCAAAGCAGCAATCAGAATAGTCTTACTAGTGCAGACCTGTGGTGTTGGCTATCTCATCATGTGTTCCTAGACACAGATAAGAAGCCTACTAAATTCTAACCTCATCTGTATGAGGTTAAGCAGAAAAGTTTTAGGTCGAGGGAACAAAAGTCTAACTGAATCATAAAAACAGAGAGTCATGGGTTCTCAATGAATTCTCAGACTTGAGCTACTTTACAGACCCAGAACTCCTTTAATGAAAGGGAGGTTGGGTCACCTTAAGAAAGGACCCTTTTTCTTCTATAAGAAAGGCCTTTTTCTTCTGTAAGATAGCAGACGGGTTTGCTTTATTGATGACATGCTGATTGGACCTAGTGAGCAAGAAGTAGCAACTACTCTAGACTTATTGATAAGACATATTTGTGTCAGAGAGTGGGAAATAAGTATGACAAAAATTCAAGGGCCTTCTACCTCAGTGAAATTTCTAGGGGGTCCAGTGGTATGGGTGGTGATATCCTGTGTACAGTGAAGGATGAGTTGTTGCATCTGGCTTCTCTTACAACAAAAAAGAGATACAACATCTGGAGAAATAACCACAGATAGGCCTCTTTGGATTTTGGAGATAATCTGTTCCTCCTTTGGGTGTGTTATTCTGGGCCATTTACTGGATGACTCAAAAAGCTGCTAGTTTTGAGTGGGGCCCAGAACAAGAGAAGGTTCTGCAACAGGTCCAGGCTGCCATGCAAGCTTCTCTGCCATTTGGATCATATTATGCAGCAGATCTAATAACTTGTTAGTGGCGGCCATAAAGTACCCAGTTGTTGGTCAAAAATCATTCTGAGAGCAGAGTGTTTTTGATGAGATTGAACTTTAAACTGGCGGACTGAGTAAAGCAGATTGCTCTCCCTAGTGTGGGTGGGCCTCATTCAATAAGTTGAAAGAAACAAAAAGATTAAGTCACTTTGGGGTAAGAGAGAACTCCTCCTGTCTGACTGGGGCGTTAACTTTTCCCTGCCTTTGGACTCAAACTGAAACATCAGCTCTTCTGGATCTCCAGCCTACCAGCCTTTGGATTGGAACTACACTATTGGCTCTCCTGATTCTCAGGGCTTTGAACTCAGTCTACAATTATACCTTTGGCTCCCCTGGGTCTCCAGCTTGCTGATTAATACTGCAGATCATAGGACTTACCAGCCTCCATAATCATATGAGCCAATTGCTTATCATAAATATGTTATGTATAGATACATCCTATTGGTTCTATTTTTATGGACAACCCTGACTAATATGGAACAGAGGAACAAATTAATTTGTAAAATATTTAGAATGTTTAGTTATATCTCCTGTAATTAGGAAGTGATTGGAGAGAGAAGATGACAGAAGGGGAAAGGAGGAAGAAAGATGTTCACATTTAGGGATCACTGGGTATATATTTGGTGCTGTTATTTCCTGAACCAGGGGACACTTAGAAAAGGGCATATCTGGAGAAGGGGAAAATGATGAGTTCTATTTTGACATGTTGAGTTTAAGGTGATTACCACTATGCATAGGATAGAATAGTGTTGAAGAATCTGAACTTTATTTCAAGAGACTGTGTTTAAATGTTAGCTTTGCCACTTACCAGCTGTAAGACCTTGGGAGGAGTTGTTTAATCTGTCGAGTCTAGCTTTCTTATATATATAATAGGATCTAATAATTCTAATCTGATGGGCTTGCTGTGAAAAGTGAATGAGATAATATACATAGCTATATGAACATTGTACCTAGCACACAATAGATTCCAAAAAATTATAGATTTTAAAAATAAAATATTTAAGAGATAGAGATTTGGGTCTAAAGATGGGGAGAGAGATCTGGGCTTTGTACTTCTCATTAGAACTTCAGGCCCTTCTGTCCTTTTCCATCCCTGCTGCCTATGATCTAAGTTTAGCAGTAAGGATAATCAAGAGAGCACTTATCTCTGGATTTCTGGCTCTTGGCTTTTTTCCTAGCTCTAGCCTTTGATGGCCCAACGTGGGTAGGTGAGCTGAAAATGTAAGAGAGAAGGGTTCAAAAGTGATAGCTGCCATTGATTTTGGAAGTGGACTTTTGTATAATTTCAATATTTCACTTTCTTATTATTTTGCAGACGTGTTATTACACCACAGACAGTAGAATATCCAGCATTCTTATCCCCCAGATCTGAATGTTACTGTTGGGACTCCAACTGGGCACCCCCTCCAACCAGCCATCTGTAGTGCGACTTGAAAAACTTCAGCAACAACCCCGGGAAAGGTAAAAAAAAAAGAAAGGAAAAGAAAAAAAAGTTCAAAAGAACTCAAAATATTCCTCTTATGTGTTATTTGTATAATGTATTAATTTATTCTTTTTTTATTGCATTTTAGGATTCGGTGTATTAATTTATTCTTTTGAGACATAGGGTTGCTACAGGCCCAGAAACTTTTATTACGCTGTTGTTGTTTCATGAGATTATTTCTGATTTTTACTTGTCAAATTTAGGTATCTTGTTTGAAAAAGTCAGTGTTATACCAAAGAAAGAGGTGAAAACTCTCCTTATTTTTTGAAACAGTGCCTCACTCTGTCACCCAGATTGGCCCAGATTGGAGTGCAGAGGCATGATTATGCTCACTGCAGCCCCAAACTTCTGGGCGCAAACAGTCTTCCTGCCTCAGCCTCCCAAGGCGCAGGGCTACAGACACATCACGCACCACCACACCTGGCTCTTTTTTTTTCTTCTTTTTTGAGATGAGGTCTTGCTGTGTTGACCAGGCTGATCTCTAACTCCTGGCCTCAAGTGATCCTCCAGTCTCAGCCTCCCAAAGTGCTGGGATTACACTGTGCCTAGCAGAGGTGAAAACTCATTTATGAGGAATAAAGCATAATACTTGCTGTCTCCTCATTCACCAATGTATTTCACAGGTCTCATGTTTTTTTTTGTTTTTTTTTTTTTGTATTTCTCATCCTTTTTTTTTTTGCTATGCTTCAGTCTAGTTATTTTCTTCTGACTGATATTCTAGTTCACAGGTTCCTTCTTAAATCAACTGCATTCTTAATTTTCGTTATTTTATTTCTCACTATGGATTTTCTCTTCTTTTTATAGTTTCCATTTACCTGCCACAATCCACAGCCATGTCTTTTAATTCTTTGGACATATTTATTATTGTCTTGGTCAGCTCAGGCTACTGTAAGAAATACCATAGATTGGATGGTTTAAACAACAGACCTTTATTTATTAGTTCTGGTGGCTGGGATGTCAAAGATCAAGATGCCACCTGATTTGATGCCTGCTGAGGGCTCTCTTCTTGGTTTGCAAATGGCCTTCTGTTTACCATATCCTCACATTGTGGAGGGGAGATCGGCTCTCTCACGTCTCTTATCATAAGAATACCAATCCCATTCATGAGAGCTCTACCCTTAAGACCCAATTACCTTGCAAAGTCCCTACCTCCAAATATCATCACGTAGAGGATTAGGATTTCAACATATGAATTTTGGGGTATGTATACTTACAGTTTATAGCCATCAATGCTATTTTAAATTCCAATTCTGACCACTTTATTATCTGGATCTTCTGTGAGCCTATTTAAATTATTGGTTTTTTCTTTCCTTAGTTTTCAGTCAGTTCTTATACTCTCACATGCCTAGTCATTTTGATTGAGTGCTACACATTGTATTTGGAAATTTATGAACTAATTTGTGGATCTTAATTTTAATTACATATTTCTACAGAGAAGGTATACATTTGTATCTGGCAGCCAGCTAGGCTAGGAGCACTAACAATGCCAGACCACTTTAATTCAATTAAGATTGAAATTGAAATGACTTGAAGCCAAGCTTTAGCTCCTGTGAGGGAGGCTAGTCTCTTTGTGGTTTATTCTTAGTCCCAATGTCAGGATGGGGACTAGTGTGAGGCACATGAGGCAACTAGGTCATAACATTTGAAGAGACACTCATTCTCTTAGAGCCTTTTAGGGTCCAAAAAAAAAAAGCCAACTGGGTGTTTACCACCTGACAAGCCCTGGACTCTGGTTTTTGTTCTCCCAGGCTTATATTTATATCTCAAAGCTCAGTTTTGTAACTTCTTGGCCTTCTCAAGGCATAAATGCCTTGAAGGAAAAATGGCACTAAATGATGGGCTCCTTGTCTCTGGACTTCCTTTCTGTCTGGAATCTCGGGTATGCAAATCCTTGCTGTCTTTATAACTCACTGATTCTTCCCAACACAATTTAGACAATGTTTTGTCTAGCTTTTATAGTTGTGCAGTGAGATGATTGGTCTGAAATAACCTAGTTCAGAATCACAGTGATCATTTTAAAGATCATAGTATCTTTTCTGAAAGAACTTAGAGTATAATGAGTAGAGACATAAAAAAGCAAAATAAATAAATTATAAATTAAGAAATCAACTATGAAGGCATCAAAAAGATGGTAGAAAAATAAACGAGGTGACTGATTTTTATAAGAATTATTAGAGAAGATATTTGAGGTAACATTAAAGGAAAGGAGTTAGCATACCAAAGATCCAGGGGTAGAGACTTACTGTATGAATATGTATGAAAGCTCTAAGATAAGAAAAGATTATGCCTAGAAAAAGATGGCAGCCATTGTAAGTGGAGCAAAAAGCAAGGGAGAAAGTGGCTTGAGACAAAATAGATGGAGACCAGATTCAGAGCCTTATCGACCATAATTTGAATTTTATTCTAAGAAAAATAGGAAGCCCTTGTAGGTTTTTTATATTATTGTTTTTTCCTTTTCTTTCTTTTTTTTTTTTTTTGAGACAGAGTCTCATCCCGTCGCCCAGGCTGGAGTGCAGTGGCATGATATTGGCTCACTGCAACCTCCACCTCCCGAGTTCAAGAGATTCTCCTGCCTCAGCCTCTCGAGTAGCTAGGACTACAGGCATGCACCACCATGCCTGGCTAATTTTTTTGTATTTTTAGTAGAGATGGAATTTCATTATGTTGTTAGGCTGGTATCAAACTTCTGACCTCAAATGATCTGCCCACCTCAACTTCGCAAAGTTCTGGGATTACAG
The DNA here is from genome assembly GCA_036589455.1 of Ateles fusciceps. NCBI lineage: Eukaryota > Metazoa > Chordata > Mammalia > Primates > Atelidae > Ateles > Ateles fusciceps. The sequence continues at coordinate 1,717,653 of JAZHEH010000889.1, forward strand.
GCGTGAGCCACTGCACCCAGCCTATATAATCTTTTAAATATAATATTTGATACAAAAATGATAATCCATAATTCTAATGTAAATTATATGTAGAATAATATAATGCTACCAACCAGTACTTAACCTAACCTAGAACCTAAAACATTATGGATGATTTGTATCTGCTGATGAGTTTCTCCCCTATCTCATCCGTTTGCCTATTTCCCAGAAGTTAACTACTTCTATGAGTTTTTATTTTGTTTTTTGCCTTTTAAAAATTAATTTCGTAAAAAAATATCTTATATCTAGGATGCTTAAATAATACATTATTTGATTTTGCTTACATCACCCATTATGTTTCTAAGACTCATCTATGCTGTTTAATGGCATTGAATTTGGTGAATATGCTGCAATTTTCACTTGCTTGCTAATGGTCATTAGGTGTATTCTCTTTTTATTGCTGCATAACAAATTATTACAAACTTAGTTGTTTAAAACAACATCTATTTTCTCACAGTCGTTCAGATGTCTGGATAGAGTGTAATTGAATTCTCTGCTTAAGATTTCACAAGGCTGAAAGAAAGATGTTGGCTAGCGCATTCTCATTTAAAGGGGTCTCTTTCAAGTTTGTTCAGGTTGTTTGAAGAATTCAGTTTCTTGTGATTCTAGGAGCTTCTCTTCTTCTGGAACTCCCATAATGTGATAATTTGTTTGTTTAACAATGTCCCAACAAAAAAAACGAAAAAATAAAAATAAAAAAATTGTACAAATGTCCAATGTGGAAAAAAAAAAGAAAAAAAAAAATAAAAAACAACAATGTCCCATAAGTTCTGTAGCCTTTCTTCATTCTGTTCTTTTTCATTTGCCTGTATTATTTCAATAGACCTGCCTTCAAGTTCAGAAATTATTTCTTCTGTGTGGTCTAGTCTCAATTGACATTTCTTTCAGAGTCTTGCTCTGTTGCCCAGGCTGGAGTGCAGTGGTGCTATCTCGGCTCACTGCAACCTCCACCTCCTGGGTTCAAGCGATTCTTGTGCCTCAGCCTCTATGAAGCTGGAATTACAGACATGAGCCACCACGCTCGGCTGATTTTTGCATTTTAGTAGAGACGGGGTTTTGCCTTATTGGCCGGGCTTGTCTGGAACTCCTGATCTCAAGTGATCCACCCACCTCGGCCTCCCAAAGTGCCAAGATTACAGGTGTGAGCCACTGTACCCAGCCCACAATTGTACATTTTATTTCAGTCATTGAATTCTTCAGCTCTAGGATATCAGTTTGGACCTTTTTATATCTATTTTTTTGTTGAATTTCTCATTTAAATCATGAATTGTTTTTCTGATTTGTTTATCTGTATTCCATTAGATCGCACTGAGTTTCCTTAAGATTATTATTTTGAATTTTTTTCTGACATTTTATGTATTTCCTTATGATCAGGGTCTCTTACTGGAGAATTATTGTTTTTATTGAAGAAGTTTCCTTGTTCTTTCCTGATTCATGTGTCCCTACATTGATTTCTATGTATCTGATAGAAAAGTTACCTCTTTCAGTCTTTTGGAGTAGATTTTTCCCAGGGAAATATTTGTATGAATGGATCTTCGGATATCAGATTGGTGAGGCACCTGGTGGCCTGGTTCTAGGTGGATCCAGCAGTTTAGTCTTCATATAGCTTCTTCAGCTAAATCTATATTAGTGACATTTGCAAGTTTCTCAGTAGCCTAGACTGAGAGGGTCTGTAGAGATGGTGGTGTGACTTTGTCAGGGATGGTCTCACTGGGCTGTTTCTTAAATGGGTGGCATGCAGTGGCTTGTCTGGCCTGGGGATATTCCTGCTCAGAGCAACTTGTGGGACTGTTTCTCAGGCCTGGGATGTGGACACACAGCTGTTAAGCTGGCCTGGGGTCCTGTCTGCCAGGGGCAGCCCATAGGGCTGTTTCTTAGGCCTGAGATGTGGGTGCACAGCTGCTTTGCTAGCCCGGTGATGTGTCTGCTGGGGGCTGCCCACAGGGCTATTTCACAGGTCTGGGATGCTGGTGCAAGACTGCTCAGGGGTGTGGCCACTGGAGGTAGCCCAGGGAGCTGTTTCTCAGGTCCTGGACATGGGCTCTTGGCTGCTTCCCCAGGCTGGGGACATGCCTGCCAAGGGAAGCCTGCAAGATGGTTTCTCTGGCCCTTATTGGGGGCATAGGGCCATTGGGCAGGCCAGGGGTGCCACAGGGCTGTTTTTCAGGTCCTGAGCATTGATGCATAGCCACCCTGTTGGCCCAGGGATATACCAGCTGCTCTGAGGCTCAAGAGCCTTTTTAGCGTCGGGGGCATGCAGTAGTTTGGCCAACTCAAGGACAGGTTCACCCTGGGTGAGAGTGGCAGTTTCAGTTCCTCCAGCTGGAAGTGTGCTGGCTGGGGTTGGTTTCTCTGCTGTGCAGGACCATAATCACAGCCAGCAGTAGACTCAGGTTCTGTGCAACTGGGGTGTAGTGTTCAGCCACCTATGTGAGTTTGGTGGTGTAATGAAGATGGAGCTCCAGTGCTGGAGAGGTGCAGTGGCTACTGTCTCCCAGAGGAGGGTGCACTCCAAGATGGCACTGTGCTGTAGCAGCTTGGCTCACAGAGGTGGATGAGGGGGCAGTTGGGAGCATACTTTGTGCTCCTAATACAGGGCAATGCAGCTATGTGAATTCCCAGCAGCTCTAAACACTGCACTCAAGGCCTATGAGGACCATGGGGTTCTCCTGTAGAAAGAATTGCTGGTATTTGTGGTAGCAGTGGGTGCTGGCGGTGATATTCTGCTAACCTTTCCCCCACAATGGGATGTCCCTCCTGTGTCCAGGCTGATCTGATCCAGACAGAGGAGACAGGGCAGCAGAGGCTGTTTACCTTCACACTGCCCTCCTAGACTGCCAGTCACCACAGGTGCATCTCCATTCCCCTGCTGCACGTCAGTGCTCCATCTGACATTCCAGTCAAATCTTAGTTGTTTATTCAGTGCATTGGTCCTTTTGTGTGTGAGTGATAAGCGCCAGGTGACTCTAGTCAGCTATCTTGCTGACTGAAAAACCTGTATGAATAGTGAGAGAGAATACTAAGACAGTTATAGATTAAAAAAAATCCAGGGAAAATGCTACCAGCTGTTAAACATTTAGCAAATTAATTAGGAGGAGGTTGTTTTCATTGATGTTTATTAAAGTGTAAAAGTGAGGTTGTCCTGGGCGTGCAAAGAAAATAATTCAAATGCAGTAGACAGTTGTTAGGGAGGTGGTGATAAGTGTAATTAAAGGGCTCAGGTACTGGTTATGATGTGTTAGCAATTTTGATATTTAAGTCTTTGGAGTAGAAGCCTGTAAGAAAAGGTGTACATGTAAATGTGAGGCTTACGGTAATAAGCAAAAAAGTGGTTAAGAGTATAGCTCTAAATAGGCCTCCTATTTTTTGAGTATCCTGGTCATCATTAAGGTTATGAATGATGGATCTGGAGCATATAAACAGCATAGCTTTGAAGAATGCATGTGTACAGATATGGAGAAATGCTAGATGTAGTTAATACCAATAGTGACCTAATTGGCACGAGGTGGAAAATGTGACGTTTTTGATGTCATTTTGTGTTAGGGCACAAATTGCTGTGAATAAAGTGTTCACAGCACCTAAGCATATTGTTAGTTTTTTAATTGTTTTGTTGTTTTCTATGAGTAGGTGAAAAGCAGATTAATAGGCAAATCCTGCTACAGCTACTGTGCTGGAATGGAGTAGGTCTGAGACAGGTGTTGGGCCTTCTATTGCTGATGGTAATCATGGATGAAGGCCAAAGTGGACAGATTTGCCAGTTGCTTCCAGAAGAAGCCCAAATAATGGAAAGATACAGGGTTGGAGTTGAGCATGAAAATTTGACGAAACTGCCATGTATCTTAGTATAGTAAAAATTGTGCTGTTGCTAATAGAAATCTGATATTTCCAATGCAATTATGTCAAATAGCTTGGAGGGCTGCTATACTTGCATTCACTCAGCTGTATCATCATTTGATAAGTAAAAATGATATAATTCCCACCCATTCTCACCCAACAAAGAGTTGCCAGTTGCCAAAGTTTGTTGGCAGTAACTAAAATTTGTATAGCGATGGGAAAAAAAAGAAATTTTTTTCTAGATGGAGTCTACTAGCTCTGTCACCCAGGCTGGAGTGCAGTGGCGTGACCTTGGCTCACTGCAACCTCCGCCTCCCAGGTTCAAGCGATTCTCCTGCCTCAGCCTCCCGAGTAGCTGGGACTACGGGTGTGTGCCACCATGCCCAGCTAATTTTGTATATTTTTAGTAGAGACGGGGTTTCACCACGTTAGCCAGGATGGTCTTGATTTCCTGACCTTGTGATCCACCTGCCTCGGTCTCCCAAAGTGCTAGTATTACAGGCATGAGCCACCGTGCCTGGCCTAAGTTAATATTTTAAAAATCAGTATTTGGATCTAAATGTATGTATCATATTGAAAACGCTGATTGATCATGTAACAGAAAGTGCCACTGGTACAAATATTATTGAGAAATAATGTAACTTGAAGCTGAGTGTTAGTTTTAAGGTTTGAATAGTTACTTGGATTATTTATTGGCCTGAGTAAATGTATGTTAGAGCTGGAATGAGACTAGTTATAAAAGTATATGATGTAGAAGTTTTTACCTAGTGAGGGTATGAAATATCTTTGTAAGTCTTGGTAATCGTTATGATAATTGCTAAAATTAAGATAAGTGAAATGGTGATAAAGGAAGACAATAAATTTATTACTTTTTTGTTTGCTTTTATTTATTTATTTTTATTTTTTTGAGACAGAGTCTCACTCTGTCACCCAGGCTGGAGTGCAGTGGTGTGATCTTGGCTCACTACAATCTCTGCCTCCCAGGTTCAAGCGACTCTCCTTCCTCAGCCTCCCAAGTAGCTGGGATTACAGGTGTGTACCACTATACTCTGCTAATTTTTGTATTTTTAGTAGAGATGGGGTTTCAACACGTTGGCCAGGCTGCTCTCGAACTCCTGTCCTCAGGTGATCCGCCTGCCTCAGGCTCCCAAGGTGCTGGGATTACAGATGTGAGTCGCACACTTATTTCTTTTTTAGAGTTGCATCATTTTTTTGGTTCCTAAAACCAATGAATTACTTGTATCCTTTAAAAGTTGATTAAGCTATATTTTTACATTAATATGTGGGGGCATTGTTAGCAGTTCTTGCATACTTTCTCAGTAAATAAGGAGTTTTAAGCTTCTATTATTTGATTTATAATCTAATTTTTTATGTACATTAACAGTATGTGGGTCCTAGAATAATTTTGCTATTAGGTGATAGGAGTAGCATTCACATTTTCTCATGTGAATGATGGCTCATTTATTAATGTGATATGTAAATTTTCCCTGTTGTGTTGTAATTAATATGCAGAGGGAATATTGGGCTGTAATTAATATATTAATTCCTATTAATAATAATAGTAAAATTAAATCATGAAAATGATTCTATACGAATAGTTCTCTGATTAGGTTGATGGTTGGTGGTAGGGCTACAATGTTTAGGCTAGCTAATACTCATCATTTGTTATTAAAGGGAGCAATGTCTGTCATCCTCGAGTTTAGAGAACATTTCAGCTTTACATTTATTCATAATTTGAGTTTGTGAAGAATAGTATGAATGATGTGAGGCCATGGGAAATTATTAGAGTTATAGCTCCTATAAAAATTTATGGAGTTTGGATGAAAATGGCTATAAATACTAGTGCTATATGATTTATGGATGAATATGTAATAAGTGATTTTTTTTTTGAGACAGAGTCTCACTATGTCTCCCAGGCTGGAGTGAAGTGGCATGATCTTGTCTCACTGCAACCTCTGCCTCCTGTGTTCAAGCGATTCTTATACTTCAGCCTCCTGAGTAGCTGGACTACAGGCGTGCGCTACCATGTTGGCTAATTTTTCTATTTTTAGTAAAGACGGAGTTTTGCCATGTTGGCCAGGCTGGTCCCGAACTCCTGGCCTCAAGTGATCCACCCACCTTGGCTTCCCAAAGTGCTGAGATTACAGGCGTGACCCACCACGCCTGACTGTGATAAGTGATTTTAAGTCTACTTGGTGTAAACAAATAGAGCTTGCTATAATTATTCCTCACAGGGATACTATATAAAATGGATAAGCTATATATTCTATTACTGGGTTTGGAATTATAGTAATTTGTATTATATTATAGCCAGCTAATTTACAGCTGTAAGAACTGTGGATTCAGCAATTGGAACTTGTGCATGTAGTTTGGTAGTCAGAGATAAAGGGATATTTTTACCATAAGTGTTATCATGCATGCTAATCGTAAAAGACTATTATGTCAAGAGCTTAGTAGTGTTTGAACACAGTAACAGGTTATTAAAAATTGTAATGAGCTTGTGGAGTTTTGGATATAAATTAATGCAAGGAGTTGAGGTCAAAAACCAATTAGTGTATAGAACAGGAAAGAGAGCCCAGGATTTAATCATTCTATTTGGTTTCCTTATCAGATAATAATAATTAGAACTGGAATTAGTGTTGCCTCAAAGAGATTGTAAAATAGAGTTAGTTCAGTGGCAGTAAATGTTATGATTAAGAATAAATGTAGAAAAGTTAATATTGAAATATATAGCTTTTTCATATATATGATTCTCTGGAGAGATGCTGTTGACTTGCTATAATTATTTGGGGAAGTAGTCAATTTGTTAGTATTTTAATAAAATCAGGGCTGTTAGTGAGTTGGAGAAAAAAAACTAATGAAAAGCTTAGGCTATGTTTACTGAATTAGCCTTAGGGGAATAAACTGATGAAACTAATTAGTAGACAGTGCATAGTTGTATAAATTCAAAGTATAGAATTTTTAGAATATCATATGACTGGCATAAGCATAATTGTGGGTATAATAATTGCTAGCATTGGAGAAAATTTGAGTTTTATATGTAATCTGAGCCATATGCATTATATACCATTGTTAGCAATGCCAGGCCTATGGCAGCCTCACAGGCTACAAATACTAGTAAAATGATAGGTATTATCATGGATAAGATAAAGAATATATTTAAAATTACAGGGATTCCTAGAATAAATAGTGATAGTATTATACATTCTAAACATAATAATGGATATATTAGGTGTAACCCCATTATATTAGTAGTCCTATTAGGGATATGATGTAAACTTAGAATAATACTGATATAAATTGAAGGCATATTGGTAATTATAAAATATTGTAATTTAATGAGTCAGAATTATTTGTTGTAATTTAAACTAATTGCCATACTCAAGTCAACTCATTCTTGTCCATCTTGGATTCATTCATAAGCTTAGGCCTAAGTCTAGAATGTAGTTTAAGATTAGAGCTATTGTAAGAATAACTTTTGGGTTACTTGTTTGAGATGCTCATGTTGTAGTAATAGGAGGGACGTTTCCAGGTTGAATAATAGAAATGTAATAGTTAACATGAAAAATTTTATGGAAATGGCAGGCAGTGCCTATTAGATCAAATCCACATTTGTATGGGCTTGATTTTTCTGTATAGATGTTTAGTTGTGGGAAGCAGAATGTGATGATTACAAGTACTAGTGCTAGTGATGTATTCATTGCTAAAGTTAATATAAGGTTAATTATTCTTTTCCAGTTTAGACTAAAGCTAATTGATTGGAAGTCAGTTGTACAGTTAACACTAAAAGAATAGGATCTTCATCAATAGACAGAAATGTACAGAAATAGTCATTACATCTGTAAAATGTCATTATCAGGTAACTTCAAAACCAAAATGGTGGTTAAATGTTAAGTTAACATAAGAAGCAGAGGATAAAAAAGCTCATCATCACTGGCCATTAGAGAAATGCAAATCAAAACCACATTGAGATGCCATCTCATGCCAGTTAGAATGGCGATCATTAAAAAATCAGGAGACAACAGATGCTGGAGAGGATGTGGAGAAATAGGACTGCTTTTACACTGTTGGTGGGAGTGTAAATTAGTTCAACCATTGTGAAAGACAGTGTGGCAATTCCTCAAGGATCTAGAACTAGAAATACCATTTGACCCAGCAATACCATAACTGGGTATATACCCAAAGGATTATAAATCATTCTATTATAAAGACACATGCACACCTATGTTAATTGCAGCACTGTTTACAATAACAGAGACTTGGAACCAACCCAAATGCCCATCAATGATGGACTGGATAAAAAAATGTGGCACATATACACCATGAAATACTATACAGCCGTAAAAAAGGATGAGTTCATGTCCTTTGCAGGGACGTGGATGAAGCTGGAAACCATCATTCTCAGCAAACTGACACAGAAACAAAAAACCAAACACCACATGTTCTCACTCATAAGTGGGTATTGAACAATGAGAACACATGGACATAGGGAGGGCAAACATCACACACTGGGGCTGGTCTGGGGCTGGGGGCTAGGGGAGGGGATAGCATTAGGAGAAATACCTAGTGAAGATGACAGGGTGATCAATGCAGCAAACTACCATGGCACGTGTATACCTATGTAACAAACCTGTACGTTCTGCACGTGTACCCAGAACTTAAAGTATAATAATAATAAAAAAAAGAAGCAGAGGATAAGGAAGTTGGAGCTCTGATAATTGCATGTAGTCGTTGGAAGCCTGTTACTATGAAGAATGTTGAGCCATTTACACCATTGCAGATGGTAAAGGATATTTTGAAGCGTTCTAAGGTTTGTAATAATATAAAAGAAATGCCTAATGAAATTGTGATGAAAAGAGCTTGAAGTATATTTTTATGGATTTCTTCTATTAAGCTTTGGTGCACTCAGGTGATCGATACTCTTGAGGCTAACAGGACTGATGTATTGAGTAAACTTCTAGGAGATTAAGTGGGAGAATACCTGTTGGTGGTCAGCAACCTCCCAGTTCTGAGATTGGGGCTAGACTTGAGTGGTAGAAGGCTCAGAAGAAAACTTGTAGTATGATAAATTATTCTGTACTGCAGGCATTTTTGAATGATTAATATGTGGTGGCCTTGCAATGAGTTTTCTCGGCTATAACATCATCACTGGTAGACCGTTAATATATTAGTTAGTAGACCTAAAGATAAATAAAATAATCAAGTAAAAGTGAAGTTGTATTACTAAGGTGTCACGAATAGAGTTAATAATGTTCCTGTAGGTGGTCAGGAGGTAGGATTAACTATATGGTCAGTGTAGGACTACTGGGTCATAAAGTAAAGACTAACTAGGAGTGTGGAGTCATAAGCTTGAATTGGGGCTACAACATGTTCAAGAAGAGTGAGTAAAATTACATTTATTAAGATGATAAATGTAATTGAGGCTGTTGCAAAGATAATGTTAACAGCATTAAATCTTGAACAATGGAAAATTAGGGTTTCCGCCCCTACCCATGCAGTTGAAAATTCATACGTAACTTTTGACCCCCTTAAAACTTAACTACTAATAGCCTACTGTTGACTGGAAGCCCACCGATAACATAAACAGTCAGCAAATATTTTATGTTTTACAAAAAGTGCAAAGTTTTGCACCTGCTTGTGTGGTTTTAGAAATGGCTTCATGAATTTTTATGCTGGATTCATTTATCTTGAAATGGTGGGCAACCTCAATCTGTGGTACATGTCAAGCAACTCAACTTATTCTTGTCATGTCATAATTTTTTTCTGTTTCTTAGGAGCACTTCTAGCATCACTAGTGGCATTTCACACAGGTCCCATGGTGTTATTCAAGGTTTACACCACTAAGCTCAGTGAAAAATACACAAGGGCTGGGCGCAGTGGCTCACACCTGTAATCCCAGCACTTTGGGAGGGGAGGATTCCCGGAGCTCAGGAGTTTGAGACCAGCTTGGGCAATATGGTGAAACCTCATGTCACAAAGAATACAAAAATTAGTTGGGTGTGGCATGCTCATGTAGTTACTCAAGGCTGAGGTGGGCGAATTAGTTGGGCCTGGGAGGTGGAGCTGAGATCGCACTGAGCTGAGATCACATCACTGTGCTCCATCCTGGGCAACAGAACCAGACTGTATCTCAAAAAAGACCAAAAAAAAAAAAAAAAAAAAAAAGGAGAGAGAGAAACAAAGAAAGAAAAATACAAAGAACCACGAGATCACTTTTTACAATGACATGCAATTATTTACTGGAGAGATTTCTCACACAGAGATGATTGGTGTCACATGGCATTAAAAATGAATACTCACTGCAATAGCAACAATAGGTCATTACAAAATTATTACAGTAGTACAGTATGAACTGCAGTTAATTTATGCAGTTATGATTTAATACAGCATGCTTAGGTTTGCTTACATTTCTCTCAATTGCAAATGGTACCATGTATAATCTCTATGTGCATGAGTTTTGGTACATTTTACATTTTATAATAAATGTGTGTATATTTTATGGTAGTAAATGATAAAATAGACTAGTACTTATATATATTTTATGCATTCATGACATACCAACTTAAAAAAATTTCTAGGTTATGCAGCTCATCTGTGAGTTTTTTCAAATTGTCACAAATGTCAAACAATTTTCCAATATATTTATTAAAAGAAATCCACATATAGGTGGACATGCACAGTGCAAACTGTGCTGATGTGGCTCCACCAATTACATGCATAAATAGATAGCTGTAATACTGGCTGTTAGCCGTAGAGCTGCGGCTACCTATGGGTTGAGTAAAAGGGCTGATATTCTCAATAATTACTAGTAGGGGGATTGGGGGAATGTGTGTTCCTTGTGGTAGAAAGTGGGCCAGTTTTGCTTTTGTTTTGTGGTGGAAACCAGTAGTTACTGTTCCTGCTCATAGTGGGACAATTATACCTAGATAGATTGATAACTGGGTGGTTAGTGTAAATGAATGAGTTAATAATCTGAATAAATTTGTTGAGCCAATGAAAATGGGATAAGGGAGATTAATATTAGAGATCAAATTTGTCCTTTGATATTATGTAATGTTATAATTTGCTTTAATACAAGAGGCATTAATCGTTGTATAGCTATTAGTTACTAATTAGGCAACTGGGAGCAGGGAATATAATGTTTGGGAGTGAAATGATGAGAATAGGTAGTCTTATTATTGTGTGAATAATAAAAGAGATGAATACATTTTCATTCACTTTTTTTTCTCAAGGGATTTTGTGTTTTGGTGCTTCAATTTTTTTGGTGACAGGTTTAAAGAGTAGGTACATTTTGAAATTTTTAATTGAAATAGATTAAATAGTGCTAGAATTATGGAAACAGTGATAAATTATGTTGATGTAGCTAGTTATGACATATCATTGTGGAAAGATCAGTGTTTTCATTCTTTAACTTAAAAGGTTAGTGCCACTTAGCTTCATGATGACATAGGTACTCATCAGTTTTTGCAGCACTAATTCAAGTACAACAGGCATAAAGCTGTGATTTGATCCACAAATTTCTGAACATTGTCCATAGTATAGGCCTGGTCATGTGGATGTTAGAATTGCTTGATTTAAACATCCTGGAATTGAATCTGTTTTTAGGCCTAATGATGGAACAGCTTATGGATCTAATACATCTTTGAATGAGATGAATATGAAAATTGATATTTCCATGAGTAGGACTGCTCAATTATCAACTTCTAGTGGTCATAGATCTCCTGGTTTAAGGTCTGTTGTAGGGATAATATAAGAATCAAGCTTCAGGTCTTTATCATCTGTATATTTATACTTAAATATCATTGGTTGCCTGTGGTTTTTACAGTTAAGGAGGAGATATTAACTTTACCTATCATGTATAGGATTCATAAAGACAGTAATTAGGATTAAAATAAGATAATTCATACTGTTTCTACTTCTTAAGCATCTATTTTGTGTGGGTTAGTTTAGTTGTTTGTATTAATGAAATAACATAAAGGACTAAAGAGCTAATTAAGAATATTATTAAGGTATGATTGTGTAAGTGTAGGAGTTCTTCTATAATAGATGATGCTGCATCTTGAAAGCCTGACTGGAATAGATATGCCACAAAGATATAAAGAATTTAAACCTATAAATTAACTTTGACAAAGTTATGTAACATTTTTACTAGTATCTTGCTTGTTGAAAAAGTCATAATGATTATGCGGCTAGCTTGAAGCCAGTTATAGGGGGTTTAACTCCTTTCTTATTTTTAGCTTTTATGTACATGGGTTTTGAATGTATAGTATGGTTTGGGCAGCCACAAAATCATTCGAGATTTGTAGATGAGACTTTCCATTTTGAAGCAAAGCCTTCTCAGATTATGAAAATTATTAATATTACTGTTATTAATTAAATAAATAAGACTATTGATTAAATGGTGTTTCATGTTGTGTATACATTAGGACAGAGGCCTGCAGTGGACCAGAAGTATAAGGTCTTATACTTTAGTTTCTGAAAAAAAATTTGAAATATTATTATGAACTCACAGAGTTAAACGTTTGATAGGCTACAATCCATTGCAGGTTTTAATCTTTGTTAAAGTGTGTTGGTCTATTTGATGTGAAATTAATTTGCCTGAATTTTTTGCAGGAGAATTAGCTTAGAAAACTTTTCTAGCTTCAAAGAACTCCCATTTCTGATGTTTTCATTTGGAGTGTGTGTGTGTGTGCGCGCGCGCGTGTGTGCGTGTGTGTGTGTGTGTGTGTGTGTGTGTGTGTGTGTGTGTGTAGTATAATGGATTGCTTTCTAAGATTTCCAGGGGTCCTGTCCTGGAAGACATACTTGACTGGTCAGTTTTGAGCATTCATAGTGGTTAACTGCTCTAGGTTCTTTAGATCTGACCATGAATCCTGGAATGAGAAAAACCTCCCAGTTTCAACTGCTATTCTCAAATTGTCTCTGTACACTACTGGATTTTTTGTACTAAAACTACATTTTATTTAAAATGTTTGCATCTATGTTCATGAATGAGATTGGACTGTAATTGTTCTTTTTTTTAATGTCTTCATCAGGTTTTATTGTCAAGACCGTTATGTCCTCATGAAATGAATTGGGAAACATTCCCTGTCTTCCATTTAATCCTTGTTAATTATATCCTTAAGTTACCCAAGCTTTTTGAAATTTCTTGGGTTAGAAGATACATCCTTTTTACGCTTGTTTCATTGTAGAAGATATTGTATATGTATTGAATAATTTATAAAATATATACGTTGATATTTCCATAAGTAATATATATTATATTAATATATATTTTATTAATATATAATATTAATATATTATAATATATTAACATACTATAATATATGTAATCAATATATATTATATTAACTATATCAATATATTATTATATTAATATATATTATAATAATTAATGTATATTATAATAATATATTTATATATTATATTATGTGTTATATAATATATATTATATATTTTATATATTATATATTATATATTACATATATAATATAATGTATAATAATATATATATATATTAATTATATTCCATAAGTAATATACATATTACTTATGGAAATATCAACATATATTTTATAAATAAGTAATATATATATATTACTTATGGAAAATCAATATATATATTTATATATACACTATAGATATATATATATATATATATATATATATAGTGTTATAGACTGCATGTTTCTGTCTCCCCCTCAAATTCATATGTTAAAATCCTAATCCCCAGTGTGATGGTATTTGGAGGTAGTGTCTTTGGAAGATAATTAGGGTTGGATTAGGTCATGAGGGTAGGACTGTTATAATGATGGGATTAATGCCCTTATAAAAAGAGAGAGAGACAAAAGATCCATCTCTTTCCACCATGTGAGGATGTAGGAAGGCCATTTGCAAACAAGGAAGACTACTCTCATCAGACACTGTATCTGCCAGCACCTTGATCTTGGACTTCCCAGCCTCTAGAACTGTGAGAAATAAATGTCTATTGTTTAAGTCACTCAGTCTATTGTATTCTGTTATAGCAGCCCAAATAGACTAAGTCATATACTTTAAATACTAAGAGTAATAGTTTATATATTGAATAATTTCTATAACATGTGTGTATAGCCTAAGTAATGATGATAATAAGCGCATTGTATACATATCTATGATTCAGATTAAGGAATACACCACCACTAATATCAGAAATATGTTTTGGGTACCCTTGTGAGATTACATCCCTCTCCCTAACTGTCTCCAGGTAACTAGTACTTTGATTTTTGTTGTAATCATTCCCTTTCCTTTGACTGTATCCCTAGACAATATATTGTTAGTTTGTCTCTTTTAGAACATTTTATAAATGGATCACACTGCATGTATTCTTCTGTGAATCATGCCATATATTTTCTTCTATCACTTGCTTTTCTCATTCATAACTGATTTATTTCTTTAGGCTGGAAAAGATGAAAAAAGAATATAGAAATCTGAATACATGGATAGACAAAGCTAACTATTTAGAAAGCATTCTAATGCCACAATTGGAGCCTAAGGATTCTGAGGTAATTGACATAATACATTCTCCTATATATAGCTTTTAATACTTTTTATTAAGAATGAGATTGTGATAATTAAAAGTGATGATCAAATTTTTTGTCCATGATATATAAAATCCTTTTCATGGATCAGGTACTTATCTGTTTCAATAGTATATCATTCAGTGAATATTTATTGATAATTTATAAGGTTTAATAGTTATTGATAATTTATAAGAATATAATTCATATACCATACAAATGACCCATTTAAAGTGTACAACTCAGTGGCCTTTAGTATATTCACCGGGTTGTGTATCCAACACCACAATCAATTTTAGAACATCTTTATCAGCTGCAAAAGCAACCTATACCCTTTAGCCAATACCTCCCAATTTTTCTATCCCCCTCCATGAGCCCTAGACAGCAATTAGTCAACTTTCTAACTCTATAACTTTAGCCTATTCTAGACATTTCATATAAATGGAATCATACAATATGTTGTCCTTTGTGATTTGCCTCTTTGGCTTGCTATGCTTTCAAGTTTCACCCTGTTGTAGCATGTACCAGTACTTCATTGTTTTCTCTCTCCAAATAACATTCCATTATTTAGATATACCACATTTTGTTTATGCGTTCATCAGCTGATAGGCATTTAGGTTGTTTCTACTTAAAAGCTACTATGAATAATGCTCCTATTAACATTTATGTGCGACTTTATGTGTAAACAAATGTTTTTAATTCTCTTGTGTATATATAAAGGAGTGGAAGCTAGATTGTGTGATAATTCCCTGTTTAGATTTATAAAGAACTTTCAGACTGTTTTCCACAGCAGCTACATCATCTTACATTCCAACCACCAATGTATGAAGGATCAAAATCCTCACCAACCCTTTTTAATTTTAATAATTATTATTATACCCATCCTACTGGGTTTGACGTGGTATCTCATTGTGGATTTGATTTGCATTTCTCTAATGAATAATGATGTGAACATCTTTTCATGTATTTACTGGACATTTGTATATCTTCTTTGGATAAAATTTATTCAAATCCTTTGCCAATTTTAAAACTGAGTTATTTTTCTTTTATTGTTAAGTTGCAAGAGTTCTTTGTATATTCTGGACATTAAACCCTTATCAGATATATGAGCAAGATTTAACATTTAGAAATACACTCTAACCTAAACACATTGAACTGGAAATAAAAGATTCATAGCTCTCTTAATGGATACATAAAACATTGGCTATGATCACAGTTCTAAAATGTAGTAACATATTGATAGTTTCATGTATTAAATGCCTCAGTGATAATTGGGCAGAGTTGTATTGCTGTAGAATAAACTGGTTAGTATTTACCAAGACACTATTTATACTTTAGGGATACTTTGGAGGGCTTTTAATTAAAGGGAGTAAGAACTTTGGGTTCTTACCAAAAGATCAGTATTTTATAGCACCTTTACCTTATAATTCTCCTTGGAATTTTGTAAAGAGAAACATCACTTTTAAGTCATAAGGCATAATGTATTCTAATTAAAAAAAAAGTAATCTGTTTCTTGGGGATATCCTCTCATACTCCCTGAAGATATAATATCATGTAATTTATCTTATAATATTTATCTCCTACATTCATCATTAAAATACTCTATCATTTTTGGATAGTCTTTCTTTGAAACATCAACTCCTAGCCAGAGTCTATGGCTCCTTAAATTAATGCTCTTTGGGAAATAAAATCTTTTATGAAGAAGCAATTGCTCAGAGATTTCATCACCACCAGGCCTGCTTTACAAGAGCTCCTGAAAGAGGCACTAAACATAGAAAGGAACAACCACTACCAGCCACTCCAAAAACATACCAAATGGTAAAGAGCATTGACACAATGAAGAAATTGCATCAACTAATGGGCAAAACCACCAGCTAGCATCAAAATGGCAGGATCAAATTCACACATGACAATATTAACCATAAATGTAAATGAGCTAAATGACCCAATCAAAAGACACAGACTGGCAAATTGGATAAAAAGTCAAAACCCGTCGATGTGCTGTATCCAGAAAACCCATCTCCCATGCAAGGATACACATAGGCTCAAAATAAAGGGTTGGAGGAAGATTTACCGTGCAAATGGAGAGCAAAAAAAAAGCAGGAGTTGCAATTCTAGTCTCTGATAAAATAGACTTTAAACCAACAAAGATCAAAAGAGACAAAGAAGGGCATTACATAATGATAAAAGGATCAATCCAACAAGAAGAGCTAACTATCCTAAATATATACGTACCCAACACAGGAGCACCCAGATACATAAAGCAAGTTCTTAATGACCTACAAAGAGGCTTAGACTCCCACACAATAATAGTGGGAGAGTTTAACACTCAACTGTCAACACTAGACAGATCAACAAGACAGAAAATTAACAAGGATATCCAGGACTTGAACTCAGACTGGGAACAAGCAAACCTAATAGACATTTAAAGAACTCTCCACCCCAAATCCACAGAATATACATTCTTCTCAGCATCTCATCACACCTACTCTAAAATTGACCACATAATTGGAAGTAAACCACTCCTCAGCAAATGCAAAAGAAAGGAAATCATAACAAACAGTCTCTCAGACCACAGTGCAATCAAATTAGAACTCAGAATTCAGAAACTAACTCAGAACCACACAACTTCATGGAAACTGAACAACTGGCTCTTGAATGTTGACTGGATAAACAATGAAATGAAAACAGAAATAAAGATGTTCTTCAAAACCAACAAGAATGCAGACATAATGTACCACAATCTCTGGGACACATTTAAAGCAATGTCTAGAGAAAAATTAATAGCAATGAATGCCCGCATGAGAAGTAAGGAAAGATCTAAAATCGACACCCTATCATTGAAATTGAAAGAGCTAGAGGAGTAAGCTCAAAAAAACTCAAAAGCTAGCAGAAGACAAGAAATAACTAAGATCAGAGCAGAACTGAAGGAGAAAGAGACACAAAAACCCTTCAAAAATCAATAAATCTAGGAGCTGGTTTTTTGAAAAATCAACAAAATAGACCACTAGCCAGATTAATAAAAAGAAAAGAGAGAAGAATCAAATAGATGCAATAAAAAATGATAAAGGGGATATCACCACTGATCCCACAGAAATACAAACCACCATCAGAGATTACTACAAACAACTCTATGCACATAAACCAGTAAATCTGGAAGAAATGAATAAATTCCTGGACACTTGCACCCTCCCAAGCCTAAACCAGGAAGAAGTCAAAACCCCAAATAGACCAACAACAAGGGCTGAAGTTGAGGCAGCAATTAATAGCCTACCAACCAAAAAAGCCCAGGTCCAGTTCACAGCTGAATTCTACCAGACATACAAAGAGGAGCCGGTACCACTCCTTCTGAAACTATTCCAAACAATCCAAAAGAGGGAATTTTTCCCAAATCATTTTATGAGACTAACATCATCCTGATACCAAAACCCAGCAGAGACTCAACAAAAAAAGAAAACTTCAGGCCAATATCCATAATGAACATAGATACAAAAATCTTCAATAAAATACTGGCAAACCAATTGCAACAGCACATCAAAAAGCTTATCAATCACGATCAAGTAGGCTTCATCCCAGGGATGCAAGGCTGGTTCAACATATGCAAGTCTATAAATGTAATTCACCGTGTAAACAGAACCAAAGACAAAAACCACATGATTATCTCAATAGATGCAGAGAAGGCCTTTGACAAAATTCAACAGCCCTTTATGCTAAAAACTCTCAATAAACTAGGTATCGACGGAACGTATCTCAAAATAATAAAAGCTATTTACAACAAATCCACAGCCAATATCATACTGAATGGACAAAAACTGGAAGCATTCCCTTGAAATATGGCACTAGACAAGGATGCCCCCCTCTCATCACTCCTATTCAATATAGTATTGGAAGTTCTAGCCAGAGCAATCAGGCAAGAAAAAGAAATAAAATGTATTCGATTAGGAAAGGAGGGAGTCAAATTGTCTCTATTTGTAGAAGACATGATTGTATATTTAGAAGACCCCATTGTCTCAGCCCAAAATCTTCTGAGACTGATAAGCAACTTCAGCAAAGTCTCAGGATACAAAATCAATGTGCAAAAAAACACAAGCATTCTTATACACCAATAACAGACTTAAAGAGAGCCAAATCAAGAATGAACTGCCATTCACAATTGCTACAAAGAAAATAAAATACCTAGGAATACAACTAACAAAGGATGTAAAGGACCTCTTCAAGGAGAACTACAAACCACTGCTCAATGAAATAAGAGAGGACACAAACACATGGAGAAACATTCCATACTCATGGTTAGGAAGAATCAATATCATGAAAATGGCCATACTGCCCAAAGTAATTTATAAATTCAATGTTATCCCAACAAGCTACCAATTACTTTCTTTACAGAACTGGAAAAAAAACACCTTAAACTTCATATGGAACCAAAAGAGCCCACAGAGCCAAGTCAATTCTAAGCAAAAAGAACAAAGCTGGAGGCATCATGCTACCTGAGTTCAAACTATACTGCAAGGCTACAGTAATCAAAACAGAATGGTACTGGTACCAAAACAGAGATATAGAACAATGGAACAGAACAGAGGCCTTGGAGGCAACACCATATATCTACAACTATCTGATCTTTGACAAACCTGACAAAAACAAACAACAGGGAAAGGATTCCCTGTTTAATAAATGGTTAGGGAAAAATGGCTAGCCTTGTGCAGAAAGCAGAAACTGGACCCCTACCTGACACCACATGGATTAAAATTAATTCCAGATGGATTAAGACTTAAACATAAGACCTAACACCATAAAAACCCTAAAAGAAAACCTAAGCAAAACCATTCAGGACATAGGCATAGGCAAGGACTTCATGACTAAAACACCAAAAGCATTGGCAACAAAAGCAAAATAGACAAATCCGATCTAATTAAACTCCAGAGCTTCTGCACAGCAAAAGAAGCAATCATTAGAGTGAAGCAGCAACCAACAGAATGGGAAAAAATTTTTGCAATCTACCCATCTGACCAAGGACTTATATCCAGAATCTACAAAGAACTAAAACAGATTTACAAGAAAAAAACAAACACACCCATTCAGAAGTGGGTAAAGGATATGGACAGACACTTTTCAAAAGAAGACATATATGAGGCCAACAAACATATGAAAAAAATGCTCATCGTCACTGGTCATTAGAGAAATGCAAATCAAAACCACATTGAGATACCATCTCACGCCAATTAGAATGGTGATCATTAAAAAATCTGGAGACAACAGATGCTGGAGAGGATGTGGAGAAATAGGAACACTTTTACACTGTTGGTGGAAATGTAAATTAGTTCAACCATTGTGGAAGACAGTGTGGCGATTCCTCAAGGACCTAGAAATAGAAATTCCATTTGACCCAGCAATCCCATTACTGGGTATATATCCGAAGGATTATAAATCGTTCTATTATAAAGACACATGCACACATATGTTCATTGCAGCACTGTTTACAATAGCAAGTACTTGGGATCAACCCAAATGCCCATCAGTGATAGACTGGACAGGGAAAATGTGGTACATTTGCACCGTGGAATACTATGCAGCCATAAAAAACTATGAGTTCGTGTCCTTTGTAGGGACTTGGATTAATCTGGAAACCATCATTCTCAGTAAACTGACACAAGAACAGAAAATCAAACACCATATATTGTCACTCATAGGCAGGTGTTGAACAGTGAGAACACATGGACACAGGAGGGGAGCATCACACACTGAGGTCTGTGGTGGGGGGGTTTAGGGGAGGGACAGCGGGGAGTAGGGAGTTGGGGAGGGATAACATGGGGGGGAATTGCCAGATATAGGTGAAGGGGATGGAGGCAGCAAACCATATTGCTGTGTATGTACCTATACAACAATCCTGCATGTTCTTCACATGTACCCCAGAACCTAAAGTGCGATAAAATATATATAAAATAATAATAATAATGATAATGCTCTTTCTATTGCTTTTCTCACAAAACCATCTCCCTCTTGTCTTCTGTAAACTTGGGTTGGGTGGGAAGTTATATTGTATTAAAAGTAGTTATGAAGGCAGAGGAAAATGTTTAGTTCTTTAAATATTTTCCCCAATATATTTTCTTTTTTTTTTTTTTTTTTGCTTCTAGGAAACTAATATGGATGAGGCATCTGAAAGCCCGGAAAGTAATCAATCTGAAGAGGAACTTGAAAACGTTTTAGCAGTAGGTAAGAAACTAATTTGATTTTTTTGTTTACTATTAAGATAATTGAAATCAAAGTGATCATATCACAAAATGACAATTAGTGATTTGCTTTAAGTAGATTTCTTTTGTTAGGAAATAAATATGCATTTCACTATAGTTTTGGCATATGGTAGGTGTGCTACTTTCAAAGAAAAGTCTTAGGCCCTATTAAGAGTTTTAAAAAGTTTTAATGCTACTTTATTTTTAAATTTTATTTTATTGTTGTTATTATTTTTGAGATCGGGTCTAGTTCTGTTGCCCAGGCTGGAGTGCAGTCACACAACCACAGCTCACTGCAGCCTTGACCTCCTGGGCTCAATCAGTCTTCTCACCTCAGCCTCCCAAGTAGCTGGGACTACAGGCACACGCCACCATGCCTGGCTAATTTTTGTATTTTTTTTTTTTTTTTTTTGTAAAGACAGGATTTTGCCATTTGCCCAGGCTGGTCTCAAACTCCTGAGCTCAAGCAATTCTCCTGCTTTGGCTTTCCAAAGTGCTGGGATTACAGGCATGAACCACCACACTTGACCAGTACTCCTTTATTTTTTTAAGCAAGAGAAAAAAGTTAAATATTAACTATGACCTGTGAAAAGGCATTTTTATTAGACATTGTGAACTAAAGCTATTGATCTCTTTTATATAGAGGAGTGTGTTTATGGAGTGTGTGTGTGTGTGCGTGTGTAAAAGAAAGTGTGGTGAGAGGAGGAAGGAAATTAGATTAGCATTACATTTGAGAATTTATCACAAAGTATCAGTAAGAGATTTAATAAATGAACTGTTCATGCAGTCTTTTAAAAATCTCTTAAATTCACTAAGAAAGCAAGTTAGAGTATAGTACTACACTTTAAAATTCACAACAATACAATGTAAAGTCTTGGATTCTGCAGGAATGGAATAATGATCTATTGTAAGACTTTTGTCACAGGTTAATCATCTCTTTCCTCTCTACTTCTATTTCTCTAGCTACATCAGGCTTTTGAAAGATTCATTTCCTAAATTCTGGAATCTACCAGCCTATACTACCTCTTTAGCTAACTCTTTACCTGAAACGTTCAAGTTTTAGGTATAGGATAATCACAGTTCCTCTCTTCAGTATCACTGGAAGAGTAGAGGGTAACCTTTCTCAAGTCACTGGTGGTTGCCATCGTTTTTCTGTTACTTTTTTTCCACTTACTCAAAGGTTGGTTGCATATATATTTACAATTGTTATATCCTCTTGGATGTATTGATCCTTTATCGTCATATAATGACCTTTTTGCAGCTTTTTACAGTATTTGACTTGAAGTCTTTTTTTTACATAAATATGGCCACTTCTGCTCTCTTTTGGTTTCCATTTGCATAGGATCTCTTTTCCATTCCTTCACTTTCAGCCTATGTGTGTTCTTAAACCTAAAGTGAGTCTCCTCTACATAAAATACATTGGATTTTGTTTTTATATCTATTCTGCTACTCTATGTCTTTCAGTTGGAGAGTTTAATCCGTTTACATTTAAAGAATTATTGAACTATTAAGACTTACTATTGCCATTTTTTACATTATTTCTGTCTGTCTTGTAATACTGTTGCCCATCTTTTTCTGTCATGCTACCTTTCCTTGTCTTTCATTGATTTTTTGTATTGATAAGCTTTCGTTCCTTTCTCTTTATCTCTTGTGTGTCTTCTTTTATTCTCAATAAATATAGATGCAAAACTACTCAATAAAATGCTGTCAGACTGAATTCAACAGCGTATTAAAAGGATCATACACCATGACCAAGTTGAATTTAACTCCGGGATGCAAGGATATTTCATCATACAGAAATCAATTAATGTGATACACTACATCAACAGTATGTAGGATAAAAACCACATGATTATCTCAACAGATGTGAAAAAAGTCTTTGACAAACTTCAACAGCCTTGAGGATAAACACCTTCAAAAAACTAGAAATACTAATAAACTAGCTCAATATATTAATAATAAAGGCTATAAATGAAAAGCCTGTAGCAAATGCCATACTTAACAGTGAAAAACTGAATACTTTTCCTCTGAGATCAAAAACAAGTCAAGGATGTTCAGTCTGTCTGCCACTTCTATTGAACATAGTACTGGAAGTCCTAGTCAGAGCAGTTAGGCAAGAAAAAAAAAGAATAACAGATATCCAAATCAGAAAGGAAGAAGTAAAATAATCTTTGTTTGCAGATGGCATGATCTTACATATAGAAAATTCCACAGACTCCTTACAAAACGACCTGTTAGAACCAATAAATGAATTTAGTAAAGTTGCAGGATATAAAACCAACACAGAAAAATCAGTTGTGTTTCTATACACTAACAATTTATACTACCCAAAGCAATTTACAGATGCAGTGCAATTGCTACCAAAATTCTAATGGTATTTTTCACAGAAGTAGAAAAAGCAGTCCTAAAATTTATATAAAACCACAAAGGACTCTGGATAATCAAGACAATCTTGAGAAAGAAGAATAAAGCTGGAGGTATCACACTTTCTGATTTCAAAATATATTACAAAGCTATAGTAATTAAAATAGCATTGACTGGCATAAAGATAGACATATAGACCAATAAAATAGAAGAGAGTGCCCAGAAATAAACCCATGCAAATGTGATCAACTGATCTTTGAGAAGAGTACCAGGAATACACAATGAGGAAAGAACAGTCTTTTCAGCAAATGGTGTTGGGAAAGCTGGATATTCACATACAAAAGAATTGAAATTAGACTCCTGCTTAACACCATAAAGAAAAATCAACTCTCGATGGATTAAACACTTAAATGTAGAGACTGAAAACTGTAAAACTCCTAGAAGAAAACACAGGGGAAAATCTCATTGACACTGGTGTGGGCAATAATTTATTGGATAAGACACCAAAGGCACAGGCAACAAAAGCAAAAACAGACAATGGGGCTATACCAAATTCAAAAGCTTCTGCACAGTAAAGGAAACAACAGAGTGAAGAGAAAATCTACAGAATCGGCAAAATATTTGCAAACCATACAGTTGATAAAAGGCTAATATCCAAAACATATAAGGAACGTCTTCAACTCAATAGCAAAAAAACAAAACAAAAAAAACCCCACAAAAAACAATTAAAAATGGGCTGAGCGCTTGAATACATATTTATCCAAAGAAGACATTACAAATATCCACCAGGTATATGAAAAGGTGCTCATCAGCATTAATCATCAGGGAAATACAAATCAAAATCATAAGATATCACACCTGTTAGGATGGCTATTACTGAAAAGTCAAGAAATCAACGACTGTTGGCAAGGATGTGAAGAAATTCAAACCCTAGTACACTGTTGGTGGGAATGTAAAAAGTTGCATCTGCTTTTGAAAACAGCGTGGAGGTTACTCAAAAAATGACAAATAGATAACTCATATGATCCTGCCATTTCACTTCTGGAAGTCTATCCAAAAGAATTGAAATCAGCATCTCAAAGCAGTATTTGCACTCCTATATTCATTGCCATGTTACTTACTATCGTCAAGATGTAGAAACAACCTAAACATCATAGATGAATGGATAAAGAAAATGTGGTATACACATGTAATTCAGAGATATTGCAGGTTCAGTTCTAGACCACCACAATAAAGCAAATATTTCCAATAAAGCAAGTCATATGATTTTTTGGGTTTCCTAGGGCATATAAAACTTATATTTACACTATATTGTTGTCTATTAAGTGTGTAATAACATTATGTAAAAAAAATCAATGTACATGACTTAATTAAAAAATACTTCATTGCTGGTGGGCACAGTGGCTCATGCATTTAATCCCAGCACTCTGGGAGGTCAAGGCAGGAGGATTGCTTGAGCCCAACAGTTCAAGGCTGCACTGCATCAGGTAGGACTGTGCCACTGTACTTCATCTTGGATGGCAGAGCAAGGCCCTATGTCAAAAAATATAGAGAATGGCTGGGTGCAGTGTCTCAAGCTTGTAATCCCAGCACTTTGGGATGCTGAGGCGAGCAGATCACCTGAGGCCAGGAGTTCGAGACCAGCCTGGCCAACATGGTGAAACCCTATCTCTACTGAAATATAAAAATTAGCCAGCCGTGGTGGCTCACACCTGTGCTCTCAGCTACTCAGGAAGCTGAGACATGAGAATCGCTTGATCCCGGGAGATGGAGTTGCAGTGAGCTGAGATCACACCACTGCACTCTAGCCCACTGCACTCCAGCCTAGGCAACAGAATGAGATGAGACTTGGTCTCAAAAAAAAAATACGTATATATATGTATGTGTGTGTGTGTGTGTGTATATATATATATATGTATGTATGTATATATATATACACACACACACACACACATACATATATATATATATATATATAAATGATCATCTGAGCCTTCAGTGAGTTGTGGTCTTTTTGCTGCTGGAGGGTCTTGATCTTAATGGCTGGCAACTGATCAGGGTGGTAGTTGCTGAAGGTTGGAGTGGCTGTGGCAATTTTTTAAAATAAGACAACAATGAAGTTTGCTGCATCAGTTGGCTCTCCCTTTGATGAAAGATTTCTCTGCAGTATGTGTTGCTGTTTGACAGCATTTTACCCACAGTAGAACTTCTTTCAAAATTGGAGTCGGTCCTCTCAAACCCTGCTACTGCTTTGTCAGCCAAGTTTATTTAGTGTTCTAAATTCTTTGCTGTCATTTTAGCAGCATCTTCGGCAGTAGATTCCATCTCAGGAAACCACTTTCTTTGCTCATCCATAAGAAGCAACTTCTCATCCATTCAAGTTTTATAATGAGATTGCAGCAATCTAGTCACATCTTCAGGCTTCATTTCTAATTCTAGTTCTCTTGCTATTTTCATCACATTTGCAGTTACTTTCTCTACTGAAGTTTTATTGAACATCTTAAAGTCATCCATAAGGGTTGTAATCAGCTTCTCTCCTGAAGCACAAATATTCTTTTTTTTTTTTTTTTTTTTTTTTGAGACAGAGTCTCACACTGTCACCTGGGCTGGTGTGCAGTGGCACCATCTCGACTCACTGCAACCTCTGCCTCCCACCTTCAAGCAATTCTCCTGCCTCAGCCTCCCAAGTAGCTAGGATTATAGGCGCCTTACACCACGCCTGGCTAATTTTTTTTTTTTTTTTTTTTAGTAGAGATGGGGTTTCGCTATGTTGGTGAGGCTAGTCTCGAACTCCTGACCTTGTGATCCGCCTGCCTTGGCCTCCCAGAGTGCTGGGATTACAGGAGTGAGCTACTGCACCTGGCCCACAAATGTTCTTAATGGCATCTAGAATGGTGAATCCTTTGCAGAAGGTTTTCAATTTACTTTGCCAAGATCCCTCAGAAGAGTTATCTAAGGTAGCTAAAACCGTAAAATGTATTTCTGAAATAAGAGGACTTGAAAGTTGAAATTATTTGTTGATCTGTGAGCTGCAGAATGGCTCTGTATTAGCAGATAGGAAAGCAACATTAATGTCCTCATACATTTCCATCAGAGCTCTTGGATGACAGGTACATTGTCACTGAGCAGTAATAATTTGAAAAGTATCCTTTTTTTCTGGATAGTCTCAACAGTGAGCTTAAAATATTTAGTAAATCATGCTGCAAACAGATGTGCTGTCACCCATGCCTTGTTGTTCCATTTACAGAGCACAGGCAAAGTAGACTTGACAGGAATATTAAGGGCCCTAGGATTTTCAGAATGGTAAATGAGCATTGGCTTCAACTTAAAGTCACTAGCTGCATTAGCCCCTAACAGGAGGGTTGCCTGTCCTTTGAAGCATTGAAACCAGGCATTGCCTTCTCCATTTAGCTATGAAAGTCCTTGATGACATCTGCCAGTATAAGGCTGTTTCATCTGCAATAACAATCTGTTTAGTGTAGCCACTTTCAT
This sequence comes from Ateles fusciceps, assembly GCA_036589455.1. Taxonomy (NCBI): domain Eukaryota; kingdom Metazoa; phylum Chordata; class Mammalia; order Primates; family Atelidae; genus Ateles; species Ateles fusciceps. The sequence goes on from JAZHEH010000889.1 coordinate 1,744,165, forward strand.
CAGTTATCTTAGCTAGATCTTCTAGGTAACTTGCTACAGCTTCTACATCAGCACTTGCTGCTTTGCCTTGCACTTTTGTATTACAGAGATACTGTCTTTCTTTAAACCTCATGAACCAATCTGTACTAGCTTCAAGCTTTTCTTCTGCAGCCACCTCACTTCTCTCAGCTTTCATTTAATTGAAGATAGTTAGGGGCTTTCTCTGGATTACGCTTTAGCTTGAGGGACTGTTTGTGGCTAGTTTAATCTTCTCTCCAGACCACTAAAATTTTCTCCATATCTGCAATAAGTTGTTTTTTTTTTTTCCTTATCATTTGTGTGTTCACTGGAGTAGCACTTTTAGTTTTCTTGAAGAATTTTTCCTTTGCATTCACAACTGGCCTGCTTGGTGCAGGAGGCCTAGCTTTTGGCCTATCTCAGCTTTCAATATACCTTCCTCAGTAAGCTTGATCATTTCTAGCTTTTAATTTAAAGTGAGGGGATGTGCAAATCTTCTTTCACTTGAACATCTGGATGCATTTTGGGGTTATTAATGGCCTAATTTCAATATTGTTGTGTCTCAGGGAATAGAGAGGCAAAAGAGAGGAAGAGAGATGAGGGAACAGCTGCTCAGTGGCATAGTTTGAACACACACAACATTTATAAATTGTTTGCCATCTTACAAAGGTCTAATATCCAGCATCTATAAGGAACTTAAACAAATGTACAAAAAAAAACCATTAAAAAGTGGGAAAAGGACATGAACAGACACTTTTCAAAAGAAGACACACATGGCCAACAGGCATATGAAAAAATGCTCAACATCACTGATCATTAGAGAAATACAAATCAAAACCACAATGAGATACCATCCCACACCAATCAGAATGGCTATTATTAAAAAGTCAACAAATAACAGATGGTGGCAAGGTTACAGAGAAAAAGGAACGCTTATACACTGTTGGTGGGAGTGTAAATTAGTCCAGCCACTGTGGAAGACAGTGTGGTGATTCCTCAAAGACCTAAAGACAGAAATGCCATTTGACCAAGTATATACCCAAAGGAATAGAAATCATTCTTTTATAAGGACACATGCATGAGTATGTTCATCACAGTACCATTCACAGTAACAAAGGCATGGAATCAACCTAAATGCCCATCAATGGTACACTGGATAACGAAAATGTAGTACATATACACCATGGAATACTAAGCAGCAATGAAAGGAATGAGATCACATCCTTTGCAGCAGCACAGATGGAGCTGGAGACCATTATCCTTAGCAAACTAATGCAGGAACAGAAAACTAAATGTCACATGTTCTCACTTATAAGTGGGAGCTAAATGATGAGAGCACATGGACACATAGAGGGGAACAACACACACGGGAGCCTATCAAAGAGTGGAGGGTGGAGGAGGGAGAGGATCAGGAAAAATAACTAATGGGTACTAGGCTTAATACCTGGTGATGAAATAATCTGTACAACAAACCCCCATGACACAAGTTTATCTGTTTAACAAACCTGTACATGTACAATTGTGTTTAAAATTTAAAATTTTTAAAAAGGTTTGCTATCTTAGATGGGTGTGGTTTGTGGTGCCCCTCAACAATTACAATAGTAACATCAAAGATCACTGGTCATAGAGCACCATAAAAGATACTATAATAATGAAAAAGTTTGAAATACTTTGAGGATTACTGAAATGTGATGCAGAGACACAAAGTGAACACATGCTGTTGGAAAAATGGCACCAATAGTCTTGCTCAATGCCAGGTTGCCACAGACCTTCAATTTGTACAAAACACAATATCTGAGAAGTGCAATAAAAAATGATATGGCTGTCTACCTACAATGGAATATCATTCAGCATTAAAAAAGAAGGAAATCCTGCTATATGTGACAATGTGGATGAACCTTGAGGACATTATACTAAGTAAAATAAGCCAGTCACAGAAAGACAAATATTACATGATGCCACATATGTGAGGTATATGAAATAGAGCAGAATGCTGGTTGCCTGAGACTAGGGGGAGGACCAAATAGGGAATTGCTTTTCAGCAAGTATAAAGTTTTAGTTATGCAAGATGATGAAGTTCTACAGATCTGCTCTACAACATTGTGCTGATATTTAACATTACTGTATTTTGCACTTGTAAATGTCTTAAGAGGATAGATCTCATGTGAATTGTTCTTACCACAATTAAAAGAAAAAATAAAAGAGCTGAATGAAGTCATATAGTTGTGACCATAGGAATTTTTTTTTTTTTTTTGCTAGAATTATGTCTCATTTATTTATTTCCTTTTTGTCCCTTTTAGGTTTTCCTTTTTTACATGCTAAATATGTATTCCTTATATTTCTAGGAAAATGTTACAAGTATTTCAACCAGCCTTCTTTGAATGGTCCTATTTTCTCTGATTTCATACACCTTTATTCCAATCCCAGTCCTATCACTTATCATCTGGAGTTTATTTCCTCTCAACTTTTAAGAAATATAGCCTGTACCTGTGTTTGTATCTTGTATTTCTGGATCTGGAATGTTATTTACCACACCCCATCTTCCCAGAGATTCATCAGCTTGTTTTTACTAAGTAGTGTTTATGTTTGAATAGCTGCTTTGATTTAAGTTGCTCTTTGTTTTTAGTGAGAAGAAATATAATACTATTTTATCAATGTACGTACATATAAATGTGTTTATTGTTTTTATATAAAATAAAATACTCTTATTGTTTAATCAGATTTCCCTCTTGTAAATGAGGAAGATGAAACTACTTCAAATGAGGTAAGGGAAGTCGGAAGAGAACTTTTAATAGTCATTATTTTATAAAGGGATAAAATGTTTATAAATGGAGAAATATTTATGGATAGAGAAAGGCGTCCAAGAAGTTACTCAGTTGTTTCATAGTTTCTATTATGGCAATATCTGTATAGTTGCACTCTTGAAAGAGCCTTCTGCATAAAATATAGTAACATTTAAAAATATGAAGATAGGGGACAAAATATGTTGAGGAAGAAAAGAAAGAGAAACAAGAAAAAAGCATGAAATTCTACATAAGATCTTAGAAATAAATGCCATAGACTTAACTGCAGCTTTTAACTCATTGTCACCAAAATCTTTTAATTTGTCAAATTGTAAACTTTGTGCAGGAAACAATATTTTATAGTTTATAATAGAAATAAACAAAGCATAGAGTTTATATAATATAATTTGCTTTTCAGCTAAATTTACATAAGTTATTTATTCCATAAAGCAGTGGATCCCCATGTAAACCAACGAAGAGTAAAATGTTCACTTACTGCTTGACAAATAGGATTTAATGATTTCCATTCTTGGGTCAGTGGCTCCCAGATACCAAATGAAGAGTCAGTACTTATCACTGTTTTCCCCAGTTCAAGGAGAGTAAAAGAAGATAATATAGAGAATTTTTCATAAAGCTAAATTTATTTAACAGGCTATCCTTTATTTTACAATATTGTTCTTTGTACTGTGGTGCTATTAACATTCTCTTTATTTTCTTATATAGTTGTGATTTACGATATCGTTTCTTTTGCAATTTGCTATTAAAATTTCCTTTCTTTCATGATGTATTAGTGACAGTATAATAACAGTAAAATGTCAGACCCTCAGATTTTTTATTTTGAGATGTTGCTGATTTATAAATTTGGATATGTGAGAACCACTGTTTATCATTTTTATGGATAGTATTCTACAGTTCATGGTTTCAGGCAAGTAAATAATTTCTCATGTTTCTTTATTAAGGAACATAAAATTTACAAATATTAATGATAATTTGTTATGATAAAGAATAAGAGTACAATTAATTTTAAGTCATTTTCTTAGTTTAGAAAATTTTCTAGTCAATCTTGATTAATTGGTAGCTTGTTTTATTGCTGTATTTTCTAGTTACTGGATAATGATTATGAGAAAGACCTGACTATGCCAACTTTGAACCAATTGGACCAAGATAATTCAACTGCTGATGCTGCTAACAGTGATGACTCAACACCTTCACTCACAGAAGTGCACCCATTGTGCACCATTTCTAGCCAGGAAATAATAAAAGCAGGCAAAATACCACCTTTAGGTGAACATCAATCAGAAAGCATGCCAGACAGAAAAATGGAAAATGTATTATTTCCACCAGAAGTAAAATTAAAAGATAACCATTTAGGCATTTTAAAAGCAGACTCATCTCTATCAAAGGTAAATTTGAGAAGTATATGTACAAATCCAGAGAGAAGGAACTTAGATTCATCTCCAACAGAAATTAGCTGCTAAAACAACAATCTAAACTTAGCTGAAAGGGAGAACACAAGCTTAGTTTTCCCAGAATCAAAATTATAAGGTAGCTTTCAAAGCCAAGACCCAAAAGAAGACCTTGAGCTCAAGGTGTCTGCCCTTATACAAGAAGTATAAGACTAGGGATACAAAATAATCTATTTTTAAAAATTGAATACAAATAAATTGAAAATGCATTCAAATGTCTCCAAGTGGAAATGTGTTTAAGTATATTAAATATTTCTACTTATCAATCAAGAAATGAGGATAGAAACCTTTCAAGACAAGCAAAGTGATTTGAGATGCCAGTAATACAAATTAATCTCATGGGTTTCTAATTCAGCTGAAAGTGTAACAACAATAACAAAATGTAAATTCAAAGGAAATTTGAAAGCTTGGGAAGTTATTTCAGTGGAATTTCTTAATAGAACTATTATATTATAGGAAATAACATGTTCTCCTTATTACGAATAATTTTATAGTTTAAAATGAGAATGAGTATGAATTTAAAGGTATACCAAATTCTAGACTGTCTCAAAATTACAATCATTCTACTTATATCTTTACATCTTTTTTATTTATTTATTTTATTTTACTTTAAGCTCTAGGGTACATGTGCAGGTCATGCAGGGTTGTTGCATAGGTGCATATTATATCCTGCGTTTCTCCTCATGTTATCCCTCCCCACCCTTCCCACCCGCTGCTGTCCCTCCCCTAACCCTCCCCCAGCTGTCCCCAGTGTGTGATGCTCCTCTCCCTGAGTCCGCATGTTCTCATTGTTCAACACCCGCCTGTGAGTGAGAACATGTGGTATTTGATTTTCTGTTCTTGTGTCAGTTTGCTGAGACTGATGGTTTCCAGATTCATCCAAGTCCCTACAAAGGACACGAACTCATTGTTTTTTATGGCTGTATTGTATTCCATGGTGTATACGTACCACATTTTCTTTGTCCAGTCTATCACTGATGGACATTTGGGCTGGTTCCAGGTCTTTGCTATTGTAAATAGGGCTGCAATGAACATATGTGTGCATGTGTCTTTATAGTAGAACGATTTATAGTTCTTTGGGTATATATCCAGTAATGGGATTGCTGGGTCAAATGGAATTTCTATTTCTAGATCCTTGAGAAATCCCCACACTGTCTTCCATCATGGTTGAACTAATTTACACTCCCACCAACTGTGTAAGAGTGTTCCTGTTTCTCCACATCCTCTCCAGCATCTGTTGTCTCCAGATTTTTTAATGATCGCCATTCTGACTGGTGTGACGTGGTATCTCAATGTGGTTTTGATTTGCATTTCTCTAATGACCAGTGATGATGAGCATTTTTCATATGTTTGTTGGCCTCATATATGTCTTCTTTTGAAAACTGTCTGTTCATGTCCTTTGCCCGCTTTTGAATGGGATTGTTTGTTTTTTTCTTGTAAGTCTGTTTTAGTTCTTTGTAGATTCTGGATATTAGCCCTTTGTCAGATGGGTAGACTGCAAAATTTTTTTCCCATTCTATTGGTTGTTAGTTCGCTCTAATGATGGTTTCTTTTGCTGTACAGAAGCTCTGAATTTTAATTAGGTCTAATTTGTCTATCTTGGCTTTTGTTGCCTTTGCTTTTGGTGTTTTAGTCATGAAGTCCTTGCCTATGCCTCTGTCCTGGATGATTTTGCCTACGTTTTGCCTAGCGTTTTTATGGTGTTAGGTTTTCTGGTTAAATCTTTAATCCATCTGGAGTTAGTCTTAGTGCAAGGTGACAGGAAGGGGTCCAGTTTCTGCTTTCTGCACATTGCTAGCCAGTTTTCCCAACACCATTTGTTAAACATGGAATTCTTTCCCCATTGCTTATTTTTGTCAGGTTTGTCAAAGGTCAGATGGTTGTAGATATGTGGTGTTGCTTCTGAGGCCTCTGTTCTGTTCCATTGGTCTGCGACTCTGTTTTGGTACCAGTACCATGCTGTTTTGATTACTGTAGCCTTGTAATATAGTTTGAAGTCCAGCAGTGTGACGCCTCCAGCTTTGTTCTTTTTGCTTAGGATTGTCTTGGCTATGCAGGCTCTCTTGGGATTCCATATGAAATTTAAAGTGGTTTTTTTCCAGTTCTGTGAAGAAGGTCATTGGTAGGTTGATGGGGATAGCATTGAATCTATAAATGACTTTGGGCGATATGGCCATTTTCACGATATTGATTCTTCCTAACCATGAGCATAGAATGTTTTTTCATCTGTTTGTGTCCACTCTTATTTCGTTGAGCAGTGGTTTGTAGTTCTCCTTGAAGAGGTCCTTTAATCCTTTGTTAGTTGTATTCCTAGGTATTTTAATCTCTTTGTAGCAATTGTGAATGGTAATTCGCTCTTGATTTGGTTCTCTGTCTGTTATTGGTATACAGGAATGCTTGTGATTTTTGCACATTGATTTTGTATCCTGAGACTTTGCTGAAGTTGCTTATCAGTTTGAGGAGATTTTGGGCTGAGACGATGGGGTCTTCTAAATATACAATCATGTCATCTGCAAATAGAGACAGTTTGACTTCCTCCTTTCCTAATTGCATACCCTTTATTTCTTTTTCTTGCCTGATTGTTCTGGCTAGAACTTCCAATACTATATTGAGTAGGAATAGTGAGAGAGGGCATCCTTGTCTAGTGCCTGATTTCAAAGGGAATTCTTCCAGCTTTAGCCTGTTCATTATGATATTGGCCGTAGGTTTGTCACATATAGCTTTTATCATTTTATGATACGTTCTGTCAATACCTAGTTGAGAGTTTTTAGCATAAAGGCTAAAAACTCCCCTTTATCATTTTTTATTATATCTATTTTATTCTTCTCTCTTTTCTTTTTTATTAGTCTGACTAGTGGTCTATTTTGTTGATCTTTTCAAAAAACCAGCTCCTGGATTTGTTGATTTTTTGACGGGTTTTTTGTGTCTCTATCTTCTTCAGTTCTCCTCTGATCTTAGTTATTTCTTGTCTTCTGCTAGCTTTTGAGTTTTTTTTTTTATCTTGCTCCTCTAGCTCTATTTTGATGATAGGGTGTCAATTTTAGATCTTTCCTTGTTTCTCATGTGGGCATTTATTGCTATAAATTTTTCCTCTAGACACTGCTTTAAAGGTGTCCCAGAGATTCTGGTAGGTTGTGTCTTCATTCTCATTGGTTTTAAAGAACATCTTTATTTCTGCCTTCATTTCATTGTTTATCCAGTCAACACTCAGAAGCAAGTTGTTCAGTTTCCAAGTGGTTGTGCAGATTTGAGTGTGTTTCTTAATCCTGAGTTCTAATCTGATTGCGCTGTGGTCTGATAGACTGTTTGTTATGATTTCCGTTCTTTTGCATTTGCTGAGGAGTGATTTGCTTCCAATGATGTGGTCAGTTTTAGAGTAAGTGCGATGTGGTGCTGAGAAAAATGTATATTCTGTGGATTTGGGATGGAGTGTTCTGTATGTCTGTTAGATCCGCTTGGTCCAGCTCTGCATTCAAGTCCTGGATATCCTTGTTAATTTTCTGTCTCATTGATCTGTCTAATATTGACAGTGGAGTATTGAAGTCTCCCACTATTATTGTGTGGGAGTCTAAATCTTGTTTTAGGTCGTTAAGAACTTGCTTTATGTATCTGGGTGCTCCTGTGTTGGGGGCGTATATATTTAGGATAGTTAGCTCTTCCTGTTGGATTGATCATCATTTGAATGGTAGATCAGACTAGGTCATTTTTAAATTCTCTCCCAAATTTCAAAAGATATAATTTTAACTGGAAATTATTCTCAATTACCTATGTCAATAGCTTAATTAATATGACTTAAAAATAACATTCTTTTTTTTTTCTGAATGTGAAAGTAATGCAGTCACAGAAAATTTAGAAAATGGAGAGATGTATAGAAGAGAAAACAAAAGTAGTTATAATTCTACTGCTACATTTAACAATTTTATTTTTAGTTTTTATTATGCATATATATATCTTTTATGAATTTTAAAAGCTTGAATCAAAACAGATATATAATTTTTATATATTTTTTTACTTTACACGCATGCTACATGAATTTTCTTAAACATTTGCAGGATGTAGAATATCCACAAATATTAATATTCCATAAGTTTTCAAACAGTTTTCATATTGTTGAACATTAAGTTTGAAATTAACATTCTTTTGCTTATTTATTTGGATCTGTGGATCTGTGATTATATCCTAGCTATTTACAGAAATGGCATGCTAACAAATTGCTCTCCAGAAAGATTGTACCACTTCACATTCTTGCCAACATTATTTGAGTATTCATGGTCTTTTAAATAATGATTAACACTTCTTCTTGCTCTTTAGTCATTTTGGTTTTCCCTGCTATGAGAAGACAGATCATCTCCTTTGTCCATTTTTTTTTCTTTTGAAGACTTGGGGATTTTATTTAGGTTTTATAATGAACTATTTTTATTTACAAGATACTAACCACTCATATAGGCACATAATTTGTAGTTTACCTTTTAATTTCTGTATTACATTCAGTCTGACTTCCAAAATATTCAATTTGCATTTGATAAGTGAGTTATTTATTGCTGTATAACAAACCACTCCAAAATCTAGTGGATTAAAACAACCATTTTATTATCTCTCAAGATGCTTGCTTGCTTGCTGGGCAGTTCTTCTGGTCCGCTTGATGTTGGATGTTAGGTGGACTTATAGTTATCTAGGAACCTGATTGGGCTGGAACACTGATGATCACTCACTTGTCTTACACCTTGGATAGCTGTTAAGGCTGGGTTCAGCTGGGGTGAAAGAACATCTGGTTTGTTGTGTCTGTTTCTCTCCTTTCTTTTTCAGATATATGTATCAGGATAGATAGATAGATAGACAGATAGATAATACATAGGTCTCTCTTTCCATGTAATCTTGGGAATTATCCTTCTCCCTCTCCATGGGGCTTCTTCTTGTGGTCTCACTATGTAATCTCTCTAACAAGGCAGCCGAGCTTTTTATGTGGCAACTCAAGACTTCCAAAATACAAGAACAGAAGCCTCAGGTCTCCTTAATGCATAGGCTTGGGACTAGCACAGGGTCACCCTCACTACATTCTGTTAATTACAGGAACTCCCATGCTTAGTCCTGATTTAGTATGGGAGGGGAATACAGAAGGGCATGAATCTTTGGAGGGGTTGTGCATTGGGGGCCATATTTGGAGATTAACTAAGTTCCAAGTAAGTCATCTTTCTCCCACATGCAAAATATACTCACTTCCCTCCTATCATCCTCAATGTCATGCTATTACTGCATCAAACTCAGGCCTGAAGTACAGAATTTTATCATCTAAATAATGTTCATGAGGCCACTTCCGGCATGGCCATGGTGGCTAACACTACTACCAACCCGTTGCAGCTGCTGCCGTTAGAGCTTGTGGACAAATGTATTGGATCAAGAATTCACATTGTGATGAAGAGTGATAAGGAAATTGTTGGTACTCTTCTAGGATTTGATGACTTTGTCAATATGGTACTGGAAGATGTCACTGAGTTTGAAATTACACCAGAAGGAAGAAGGATTACTAAATTAGATCAGATTTTGCTAAATGGAAATAATATAACAATGCTCGTTCCTGAAGGAGAAGGACCTGAAGTGTGAATGAGTTTCCTTGGCTTACACTAGATTCTGTTTTGTCTTATAGTGACAAGAAAATGGAATATTTTTTTTGCCTTCTGTTTAAATCCTATAAAGCTAAGTTTCCCGTTAAAGGGAAGTGCTTTGAAGATGTGTACCCATTTTTGTAAGTTAATCATGATTATCCTGGAAAAAGAAGAGTTTCTTCTTTGAAGATGAAAATAAAAGTGTTTTTGGTTAAAAATAAGAATAATAATAATGTTCATGTGGGTGAGGCTCTTTAGGTATGGCTCCTCTCAAACTTAAAACCTATGAATTGAAGAGACCAGTTATCTGTCCCCTGCATATAATGGTGAGCCAGGAACAAGAAAATTGGAACAGACACATTTTAAAGGCAGAGGGTGGGAAAATATGAGGCATACATCAGTCAGTTGACCTTAGTAATTCTGAAGTTCTTGGCCTTGCCCTCAAGTTTTGGTCTTACCTTGAATAATCCTTTTTCCATAAGAAAGAACTTCTGTTTGTAGTCGCAGCCCATGATCTGTGTGTAAGAAGTTGAAGGTTCAAATGTGTCTTTTCATCTTTGCTTTCAGTTAAGAATTGAAATTTTACATGTGTGTCTTTTTATTCTAAACTATCTCTGTTCCTTTCAGTCTAATATGCTATGATTCTTTTAAAGATTTTGTGGGCTTCCTGTGTATCAAACTAAGATCTTAATTAGTCAAATGTTACACTTTTAAATATCAAGACAGGCCCTTATTCCCCTGGGCTGAGAGTCAGTGTGCTGTGGCAAAATGTCCTTAAAAAATTTAGAAGTGCCCTTGTCTGGCAAAGGCCTAAGATGCAACTTGAGATTCTTAAAATAATTTTTGTCTAACTGAGTAGGCCTATGAGTCACCACCTTAAGTCTTTTTGAGGTCTTAACAGATCTTACAGCCATACCCTTGTCATCTTGCCCTTGAGCCACATTCCAATGAATCCACAACTGAGTCCCCAATGACTTCTATATTACTAAATGTGGTTGTCAGTTCTCAGTCCTCATCTTTGTGACTACTTAGCCACACTTCACTGAAATAGTTGTACCTTTTTCTTGAAACTGGTCTTTTTCACTGGCCTTTTGTAATATTACATTCTCCTAGTTTTATTCCTTCTTTATTGACTGCTCTTTGCTGGGGAGGTCTCCTCTTCCAATTTCTAAATGTAGGATTGTCTCACACCAAGTCCTTGTATTTTATTTTTTCTCTAACCTTTCTAGGTTATTCATTCAGTCCTGTAACTTTAAATATCATTTATAAATGAATAACTCCCACATCTTGGAGCTCTTCATTGAACTCCAGGAGCATATATGTAAGAACTTACTCCATTTAGATATCTTGCAGAAATGTCAAACTTAACATGATGAAGACTGAATTCTTAATTTCACCTTCACTGACTCTCCACCCCTAATTTAGATTCCCTCCTCTTAATGTTCCCTATTCATTTAATCTTTTCAGCATATAAACATTCCAGGCATTATTTCTAGGTGTATGAAATATGTTGTTGAACATAAAAGACAAAAATAAACGTTCTTATGGAGCTTATACTAAAAAAAGACAAAAATAAATGTTCTTGTAGAGCTTATATTCTTATAAATGGCACCTCTAAACTTTTAAGAGCAACACCCTAGAAGTCAACCTTGGTATCGTGGTTTCTTTCATCTCTTATATCCAATTCACCCTCAAGTCTTGTTAATTCTGTATTCAAAATATATCTGAAATCCACCACTGTCATTGCTATCACCTTAGACCAAGCTACTCTCATCTCTCCTGTCTGCTATAAAACCTGAGTTTTCCTACTTCAAATTTTGCCTCTATCTAGTTTGTTCTTCTTATAGCAGCCAGACCAATCTTGTAAAGATGTCATCTAAATCATGTCACTCCCCTGATCAGTATTCTTCAATAGCATGTTTTCATGCCTGGAATAAAATCCAAACTTCTCACCATCATCTACAATGCCCCACTTAATCTTTCTGTCCTCGTGTCTTGGCATTGTTCCCTTTGTTCACTCTGCTTCAGCCACATTAGTCTTCTTGCTATTCCTTGAACAAACTAAACTTTTTTCAGCCTCGAGGTCTTTCTGATATTCTTCTCTGTCAGGGGAATGCTCTCCCCCACAGATCTTCTCAGGCTTCATTCATTCACACCATTTAGGACTCTGCTCAGATGTTCCCTCCTTAGTGGAGGGCAGGGGGCTTCTCTGACCACTCTATGCAAAATAATTACCTACCCCTAGTATTCTTTCTTCGTGTATCATTTCCTGGTATCATATTATGTTTCTTTACTCATTTATTGTCTGTTACTCCCATTTGACTTTAAATTACAGATAGTACTGAGATTTAGTCTTATATACCACCATATCTTACTATCTAGTAATAATGATGAATATTTTAAATTCAAAGACTCATGCATAATTAGAGCTCTTACTACTTAGAACTCACCACTAATAGAGATGGGTACATGGCAAGCAGTCATTAAATATTTGTTAAATTATTTAGTTAAAAATACTGCAGGGTCTTGAGGCATTTGCTCTGGAAACTCTGGATATATTATAACTCCTGGGCCACACTGTATGTAATTAAATCAATCAGCTAGTCATAGGAAATTCCAATCATTTTAATACTCTTAAGATGGATGAACCATCTAGCTCTGACACAGTAAATGTCAGGCATAAGGCAGTAAGATTAATTCCACAAAGGGTAAGTGATAGAGCTCTAATAATTTATGAGTCTTTGAATTTAAAAGCCTGTAGGGTCGGCAGATTAGGGTTAAGGAAGGCAGGGAGTGATATATGTGACATCATCAACCTCATATCTTCTATTCATTCATTTATGTTTAACTGCCCTCTTTTAAGTCATGAATTCCACTCATTAAATTTAAGTCCCTTAATAATGATTGATGGTACTGTTGGAAAATATGCCATAATCTCCTCAAAACCTTGTCCTTGCTAACTCTGTACTTTGAATCAACCAAAACCATGCATGTGAAATGCAGCTTGCAATTATTTTATCCACAGCCTTTTAAATTTTATTATTTTAATTTTTTCATAAATTGACAAAAAATTGTGTATGAGATACAATGTGATTTTTTTTTTTGAGACAAAGTCTCGCTCTGTTGCCCAGGCTGGAGTGCTGTGGTGCGATCTTGGCTCACTGTAGCCTCCACCTCCTGGGTTCAAGTAATTCTTCTGAGTAGCTGGGACTACAGGTGCCTTGGCCTCCCAAAGTGCTGAGATTACAGGCATAAGCCAACAGTGTGATCTTATAATCTATGTATATATTATAGAAAGAGTCAATCAATATAATTAACATATATATCACCTCACCAATTTATCATTTTTTGTAGTGAGAACCTTACAAATGTATTTTAGCAACTTGGAAATATACATTATTATTAACTGTGGTCACCTTGCAGTGGAATAGATCACTAGAACTTATTTCTGCATTCTAACTGAAACTTCATACCTCTTTGAACATCTTTCTTTTTCTCACCTCTTTTCTTTCTTCTTCCCCCAGCCTCTGGTACCCACCTTTCTAGTCTCTGTTTCTACAAGATTTCACATGTAAGCGGAGATAATGCAGTATTTGTCTTTCTGTGTCTGACTTATTTCACTTTGCATGGTGTCTTCCAGTTTTATCCATATTATCACAAATGACAGAATTTTCTTCTTTTTAAAGGCTGTATAGTATTCCACTGTGTGTATATATTTTTTCTTTATCCATTAATCTGTTGATAGACACTTACATTGCTTCCATTATCTTAGCTATTATAAACAGCACAACAGTAAACATGGGGGATGCAGATATCTCTTTATATACCAATTTCAAATCCTTTGGATATATACCCAGAAGTAGGATTGCTGGACCATATGGTAATTCTATTTTTAGTTTTATTAGGAACCCTCCATACTACTTTCTAAAATGGCTGTACTAATTTACATCCTTTGAGCAATGACTGTTCAGATCCCTCGCCCATTTTTAAATTAGGTTATTTGTTTTCTTGCTTTTGAGTTGTTTGGGTACCTTATATATTTTAGATATTAGCCTCTTATCAGCTGTATGGTTTGTAAATATTTTCTTCCAGTTCATGGTTTGTCTTTTCACTCTGTTCATTGTTTCCTTTCTTGTACAGAAGTTTTTGAATTGATGCAACTCCCTTTGTCTATTTTTGCTTTCGATGCCTGGGTTTTTGGAGTCCTATCCAAGAAATCATTGTATAGGCCAGTATTGTGGAGATATTCCCTTATGTTTTCTTCTATTAACTTTACAGTTCCACATCTTACATTTAAATCTTGTATATATTTTGAGATGATTTTTGTGTATGGTGTAAGTGTCCAATTTCATCTTCTGCAATTGGGGGATCCATTTTTCCCAACACTATTTATTAAAGAGTGTGTTCTTTCCCCATTGTGTTTTTGGCATCTTTGTCAAAAATCAACTAATTATAAATGCTAAATACTTGGGTTTATTACTGGGCTGTCTGCCTGTAATTGGTTTAATGTGTCATGCCAGTGCCATGCTGTTTTGATTACAATAGTTTTATAACATAATTTGAAACCAGGGAGTTTGATGGATCCAGCTTTGTTCTTTTTGCTCAAGATTGCTTTGGCTGTTTGGGGTTCTTTATGGTTCGATATGGATTTAAGGGTTGTTTTTTCTATTTATGTCAAAAATGGCATTGGAGTTTTAATAGAAATTGGATTGAACCTGTAGATTGCTTTGGGTAGTATGGATGTTTTAAAAATATTAATTCTTACAATTTATGAACATGGGCTAACTTTCCATTTGTTTGTACCTTCTTTCTTTCCTAGTGATTCATCGTTTTCCTTGTAGAGGTCTTTTACCTCCTTGGTTAAGTTTATTCCTAGATAATTTATTTTTACTATAGCTATGGTAAATGGGATTGCCTTCTTGATTTCTTTTTTAGCTAGCTCACTGTGTACAGAAACTACTGATTTTTGTTGTTTTTTTCCTTCCAACTTTTATTTTAGGTTCAGGAGGTACTTCTGCAGGCTTGTTACATGGATAAATTGCATGTCCCTGGGGCTTGGCGTACAAATTACTTTGTTACCCAGGTAGCAAATATTATATCCAATAGGTAGTTTTTCGATACTCACCCTACTTCCATCCTCCACTCTCGAGTAGGCCCTGATATCTATTCCCTTCTCTCTGTCATATATATTCAGTGTTTAGCTCCCGTTTATAAGTGAGAACATTTCATTTTCCATTCCTGCATTAATTCCCTTAGAATAATGGTCTTCAGCTGCATCCATGTTTCTGCAAAGGACATTATTTCATTTTTTTTAATGGTTGCATCAGATTCCATGGTATATACATACCACATTTGCCTTTATCCATTCTACCACTGATGGGAGTCTAGGTTGATTCCATGTCTTTACTATTGTGAATAGTGCTGTGATGAACATATACATGCATGTGTCTTTTTGGTCAAATAATTTCTATTCCTTGGGCATATACCTAGTAATAGGATTGCTGGGTCGAGTGGTAGTTCTGTTTTAAGTTTTTTGAAAAACCTCCAAACAGCTTTCCACAGTGGCTGAACTAATGCACATTTACACTAACAGTATATAAGTGTTCCCTTTTCTCCACAGCCTCACCAGCATCTATTGTTTTTTGACTTTTTAATAATGGCCATTCTGAATGGTGTGAGATGTTAACATTATTGTGGTTTTGATTTGCATTTCTCTTTGATGATTAGTAATGTTGAGCATTTTTCATATGTTTGTTGGTGGTGTATATGTCATTTGAGAAGTGTCCGTTCATGTCATTTGCCCACTTTTTAATGGGGTTTTTCGCTTTTTGCTTGTTGATTCAAGTTTGTTATAGATTCTGGATATTAGATCTTTGTCAGAAGCATAGTTTGCAAATATTTTCTCCCATTCTTTAAGTTGTCTGTTTACTCTGTTAATAGTTTCTTCTGCTGTGCAGAAGCTCTTTGTTTAATTAGGTCCCACTTGTCAATTTTTATTTTTGTTGCAATTGTTTTTGGAGTCTTCATCATTAAATCTTTTCCAGGGCCGATATCCAGAATGGTTTCCTAGGTTTCCTTCTAGGGTTTTATAGTTTTAGGTTGTACATTTAAGTCTTTAATCCATCTTGAGTTGATTTTTTTTGTATGGTGAAACAAAGGGGTCTGTTTTAATCATCTACATATGGCTAGCAAGTTATCCTAGCACCATTTATTGAGTAGGGAGTGCTTTCCCCATTGCTCGTTATTGTCAACTTTGTCAAAAATCAGATGGATATTGGTGTGTGGCTTTATTTCTGGATTCGCTATTCTGTTCCATTGGTCTATGTGTCTGTTTTTGTACCAATACCGTGCTGTTTTGATTACTGTTACCTTGTACTGTAGTTTGAAGTTGGATAGTGTGATGCCTCCATCTTTGTTCTTTCTGCTTAGAATTGCTTTGGCTATTTGGGCTCTTTTTAGCTCCATATTAATTTTAGTATAGCTTTTTTCTAATTCTGTGAAAAATGTCATTGGAGGTTTGACAGAAATAGTATTAAATCTATAAATTGCTTGGGGCAGTATGGCTATTTTACCTATATTGATTCTTCCTCTCTATGAGCACAGAATGTTTTACCATTTGTTTGTCATGTCTCTGATTTCTTTTAGTAGTGTTTTGTAACTCTAGTTTTAGAGATCTTTCACCTCCATAGTTACCTGTATTTCTAGGTATTTTACTCTTATTTTAGTTATTGTGGATGGGATTGCATTCTTGATTTGGCTCTCAGCTTGGACATTATTGGTGCATAGAAATGCTAGTGATTTTTATACATTAATTTTTACATCCTGAAACTTTGCTGACGTTGTTTATCAGATCTAGGAGCCTTTGGGCAGAGACTATGGGGTTTTCTAGGTATAGAATTATATCATCTGCAAACAGGGATAGTTTGACTTCCTCACTTACTTTTTGGATGCCTTTTATTTCTTTATCTTGCCTGATTGTTCTGGATAGAACTTCCAGAACTACATTGAATAGGAGTAGTGAGAGTCGGTATACTTGCCTTGTTTTGGTTCTCAAGGGGAATGCTTCCAGTTTTTGCCTGTTCAGTGTGATGTTGGCTGTGGGTTTGTCATACATGGCAGTGGCTTCTGGGAAACACCCTGGTTGGGCATCTGAGACTGTGCTGCAAGTAGGTGTGGCCAAGTAGGGACCTGGGAATAGCCAGCAGATCAGAGACTGGAACCACTCAGACCAAATTGGCACCATCTCACAGGCAAGATACCCCTGTTCTGTCCAGGTCCAACAGTCAACAAAAGCCAAAGTCACCTAGAGGAATATTGCAGGCCTTGCAGAATGGCTATCTCTGGCCATGGTCCACTGTAGTTTTCCTGTACCTAAACCCTCTGGGCTCCATACACGTTGAAGTCTAGTCCTTCCCAACTCTCCAAGCAGCTCTCCCTGTCAGCTCAAATGTCTATGGGGGTTATGCAGTCACCTGCAGCTAGGATTCTGAGATCCATGTTGAGACTGGACCACTCTATAACCTATTTAACTTACACTTTCCTTTGGAGCTGCTTGGGGCCAGGAATGAGTCCTGGTGCTTGGCAACCACATACAGGGTTCCCAGCTTCCTCCCACTTCAGCCAGAGTTCGCATATTTCCTCTGTCCACTCTCAATGCCTTCCTTCCAAAGATCTGCTTAGAGTGTGTTGGTCTTCTTGATGATCTTATCTTGACAAGAGAAGCTCTTCCTGGCTGTGTCTAGTTGGAAATCCTGGCTTCTCTTCTTGGATTTTTGTATGTTAGTTTTGTATTCCTCATCTTTACTGAATTCATTGATTAGTTCTAAGAGTTTTTGGTAGAGTCTTTACATTTTTCTATATATGAGATCATGTCTCTGCAAACTGATAATTTGACTTCCTCCTTTCCAATTTGGATGCCATTAATTTCTTTCTCTTGCCTAATTACTCTGGGTACAAAGTATCATGTTGAATAAAAGTGGTTAGAGTGGGTGTTGTCTTCTTTCAGTTCTTAGCTGAAAGCTTTTCCCCCCATTCAGTATGATGTTAGCTGTGCACTTGTCATGTAGGGCCTTAATTGTATATTGAAGTGTACTAAATACACTAAATTGAGTATTGAGGTACTTTCGTTTTATACCTAATTGATTAAGAGTTTTTATCATAAAGCGATGTTGAATTTTATCAAATCCTTTTTCTAATCTATTGAGATAATCATATGGTTTTTGTCCTTCTTTCTGTTGATGCGATGTATCATGCTGAGTGATTTGCACATGCTGAACCATCCTTGAGTTCCTGGGATAAATCCCACTTGATCATGGTGTATTACTGGATTTGATTTGCTAGCATTTTGTTTGGGACTTTTGCATCTACATTAATCAGGAATATTGGCCTGTGGTTTTCTTTTTTGTTGTGTCATTGTCTGCTTTTGGTATCAAGGTGACGCTGGTCTTACACAATGAGTTAGGAAGAGCGATATGGTTTGAATTTGTGTCCCTGCCCAAATCTAATGTCAGATTGGACAATGGGCCTGGGGGGGGGGAGAACACTGGATCATGGGGGAGGATTTCTGTCTTGCTGTTCTCATGATAGTGAGTGAGTTATCAGAAGATCTGATGGTTTAAAAGTGTGGACACCTCTCTGTCTCTCTGTCTGTCGCTCTCTGTCTCTGTCTCTGTCTCTCTCTCTCTCTCCTGCTACCATGTGAAGAAGGTGCTTGCTATTCGTTGCCTTTTGCCATGATTGTAAGTTTCCTGAGGCCTTCCAGCCATACTTCCTGTAAGCCTGTAGAATTGTGAATCAATTCATAAATTACCCAGTCTCAGGTAGTTCTTTATAACAGTGTGAGAACAAACTAATACAGCGTTTTCTCTGGTTCATTTTTTGGAATAGTTTGAGAAAAATTTGTGTTAATTCTTCTTTAAAGTTCAGTAGAATTCAGAGGCTGGTCAAGCAAGTTGGTCCTGGACTCTGTTAGGAGATGTTTTATTACTAATTCGTTCTCATTACTTCTTATTGGTCTGTTCAGACTTTCTATTTCTTCTTGGTTCAGTCTTAGCAGGTTGTATGTTTCCCATGTATCCATTTCCTCTAGGTTTTCAAATTTGTTGATATGTTATTGTTCATGGTGGTCTCTAATGATTTTTTTTTTTTATTTCTATGGTATCCATTGTGATGTCTCCTCTTTTGTTTCTATTTTTATTTATTTGAGTCTTCTCTATTTTTTTTCTAATCTTGCTAATGGTTTTTCCATTTTATTTATCTTTTCAAAAAAGAACTTTTTGTTAATCTTTTGTATTTATTTAGTACCAATTTTATTTGTTTTTGCTCTGATCTTTATGATTTCTTTTCTTTTACTAATTTTGTGTCTGGTTTGTTCTTGCTTTCCTAGTTCATTGAGTTGTTTATTTAAAATCTTTCCAGTTTTTTGATGTAGGCATTTGTTTCTATAGACTCCTCAGTAGCACCTGAGGACTAAGATCAGTTTGTAAACATTTGTAGTACTCCTTTAGGGATACCAACCCATCTACCATTTTCCTCCAGTGGGTGGGTTGGGATTTAACCTGAATACTTGTACCCTCTGGTATCCATACATTTCACTGTATAGATGATGTCCTATTGATTAGCAAGTTAAAAGCCTTAGTCTCAACAGTCATGAATGTGGTATTACCACGTCTCCACTAGCAGAAGTGGCTGATAAACTCTGAAAAAATTAGGTGAACTGCTTACCAGATATTTTTTGGGTCTGTCTGGGCAGATTCATAATGGGCAGTCATTTTGGCAGTCAAAGAAAAATTATTGTCTTTTTACAGTTCCCCACCTCTGCCCCAACCACCAAAGAAGGAGGCCCAGTACCTTGATGGGCTCTGGGTATAGAAGGTGGTATGGCTTCACTTGGGCATTCTACTATGGCCTTAATCTTGGCTAACCTACAGACTGGCATCCTTTTAGTAGGGCCCAATTCAACAGGCTGAGTTAGAAGCTGTCCAGCAAGCTTATGTTAGGGGATCTACAATCCTGCTGACTTCTTTGAGCTATGAAACTCTGTACTGATTGGAGCCTCTGCCTGAAGACACCCTTTGGGATTTTGGACTTGTTCACCTCTGACATAGCTACCAGGTACACTCTTTTTGAAAAGTAGTTATTACCTTGAGTACCTAGTACCAAGAGCTACTGAGTTCTTGTCAAAAGTGAACACTCTAGCTGTGGAGACCTTGTGGCTCTTTGACTTTTTCCCATCTTGAGGTGGGTTAAGTTGGACTCAGCAACTAACAAGGTAGAAAGGGCCCAACAAGCCTCACTTGTAAAATGGAAATGGTAGATTCAAGAACACAGACATCCTGGCCCCAGCAGTATTTCTTCTTTACATTAAAAAGTGGCAATTATCCCTTTAGGGGAAAGCGTGTCCCCGACTCTGTTCTCTGAAGAAAACTGCTGGTCAATTAGGGCTTTACCATAAATAATATAGTCCCCTGTTTCTGATTTTTGGGTTTTTTTTGAGACAGAGTCTCACTCTGTCACCTGGAGTGCAGTGGTACGATCTTGGCTCACTGCAACCTCTGCCTCCCGGGTTCAAGTGATTCTTCTGCCTCAGCCTCCTGAGTAGCTGAGAATACAGGTGTGCACCACCATGCTCAGCTAATTTTTGTATTTTAGGAGAGAGGGGCTTTCACCATATTGGCCAGGCTGGTCTTGAACTCGTGACCTTGTGATTTGCCCACCTTGGCCTCCCAAAGTGCTGGGATTACAGGTGTGAGCCACTGTGCCCAGCCCCGTTTCTGACTTAGGAGTCTTCTTCTGGCAGCATGTCTAAAACTGGCAGGATAACTTGACAGCTTGTAAGTAGGGTAAAATCCTAGAATTTGCACTGTTTCTAACAATTTTGACAATGAGAATGGGATGCTGAACAGAGACATGGCTTTCTGGAAGAGAAAGGGAAAAAAAACCCCGTAGGCTGGGTTAGGGAATATGAGAAGATTCCTTGGATTTTAGTGTCAAATGCATACCCAAGTGGTATGAGGCAAGGGTTGGGGAAGGGAAATGGCTAAGAAGGGTCTTGCCCTTGTATTGCCTGTTAATAACTGTTCAGAGGCTGAGTTGTGACAGGCAGAATTGAAACAAACCACCCAAACAGTGCCTTGTTTGTTGCTCACTCTCCGTTAGTGGTGGGGAGGTGGGGGAAGAAGGGGATGACTTCAGCTGCTTTAAGGAAAAGGCCCAGCATGCTGGGGAACTTCAGGCAGGTGAAGGACACAAAGTTTTGTGGTTCTATGAGACATAGGCACCAAAGGCTCCCATGTAGAGCTATAGCAGCATGTGCTGGGAAGAAAAAAGTCCCTGAGCCCAGGAGCTTTCTGGAGGCACATAAGTACACGAGAGAAGGTAGTAAATACCGGGATGAGGAGGTGAAATAGAAAAAAAAAGGCTTCCTGTTAATCCAGCTTTATCCCATAGGCGAGGGAGGCCCTCTTGCTCCCTTGCTCTCTCTCTGTGCTCCTAGTCTGAAAATAATGTAAACTCCTGACAGCTGTTGGAGTATCTGTGCCCTGCCCTCCTTCCCGCCGCCCCACCTCCCCTGCCGCTAATACACAGGTGAGTCTGTGTTCTGGTAGGGAAAAAACTCCACAAAAACCTGAAATCAATTAATATGGTTTAAGCAAAACTTACTGTGGGGGAAAAAGTTAAAGTGGTCTTATGCGTAGGGCTCTCTGCCAATTCAATATATGTTATGATGTTTTGGTCAACAATAGACCACATGATATGGTTTGGTTCTGTGTCCCCACCCACGTCTCATCTCGAATTGTATTCCCCATGTGTCGAGGGAGGGGCCTGGTGGGAGGTGATTGGATTATGCTGTTCTCGTGATAGTGAGTGAGACCCAATGGTTTAAAAGTGTGGCACTTCCCCTTCACTCACTCACTCACTCACTCCTGTTGCCTTGCGAAGAAGGTGCTTGCTTCTCTTTTGCCCTCCACCTTGATTATGAGTTTCCTGAGGCCTCCTCAGCTACGCAGAACTGTGAGTCAATTAAACCTCTTTTCCTTGCAAATTACCTAGTCTCAGGTAGTTCTTTAGAGCAGTGTGAAAACGGACTAATACACCAAATAGGGGATGGTGGTCTCATAAGACCATAATACCATATTTTACTGTATCTTTTCTATGTTTAGATATACAAATATTTACCATTGTATTACAGCTGCCTACATAATATCATATTTTACTGTATCTTTTCTATGTTTAGAGATACAAATATTTACCATTGTATTACAGCTGCCTACAGTATTTAGTTCAGTAACATGATGTACAGGTTTGTAGCCTAGGAGCAATAGGCTACATCCCGTAGCATAGGTGTGTAGTGGGCCACACCATCTAAGTTTGTGTAAGTACGTACTATGAGGTTTACACAGTGACAAAATCACCTGATGACACGTTTCTGAGTGTATTCACATTAAGTGGCACAGGACTACTGCTGTTATAGCATCTATTGCTAAGTGTGTGTAATGAAATTGATGTGTTACACACTTGTAATGTGAATGCTCATAAAATCTCAAGGGAAACTCTCCCATTCAGGGCATTACCACATATAGAGGAGTCCTTGCCATTTGCCACAGGTGAGTAGATCAGGATTTAAGTGAGTGCCTCTGCCCTCTGGTATTACAATTCGAGATGAGATTTTGGTGGAGACCTAGAGCTAAACAATATCATGTAGTCTGTTGTTGACCAAAATGTCATTATGTGGCACATGACTACCTATGAATTGGCTGAGTGCCCTATGCATCACATCATGTTAACTTTTTCCCCACAGTAAGTTTTGTCTGAAAATACAGGTGATGCCTTCTTGGTTGGCAAATCAAAATCCTCAATTTCAGAGGCCCTGACTATGGTGTTATTACACCTCTGCCAACAGGAGTGGCTGACAAATTAAAGGACCTGCTTGCCAGGTCAGAAGTGCGAGACCAGCCTGGCCAAATGGGGACACCCCGTCTCTACTAAAAATACAAATTAGCCAGGTGTGGTGCACACACCTGTGGTCCCAGCTACTCAGGAGGCTGAAACAGGAGAATTGCTTGAACCTGGAAGGCCAAGGCTGCAGTGAGCCAAGATTGCACCACTGCACTCCAGCGTGGGCAACAGAGAACGACTGTCTCAAAAGAACTATATGGAAAGATTTATAACACTCAATTCCTTCAGCAATCAAAGAAAAAACTCTCTCTTTGATCCCCTACTAGTTTTTAATTGTTTTGAGTTGTGAAAGACTCTGTGTACTTCACTTTGGCATTCTACTTAGTCCTTCACGCAACATGCTTTGAAAGGGGCCTAAACCAACAGGCCTTGCTAGCCAAATGGTAATAGTATGTTTAGGGGTGCATCTGACCTGGTTCTAGCATCATTTGGTTTCACATAAAAAGTGGCAGCTATTAATTTAGGCAATACCTTTTTCTTTATTCTGCCACCAAAAGCAAAGCCACTGGCTCAGTTGGGGCCCTGGATTCCTTATTTTCCCCTAAACGTCTGGACCAGGTTCACTGACAGTTCAGTAGATGAAACCTGGTGATGTCAACTGGGCCACTATGGCTGTTTAGCCCCAGGGCCAGCTATGCACATCCAAAAATGGATTTGGTTATTTCACTCAGTGGGCAGAACTCTGGCCAATACTCTCCCTAGAAAAACTTATACCCAATTTTATGTGGACATTTCAATGAGTTTTGACAAATGTGTATTTTTGTGTAACAATCACCCATTATCAAGAGCTAGAATGTTTCCATCACTACACCATTAAATATGATGTTATAGGGTTTTCGTAGATGTTCTTCATTAGGTTTAAGAAAGTCTCTTCGAGTCCTAGTTTGCTGAGAGATTTTATGAGTAATGGGTGCTGGATTTTGTCAGATGCTATTTCTGAAATTAGTGACGTGATCATATGTTTTTTTAGTGTATTCATTAATAATATATTAATGCACTGAGTGTTTTTTTTCATTGTTAAATCAACTTTGCATTCCTATGATCAATCCTACTTGGTCGTAATGTATTATCCTTTTCATATATTATTGGGTTCATTTGCTAAATTTTATAAAAGAAGTTTTTCACATATAGTCATGAGAAATATAGGTTTGTAGCTCTCTTGTAATGTTATTAGTTTTGGAAAAGTTGGTATTGTAGAATGGGTTGGGAATATTCTCCCCCTCTTCAGTATTCTAGAAGAATTTGTGAATAATTTGTTCTTTTGCTATTTTCTTAGGGTGGAGGCTGAGGTAAACAATTTGAGATATTTCTTTTTTATTACATACATTATTGCTGTAAATTTCTAGGTACTGCTTTAAATTTATCCCATAAATATTGACTCGTGTTTTTATTTTATTCAGTTCAAAACACATTCTTATTTATCTTTCGATTTCTTCTTTGATGCATCGGTTACTCAGAAATATGTTTTTTAGTTTCCTAACATTTGAAGATTTTCTAGAAATGACTAATTTAGTTCTATTTGGTCAGAAAACATATTTTCTATTATTTAAATGCTTTAAAATTAATTGAGACTGTTTTGGCCTATAGTTTTGTATATCTTGGCCTCCAGCTGCATCCATGTTGCTCCAAAGGACATGATTTTATTTTTTTATGGCTACATAGTATTCCATGGTGTATATGTACCACCTTTTCTTTATCCAGTCCATTGTTGATGGACACCTAGGTTGACTCCATGTCTTTGCTATTGTGAATGGTGCTGTGATGAACATACAAATGCATGTCTTTTTGGTAGAACAATTTATTTTTCTTTAGATATACACCTGGTAATGGGATTGCTGGCAGAAATTGTAGTTCTATTTTCAGTTCTTTGAGAAATTCCTAAACTGCTTTCCACAGTGGCTGAACTAATTTACATTCCCACCAATAGTGTAGAAGCATTCCCTTTTCTCTGCAGCACTGCCAATGTCTGTTACTTTTTGACTTTTTAATAATAACCATTCTGACTGGTGTAAGATGGTATCTCATTGTGGCTTTGATTTGCATTCATTTCTCTGATGATTAGTGATGCTGAGCATTTTTAAATAGGTTTGCTTCTTGTATGTCTTCTTTTGAGAAGTGTCTGTTTATGTCTTTCCTCACTTTTTATGTGATTGTTTTTTGCTTGTTCACCTGTTTACATTCCTTAAAGGCTCTGGATATTAGTCCTTTGTCAGACTCAAAGTTGTTTGTGAATATTTTCTCCCATTCTGTAGGTTGTCTGTTTATTCTGTTGATAGTTTCTTTGGGTGTCCAGAAGTTCTTTAGTTTAATTAAGTCCCACATGTCAATTTTTGTTTTTGTCTTGATTGCTTTTGAGGACTTACTCGTAAATTCTTTGCCAAGGCCAGTGTCCAGAAGGGTATTTCCTAAGTTTTCTTGTAGGATTTTAACAGTTTTAGGCCTTACATTTAAGTCTTTAATCCATAATGAGTTAATTTTTGTATATGGTGATAGGGGTTCAGTTTCATTCTCCTGCATATATACATCTACCACAGCACCATTTATTAAATGGAGAATGCTTTCCCCATTTCTTATTTTTGTCAACTTAGTAGAAGATCAGTTGGCTGTAGGTGTGTAGCTTTAATTCTGGATTCTCTATTCTTTTCGATTGGTCTGTATGTCTGTTTTGTACCAGGACCATGATGCTTTGGGTACTGTAGCCTTGTAGTATAGTTTGAATTCAGGTAACATGATGCCTCCTGCTTTGTTATTTTTGCTTAGGATTGCTTAGAACTGATAAATGAGTAAGGTTTCAGGATACAAAATTAATGTAAAAGAATCAGTAGCATATCTATATACACCAATATACTCTTAATATGCTCTCAAGCTGAGAACCAAATCAAGACCATAATCCCATTCACAATAGAAAAAAAAAAAAGACCTAGGAATACAGCTAACCAAGGAAGTGAAAGATCACTACAAGGAGAATTACAAAATACTGCTGAAAGAAACCATACTTGACACAAATGGAAAAACATTCCATATTCATGGATTGGAAGAATCAATATCATTAAAATGGCCATACCATGCAAAGCAATCTACAGATTTTAAATGCTATTTCTATCACCCTACCAATGTCATTTGTCACAGAATTAGAAAAAAACTATTCTAAAATTCATATGGAACTAGAAAAGAGCTCACTACATTTTTTGAAGTTTCATTGCTGACAGCTGTTAAGCCTAACCTCTCTTTTCTTCTGCCCCTCATGTCGGCAAGTAATAAGACCTAGCTGTGCCCTTCTTTATTGCCACATAAGCCCCTTCCTGCATGTTTGGGAACCCTTATCCCAGGCCCACCATCTAACTACCATAAAAATTCCAAGTCAGTCTTTTTTCCTGGTTTCTCAAGCCATTTTTTGACCAGCTTGGGAGGTCTTTCATGTTCTCCAAGAAAGCCTTATTATGTAATAATTCTTTTCATGCCCTCTTGGTATGTATTTAGTATCATCAATCTCAACATTCAAGTCAAATTTTGGGTAAGAGTTCATCCTGACTGTGTGGAATGGTCACAACAGCACAGAAAGCATGGTGTTTAGACAATGGCTAGGGGTCTCTCTTATCTTGTTTTAGCTTATTAATAGGCTTTGCCACCTGATAGCAACTATGCACTTTGAGCTGTTGCCAGCTTGCTAGCTGGCTCTTTGAACTGTGCTGCTTTGCACTACATTTGATGAGTTTTATTGAGCCTCTGTAACTGATTTAACTGGCCTAAGGGCCTAAGTCAGATTTTGTGGTGCTTTTTTTTAGTATTTAATTGGCATTTAGGGAGGGAGGACAGGCCTGGGGCCCTCCTTAACATATCACTGTGTCGTATGTCTCTGCCTGAACCTATCTGTGCATCTTGGCTTGAATCATTTGTCTCAATTCCGACATAAGCCATGAGTCACACTAGACTTGAAGGAAGCATTCTTACCTTGTGACCAACCAATTGCTTGGATGTCTCAACTGGGCATTGGCCTTCATTCTGTAGATCTCTTGGGAAAGACCCCACCCTGTACGATATATGGCCCCATTGGCGGTCACTTGTATAGAGGAAAGGCAGTCACTATTTGTAGGGAAACAATTATTTGAAGATTTGTATTGGTGACGTTCACAATTCTAAAAAGCAGTTAGTTTTATTGCCATAGTTCTATTGCCAGGAAGACCCTAGCTCTGACAATACTGATTTAAGGAGGGAGAAATGTATGCATATGAACATGGTAGAGAGATCTCCCTCGAAGTATATAAATAACAAAAAGAGGGAGGAGGAGGCCAAAAAGTAAGAAAGAAGAGTAAAGAAGAGAGGCTAGTTACTCATGTGTAGAATCTAAAAAAATCAATCTCATAGAAGTGGAGACTATGATGATGGTTACCAGATGCTAAGTAGTTAGTGGGGAGGGGTGAATGGGGAGATGTTGGTGAAGGGATATCTAATTACAGTTAGACAGAAGGAATAAATTTCAAGAGATCTATTGTATAGCAGTTAATGATATGTTGTATTCTTGAGAAATGTAAAAGAGTCGATGTTACGTGTTCTTACCAGAAAAATGATGACTATTCTTAATTAGTTAAATTTGACCATTTCACAGTGTATATATGCTTCAAAACGTCGTGTTATATACAATAAAAAATATAAATATCTGCCTATTTAAAAAATAAAAATTATTTTTAAAAAACTCAAATTTGCACTAAAAAATGCTAGATTTGTCTTATAAAAGAAGCATTTGCAAAGTTAAAAAGAGGAGGGCCTTATATTGAATATTAATCCATGTGTATTAACATAATGACCTCATTGGAATATGGCATTCATTCAGCTAGCTGGAATTAATACAAGTTTGTATGAAGTTTTAAAAAAGAAAAAAACCGGATGCAAGGGGAAGAAACAAAAAACTGAAAGAGGTCTACAATTTGACCCAATTGGACAAAATTTACTAACAGAATTTATGCAACAAAAAAGATTAAAAGGGGTCTGGTTGCTTCTATGCCTCTGTAACATAGGTTCTGAATTAACTTTAACATCTGCTGAAATGTACAAATTGGCAAACTTACATCAATACTGGGGCTCAACTTACATTTATATTTTATACCAATCTCACTAAATTTAAATTTAAATTTAAATTTAAACTAAATTTAGGAGAGCTCCTAAATATAAAATAAAGGACATATACGTATGTTTCACCTTAACCATAGGAGCCATTGCTCTACTCAAATTCCCCATGGTCATAGCACCCATTGCCCTAAAATTCTCATTTTAATGTGGATGCTCTGACCCAATAAATAATGAATTAAAAGAAATCTTTGGCATTTATGAATTGCTTTGACAAAATAGGACCCATAGTCCATCCTCTCAGCTAAAATAGTTAATACAGTCCAATGTAAATTAAAATAGGGCCTTTAAAGATTGAAACTTGTGACATGAGACCTAGTTAAGGAAGGGGTGATTATCCCATTTCTCCACTTAATAGTCCAGTTTGTCCTGTTCTTAAACTTGGAAAGAATCCATGATGCCTCACAGTAGATTCCTGCAAACTTAATACTGTAGTCCCATCCATTAAGGCCTCCTACCCAAGGTTACTGAAGTTACTGACTCCATTCAATCAGCAGTTGATAAATATTTTACTACTATACATTTGGCTAATACATTCTGCACCATGCCTATTTCAACAGCCTCTCTGCCAGTTTGCCGTCATTTCTGAAGGGACACTGCCATCACACACAATCTTTGCAGACAAAATCTTTTATGTTTTTATTTTTTATAAATATTTTATTGCACTTTAGGTTCTGGGGTACATGTGCAAAACATGCAGGATTGTTGCATAGGTACATACATGGCAATGTGGTTTGCTGCCTCCATCTGCCCATTACCTATACCTGACATTTCTCCCCATGGTATCCCTCCCCAACCTCCCTACCCCCCCACTGTCCCTTTACCTAGTCCCCCCCCAACAGACCCCAGTGTGTGATGCTCCCCCTCCCTGTGTCCATGTGTTCTCATTGTTCAACATGCACCTATGAGTGAGAACATGTGGTGTTTGTTTTTCTGTTCTTGTGTCAGTTTGCTGAGAATGATGGTTTCCAGATTCATCCATGGCCCTACAAAGAACACTCATCCTTTTTTATGGCTGCATAGTATTCCATGGTGTATATGTGCCACATTTTCCTTGTCCAGTCTATCATCAGCGGGCCTTTGGGTTGGTTCTAGGTCTTTGCTATTGTAAACAGTGCTGCAATGAACATATGTGTGCATGTGTCTTTATAATAGAATGATTTATAATCCTTTGACTATATGCCCAGTAATGGGATTGCTGGGTCAAGTGGAATTTCTATTCCTTGAGGAATCACCACACTGTCTTCCACAATGATTGAACTAATTTACACTCCCACCAATGGTGTAAAAGTGTTCCTATTTCTCTACATCCTCTCCAGCATTTGTTGTCTCCAGATTTTTTAATGATCGCCATTCTAACTGGCGTGAGATGGTATCTCAATGTGGTTTGGATTTGCATTTTTCTAATGACCAGTGATGATGAGCATGCTTTCATATGTTTGTTAGCCTCATAAATGTCTTCTTTTGAAAAGTGTCTGTTCATGTCCTTTGCTTGCTTTTGAATAGGTTTGTTTGTTTTTTTCTTGTAAATCTGTTTTAGGTCTTTGTAGATTCTGGATATTAGCCCTTTGTCAGATGGGTAGATTGCAAAAATTTTTTCCCATTCTGTTGGTTGCTGGTTCACTTTAATAATTGTTTCTTTTGCTGTACAGAAGCTCTGGAGTTTAATTCGATCCCATTTGTCTATTTTGGCTTTTGTTGCCAATGCTTTTGGTGTTTTAGTCATGAAGTCCTTGCCTATGCCTATGTCCTGAATGGTATTGCCTAGGTTTTCTTCTAGGGTTTTTATGGTGTTAGGCCTTATGTTTAAGTTTTTAATCCATCTGGAGTTAATTTTAGTGTAAGGTGTCAGAAAGGGGTCCAGTTTTTGCTTTCTACACATGGCTAGCCAGTTTTCCCAAAACCATTTATTAAACAGGGGAATCCTTTCCCCATTGCTTGTTTTTGTCAGATTTGTCAAGTATCACATGGTTGTAGATGTATAGCATTGCCTCTGATGCCTCTGTTCTGTTCCATTGGTCTATATCTCTGTTTTGGTACCAGTATCATGCTGTTTTAATTACTGTAGCCTTGTAGTATAGTTTGAAGTCAGGTAGTGTGATGTCTGCAGCTTTGTTCTTCTTCTTTTTTTTTTATTGCATTTTAGGTTTTGGGGTACATGTGAAGAACATGCAAGATTGTTGCATAGGTACACACATGGCAGTGTGATTTGCTGCCTTCCTCCCCATCACCTATATCTGGCATTTCTCCCCATGCTGTTTCTCCCCCAACTCCCCACCCACTGCTGTCCCTCCCATATTTCCCCCCGACAGACCCTAATGTGTGATGCTCCCTTCCCTGTGTCCATGTGTTCTCATTGTTCAACACCCACCTATGAGTGAGAACATGCAGTGTTTGATTTTCTATTCTTGTGTCAGTTTGCTGAGAATGATGGTTTCCAGGTTCATCCATGTCCCTACAAAGGACACAAACTCATCGTTTTTTATGGCTGCATAGTATTCCATGGTGTATATGTGCCAGATTTTCCCTGTCCAGTCTATCATCGATGGGCATTTGGGTTGGTTCCAAGTCTTTGCTATTGTAAACAGTGCCGCAATGAACATTTGTGTGCATGTGTCCTTATAGTAGAACGATATATAATCCTTTGGATATATACCCAGTAATGGGATTGCTGGGTCAACAGCTTTGTTCTTTTTGCTTAGAATTGTCTTGGCTATGCGGGCTCTCTTTTGCTTCCATGTGAAGTTAAGGTGGTTTTTTCCAGTTCTGTGAAGAGGGTCATAGGTAGCTTGATGGGGATAGCATTGAATCTATAAATTACTTTGGGCAGTATGGCCATTTTCATGATGTTGATTCTTCCTAAGCATGAGCATCGAATATTTTTCCATCTGTTTGTGTCCTCTCTTATTTCCTTGAGGAGTGGTTTATAGTTCTCCTTGAAGAGGTCCTTTACATCCTTTGTTAGTTATATTCCTAGGTATTTTATTCTCTTTGTAGCAATTGCGAATGGCAATTCGTTCTTGATTTGGCTCTCTTTAAGTGCAGACAAAATCTTAACTGCTGCATTCAGTTTTCTCCAGGAACACAGGTATGACATTACATTGATGACATCTTCCTCCAAGGAGATATACTTGACATACTAATTTAGGACATACAATTATTCACAAAAGAATTGATGAAAAGAGGACAGGCCGTTGACCCACATAGAGCTAGGCCAGCTACCTCAGCTAAATTCCTGAAAATTATTTGCTAAACTGAGAGCTGCTCTATTCTTACACTATTAGGAAAAAGTTATTGATAATCTCAGCACCTACAACATTCAAGCCCAACAACCTTTAGGCGTCTTTGGGTTCTGGAGGCAACATCATCCTCATGTTAGTCCATTTGGCATTGTTATAAGGGAATAGGTGAGGCTGAGTAATTTATAAAGAAAGTAGGTTTATTTGGCTCACAGATCTGCAGGATATACAAGCATGGTACCAGCATCTGCTTAGCTTCTTGTGAGGCCTCAAAGTTTTTACTCATGGCAGAAGGTGAAGGGGGAGCAGGAGCATCACATGGCAAGAGAGGGAGCAAGAGAGAGATGCCAAGCTCTTCTAAACAAACAGCTCTCGTGCAAACTAATAGAGCAGGACTCACTCATTACCATAGGGACAGCACCAAGACATTCATGAGAGAATTACCCCCATGACCAAAACACCTACTGGTAGGCCCACCTTAAACATTGGAGGTGACATTTCAACATGAGATTTGGAGGAGACATACAAACTATATCATCCTTGTTTACAAATTTTATTTAAGCCTACTTATACTATTACTTGCAAATTGGCCTACCTTTGAATGGTGTCCCCCTCCAACAAAAGACCCAAGAATCTAAGTTATAATAAAACAGTCTTTCCCGTTAGTGTCCCCAAGAAACTTCCTTATTAGAAAGGCTTTAGCAACTTCTTCTCATTCCTCCTAGAAACTCTGGACTTCCCGTTATAGCTATAAGTTGATCATGGGCTTCTAATGCAAAAAACTGCTCTTCTTCATGCTGTGCTAGCTACGATACAGTGGCAATTACTGGCCACATACCAGAAACAAAGACTCTCTCTCATGGGCCCTGAGCCTGTGACCCTTTATACCCAGCTTCCCATTATTATTTGGTCATTAAGTAGCATCCTTCAAGCTCAGCACAACTACTAAAGCCTCCTTGCTACAGAACAGAACTAAATCCAGGCAGGCCTCTGGAATATCACAGTTGTAGGCAGTAGTGGCCTCCTCTATCTTCAATTCGTTGCCAGATGCCACAGTACTAGAGGAGGTCATCTTTCTTCCAAAGCCTTTGATTACCTGGGGAACCCTTGGGACCAACTCAGTGAACAGCAATGAGAATTCATACATTTGTGGATGGCATCATCACCATCACATATGATGGAACTTGCTGGAGAACTGCTGCTTTTCATCCCTTAATCAGATGTACTTGATAAAAGATTGGATCCAAGAGTCAGCACAATTGGCCTAATCTCAGGCAGTCATCATAGCCCTGGTTGCCCTGGCCAACAGTATGACTTATCTGCACAGTTTTATACACTCTTGAACCATTGCCAATCATCTGGTTGTCTGGTATGGCCAATGGCACCAAAATTCCTTATCCAGTTACCCTCTTTGGGGTAAATAATGCTGGGAATCTCTTACCTCACAGATACCCAAATATAAATCGAGATCACATATCTCTCTGCACATACTAAAGCCACAATACAGTTCCTGATCGAGGCACTCATTTCACATCTCAAAATACACAATGCTAAGCTCTTGAATAAAGCATTCAACAGAACTTTTATTCTCCTTGCAGGCCTCATAGAGTGCCATAATGACTTATATAAACAAGATCAAATTCAATGAAATGAAACATGGTATATTTCAGTCAAACATTAGAGGTGAACTGCAGTAGTCTGAGTCTATTTCTTGAAGTGAGATTATTGACAACTTTTAAGCCTCACTTCTCTTTCTTCCTCTTCTGGGAAAGGTGATAAGAAAGTTTGCATTTTCTCATCTTTGGTACTGGCACACAAACCCCTTCCCACATGTAGTAACTCTTATCCTAGTTCCACCTACCTTTTTATTTTTATTTTTTTTTGAGATGGAGTCTTGCTCAGTTGCCCAGGCTGGAGTGCAGTGATGCCATCTCAGCTCACTGCAACCTCTGCCTCCCAGGTTCAAGTGATTCTCCTGCCTCAGCCTCCTGAGTAGCTGGGATTACAGGCATCCACCACCACGCCCAGCTAATTTTTGTATTTTTAGTATAGACAGTGTTTCACCATCTTGGCCAGGCTGGTCTTGAACTCCTGATCTCGTGATCCACACACCATGGCCACCCAAAGTGGTGGTTACAGGCGTGAGCCACCATGCCCAGACCCTAGCTCCACCTTCTAATCATCAAAAAAATTGCAAGCCAATCTCCTTTAGCCATTCTCGTTAGCCATATGAAACCTGCTTGAAAGGCCTGCCCTGCTTTCCCCAGAGACCTCAATTAAATAAGTAATAAATATTTTCCTACCTTCTTGGTATGTCTGTGGCATTGGCAGTCTCAACATTTGAACCAGATTTTGGTTGGGGTCCATCCTACATCCAGGATGGCTGCATCAGCAGCAAATTAAACAATGAAGAGGAAATAATGAACAAAATGAAAGAAGAGAAAAAAACATACTAAAGAAATCAATAAAATAAAAACATAATGCTTTAAAAGACAATTATTTGGAAAGAATGATCGAGGAAAAATAAGGCATAAATAATGTCAAGAACTAAAAGAAGGGCATTACTACAGATATACCTGCAGACGTTAAATAGGTCATAACAAGATATTGCAAACAACTTTAAACCAGTATATTTGAAGTTTTGATGAAAGGGACTGAGTTCTTGAAAAATACAACTTAACCAAAATTGACAGAAGAATAAACAAAAAATTTAAGTAGTCGTAGTATCTATTTTTAAAAATTGTATTTAGAACTCCAGGCTTGGGTGGCTTGACTAGTGAATTCAATTCTACCAATAATTTAAGGAATAGGTAATGCTAATATAATACAAATTATTTCAGATAAAAGAAGATGTAACATTCCCCATCTTGCAGGTCAGTGTGATTTTCATGTCAAAACTTGTCAAGAATGTTACAAAAAGAACAATTATAAGCTAATCTCATTTACATAGATGTAAAAAGTATATAAGCAAAATGTTAGATAAATCCAGTGAGTCATAAAAAGATAATACATCGTGAACAAGTCAAGTTTATTCTGCAAGTACAAGGATGATTTAATTTTTAAAAAGTCAACTAGGCGAGACGTAGATAACACTTCCGGCTGGTGCCGGGCAACGGAGCGCATGCGCAGTAGCTCTCCAGACCAGGAAGCTTGTACTTAACAGGTCTCTAGGACTTGTAGGAAGGGATGTGAGGTGGTCCTGCCTCGCCGCTTTCAGTCCGTAGTCTCTGGATCCCCACCCTCCAGACGCCTTTGAAATGTGCCTGGGTCACGGTCCTCACTCATGCCTCAGAACCGCAAAGAAAGGTAGCTTGCATGTTTGCTAGAAAACATAGTTGGGAGTGCGAGGCGGAGAGTGTTCAGCACCCTTGTTTCTCCCGACCCCCCCTGGACAGAGGCAGGGCTCTGAGGGCAGGGATTCCCCCTCATCTTGGCCCTACAGCCCAGGGTTGGGCGCTAAACTCAGGCCACCGCTGGGCGAGCGAGGCGGGCTCTGGAGGAAACTGACGCCTAATGATGGCTCAGTCAAACATGCTCCCCCGTGGCTAATGTGTTGAGTCAAGATGAACTGCGCAAAAAGCTATACCAGATATTTAAGGATCGGGGTATATTGGACACACTCAAGACACAACTTCGAAACCAGCTAATTCATGAGTTGATGCATCCTGTATCGAGTGGAGAACTGCAACCTCAGTCCATTTCAGTGGAAGGGAGCTCCCTCTTAATAGGCGCCTCTAACTCTTTAGTGGCAGATCACTTACAAAGATGTGGCTATGAATATTCACTTTCTGTTTCTTTCCGGAAAGTGGTTTGGCAAAAGAAAAGGTATTTACTATGCGGGATCTATTACAACTCGTTAAAATCAACCCTACTTCCAGTCTCTACAAATCACTGGTTTCAGGATCTGATAAAGAAAACCATAAAGGTTTTCTTATGCATTTTTTAAAAGAATTGGCAGAATGTCATCAAGCTAAAGAGAGTTGTAATATGGAAACTCAGACAAGTTCGACATTTAGCAGAGATTTTCTGGCTGAGAAACTTCAGCTTATTGATGATCAATTTGCAGATGCTTACCCTCAGCGTATCAAATTCGAGTCTTTAGAAATAAAGCTAAATGAATATAAGAGAGAAATAGAAGAGCAACTTCGGGCAGAAATGGGTCAAAAGTTGAAGTTTTTTAAAGATACTGAGATAGCAAAAATTAAAATGGAAGCGAAAAAAAAGTATGAGAAAGAATTAGCCATATTCCAGAATGATTCTGAGAAAGCTTGTCAAGCAAAAGCTGAAGCCCTCATTCTTCGGGAAAAGAGTACCCTTGAGAGAATTCAAAAGCACCAAGAGATTGAAACAAAAGAAATTTATGCTCAACGGCAACTTTTACTAAAAGATATAGATTTACTAAAAGGAAGAGAAGCAGAGCTGAAGCAAAGAGTTGAAGCTTTTGAATTGAACCAGAAGCTCCAGGAAGAAAAACATAAAAGCATGACTGAGGTACTCAGGAGACGGGAGCAGAATATAAAGAGTTTTGAGGAAACCTATGACCAAAAGCTCAAGAATGAACTTCTAAAGTATCAGCTTGAACTAAAGGATGACTACATCATTAGAACTAATCAGCTGATTGAAGATGAAAGGAAGAATAAAGAAAAAGCAGTTCATTTGCAAGAGGAGCTCATAGCTATTAGTTCAAAAAAGGAGGAACTCAATCAATCTGTAAATCGTATGAAAGAACTTGAGCTTGAGTTAGAGTCTGTCAAAGCCCAGTTTTTGGCAATAACAGAACAAAACCATATGCTAAATGAAAAGGTTAAAGAGATGAGTGATTATTCACTACTAAAAGAAGAGAAACTGGAGCTTCTGGCACAGAATAAATTACTTAAACAACAACTGGAGGAGAGTAGAAATGAAAACTTGAGTCTCCTAAACCGCCTATCTCAGCCAGCTCCTGAACTTGCAGTCTTTCAGAAAGAACTATGGAAAGCAGAAAAGGCTATAGTAGTTGAGCATGAGAAGTTTGAACGCCACAGGAAAGCTCTGCATAAACAACTACAAGATGAAATTGAGCATTCTGCACAGCTGAAGGCCCAGATACTAGGTTACAAAGCTTCTGTAAAGAGGTTAACTATTCAGGTTGCCGATTTAAAATTGCAGCTGAAGCAAACTCAGACAGCCCTAGAGAATGAAGTGCACTACAATCCAAAGCAGTCTGTGATCGATCGTTCTGTCAATGGATTAATAAATGGCAACACGGTGCCTCGCAATGGTGAGATAAGTGGGGATTTCTTGAACAATCCTTTTAAACAGGAAAAAGTTCTAGCAGGTATGGTTGAATCAAGGATCACAAATTATCCAAATGCAGGGGTGGAGGGTAGTTCCCCTGATTCTGACCTTGAGTTTGTAGCCAATACTAAGGCAAGGGTCAAAGAGCTTCAGCAAGAGGCCGAACACTTGGAAACAGCTTTTAGAAGTTACCACCAGAGAGCCATTAAAAACTCTGCCAAAAGCCCACTACCAGCAAAGAGCCTACCATCTCTGCACTTGTGGGAAGCTTTGAAAAAAATTACTTCCAGTTCCCCGGAAAGATACATTTTTGCAGAGGACAGAGTTGTCTCTGAGCAGCCTCAAGTGGGCACACTTAAAGAAGAAAGGAATGACGTCTTGGAAGCACTGACAGGCAGTGCAGCCTCGAGGCTATGCAGGGGCACTTCCCCGAGAGGCCTCTCCTCCACACCCCTTCCAAAAGCAAAAAGAAGCCTTGAAAGTGAAATGTATCTGGAAGGTATGGGCAGATCACACGTTGCTTCCCCAAGTCCTTGTCCTGACAGAATGCCCCCTGCCATCACCCACTGAGTCTAGGCACAGCCTCTCAATCCCTCCCTTCTCCAGCCCTCTGGAGCAGAAAGTGGGTCTTTACCAGAGACAAACTGAACTTCAAGACAAAAGTGAATTTTCAGATGTAGACGAGCTAGTTTTTAAGGATAATGAGGAATCTAAATCATCTTTTGAATATGCAGGGCACGTGCCAAAGCGGTTTGAAATGGATGGGCTCTCTCCTGCCGGGGATATGCCTCATGTGGGCACTGCTGCAGCTGCTGTGCCCCTCTCATATCAGCACCCAAGTGTACATCAGAAACAAATTGAAGAACAAAAGGAAGAAGAAAAAACATGGGAACAGCAAGTGAAAGAACGAGGGCAGAGAGAAGAAAGAAGGCAGAGTAACCTACAAGAAATTTTAGAGAGGGAACGAAGAAAACTAGAAAAACTGTATCAGGAAAGGAGCATGATTGAAGAATCACTGAAGATTGAAAAGGAAAATGAATTAGAAATGGAAAATGAATTAGAAATGAGTAATCAAGAAACGAAAGACAAATCTGTTCACAGTGAAAATCCTTTAGAGAAATACATGAAAATCCTCCAGCAGGAGCAAGACCAGGAGTCAACAGATAAGAGATCAAAAAAGATGGTCCAAGAAGGCTCCCTAGTGGACTCACTGCAGTCTAGTGACAAAGTAGAATGTTTAACAGGCTCTTCTCATGAAGAACCAGATGACTGTTGGTAACTGTTTGCTGCCCAGCTGCTAACTTACATACCATGAGAAGTTACATAACATTTACTCCTTTGTAAATGATTCTCTATCATCAGACCCCCCCAAAAAAGTCAACTAAATTGACTGCATTAGCAGAATAAAGGAAAAAAAAAAACAAACTGGCTCTTTCTATAAACTCAATGGATGTGGAGAAAAGCATTTGATAAAATTCAACAATCATCCATAGCAAAAATTCTCAGAAAATTAGGGGTGAAGCAGAATTTCCTTAATCTAATAAAGGGTTTATGCAAACCTGTTATCACTGCTTCTGAACAATAATGTCCTTGAATTATTATTCAGTACAATATGGCAAGAAAAATTAAAATAAAATAATTGGGAAAGAAGAACTAAAACTATTCCTTAAAGATGATGTGATTGTACACATAGAAAATCCAAAAGCAGTTCACATAAAGTATTGGCATTAACAAGAAAATTTAACAAGGTTTTTGGATACAAGGTCAATATACGATGTTTAAAAATATGTTAGCCACAAAGAACTATACAAAATCTTTTAAAATACTATTTACCATACTAGCAAAAATATTGACTGCTTAGGAATAAACTTCAGAGCTCATTTTTGGTCTGTTCAGGGAATCAGTTCCTTCCTGGATCAGTCTTAGGAGTGTGTATGTGTCCAGGAATTTATCGGTCTCTTCTAGGTTTTCTAGTTTGTGTGCATAGAGGTGTTCATAGCTACTTCTGATGGTTGTTTTTATTTCTGTGTGGGGTCAGTAGTAACATTCCCTGTGTCATTTCTAATTGTTTAGATCTTCTTTTCTTCTTAATTAGTCTAGTGGCCTATTTTATTACTTTTTTCAAAAAAATCTCCTGAAATCATTGATCTTTTGAATGGTCTTTCATGTCTTGATTTCCTTCAGTTCAGCTCTGATTTTTTTTTTTTTTTTTTTTTTCCCCCCCCCCCCCCCCCCCCCCGCACATTTTTTTCTCATCTTCTGCTAGCTTTGGGGTTGATTTGTTTTTACTTCTCTAATTCTTTCCGTTGTGAAGTTGGTTGATAATTTGAAATCTTTCTAACTTTTTGATGTGGGCATTTAGTGCTATGAATTTCCCTCTTAACAGTGCCTTAGCTGTGTCCCAGAGATTCTAGTATGTTGTATCTTTGTTCTCATTTTCAAAGAACTTCTTGATTTCTACCTTAATTTCATTGTTTACCCAAAAGTTGTTCAGAAGCATGTTGTTTAATTTCCATATAATTGTGTGGTTTTGAGTACTTTTCATTGTGTTGATTTCTATTTTTACTGCACTGTGGTCCAAGAGCATATTTGGCATGATTTCGGTTATTTTACATTTGTTGAGGATTGTTTTATGTCTAATTATGTGGTTCAATATTAGAGTATGTGCCATGCGGCAATGAGAAGAATGTGTATTCTGTTGTTTTGGGTGGAGAATTCTACAAAGGTCTATAATCCATTTGGTCCAATGCTAAATTTAGGTTCTGAATATCTTTGTTAATTTTCTGTCTCAATGATCTAATACTGGCAGTGGAATGTTGAAGTCTCCTGGTATTATTGTGTGGGGGTCTGTGTCTCTTTGTAGGTCTCCAAGAACTTACTTTATGAATCTGGGTGCTCCTATGTTGGGTGCATAAATATTTAGGATAGTTCGGTCATCTTCTTCTTCTTGGATGAACATTGACTATTATGTAATAACCTTCCTTGTCTTTTTTGATCTCTCTAGGTTTCTCAACATCCTTTCTTTCATTTTGACCTTGGAAAACCTGACAGTTATGTGTCTTGGGGATGATCTTGTGTAGAATCTTGCAGGAATTCTCTGTGTTTCTTGAATTTGACTATTGGCCTCTCTAGCAAGGTTGAAGAAATTTTCATGGACAATATTCTGAAATGTATTTTCCAAGTTGTTTGCTTTTTTCTCCCCTCTCTTTCAGAGATGCCAGTGATTTGAAGATCTGACTCTTTTACATAATCCCATACTTCTCAGAAGTTGTGTTCATTCCTTTTTATTATTTTTTTCTTTATTTTTGCCTGATAGTCTTATTTCAGAAAACCAGTCTTTAAGTTCTGAAATTCTTTCCTCAGCTTGGTTTATTCTGCTGTTAATGCTTGTGATTGCATTGTGAAATTCTTGTATTGTGTTATTCAGCTCTGTCAGACCCATTAGGTTTTTTGTATATCAGCTATTTTATCCTTCACTTCCTATATGACTTTATTGTGATTCTTATTTTCCTTGGATTGGGTTTTGTCATCTTCCTAAATCTTGATGATCTTTGTTCCTATCCACATTTTGAACTTGATTTCTGTCATTCCAGCCCAGTCAGCCTGCTTAAAAACTCTTATTGGAGAACAGGTGCAGTTGTTTGGAGGACATAGGATACTCTGGCCATTTGAGTTACTAGAGTTATTGCATTGGTTCTTTCTCATCTCTGCATGTGGGTATTCCTTTAACTACAGTGTGGATTGACTTCTTTTCTGGACGTTTTCACCAGACCATACACATTTCTGATATGGGTTGGCTGTGTCCCCACCCAAATCTCAACTTGAATTATATCTCCCAGAATTCCCATGTGTTGTGGGAGGGACCAAGAGGAAGGTAATTGAATCATGGGGGCCAATCTTTCTTCTGCTATTCTCATGATACTGAATAAGTCTCATGAGATCTGATGGGTTTAGCAAGGGTTTCCACTTTTGCTTCTTCCTCATTTTCCCTTGCTGCTGCCATGTAAGAAGTACCTTTCACCTTTTGCCATGATTCTGAGGCCTCTCCAGCCATGTAGAACTGTAAGTCCAATTAAACCTCTTTTTCTTCCCAGTCTTGGGTATGTCTTTATCAGCAGTGTGAAACAGACTAATATTCGGTCTTTGACTTCTTATGTCTGGTTTCAGAGTGGGGGGTGTTATTGAGGTATTTTTGGTGTTGAAGCTTTGGGGTGTGATCCAGCATGTAGCACTTATTAGTTGGTACACTCTTGCTCGGTGGTGTGGCTCCCCTATGTTTCTTCACAGTTGCAGCCATGTTCCCTCTCAGTGCTCTGAAAGTGTAGGTTCCTCTCCCCATTAAGTGCTGCTGTAATTCACGACTTGGCACTCCTGGGCTGCCCACTATGCTCTGGGGTGATCTCAGTGTTTATGTTCTTTCCCCAGCTAGAGGCAGCAGAGGAAGAGATCTTAGTAGCAGTTGTGGTGAAGTGTCATTTGCTTGACTCCTGGGGGTCCCTGCAACAGCATGGAGAGATCCAGGTCAGCAATCACCCAGTACAATCAGCTCAAGATGGAAGGTCTGTGCTGTGGGGCCAAGCCAGGGGTTCCCTGTCTGGTGATGAGCCATAGGGAGTGTGTAGGACCTATGGGAGATGGACTGGCCTCCTTTCCTTGGGTTGACTGCAGATTGTTGGAGGTGTGGATAAGGAACTTAGGGTCTTTCCTTCTTTGTTAGTCTGAGGGTGGCAAGGACAGTTCTACTGCAGAGGCAGTGGCAGAGAAACTTTCAGTTGTCCCTGGAGGCTCTAGGGAGTTACTGAGTAGGTAATGGCTCAATAACTGGTGGTGGGTGGCTGGAGGCCAGGCCTGGAGGACCTGCCCAGTGAGGAAATATGTGAATGGCCACCCTCATAATAGTATGGCCACTTTTCCATAGGGCTTCTGCAGTATGCTTGGGGGTCCCTAGTCATCTCAGATTTTTGAGAACCTGGAGGTGCCATCAGTGAAGGCTGCAAAACAGTAAAAATGGCAGCCTGTCCCCCTCTCTGAGCATTGTCCCAGGGAGGTACAGACCTATGGCTGGCCCAAAGACACCTGTAGGAAGTGGCTACAGACCCCAATTGGGATTTCTCACCTAGTGACGAGGATGGGATCAGGACCCAGTTGAAAAAGCAGTCTGACCACATTTTGGTAGAGCAGTTGTGCTGTGCTGGGGGTCCCACTTCAGCTCCTGGTTGCCTCACACACTCTGAAGCCCAAAGGCTGGAATGACTAAGTGGCCCAAATGCTAAGATGGTGACCCACCCTTCCCCCAAGAGGTCCTTCTTAGGGAGGTGCAATGCCACTACTAGTAGCTAGCTAGAATTTCAAGCCAGTGTGTCCTATCTTGTGAGGCACTGTGGAAGTAGGGGCCTGTGGGCCGTTGCTGCTCAGTCCCCTAGATTTAGCCCCTTTCCTAGGGGTATGTATGGGAGTCTAACCTCCCGCTTTGCTAGAGCTGCAGCTACGTTTGCTAGAAAGCCTGTGTATCTAAGACTCCAGGGTCTACACATGTGCCTGAGTGGCTGCTCTGCTGAGACTGCACACAGCTTTGTCAGACTAAAGACAGAAGGCCCTGGTGGAGTGGTCTGCAAGATCTCCTGGCCCCAAGATTGCAAAGATACATGGGAAAAGCGTGGTTTCCTGGGTCGCTCATTCACTCACTGCTTCCCTGGGCCGGGAGGATCCCTGTTGCTCCCAGGTGGGCCGTTGTCCGCCGTTGTCCTGTCTTGCTTTCCTTCATCCTTTATGAATCAAGTTGTTTTTCTTAATTAGTCCCAATATGAGTACCTGGATGTTTCATCTGAAGGTGTTGTACTCACCCCTTCTGTTCCTCTCTGTGGGAGCCATGCACATTAGCTGCTTCTAGCTGTCCATCTTGGCTACTCCCCCTCTACTTGTATCCTCTGACCCACATATCTTCCTTTCCTTGCCCCCTCCATCCCACACCCCTAGTAACCACTGTTTCGTTCCTCTGTATGTGTACATTTCCTTATTTTTTAGATTCCACGTATTCTACATATGGTATTTCATTATATCATGCAATATTTTTCTTTCTGTGTCTGGCTTATTTAAATTAACATAATGTACTCCAAACTCATCCATGTTGTGGAAAATAGCAAGATCATATTCTCCTTTAGAGTTGAATATTCTATTATATACAAATTTCTTTATCTATTTCTTCATCAGTGTGGTCCCATAGCTCCTTAAAATCAAATACCATATCTAAGAAAAAATTTATAGCCCTATTATACAGCCAGGCATCCCCCATAGAAGCATAGTACATATAAATGTACTATGTACTATAGTACATAGTACATAGAAGCATAGTACATATAAATCCATAGATGCATTTATCTAATACTGGGTCTGATAGAGCCTTGGTAACTATGTTTTATGGACAACAAAAGTGACAGCCAGAGGTATAAATCAGTTTTTCAAAGGTGTGATATATTTGGTAAAAGCCAAAATGCATCCTCAATCTCCTAGGTGTGTTCTTTTTTTCCATTCATCCTGACTGCCTTGATGACAATGACCATGATGGGGGGAAATCCCTATTCTTGGATTTT
The DNA here is from genome assembly GCA_036589455.1 of Ateles fusciceps. NCBI lineage: Eukaryota > Metazoa > Chordata > Mammalia > Primates > Atelidae > Ateles > Ateles fusciceps. The sequence continues at coordinate 1,787,201 of JAZHEH010000889.1, forward strand.
TTGTCCAGTGAAATCCAGAGACAAAATGATACCTTTACTCTCATCATTGCCATTTTGTCATTTTTTTCTATAAGTCTGTCTTTAAATAAAAATAAAACTTTGTACATAAAATTGAAGTTTTCTTAACCTCTAATCCCACTTACCATTCATCTCCACAGAGGAAATCACTGTCATGAATTTAGTGAGGTTTAATTATACAAACACTCATGAGCAGTGACAAATGTCTTGGCCAAATAATCAGGAGTCTGGAAGGAAAAAGATTAGAAAGTGAGAGTCAGGGAAGCCTAGGGTAGAGACATGTGGATGGGACAAATGGGTGTAGGCACAAAGACTGAAGGCCTTTGTATCACATGGTAGTGTCCATCAGAGGACACCCATCATGAGTGAAGCTGAACAGTCAAGTAGATGGAATTACAACAAGCTGATGGCAGTCATCCTCTGTCATCAGATATACACCAAAGCTGTCACCCTAGATGCACTAATAAAGTGGCAGCCATAATGGCCAGTATAGTCTATGTAAGAGCTCAACAGCACACGCTCCCACTTACCAAGGCTGATTTAGCTATTGACACTGCCTAATGTCCAATCTGCCAACAGTAGTATCTCTTGAGGAGATAAGCCTGTCACTTGATGTCAAGTTTGCTACTTTGGAAACTTTACCACTTGAAAGTGGCAATAACTCACTTTTACACAAATAAATAAATAGTCTGGGGGATGAATTTCCCTTTCCTGCCTTCAGGGACTTAACCAGCACCACTATTTGAGGGCTTACAGAGTGTGATCCCTAGCTCAGGATATCATACAACATTGCATCAGACCAAGAGACCCACTTTATAGAAAAAGTGCAGGAGGGACCCATGATTATTGACTGGTTCTATCACTCCCAAAAGAGTGATGAATTTGCCTTATAAAGGCACAACAGAAGTGCCAGCTCAGAAGTTAGCCCAGCATCTGAGAACCAAGGAGCCCTCATTTCCAGTGATGTAACTAGTAGGGTGGGCATAGATTTAGCAAATAAAAATATAGAAAACTCAGTTAAATTTGAATTTCAGGTAAACAAAATTTTAAGTATGTCCCACCTAATATTTGCTTTTAAAAATGGTTATCTGAAATTCAAATTTAATTAGGCATCCTCTAATTTATCTGGCAACCTTACCACCTGGGGAATTTGTACTTCTTGTGCAACAATTATTGGCTCTGTGGGTTCCCAAATGGGTGATATTTCCATCAGGGTTCATAAGAAGAGATCCATTTAACTATAAACTATGACCACGACCAGGGTAATTCTATTTCTTGTGGCAAAGCACCAGCAAGCAAGAAGAGGAGTTACCATCTTGTCAGGAGTAATTGACCCTGATCATCTAGAAGAGGTAGGATTACTGGTACAAAATGGGAGTATGGAGGAATATGTGGGGCATGTAGGAGATCCACTTTGGTGCCTTTTTGGGAATTCCTTGTCCAATTTTGATGATAAATGGGCAAGACAACTACCTCAGCTTGAGAAGGGCACAGTGATCAGGGGTTCAGACCCCTCATGGTCACTGAGTGAGCCACCCAATCAGCAGAGGTGCTAGCTAAAGATGAGAGGAATCTAGAATGGATAGTGGAGAGGAAGAAGATTGTGACTCAGCTGTGACTCTGAGGCCAGCTGCAGTGGTGGGAGACATTGTTTTTGCCACAAATCTGGATTTCTCCTAGGAAGAGAGGTCCACTGGAATCCTGGAGGATCTACTTCCAGAACACCTATGCAAGAAGTGAATTTCAGCAGCACAAGGGATGGGCTTTGTAAATATCATGATTTGTCGTCCAGGTCCTTCTTCAGGAGTGTAAGACTTACTCTCAACCTGCTGGTATGCTGCTGGAAAAAGGCTCTCACCTTTCAGCCCTGTTTGGGAAGTATTTCAGCTGAATAAAACTGCTTTTCCCAAGGTCATGCCTTCTTACAGGAACAGCCAACATCCAATGACTGTGATCAGTCCAGTGGTAAAAAGCTCAATCTAATTGCCTCAAATTGAGAGAACTCTTAAGAGCCATCTCAGCTCCAGCACTCCCTGCAGTCTTCTGAGGCCATCACCGGGTCTATATTGCAGCTCAACTTCTCCTTCTGTCCAATCCTGTTTCTTTCTCCTCCCTTCCACAGATGTTGAATTCCCTAGTACTATCTAATAAGTGTTTTATACATACATTTCCACCTGAGGGTCTGCCTCCCAAGTAAATGAAACTGAAAAGCAACAACAGAAGACAGAGAACAAAGAAAGAGTAAGTGTTAAGAGGAAATAACTAAAAGCTACAATTCAACGCTTATCTAAATGACCATTCATAAGGAAAAATATCAAGAATACATGTTAAAAATATAAGGCAAATTATTAATCAAAAAGACATATTGTCTTCTAAAATTAGAAAGAGAGAAAAGGCCATTTAAAAACTCATTCATTCCTGTAGAGTTCGGGAATGAGCCTAGAAAAGCATTTTAATGGAAAGAACAAAATAAACTCATAGAAATAAATCTAAATGTGTGAATTATCACAATAAACCTATAAGTGAACTCAACTTTTTAGTAAAAATATTTTCAGATTTCATATGCTGTTTACCAGAGACACATCTAAAACCTGAGGGCACAGAAAGGATGAAATTGAAGTGAAAAAGTGAGCTGGACAAATAGCCAGAAGAAAGCTGGTGCATCCCTATTGATTAAAGATTAATATTTGTTTTTAAAATGAAAATTATTTAGAGAATAGGTTACTATACAGTTATTTAAAACAAAAACAATTTACCAAATACATACAGCCACTATGAACCATTAAGCAACTATTAACATAATAACAGTTTCAAAATTTCAGCTAAAAATAGCAGAATTACAAAGTTGACAAGTTCACAATTAAAATGAGATGATTTAATCTGATTCTTTTTCAAATTAGTATTTGTGTTACTAGAACTAACAGGCAAAATAAGTAAGACATAAACATTTTAACATAATTAACAAATGACATAGTAGATATACAATGAAAACTGCTTCCAACAAGTAGAGAAGCTACAATTAAAGGATATAGGTCAGCACCCATGGCAGATGATAAAAATGGACCGCCTGCCAGGTCACAAAGCTAGTCTCAATAAGTATTTTAAGGTATTAAAGAATTTTCTAACTACGATATAGTAAAATTAGAGAACTTTTTTTTGAGACAGAGTCTCGCTCTGTCGCCCAGGCTGGAATGCAGTGGCACGATCTCAGCTCACTGCAACCTCCGCCTTTCAGGTTCAAGTGATTCTCCTGCCTCAGCCTCCTGAGTAGCTGGGACTACAGGTGCCCGCCACTATGCCCAGCTAATTTTTATATTTTTTAGTAGAGATGGGGTTTCACCATATTTGCCAGGCTGGTCTTGAACACTTGACCTTGTGATCTGCCCACTTCAGCCTCCCAAATGGGATTATAGGTGTGAGCCACCATGCCTGACCTTAGAGAACCTTTTTTTAAAAAGTTAATGAGATATCATACATACACACTTACTAAGATACATGTATATTTATTTAGGCCTTCTTTAATGTTCAATTATTTTTGATAATTTTCTCCATACAGGTTTTATCCATCTTTTGTTAGGTTTATTCCCATATCCTTTATATGTCTGATGCAGCTTTCTTTGTGGATGGATTTTTTAAAATTGTGAATTGCACTTCTTTAATCAATGTAGGGCAATTCAGATTTTCTGTTTCTTGGATCAATTTTGACAAGTTGCTTATTTCCGGGAACTTGTGCTGGGTAGCTTCACCTGAGTTACAGCATGAATTAATCATTAAAAGTTTGTAGGATCTGTAGTGTTATAACCTCTTTATTTTTGATATTGATAACTTGCGTTGTCTCTCTTTTTATCTTGATTGGTCTTATTAGGAGTTTATCCATTTTATTAATCTGTTTAGCAAAACAACATTTGGCTTTGTTAATCTTCACTATTGTTTCCTGTTTTCTGTTGCATTGACTTCTGCCGTTTATTATTTTCTTCCTTCTACCTGCTTTTTATTTAATTTACCTTTTTTTCTGAGTTCTTAAGCTTGAAAAATCAGTTTTAAACCTTTCTTTTTAAATAAGACAAATAAAAAGGCTATATATCTCCTCAATCTAAGCATGACTTTTAATGAATCCCGCACATTTTTATATATTGTATTTTCATTATAGCTTTGTTTGACGTATTTTCTAAGTTACTTTGTAATTTCTTATTTCACCTGTTGGTTATTTAGAAATATATTGTTTACTTTCCAAATATTTGGGACTTTCTGGATATCTTACTGTTACTGATATCTAGTTTAATTTCTTTATGGTTAAAGAACATACTTTTGAAGATTTTAATTTTTATAAAAATTATTGAGACTTATTTGCGGTCTATCCTGCTGAATGTTACATGTGCACTTGAAAGAATGTGTATTCTGCTGTTTTTGTAGTGTTCTCTAAATATACATTACATCAAGGTAGTTGATATGGTCCTTCAGATATTTTATAGTCTTACTGATTTTTGTGCCTAGTTATTTCATAAATTACTGAAAGAATGGCATTATAATTTCCAGTTATAATTGTGGATTTGCCTATTTCTCTCTTTAGCACTCAGATTTTACTTAATAAATTTTGAAGCTCTTTGTGTTTTTTGTTTTGTTTTCTTTTTTCTTTTAATTTTTTGAAGCTCTTTTATTAGGCATGTATATATTGATGGTTATTGTATTTGTGATGAATATGTCTTTTTATTATAACAAAATAACTTTTTTTAACTTCTGATAACACCTTTTGAAGTCCACTTTTTCCTTTTTTTTTTTTTTTTTTTTTTTTTTTGAGTTGGAGTCTCACTCTGTTCCCCAGGATAGAGTGCAGTGGCACAATCTCGGCTCATTGCAAGAGATGCTTGAATTCATCTCTCCAGTTCAAGAGATTCTTCTGCCTCAGCCTCCCGGGTAATCCTTCCTGGGATTACAGGCACATGCCACCATGACTAGCTAATTTTTTGTATTTTTTTTTGCAGAGGTGGCATTTTGCCATATTGGTCAGGCTTGCCTCAAATTCCTGACCTCAAGCAATCCACTCACCTCAGCCTCCCAAAGTGCTGGGATTACAAGCATGAGCCACTGTGCGCCTGGCCACATTTTTTTTTTTTAATTTTAGTTTTTAAATTGATACATAATACATATACATATTTTGGGGGCTAATCATGATTATTAGTACATTCATATAATTTATGAAAATCAAATCAGTTTAATTGGGATATCTGTTACCTTAAATATTTCTTTTTTCTTTATGCCAGGAACATTCAAATTATTCTCTTCTAGCTATTTTGAAATATACAGTAAGTTACTATAAACTATAGTCATCCTACTGATTTATCAAACAATGTCTTATTTCTTCTATTAAACTTTATATTTGTACCCATTGATCAACTTCCCTTCATCCTCCTTGCCACCCTTCCATCTCTAGTAACCATCAGCCTATCTTCAGGAAATCCACTTTTTTAGTTCCCACATATAAATGAGAATATGCAATATTTGTCTTTCTGTGCTTGGCTTATTTCACTTAACATAATAACCTCCAGTTGCATCCATGTTGCTGCAAATGACAGGACTTCATTCTTCTTATAACTGAAAAGTATTCCATTTTGTATATATACTACGTTCTCTTTTTTTAAATTTTTACCTTAAGTTCTGGAATACATGTGCAGAACGTGCAGGTTTGTTACATAGGCACACATGTGCCATGGTGGTTTGCTGCACTTATTAACCTGTCATCTAGGTTCCCCTCCCCCTCACCCCCCCAATCCTCAACAGGCCCTGCTGTGTATTGTTCTTCTCCCTGTGTCCATGTGTTCTCATTGTTCAACTTGCACTTACGAGTGAGAACATGAGGTGTTTAGTTTTCTGTTCCTGTGTTAGTTTGCTGATGATGATGACTTCCAGCTTCACCCAAGTCCCTGCAAAGGACATGACCTCATTCCTTTTTATGGCTGTATAGGATTCCATGGTGTATATGTACCACATTTACTTTATCCAGTCTATCACCGATGGGCATTTTGGTTGGTTTGATGTCTTTGCTATTGTAAATAGTGCTGCAGTAAACATATATGTGCATGTGTTTTTATAGTAGAATGATTTATATTCCTTTGAGTATATACCCAGTAATGGGATTGCTGGGTCGAAAGGTATTTCTGGTTCTAGATCCTTGAGGAATTGCCACACTGTCTTCCACAATGGTGGAACTAATTTACATTTTCACCAACAGTGTAAAAGTGTTCCGATTTCTCCACAGCCTCACTAGCATCTGTTGTTTCTTGACTTTTTAATAATTGCCATTCTGACTGGTGTGAGTTGGTATCTCATTGTGGTTTTGATTTGCATTTCTCTAATGGCCAGTGAAGCTGAGCTTTTTTTCGTGTGTTTTGACCACATAAATGTCTTCTTTTGAGAAGTGTCTCTCATGTGCTTTGCCCACTTTTTGACAGGGTTGTATGTTTTTTTTTTTTTTCTTGTAAATTTGTTTAAGTTCCTTGTAGATTCTGGATATTAAAAAATTTTTTTTAATTTTTAAAATTATACTTTAAGTTCTGGGGTACATGTGCAGATAATGCAGGATTGTTACACATGCCATGGTGGTTTGCTGCATCCATCCCCTGTCATCTACATTAGGTATTTCTCCTAATGTTAGCCCTCCCCAATCTCCTCACCCCTGTTTTCCCTACCCTAGCCTCCCCAACCCCCAACAGGTCCTGGTGTGTGATGTTCCCCTCCCTGTGTCCATGTGTTCTCATTGTTCAACACCCACTTATGAGTGAGAACATGCAGTATTTGGTTTTCTGTTCTTGTGTCAGTTTGCTGAGAATGATGGTTTCCAGCTTCATCCGTGTCCCTGCAAAGGACACAAACTCATCCTTTTTTATGGCTGCATAGTATTCCATGGTGTATATGTGCCACATTTTGTTTATCCAGTCTATCATTGATTGGCATTTGGATTGGTTCCAAGTCTTTGCTATTGTAAACAGTGCCACAATGAACATACATGTACATGTGTCTTTATAACAGAATGACTGATAATCCTTTGGAGATATACCCAGTAATGGGATTGCTGGGTCAAATGGTATTTCTAGTTCTAGATCCTTGAGGAGTCGCCACACTGTCTTCTACAATGGTTGAACTAGTCTACACCCCCCACCAACAGTGTAAAAGGATTCCCATTTCTCCACATCCTCTCCAGCATCTGTTGTTTCCTGATTTTTAAATGATCACCATTCTAACTGGAGTCAGATGGTATCTCAATGTGGTTTTGATTTGCATTTCTCTAATGACCAGTGATGATGAGCATTTCCTCATATGTTTGTTGGCTACATAAATGTCTTCTTTTGAGAAGTGTCTGTTCATATCTTTTGCCCAGTTTTTTATGGGGTTGTTTGGTTTTTTTTTTCCTGTAACTTAGTTTAAGTTCTTTGTAGATTCTGGATATTAGCCCTTTGACAGATTGGTAGATTGAAAAAATTTGTTCCCATTCTGTTGGTTGCCGGTTCACTCTAATGATAGTTTCTTTGGCTGTGCAGAAGCTCTTGAGTTTAATTAGATCCCATTTGTCTATTTTGGCTTTTGTTGCCATTGCTTTTGGCACCTTAGTCATGAAGTCCTTGCCTGTGCCTATGTCCTGAATGGTATTGCCTAGGTTTTCTTCTAGGGTTTTTATAGTGTTAGGTCTTAATGTTTAAATCTTTAATCCATCTGGAGTTAATTTCTGTATAAGGCATAAGGAAGGGGTCCAGTTTCTGCTTTCCGCACATGGCTAGCCAGTTTTCCCAACACCATTTATTAAACAGGGGAATCCTTTCCCTATTGCTTGTTTTTGTGAGGTTTGTCAAAGATCAGATGGTTGTAGATGCGTGGTGGTACTTCTGAGGCCTCTGTTCTGTTCCATTGGTCTATATCTCTGTTCTGGTACTAGTACCATGCTGTTTTGATTACTGTAGCCTTGTTGTATAGTTTGAAGTCAGGTAGCATGATGCCTCCAGCTTTGTTTTTTTGCTTAGAATTGTCTTGGCTATGCCGGCTCTTTTTTGGTTCCATATGAAGTTTAAGGTGGTGTTTTCCAGTTCTATGAAGAAGGTCAATGGTAGCTTGATGGGAATAGCATCGAATCTATAAATTACTTTGAGCAGTATGGCCATTTTCACAATATTGATTCTTCCTAACCATGAGCATGGAATGTTTTTCCACCTGTTTGTGTCCTCTCTTATTTCCTTGAGCAGTGGTTTGTAGTTCTTGAAGAGGTCCTTCACATCCCTTATGTGGTGTGATTTCTGAGGTCTCTATTTTGTTCTATTTGTCTATATATCTGTTTCGGTATTAGTACCATGCTGTTTTGGTTACTGTAGCCTTGTAGTATAGTTTGAAGTCAGGTAGCATGATGCCTCCAGTTTTGTTCTTTTTGCTTAGGATTGTCTTGACTATCTGGGCTTTTTTTGGTTCCATATGAAATTTAAAGCAGTCTTTTCTAATTCTCCAAAGAAAGTCAATGGTAGCTTGATGGGAATAGCACTGAATCTATCATTGCTTTGGGCAGTATGGCCATTTTCACAATATTGATTCTTCCTATCCATGAGCATGGACCTGATGGTAGCAGTAAGCCACAGGGGTGGCTGTGGATGAAGGATGTCAATGGGGCTCCAGTGATGTGAAGATGTATGGGCTATGGGGCCTCAGGGCAGGATGCAGTCTGATAGGGGCTGGGTTCTCAAAATAGCACCTTGCCAAAGCAGCTTAGGACTCAGGGGGATGTGTGGGACTCAGTATGAGCTCACTCTATGGGCAGATGCCATTGTGCATCCTCCAGGCAGTTCTTTCTGTTAGTCTCAGGGCCTGTGAGGGTCAAAGGGCTCTTCCTTGGCTAGGATCGCAGGAGTCCATGGTGGGAGTGGGCATCTCTCCCTTACCCTTTCTAAACATTAGGGAACCTTTCCAGGTCCCAGCCATTCCTAGCTAAGCTGGCTGCTTTACTTCCCTCTCCTTCCTTGCTTTAGGTGTTTCCTGTAGCTTCTCTGTTGAATTCCAGTGTTCTGTCTTAGATGATTTAGTCAAAGCGTGATTATCAACTCACTATTTTGGTTCCTCTTTTTGAAGGAGGTGAATGTACTAGAACCCTCTAGTCAGCCATCTTGAAGCTTCTGAGATTAGCCTAGATTTTACAAATATGCCTATTTAATTAATCACCCTTTACCTTCTAACAATAGCACAAGAACCTTATAACAGTATATTCCCAATTCCTCCCTCAATTTTTTATGTTATTATTATAACATTCACTTTTATATACGCTAAAAATTACAATACATTTCTCCTTGGGAGACCAAGTTATCTTTTTGCTTTAGACTCTGAGTTATCTTTTAGAGTAAAAACAATAATGTCTTTTTTTTTTCCTCATCCCAATGTGATGGTAAATGTCTTTATATTTATCTTCACTGTATTCATTTTGGAGATATTAAATTCTTTCCACTTACATAATTTCTGGCTATAATCATATTTACTCTGGCTGAAGAACTTCTTTTATGCAGGATATTTATTCTGTTTAAAAGTCCACTTCATGTAGTGTGGGTCTCTTAGGTTTTGTTTGTCCAAAAAGCACTTTATTTCTCCTTAATTTTTAAAGGATATTTTCTCTTATATAGAATTCTGTGTTGAGATATTTTTGTTTTGTTTTGTTTTTAAAGATGTCACTGCCTTATTGCCTGGCTTGCATAGTTTTAAACAAGAAGTCTGCTGTAGTTCTTATCTTGTTTCCTTTATATGTAATGTGTCTTTTGTTTCTGGCTGTCTTCAAGGTTTTTTTTTTCTCTTTATGTTTGGTTTTCCACAATTTAAATAATATATATCTAGGGGGTGTGTGTGTGTGTGTGTGTGTGTGTGTGTGTGTGTGTGTGTGTGAGATGGATGTTTATGCAGGATATTTATTCTGCTTATGGTTCTCTAAACTTCTTGAATCTATGGTTTGGAGTCCATTATTTTCTCAGAAGACTCTAGCCATTACTCCATCAAACGTATATTTTGCCTTGTTCTCTCCCCCTCTCTTCTGGGATTTCAATTATATACCTCTTAGCCATTTGATATTGTCCCACAGTTACTGGGTGCTCTATTCTGTGTTTTGTTGTTGTTGTTAACTTTTTTCCTGTTTTTTAGCTTGAGTAATTTTTACTGATACATCTTCAAGTTCACTGATTCTTTCCTTGCCTGTGTCAAGCCTGCTCTTGAGCCCATCAGAGGCATTCTTCATCTCATTCACTGTGTCTTCTATTTGTTATTTCATTTGTCACCCTCTTATATCTCCATTTTCTGCTAAAATGCCCCTTCTGTTCATTGAGTCATCCACCATTTTCGTTAGAGCATTTAAGATATTAATCTTAATTATTTTTAAATACCTTGATAATTCCAACAGTTGCCACATGTGTGAGATTGTTTTTATTTAATGCTTTATCTCTTAATAGTGTGTTTTCTTTTCTTGCTTTCTTGTGTCTTATTTTTTTGTTGACAGCCAGACATCCTATATAGAATACTACAGATTAAGGTAAATAGCATTCATAGCCGGAAATGTACATGCCTTTTCTTCTTTCCTCTTGTAGGGAATGAAGTCAATTCAGTAAGCGGTTGAGCTGGGTTTGGGCTCTGTTATTGTTTTCTGTAGTGTACCACTGATTTTATATTCCTCTAGCATTATCTTGTGCTTAGAGTGGGGGCTAATTTGCTGGAGATATTTTTGAAATGTTCCTGTTCTTCCTCCAGCTTCTGGCTTTCTCTGTGCATCTCAACCTCAGAGAGCTTTCCTTTCTACACTCTCATCTCTTCCTCAGTACAGGACTGCTATTGTTTATTATTGGGTCTTACAAGCCTGGTACTGGGAGGCACAGGTTCTCTTTTGTCCTGGTTGTGCCTCTGTCTTAGGCAAGCTCTGTCTTTTAGTGTCTAAGAAATGAGCAATATTTCTGCTTCTCTCTTATGATTGGAGACATGTAATTGTCTGGAAACAGAATGATTTCCTGCCTTTCCCCAGGGGGAGGTCTTCTTTTATCGATTGGGTAAAAAAGGGTTTCCACCATCAACCTCAGGCTTTAGCTCCCTAGAGAAGGATGCAGGGTGGGGTTCCCCATTCTTTCTGTGACAAATGGGTGCCCTGCTCCTCTGTCTGCACTCTGATGGAGGCTTTCCTTTGTATCCTACATTTATCATAACAACCAGTGGAAGTCTATGGAGAAGAGTCTGAGTCAGCACAAAATACTATTGTGTTTGCAGCTACAAGGGTTTTCATATCCTAACATTAGCCTATCCTCAGCCTTTAACAATTTGTTACAAAACTTATCTGAATTTTTTTTTTTTTTAATTTTTTGAGACAGAGTCTCACTCTTGTTGCCCAAGCTGGAGTGCAATAGCGCAATCTCAGCTCACAGCAACCTCCACCTCCTGGGTTCAAGCAATTCTCCTGCCTCAGCCTCCCAAGTGAGTAGCTGGAGTTACAGGTGCCCGCCACCATGTCAGGCCAATTTTTGTATTCTTAGTAGAGATGGGTTTCACCATATTGGCCAGGCTGGTCTCGAACTGCTGACATCAGGTAATCTGCCCACCTCGGCCTCCCAAAGTGCTAGGATTACAGGTTTGAGCCACAGTGCCCGGCCTTGAATTCTTCTTAGTTGCACATTTGGTGAGCCTATCTTCTTCCTGTACTCTGGTTGGATGAGTCAGTGCATATATCCCATCTATCCTTGGATGTGTTTGTACTTTGTAGATTTCAAGTTAATTGGTTGCCTTGTAAAGACAGCTCTCTGATGGATTATAATTTTGTAAATTGCCCAACATTTTATTGTTAGGGTGGGAGCAGTATTTTCAACTTTCTGTAAAAAATAAGCTTGGAAGTGCCAAATAGTTGTTTTTATATTTTCCAAGAGTTCACAGTTACGGTTCTTGAGAGAATAGGTCTAATACAGGCTATTCTTCTATTACTAAAAATGAAAACTCTGCCCACCCTTCCTCCCTCCCTTTTTTCTTTTGTTTCTTTAACTTTTTGAGGTAAAATTCACATAAAATTAACTATTGAAAGTATAAAATTCAGTGGCATTTAATATATTCATAATATTTTGCAGCCAACACTCTAACTAGTCACCAAATATTTTTATCACCCCAAAAGAAAACCCTGAACCCATTTAAGCAGTTATTATCCATTCCCTCATCCCCCAAGCCACTGGAATTACCAGTTTGCATGTGTCTCTATGGATTTACCTATTCTGAATATTTCATGTTATAAATATACAATATAAATTATACAATATATGACCTTTGTGTCTGACTTCTTTTACTTAGCATAGTATTTTTGAGGTGCATCATGTTGTAGCAGATATAAGCACTTTGATCCTTTTAAAAATTTTTTAACTTGACAAATTGTATACATTTATGGTGTACAACATGTTGCTTTGATCTCTGTATACAATGCGGAATGGCTAAATCAAACCAAGTAACATATGCATTACCTCACATATGATTTTTTTGCAGTGAGAACACTTAAACTCTACTCTTAGGAATTTTCCAGTATACAATACATTGCTATTAGTTATAATCCCCATGTTGTACAGTAGATCTCTCAAACTTATTTTTCCTGTCTCTTTGAAATTTTGTAAACTTTGACCAACACCTGCCCAATTTCCCTACCCTCTAGCCCCTGCTAACAACCAACATTCTACTCTCTGCATCTATCTGTTCACCATTTATAGATTTCCACATATAAATGAGATCATGCAATATTTGTTTTTCTATTCTTGGCTTAT